>JAUNZO010000135.1:0-600000 GCA_031894775.1 Chloris gayana | reverse complement strand
TCCTCTCCACTTCGTGTTCGCGTGTGTTCTTCTCGTTCCCCGGTCGATTCGCTTGTTCCGGTGAACTCCAACACCATTACAACCACACAAAAGGATTGAAACCGAAGAAAAACGAAAACGAAAACGAAATTTAGAAGAAGAGAAGCAGAAACTGGAGTTCCCGAGTGAGAAACAGCGTTCAGATTAAAAGTTAAACAAGAGCTAGTCTGGTCGGGGTGTAGTCAGCATCGCAAAAGAGTACCCATGGATCTCTTCCTTGGTGAGCATGGCCACTTGAAGTTGATTTCATTCTTTCCCTTGGAAAATTCTTCTATTGCATTCCTTCCAGATGTTCCACCATGCGTAGAGGATGACGCCGAATGCTTTCCTTCTTTCACCAATTGCCATTGTCGCCGCCACTTGCTGATACGAGGATGCCACATTAGTGGGTTGTAGAATCAAGTTTTGCAGAGTTGTAATCGGCATCCAGCTAGCAATGTGCATGAGTACTGCTCTGGCAAAGCCGCATTCAATTAGCCGGTGGTAATTTGTTTCAAAAATTTGTTTCTGTTGCTTCAAGGCACAGTGGGCAGACCACGTTGTTAAGAGACACCATGTTTACAGGCAAATTGCTAAAATCCCTGTCCATCCCACCAGAGAAACAGGAGGGCACGAAATATATATGGTCTTAACATAGGTGCCTGGACAAAATAGCCTTCTGTCTGAACATTAGTTCTGTACAGTTATACCATTACTAGAAGACAGTGACTTCACTTATACATCACTTTATTAATTCGAGTGCACTCAAGGTACGGATGTAAGTTTGCCCCCCTCACATGCGCCAGATAGGTTTTTATAGAATCTGTAACTTATCCCTTTCATTGATGTTTTTTCTTTTTCCACTCTCAATTTCAATGTGTACGGTGTCTGTGAAACAGAGTCGGCCTGCAATCTCCACCATTTCTTCAGCCCAAACTGTCATAACAATGAACCTCAAACTCAGTGTGAACAAATGTGTCGAAAAGTTGCAGATTCTGTCCAAATTTGAAGTAGTGACGAAGGAACCAGACGAATCTAAAGAAACTCAAACGTCTCTGTCGTCTTGGTCACTGTTATTTCTCTGCCCCGACCACGACAAGTTTGGTACTTCTCTTTCTTGTCAAAGTTCCCGTGGTTCAGTTCATATACTGAAAGGGTGGTCTCGTTAAAGGCTAAACAATCACTCCCTTCAATCTGATTTTTGTGTGTTCCAGATCGACTGACTAGTGAAGAGTTTCAGACAGGAGGCCGAACAAAGGCCTGCAAATAGAAATGAATGTCCAATTTTGTTGGACAGGCTGAATCTAGTAGCAATTGTGTGGTATAATTACCTCGATTGTGAGATGACCTGATACTTTAACCCTGATCAGGTCAAAACATATCATAAACTGATCTGTAGGACTGTAACTAGTTTACCAGCTATGTAATCTATCCAAAAATTACAGATCTTGACTAATATTCCACAGGAATAACAATGAACATGCAAATCTAGTGGCCATCCGAACAAAGATGGTTAAGGATACAAAAAGGAAACAACACAACATGTTTCTACAAATGTAACTATACTACATTATGCAGACAGAAGTACTGCAGAAATAGAGTTCCGACTCCACGTTAATGAAAGATGATATTAATGGCATCAAGTTTATCGATACAAAAGTTCAAACTCTAGAATGTCCACTAACCATGTGTTGACTTGAGTCTTCCTATTTCTGCTTTGCACACCATTTTTTAAGAGTTGTAGGCGAAGAAAGCACAGGTGTCATTGATAGACGTGTCGAGCTTTGTGGACACCACCACTGTCTTCCGCTATTGAATTCTTCTTCACCATAATACAAGCCATTTATACATTTAGGAAGTAGCTCCCCAACCGTCTGCGCAACAGCCATCTCATGTTGTTCAGAGAGCTTGTTTGGCTTATAATTCGGCGATGTATGCCACACAAGTTCAAGAGCATGATAACTTGATTTCCGAACAGGCACTATGTAACAATGGGCACATGCCAGAAGGATTGGATCTGGCATTTGTGTTCCGACACTGGACCGTTTGTGGTGTCTTCTGCTTCGCTCAAAGCCATAACGATGACTGTTCTGGATGAAGCGAGTAAAGCGCATGTACAATAAAGATGCAGCAGTTGAATTGCTTCCGCAGAATGATATTTCAGAAAAAAACTTGCTTCATCGATACACTGGCGGTGCAAAATTGAGGTGGCAGGAGGTCTACAGCATCCATCGCGATATGTGGTACGTCAACAGAATTAGATATATGGAACAGAGTCATCACCTTGAAATTTCTCTCTAACGCTTGATCATGTTCATAGGATACCCATAGACATGCTTTTTTTCCATTTCCTTCATCATGCTCTTTGATCCACCAAGGTTGAATCAAAACAACCATAGTACTGCTATCCAGTCTTAGGGAAAATTCCACTGCTTTCCCATCACGCAACAATTGGATGAGCGGAGGAAAGGACAAGAACTTCTTGTGATGACTGCTGCGCTCGACGAATTTGAGGAATTCTTCAGCTCCATCTGCTGCTCTCTCGAACCTTTTCACTGTGGCCATACTGATCGGATCGTTACCAGCATAGCTAAAAGGCATAAAGTGTTTCGCTACCTGTGCTATGCGCTGTCGGATGCAGTTGCTTCTGCTGCTTCTTTTGAGTTGTTTCTTGTGAGTACGTAGGTGGCCTTTGCCTTCCACAGACATACGCTTTATCTTTGCATTCGAACGGAGTAACGGTGTATGTGTGATCACCTAATCCTTAGATATGGAAACGATGGTTTCAAGCTTTATGAGAGCCAATTCAAATCTCTCAGCTTTGTCCAGGCTCCCACAATCGCCATCTTCCCCTGATACAAACATGGACAGCTTGCTTGCTGCCTCGCTAGCAAGAGCAGAACAAACAATTTCTGCCATTGCTTGTGAGTAGGGAAAATTATGAGGCTTATTTTGTGGATATTCTTGAAGATGAAAAGCATACTTAGTAGTGTCACAGTATATATTCATCACTGTTTGACGTTTAGTTATTAACCTATTCTCTTTGACTATAAATAGTGCGTTTACACAAGGTTGGCAGCAGCAATATGGCTATAGTTCTGACTTGGTAAACCAAAATAATGGCTTAATCAATAACTTCCACCTCGGTACCAACCAAAGTGAAGACTTGATATAGAAAAAATTGATTGATTGTGACAGCCAGTGTGTCATTTCAGAACACGGTGACCCATGTCCACCCTGTGACGTGGCAGTATCATCAACCGTCGGATCATGAATTGAGGACTGAGATTGAGCCACGTAACGTGAACCAATTTATGACGTGGCTTAATCTCAGCCCTACACTCATGATCTGACAGCTAGGAGATTGAGTGGGCACGAGTCTACTTCTTTACTTGTTTCAAATCGAAAGAAGAAAAAGTTATGAAGAAATTGGTCATCCAGACCAGCGGCACCATCACCTCCAAACAGGGTACAGAACTGATAGCTGCAACATTACTGTGTGCAATGAGAAATTGAGGACAGAAGAATGAAACCATGCACAGGCTGATCTTCAGAAAAGCAGCATGCTCGATGTGAGCCAAAATCTGCTGAATAACTGAAGTGTGATCTCCAAATTGAACAGGACCAATCAATCACTCAATAAATTTGGAGAAATTCGAACGTACCTTTGAAGAGGCCTCTCATCTCAAAGGAGGAAAGCAAGTGAGCCTTGGTTCTTCATTAGAAAACTCAGTAAAGTCAGGTAACAACGCAATTAGATGGAGTCATGGAGAAGAAAAAAATATTAAAGTACCATTTTCTAATCATGAAGAACCAAGTTACACGTTTAGAGGCTAATTTTGATTACATCTGAATCTGACAAATTCTAGTCTGACACAGAAGAACAATACCGTATATCCTAGCTGTATCAAAAGACTGTATTATGAGGCGACGAATTGAATTCATAGCTGCTCAAGAACAGCAAAGGGATCAAGTTTATCTGTCCTTCCTAATGTCTATACCAGTCAACATATTTCTACATCAGTCCACAATGGAACCGGACCATGAAAACGTCAAAAAAGGAATAAACCAAATGCTGCTGGTGTAGTCAGATATCAGATCCTGAGGTTTCAAGGTGTTTACCACATAAGGAACTATTTTTGTTTTCTGAAGAAGTCCATGTTTCTCTACAAGAATTCAGAATGTCTTCCGGAGGTAAAATAAATCCTTGGTAGGTGACCATGTGGCAAGATTTCAGGTTTTGACACTAAAAGTTCGATCCGGCATCTCAACAGTTTCCTATCGGTCTTCACTGCACAACAATGCCCAAATTTATCTCCAAATTATAAACCAAGATTTATACTTAGATACTTTTCTTATAAAAGGATGGAACCGTACTGGCATTTCACACCGAGTTCAACATAAGCAAATCAGTGGTGGAGCTAGAATTTTGAATATGGGTGTTCAAAATTATCAACACAAGTCCAAAGATGAGAAATTATGATGGAAGTTTGGTCCAAATTTGTAAACTAAAAATTTCTTAGCTAGAAATGGTATCTATAGTTAGCTATCTTAGATTTCTCTTTGTTTTTAGTGTATAATATGACAGGTATGGTTTAAGAGTAATTATTTTTTGCAAAAAATCGTGGGTGTTCACTTGAACACTCTTGAACCATGCTGGCTCCGCCCATGAAGCAAATGCGGCCGATTTCCAACAGGAGATGACAATTTCTAGAGTCGTAGAAATGAAGCTGAGCATACACCTACCATGGCAGCGGTGGAAGGTTCCTTACCGATGCAGAGCATCGAAGGCTCATCCCCACAGGACTTCCACGGGCGCTCTCGCGTCTCACTTCCACGGACACAGCTCGTCAACTAAAAATCATTTCGAGACCCCGCCGCCGCGGGCCCTGTTTGCCGGCATCCGGCGGCGCCCTTGTTGAGGACCACCTTGCTGAAGGCGGTCGGTGTCCAAGCCCAAGGGGTCAGCCCTTAGACTAGCTGTGTTGAGTTGTGATCCAAATTCTGTACAATGGGAGGCCGACTTCGACGGAGCGAAGCGGAGGCCCGTCGCGATACGGTACATATACTCGTTTTAGGGTTTCCACCGAAACAATACAATCATATTCTTGTAAGCCGTCGTTAGGCGTTGTAATTCCGACTCTTGATGGTGAAGTATTTGCTGGCTGACACCCGTGGTTTTTCCTCCCGTATTGGAAGGGTTTTCCACGTTAAATCCTTGTGTCCCTTGTGGTTTGATCTTCTGTTCTTCATCGTCGTTTCGTCATCGTTCGTAACAAGTGGTATCGGAGCCTGGTGGTTTTCCGTCCAAGGTTTTTGCGATGTCGTCGATGAAGTATGATCTACCGCTGTTGGATTACAGCACGAGGTTCTCGCTGTGGCAAGTCAAGATGAGGGCTATTCTGGCGCAAACTCAAGATCTGGATGAGGCGCTGGATAGTTTTGGCAAGAAGAAATAGGATGCATGGACCGACGAGGAGAAGCGCAAAGATCGTAAGGCTCTGTCTCTAATTCAGCTTCATCTATCTAATGATATTTTACAAGAAGTGTTGTGGAAAAAGAGTGTTGCAGAACTTTGGCTCAAATTGGAATTGATTTGCATGTCCAAAGATTTAACCAGTAAGATGCATATGAAGATGAAGTTGTTCACGCTCAAGATGCAGGAGGGTGGTTAGGTCATGAACCACGTATCTGTCTTCAAGGAGATCGTTGCCGACCTATTGACGATGGAGGTCAAGTATGATGATGAGGATCTAGGTCTCTTATTGTTATGTTCTCTGCCCAGTTCTTTTGGACATTTTCATGACACCATACTATCCCTAGAGGACGTTTATGAGGCACTTCAATCCAGGGAAAAGATGAAAGGGATGGTGCACTCGATGGGTCGTCGTCGTCTAAGGCCGGCGATGCACTTCATGTGAGCAGAGGTCGAACTGATCAAAGATCCTCCCATGACGGCAAAGATCATGACAAGAGCCATGACAGTAGAAGCCGCTCAACTTCCAAACCGCCCAAGAAGTTCTGCAAGTACTGCAAGAAGAAAAGTCACTTTATTGAGGATTGTTGGAAGTTGAAAAACAAGGAGAATAAGAAGAATAACTGATGGTAAAGTTTTTGTTGCTGCTTGTACTTCAGATTCTGGAGATTGTCTAGTAGTTCATGCTGCCTGTGTTTCTGGTGATGATGAATGGATACTTGACTCTGCATGTTCATTCCATGTCTGCACTAACAGAAATTGGTTTAGCTCTTATAAGCCTGTGCAGAAGGGAGATGTTGTGCGCATGGGAGATAATAACCCACCTGATATTGTGGGCATTGGCTCCGTTCAGATCAAGGCACATGACGGCATGATTCGCACACTCACAAATGTGAGGTATGTACCAACAATGACCAAGAATCTCATCTCAATTAGCACTCTTGATGCAGAAGGTTTCAAATACTCTGGTTCCAATGGAGTTCTGAAGATTTCAAAGGGTTCCCTTGTTTGGTTGGTTGGTGATATGAATTCTGTAAACTTATATGTTCTTAGAGGAAGTACTTTACAAGGTTCTATTTCCGCTGCTGCTGTTTCCAAATCTGAACCTAGTAAGACTAAACTTTGGCATATGCGCCTTGGACATATGAGTGAGATTGGTATGGCAGAATTGATGAAGAAAAACCGGCTGGATGGTTGCACTTTGGGTAACAAGGAATTCTGTGAGCATTGTATCTTCGGCAAGCATAAAAGGGTCAAGTTCAATACCGCTGTCCACTCCACCAAAGATACTCTTGATTATGTACATGCTGACTTATGGAGTCCCTCTCGTAAGCCTTCTCTTGGTGGTGCTCGTTACATGCTTACTATTATTGATGATTACTCTAGAAAAGTGTGGCCTTATTTTCTGAAATATAAGGATGATACCTTTGCTGCATTTAAAGAGTGGAAAGTTATGATAGAAAGGCAAACTGAAAAGAAAGTAAAAATGCTTCGTACTGATAATGGTGGAGAGTTCTGTTCGGATGCTTTTAATGATTATTGCAAGCAAGAAGGCATTGTTAGACATCACACCATACCGCATACCCCGTAGCAAAACGGTGTGGCTGAGCGTATGAACAGAACCATCATATCAAAGGCTCGTTGTATGTTATCCAATGCAAAGATGGGCAAGCATTTTTGGGCTGAAGCTGCTGCAACAGCTTGTTACTTGGTTAACAGGTCGCCACCTATCCCATTCGACAAGAAAACTCCTATTGAGGTATGGTCCGGCACACCCGCTGATTATTCACAGTTGAAAGTTTTTGGTTGCACTGCTTATGCTCATGTTGATAATGAAAAATTAGAGCCTAGAGCTATCAAATGTCTTTTCGTTGGTTATGGTTCGGGAGTTAAATTTCGTTGGTTATGGTTCGGGAGTTAAAGGATATAAATTGTGGAAAAATTGTGGAATCCTGAAACGGGAAAGACTTTCATGAGCAGGAGTGTTGTTTTCAATGAATCTGTGATGTTTAATGATAGTTTGGCTTCAGATCATGTTCCAGATAATTCTGAAAAAGAAGTGCAGCACATAAGTGTGCAGGTGGAGCATGTAGATGATGGGGAAGTCGAGCAGGTGGAGCCTGTGATTGATACTGAAAATGATGCTGCTGATAGTGATGCTCATGATGATGATGTTCAACAAAACTTACCTCCTATTGCTCATCGTAGGACTAAGAGGGATTGTGGCCCTCGACCACGCCTTATTGAAGAATGTAATATGGCTTATTATAGTTTTAGTTGTGCTGAACAGGTGGAGAATGTTCATGAGCCTACATCTTATACTGAAGTTGTTGATTGTGATGATCATGAGAATTGGATTTCAGCTATGCAAGAGGAGATGCAATCTCTGGAGAAAAATTATTCTTGGGATGTTGTGCCCTTGGCTAAGGGATAGAAGACTGTTCGCTGCAAATGGATTTACAAGAAAAAGGAGGGTTTATCTCCTTGTGAGCCTCCCAGATTTAAATCAAGGTTCAGTAGCTAAAGGTTACAGTCAGATTCCTGGTGTTGATTACAATGATGTGTTTTCTCCTGTGGTAAAGCATAATTCAATTCGCACATTCTTCGAGTATTGTTGCTTTACATGATCTTGAGCTTGAGCAGTTAGATGTGAAGACTGTGTTTTTGCATGGTGAACTTGAGGAAGAAATATACATGGACCAACTGAAGGATTCATAGTGCTTGGCAAGAGAGTTATGTTTGCAAGCTTAATAGATCATTGTATGGCTTGAAGCAATCCCCTCGTCAGTGGTATAAAAGGTTTGATTCATTTATCAGGTTGCATGGCTTTAAAAGATCAAATTATGATAGTTGTGTTTACCTCAAGTTTGTTAATAGATCACCTAGATACTTGCTGTTATATGTTGATGACATGTTGATTGTTGTTAAGAGTAGTAAAGAAATCACTACACTAAAGAAATTGTTGAGTAGTGAATTTGACATGAAGGATCTTGGTGCTGCTAAGAAAATTCTAGGTATGGAAATTACTAGAGACCGTAAAGCTGATTTATTGTTTCTTAGTCAGCATGGCTACATTGAAAAGGTTCTTCGTTACTCCTATTGCACCGCATTTTTAGTTGTCAGCTAAACAATGTGCTAGTACTCGTGATACTCGGATGTGGTGCGCTTTGCCTCAAAAAATATAGACAAATTTTACTCACCCTATAGTGACATCGTCTTCCCCTCTAGATCTTTCTGTTGGCCAGTCCCCTCCAACCATATTTTTTAGCATGTGCACCCCTCCAAAAACGATTACACCTACCCTTCAAAAAATGTAGATGGAGGAGGGGGAGGTTGGCCGACAACAGGATCTAGATAGGAAGGCGATCCTATGATAGAGAGAGCAGGGCTAGATAGGAGGGGAAGGCAACGACCGAGAGGCACACACCTTATAGCTCTACCTTGTCAGGTATACGCTTGAGCAGAGAGTAGTGGGGCAACAGTGAGATTGCATGTGGAGTGCTTGTGCAGAGCTATTGCAGGTGGAGAGTGGCTAGGTGACAGCAAAACTTTGTTAACACACTATAAATATATCACGGATCCAGGAGGTTATTATTAATGTCATGAAAATAGATGACCATTTCAAAATAATTTAGGGACCATATGGTCATTTTAAAAATTCGTGTACTTATGGTGTATTTTACAAATAGTGACTTATGGTGTATTTTACAAGAAAAAAAGTAGAAGGTTAATTTATAATCCTAAAACGCTGGGATGAAATGCAGCTGAAATTATACTCAAACAGATGCTGCTGTGCGTTGGGTAGATGGCAACCCATGAAATCACCTCCAACTTTTATGCTCTTTCTTCTCCCAACGACGTGAGAACAGGTTTATTTTATCCCATAAAATCAACTTAACTGGTGGGTTTATCCCGCTTGGAGCTGCCTTAAGATAAACATTTTCACGATATCTCGACTGAAGTTAACCCCCCAAAAAAAGGACTGTACATTACAAAAGACACCATATAAGTTTCCAGAGATAGTCAGGTTACCAACGATATCAACGAAAAATTTACATTCAATCGAATGCTCGCATTACACCCAAGATGAATGGAAGGTACAGCCTTTCAGGCTTTCAGCTGCAATGGCATCCGACGAGGTTCTGCTTGGCCACAGGAAGCAAAAGCCAAGCCGGCTTAACTTTTGGTAGTCAGTACACTGTAAGCCTCAACAACAACGAAACTGCGAGTGATGCAAGGTCAGTAGTCAGCTATTGCGGCGAGGGCTCATGCTGTGGAGTGGCAGGAGAGTCTGGAGCAATGGCGAACTGGAGGGCCCGTCCACGTGCTGATTCGAGGATGAAAGCTACCTCTGCTGCTGCCATTGCAGCCTCTTCCTGCCAATTGGGGAAGCATTGACAGTTAGATATGGTGTGTGAAATCAATGACACAGCTCTATGAACAAGGAATTTGAAGCACGCAAAATTAATCTTTGTACCCAAAGCATATTTGCTTGTGATCATCAAAAAGTACATATAGCTAACATAATTTTGTTCGTGACCCGTATAATATTTCATCAATAGATCAAACATACTTGTTGCTGTCGCCGACGATGCAAAATACTGAAGATCCAGGCCATGATATAGCACGGTAGCAGAAACCCAGCAGCTCGCAGCAGAAACAGCTGAAAAGGTTCAAGTTAACATAAGGAACCAACTGAACCACAAGTATCGAAAGGGACAAATAAACAGAAGACTCACTGAGAACATGGTAGAAGCATCATCATCGTTTCCTTCATTGTCTGAGATTGACAATGCATGCCTCAGCAGCAACAGTGCCATTAACTGCAAAAGAAGCAAGGACATTTAGGCATTCCATATTGATAATGCTCGAAATCTGACACAAGCTATTATAAACAAAAAATATGAGATGAGCATTATAAGAGGAAGGAAAAGCTTGATGAATAAAAAAGCACAAAATAGTCCCTACTGGTTAAGAAATTAGCAAGAACACTGTTAACCAATTCATAAAACAAGTTGTGCGCGAACTGTAGAAAATATATAGAAGACCTGTTCTTCAGTATTCAAATAAATAATGTCTGAGAAAGTTATTTAGCTACAAATATATCAGTCTGGCTTATGAAGGGCAACAAGACCAGGAGTTGTTGGAAGTACTTACAATAAGTGCAGCGGAGCGGCAGAATGCAGCACCACTAGCATCAGAACCACCATAATTATCATAATCTGACTCAAGAAGACGACGCTGTGCAGCAGCTACAGCGAGAATTCTTGGGTCACGCAAGTTCATAATCAGTTCATCACTGCAAAGCAATAGTCTATGGTTAAGATATATTCAAGCTTCTAATGCAACCAACAACAAAGCCTTTAATCCCAATGAATTTGGTATAGGCTAGAAATGAGACAAAATAAAAAGAAAGGTAAAAAGAAAATTATAAAAAATTAAGCAATATAAACAAACAATAAAATGGGTGAAATATTGATCACAAGTGTATTAAAAAATTAACTTGCCTGATGTCTATAGCAGTCTCATCTGGTTGAACACGAGGAGGTGCGGTGTAGCCAGGCTTGTATTCCTGCAGATTATCATCCAAGCCTGGAAGGCATCAGTATACATGGAGACACTATAATTACATAGTGGAAGACGCAGGAAGTTGCATTACAATTTGAAGAAATCAATCATATAAGAAACCTATAATTTGATAAGAATAATGTATATAGACTTCTATCTGACCAAAATCCAGGTGCAAGCTAGCTAATCACCAGTTTATATGCACATCTTTTTATCTATCTACTGATTTTGTTACATCGTCACAATTAAATAACAGTCTTGTGAAAACTAAAAATATAATGTTATTGTTACCAGCTACAATCGATATTGCAGCACATGGTTATGGCTCATGGAGCATGACAGGCTGAAACGCAGTTCTACGTGTTCTACCTTCTAGTCGGTAGGGCCAAATGCTATTAGGAATCAGGCCTTTATGGAAATGCATAGATAAGCACACAGCAAGGGACTATGCTGGGACACCTTGTCATGGGCTAGGATCATGGTCCATTGTAGTCTGGCCTAGTACTGTAGCGTGGGTACTGTAGCACATCTAGGGTTAAGAGCCTATTTAAGAAAGGATTAGTGAGTCATTAGGTTTAGGCTTGAAGTGATTAGATCTAAAGGTCCCCTATCGTCCTGTCCTTGGAGTGCAGCCACCGCCGTTGCAGAGACCGCGCTCCTTGGGTTCAGGACCAATCCACCAATGTTCATGACACACCTCCAGTGCGTCACTAAGCTGGTAAGCTACAACACATCACGACGCAAATAGTAGTACAATTGGCGTGACATAAAACAACCAAGTGATCCCAGCTGAGGATGCAATTCGTGGACAGAATGGGCAAAAGATCTAGTATCTAGACAATGATAAATCACATTGGAAAGATACTTATGGGGCCAATGTTGGGCCAACAGAACAAAAACAAAATAATGTATCAGAGGAACAAACTATAGAATTTTTTTTTGACCAACCTCGTGACAGATTTCACATATAGTATCTCCTTTCTCATTGCACCAGCGTTGCACACAAGCTCTATGAGCATACTGCAAATGAAATAGGAAACAAATAAGTTGTTGATCATCACGGACAAAACATATATTTCACTCGACATGAATACTGAGGTTGTTGGGTTCCAGATTATAAGGAAAAGGTAGAAAATAAATCCACACTGTTTCCATCTAAATTGAAAATTGTACAAACATACAGTATGAATACTTCAGACAGCTTACAATTTTAACATTCGTATTGCACTGAGAGTAATGAGTATCCAAAATATTGCCACAAGATTTTAGAGCCCTAAAACACATTAAAGTCTTGCAGTGCAAAATTAATTTCATTTTCTTAATTGTGATTTCTATGAGTTTGTGATAGCCAGATGCACAGATTCAGTATGCATGACATTATTTCAGTCGATATCTGCCAAAAGTAAAAAAACTGTCCTTATATTGAACCATTGTTGCCATAGGTATAAAGCATGCTCAGACCCCTCAGCTGATACATATGAGCATAATAAATAACCTACTCAATCAATTTTTTGAAGTTGATGAATCAACATATATATAGTTATGGATGGTACCAGTACCAGTTGACTGTTTTCTTACTTTATGATCCAAACAACATGCACATGGTAATGGCAGAGACATGAGGCCAGTGTAAGAACCAGCAAAGGAAAATAAATGCAATGTATGTGCACCGCATTAACAGCTATCAGACTATAAAGCATTCCATGAACATACTCCAAATCACACGCGAGACATAAATGGAAATTAGACAAGATGTTTGTTCCCGAATGAGAAAGAATTAGACCATAAGAGGATTCAAACCTTGAGGCTGCCGCAGCAAGCACACGGCTTCTCGAGGTTCTTGACGCTGTCCTCCTCCTGGCATATGCGGCACTCTGCCGCCTGGATGAGCGGCTCATCCTCCCCACCGTCCTCCTCAGCTGAACTAACAGCTGCAACCGGTGCAGCAGCAACAGCAGCCACTGCCGGGGCAATCACAGCCCCAGACGGCTTCTCAGCAGCTGCTTCGCCCTTGGCACTCGCCAACCCATCCACATCCACCACCACATGGTCCTCCCCGGCCATCCCTTTCTGGCACCCTGGTCCTTGTCCTCCTCACGAAGCAAACTCCTACAGGAAACGAGAGCACCTCAATCAATCATCAGAATGATGATACACCAGCACAATCAGAAAATATGGAAATCGAAATTGCTTGCGACGGCTAAGAAATCGAAGCAGTTGTGGTTGTGGATATCGCCCCAAAATGGAGAATTTTTTGAGAGAACGGCAGCTGCCGGAAAAATCCCCCCAAGTGAACCTCCCGGTGTACTGAATCCAGCTACCGGGGCCGCGAGGGGCGAGCCCTCGAAACCCTAGGCACCGCCTACCTCCAGCTCTGGAGCCCTATCTACTTCGATTCAACGGGCGGACCCCACAAAGACGGCCCAGCGACTTCGGCCGCGGAGCTGACCGGAGCAGGACGAACTCAGCCGCCGCGCGGCGCAGAGGCCGCGGCGGCCGGAGAGAACCGGGGAACCCCAACCCGCCGGAAGAAACGGCGGCGGCTAGCGCGAGCACGGATCAACAGGGACCGCCTCGAGCTGCGGCGGCGGCGGCGGATCTAGCAGCTGCGGCAAAGGGGAAAGGAGCTGGAGGCTCGCTTACCTTGCCTCCGGCGGCGGCGGCGTCGACGGCGACTGGTCCTTCTCCGGCGTCTCCCTTCCCCTCCCCTCACCTCCCGGTCGTCGCACGGCTCAGCTGTCTGGCAGACTGAAAAAATCCGATCTTTTTTCTCTTTTTTTCCCCTCGACGAAGGACGGCTTCGGGTTCGCTTTCCCCTGGGTTTGGCGTAAAATACCACGCGATTTCTGCCTTTATTTCTCCGTGGAAAAAAATGGTTGAAACCGGCTGCGCTCGCAACGGTCAAACGCGTCGAGCGGGGCAGGTCGGCCCGCGCCTCCGTCAGGCTCCTCACGGCGGGGCCGTTGACGGCAGCGCGCGCCGTGTGCTGCCGTTGGCGTTGGGGACGGGGCCCGTGACGCCAGCACACACGGCACACGCGCTCTTGCCTCGTTCGTTGCTCGCCGGCCGTGGACTGCACCTGTCTGCTCTTGTTCTGGTCGCCGTTCTCCTCTTTGAAAATTAAGATTGTTTTTTGGATGAATTTAATTATTTTTGATCGAGGAAACAGAGAAGCAGAACATGATTCGCCCTTTGGCGTCCTCATCCCAGCTTATATGATGCATACTATTTAATACAACTTTTAAAAAATAGTACTGATGATCTGGATAACAAAATACACATAAATTTAGTGATACAAAACGGTTACATCAACTCCTAGGAAATAATAGTCGGCTCCGTCATATTTTTTTATCTCGACATATTTCTGTATGGTTTTATATACTCATTTTGTTCTCGAAAAGATGTCATTTAGGACATCAGAGTTACTTCACATTTACACCAACTCCAATGTCCTAATGGTTTGATTTGAAGAACAGAGAAGTACTCTTTTTAAAATATATAGTTTTATGTACCTAACAATAATTGTATATTAGAAGAACTTATTATATGGTTACATCAAGATGACCACACTATATAAAAGGAGACAAAGAACTACATAAAGAAGGAACCGTGTTGATTTGATTTTGTCTTGTTTGGTTTATTTTCTCCTACATTTCCTCGTGAGCCAACAAAGTAATAAGCGACTGTTTCTTCTCACCGCAAAAGGAAAATATTTCCAAATCTCAACGGGAGCAAAACGTGTCACCTGTCAACACGGACAATACGGTCGTTTCTACACGGCTAATACAAGGCCACGTTGGTGTGACCTTTTCCGTTTGCTTAGCCTAATGATCAAGCTTCACATGCCAACCACAGGGGAGGAACTCAACAAACATTCTAGAACAAGGCCCTACTTTTTTTCTCTCTCCAGTCGTAGCAGCCGTTCCTTGCACGCAAGGACACACGAACAGTTTGTGCAGTTGAGCTAATAACAACGCAAAGATTCTGATTTCTGAATACGTCGGGACCGCGTCAAACCTCGTCCATTAATAAATCAACATAGGTTCAAGCCACAAGCCATATAAGAAAAGAAAAAAATATCGAGAAAAACCCATAGTACACGCATCAGCATTCTGCCGGTCGCTGCAACCACCCAACATTATTTGTTTTTTCTTCTCGTATCTATACAGACATATCACTCTACCTTAATTAAGATACTTGCATATCCCTATAAAAAAAAAAGATACTTGCGTATCTTTGAATTATTATTTATTCTGATGGACTAAATGGACAAGGTTAAGCCAGCAGTTCTTAATTAAGCCTTATCGCAAGTAACATCCCGCTCTCGTTCGTATGCCACATAGTTTTGTCATGGTAATAACGCGTGAAAACGTCACGTTACAGGTACACGAGCACACAAAAAGCACACGCCTGCCTTGTCTGAATGAACACTCTGAAGAAGTTCGATCAGTTCCTCCACGGCGAGTGCCTGTCGTTGGCGCCGGAACCCGGATAATCCTCCAGCCCCAGGTCCATCCTCCTGCTGAGCTCGTCGCCGTCACCGGCCTCCGATTCACGGGCGACGGCGAAGACCTGAGCCGAACAATCAAAGAAGTCGTGTGAGAGTTCTGAAACTTGTTCGTCAACACACTGCAAAGGGCTCCGAATTTACTCGACCCACTGCCACGTGCCACTATAGTACAGAAACAAGTGTAATCACTACTAGATTGAGGCATCATGTCAGGTTACCCGGTCTTTTGCGTCGTGGGAAGCCGGAGCTTCGATCTCCTGCAGGACCCTCGAGCCTGCTCCAAGGTGGGAAATTTTCAGAGCTAAGCCAGAGAGGATGCAGAATTCAGAAGGTTACCAGGAGAGAGTGAGGTATCGGCAGCACTTGATGCGTGGAAGAAGAGGCAGCAGCTCAGCGCCAGGGCAACCACCGCTACTTGCAGCCTCGACATCTCTCTCCTCAGTTCTTCACTGTTCTGCTACATCCGCGAGACTCCCGTGGGGCTCTTAATCCCAAGCTGTTTTATACGTGAAGAAGATGGTGGCAGATTGAGGCTTCTGAAGCAGCTTCCACAATGGCGTGTGGAGCTGTAGCCCATCCTTTTCTGCTACGCGAATGCCTTTTTGAGAGGTTCAAGTGCTGCATTAGCTCAGGGGATGAGCTTTTTTATACCTAGAAAGTAGGTGAGCATTTCAGGCAATGGGATAGGTAAAAGCTCCTGAATTGGCTTCACTGGTGGCCATTGGATCCGCATGTATGTTTTTGAAAAAGATGTACTATGTGGGATCCCTCTGAAAAATAAGCAACTAAATTCCTTAATCGGCACGCGAAAAGGAAATGCGAGAAGGTTCGTTCATATCGTGTAAAGGGTGCGCTAATTAAAGAGGACTCCGAAGGCATATGTGATTGGCGAAAAACGGTAAGGTTGAGAATATCTTGACCGCAAAAAAAAACGAGCGTTAAAATCAGGGATATTATAGACTGTACCGTGCAATTGGTTGCATATTGGATGGTGACATGGTACAGAACTAGAGCCGACGCTGGCATTTTTTTGCCTCTTGACTGTGCATCAGCTCAGCTGGCCACCAATCCTGTACCTGCTTTTCCATCATCATGCAGCCAGTGTGGGCTGCTGACTTCTGGTGAACTAAAGCGGTTGGTTCATTTCCTTTAGGTACATAGTGGATTCAGCACTCAAATAGATAGTTTGTGAACCTCCACTGAACCTAATTTACCTTATCTGCTCAAGTAAAAGAGTACTTGAGAACCCATCTTGTTTGTTCTCCTCAACTGGAGCCTGACAGCTGTGCAAACGACACTTTTATCTGCAGTGAAACTTACAGCAACAAGCAGATTTTCAATTTTGTACAAGATCTTAAGGCTTCAAATATAAGTGTTATATATGTCAATGGTACAGGTTACCGCTGAATTCCACAGCTTTAATGAGTCATATGCAAAGCATCTTGTTTAGTACAATATAGTAAAAGAGGGGAGATAAATGATGTGTATTCTCGTTTGTTCACACTCTAGAACTACCCATATGCAATGAGCCAGTGGCACTTTCAATTTCCCAGAGGGACGAGTTGACATATTTGACCAAGCACACACATTTCCTTTCCTGGTTTTGTAAAATGAGAACAGAACAAAAAAAAATCAGGAAGTTACATAGTCAACAAAATTAAGTTCGTCAATTTGATTCCACCGTAGCTCATACAAACCAGGAAGGAGGTTATTCTTGAAAAACTAGACCTGCCGGGATAAGACCGCCCCAAATGCGTTGTGTTAAGAAGAAGGACCTTCTCACGCAGGTCTAGAAAATTCCTGAACCTCCCTTCCCCCGACATGGTGACCCGTTGTTTAGCCGAGATTTTTGCTATTTTGCCCAGCTATTTAGTGGGCTTCGGTAAAATGCCCATGTCCCGTTAGGCTTCGGTAAAATACCCACGAAACCATGAGTGCACCGATAAAATACCTATCCGTGCTATTTTGGACAAGATTGCCCCTTGCTTCTTCTATCTCTCGTCATCCACTCCATCTCTCTCACCCGGCCGGTGCACGAGCTCGCCACCGCCAGCCAGCCATCGCCGGTGGCCGCCCCATCGCCGCGTCAACCACCGGCCGCCGTCGGACCTATCGCCGACAGCCCGCCCGCTGCGAGCTCGTGCGCGTGGATCCGGGCGCGGCGGTCGCGAGCTCACGACAGGGCGGTGGCGCGGCAGCCGGTCGGCCGCGGGACCGGCCCGATCCACCCGCGGTGAGCGCGCGCACAGATTTGGGTGCAGGATCGGCGCGACGGCGACCTCCCCTTGGATCCGATGAGCGCCCGGGAAGCAGCGAAACTTGATCTCGGTCGCGGCGAGCGTAGGTGGCTGACCAGTGGGGCTCTACATCCGGAGAGGCACGCACGAATGGAGGGCGGCCACCATGGGTTTGGAGCTTGGTGAGCTATGGAGGTGGCAAGAGGAAGAAGAAAGCAAGGGGCAATCTTGTCCAACAAAATGCATATGGGCATTTTAACGGTGCACACATGGTTTCGTGGGTATTTTATCGAAGCCCACGGGACGTGGGCATTTTACCGAAGCCCACCGAATAGCTGGGCAAAATAGCAAAAATATCTTTTTAGCCTATGTGAGAGCTTTCATAGTGCACCGGCCTTTTAAATCGGGAGCACCGATTGGCTCCGAGCGAGTCATACACATGCTTTGGCTTAGGGGAGAGACGAGGGAATTTTTTTTAACCTAATCCAAAAATTTGCTTCCACCGAAAATCGAACCCGGGACCTAGGAGGTGTTACCGAGGCACCATACCACTACCGTAAAAGCCAGTTCACAGCCAAAATATTATCTCAGCCTCCCAGTTCTTGAGCGTTGATAGTCACTATAGCAAAAACTCACTATAGCCACGGTTGGGGGCTCTACAGCCATGGTCAGCCCCAACCATGGCTATGTTTCCGAGACTACGTAAAACTATCCGTAGCCTCGGAAAACGAACAACCGTGGCTATAGTACGCAACTATAGCCACGGTTCACTATGTCAACCGTGGCTATAGTGGCGTACTATAGCCACGGTTAACATAGCCAACCGTGGCTATAGTGACGTACTATAGCCACGGCTCGACACATAGACCGTGGCTATAGTGAAATACTATAGCCACGGTTTACTATGCCAACCGTGGCTATAGTTGACACCACTATAGCCACGGTTGGCATAGTGAACCGTGTCTATTTACTTTTTTAACAATAAAAAAATAAATACGCATTAGAAATAATAAATTACAATTACATAACATTAACCATAATTACATCACATTAACATTAAAGTATTACATCACATTAACAAAATATTTACAGATATTAACAAAATCCATCAAAAGTTTAATAATGTGAACATCACAATGTTTTTTCAAACTAAGTCTACACTATACGAATCTTCAACAACATCGGGCTCGTACGGTCGTTTCGAGCCGCACCACTCGAAAAGTGCCCGATGCTCCTTCGTCACTTCACTTTGCTCGTCAAAGAACCGACCACGAGGACCGATGACCTCCCTAAGCAAGAAACGGCACATCCTAGCGACAATGTAGTACATGTCATTTGTACTTAGATGCTTTCGCGCCGTCGGGAATCCATTCTTGGATATTTCATTCAATATCTTTTTGTCCGTTATCATTGCCTTTTCTAGACTTTTTGTTCGCTGTCAATAAATACATAAAAGTTGGTACATGATTGACAAAAACAGAAAGAATGTAAATTAAACAGATGCAATCTTAGCGTACCTCCTCGGTGGTCTCATGGGTGATGACATTCAAGTAGGATGCAGCGGAGCTCGAATACGCACATGCGTAGTATCCACAAGTGCACACTACCTTTTACTTGCTTAATGCACTCGTTAAATAGAGTGAAGTAAAAACATCACTCTATTTCAATGATAGCAGCATAAAGAAAATTAGATGTGTGTGACGTGTGTCTTACCGGAAATTTATGACGAAAGTATATTTGTTTCCGAATTCTATAACGTGCCACCTTCGGGTTCTTTACGTAGTTCAAATAAGCACTACAAGTATTGAGAAAAGGGTATTATTGCATGAAATTATCGCTATTTAATTGTACGTCTGTACTTACCAATTTATAACGCTCACGATATCTTCATAGCGATTGGAGTCGTAGTCAAGGCTATCCAAGACTAATAGATATCCAATTTTTGGCATGATCAGGAAACAAATCCAATGACCACCGCAACAATAGATCGTATTCGTTAGTATGTCATCTATCTTTACGATCGACGAGAGGAAGGTAGTGGTCGAACTTACTCGAAGTGGTAAGGCGCGTAAATGGCGTGACAATCCTGCCATTCCCCGAAGCACCTGTAAATATAACCCGCAACTCGACCCCTAGCTTTTGTCCTCATGGTGTCCTTCGCTCTTGTAACTCTTGTGGTGTCTTATCCTTATATATCTTGTCTTTCTCATTTATTCGGGGTTGATCGCACTTTGATCGATCAAGCTCGGATTGAGATATCCAACCTTCCAATCGGGTCTCGTCGTATCTCTTCTTTTGAAATGTTGAATTCAAGCTACATTAAAAGCAAAAAGGAGTATGTAACATGTACCGCAAAAAGTATGAGACAAGAAAAAGATGGATGGAGGCACTTACATGCACCACAAGGTTACGAAGGTCGTGTCCATCTCGCCGAGGCGAAACATAGTGTGGATATCATTGAAATATAGTCCAAGGACCGAATCACCGCTATCGTTGAACACGTCCCTCGGAAGCTTACAGGTGATCATATCCACTCCTTCTTTCGCTGCCGCTACGTACCGCTCATGCAGCTTCCGCATCTCCCACGGTAGGTTTGACAACATGTTTTTAGATACGAGGGGTTTGCCAAAGATGAAATTTGGGAAGTCCTCATTCTCGTCACGACCCTCAAATATGTCATCATCGTAATGTACCAATTGACGAGGTTCCGTGATTGGCTGCACGGGTCCCTTCCTCATTCGCTCCAAGTATTTCGTGACATGTTCCGGCTGCGTCTTTGACGGATCCACCCTCGCAGCGTAATCATCATAGGAATTACAGGAGTAAACTCCTTCCGAAGAGGCTCGATAAACCGAGGCTCTTCATCCAAGGCTAGGGTTTCAGCCTTCCGGCTCGATAGAGGAGATACATTGCCCTTCCGGCTCGACAAGAGGCACTATTTGTTGCCGAGGGTCCTCATAGCCGTGTACTCGTGGCGGTTTCTTGCTGCGGGCTGTCCGCGAGTATAGGACTCATAACCGCTTCATGTCCTTGTTCAGCTTGTTCCTTAGCGGCCGAAGCAAGCACCCGACAAAGGAGACGGTTCTCCCGCTCCAGCCTTCATCCCCCGTGAATTGTTGACTCTCATGAACCGATCCGTGTCCGTACAAGGGGGAGGGGAAACTCGTGGTTCCGAGAGCACAACCTCACGACGTTTCCACATGATGAACGAACCGATAGCATCATGTAGAGTTATAATCCCCGTGTCGGTATGGGGCACTCAATCTCGTGCTCCTCACATCCTTGGTTGACCTCCTCGACGGTAACACGGACGTACCCGGGTGGAATATCCATGTTGTGGAGTGTTCGTCCCGGAAGTGCTCTACCAGCTTGCAACCTTCATGGTCTTTCCCTTGTAACCAAACGGCACATGCAGGTCACAAGGACATTCTTGCGTTATCACTTCCCCTTCTAACGGGGAGGTAAAGCTAGGCGAAGTGGTTGGGACAAGTAGGAGTCGTATCGGGGATACTTCCACTTCGCAGTCAGCCTTGGTACATCTCCATCTGTCTCCTCCACTCTTCCTTGTCCCTCTCCTCTTTATCTTTCTTGTGAAATTTATGTTTTTTGTACAACGAGGCGGAAGAGCTAGAGGAGAAACCCTCTTTCCAAGTTGCCTTGGAGGACACCGCTCGCACCCGCCCGCCATGCTCTTTGGTCCCCACAAGCAAGAGAGAGTTGGTCTCTCGTGATATTCGGATTGAATAACACCAGATCGCGTCTCGCGACTTGATGTCACCCGTCAATTGCTGGATAACTTGCGCCGATTCCGCGTCCATCGGAATAATCTCCCCATTTTCATCCATTTTAGAGTGCGCACGGACCCAATTTTTGGCACGCGGCTCGAGGCCCTCTAGTGGATCGAGCTTCCTTCAAAGACGGAGCTTTTCTTCCATCGCCTTCCACTCCGAATCTTTTTCTTGTAGCCGCCGGGCCCAAGTGTGGCTTGTACTTATTTTTTCTGTTCAGCTCTAACATCTTTGCACTAAGGTCCTTGGCAGGCCCAAACTGTCTTCTCGCTGAACAAATTCTTCCCATCTGTCGGCCACGTTTCACTTATTTGACCATAATCGTCAAAGGGTGTTATGCCACGTTTCACGTAACGGCAGTTTAGTCGGGACCTCCATTCTCGAAAGATATGTGACATTGCGGTCAGCGTTGCCTTCTTGGCTTTCTCGAGGTCCGCCGGTGGGAAGAGAATGTGTGATCTAACGGCATTCCACATTTCCTCTTTACGCTCTTGAGGAACCAGCTTCCATTCGGTCCAGGTTATTTTGCATTTCTCCCCGACAACAACACCACAACGATTCCGCCATTTTGCATGGACACCCATTGGTTCAACAAGCTTCCGACCGGCGGGGTCCAAGTGTTGTCACCTCATATGTGCCCTCAGCCTTGTTCGCGGACCGTTTACCCCCACGCTTGCGCTTTCGGGGGACTCATGGGCCGGTATGTTTTCCGTTTGCTCCTCATGAGGTGTGTCTTCGCAAGCCATGGAATGTGTCGCTTGTGCGGCCAAGGCACGACGAACACTTCGTCGAGGAACCTACCATATAAAGAATCATTGAAGCTCGGTAATATGCTAATACGGGAAACTTGAAATATTTAAACAAAGAATGACATTTCACGTGATACCTCTTCTCGAGGGCACGTAATCTGGGTCCTCATTAATACCCCTAGGTTCACGACGCCGGGGGGGGGTGAGGATCCTCTCGGTTCTTCCCATTGTCCACTTGATGAGGAGCTTTCATGGTTCATATTCACAACATCCTCCCGTGTATACTCGGATCGGGGGCTGTCCGCCATTATAGGATTTGATACCTTTAGCGTAACAATGAAAAGATTTAGTAGCAAACAATTAGAGGAAAGAGTTAAAATAGAGAAAAGATGACAGAAAAGGATTATTAGAGGAAAGAGCTAAAATAGAGTTAGCATTGGCATCGTAACATGGATGACATCGGGATCAAATAGAAGAAGAGGAAGACGAGATAGAAGGACATACAATGTAGAACACTTTCATAAGAAAGGCAGGTGCACACTATGCAATGCATACCACAATTTATATGACCTCGAGGTAAATAGGTCAGGATACTTGGGTATCCTCCGGAAAATCAAATATAATGTGCCATACACATCACAAAGATGATCCGGAGAATACCCAAGCATCCGACCATGTCTACCTAAGGTCGTACGAGTTGCGGTATGTCTTGCATTTTATTGTACCAACCTTCCTAATGAAAGACACCCTACATTCTATATTCTTCTACCCCATCTTCCCGTTCTCCTAAATATGCAAATGCTTATCAAGAGTCATCGTCATCTGCCAAAAAGTTAGAATTTTTTTTGAAGACTTAGTTGAAAATATATTTTTCCAAGAAAATGAGTACATTCCATGGCATCGTAACGGGGAAGAAGAGGATGCAGCTGAGGAGGATGAACATACAATGTAGAATACTTTCATAAGAAAGGCAGGTGCACACTATGCAATACATACCACAATTTATACGACCTCGGGGTAGATAGGTCAGGATACTTGGGTATCCTCCGAAAAATCAAATATAATGTGCCATACACATCACAAAGATGATCCGGAGAATACCCAAGCATCCGACCATGTCTACCCCAGTGTCGTACGAGTTGCGGTATGTCTTGCATTTTATTGTACCAACCTTCCTAATGAAAGACACCCTACATTCTATATTGATCCCCCCAGCTACCTCCTCTTCTATCAACAATCATCATTTGCCAAAAAGATTGGATTTTTTGCTCTCGGTGCGGGTTGTCGAATCAACGGCCATCCAACGCTATCGTTAAGGTCATCGACTCGTATGTCAACATGTTTCCAACATCCGAGGATGCGGTCCATGCTGCCACACTCATCTCACTTTGCCCGCTTTCATCATCGAGCATGGCTAGACCATAAAAAGAGAGGAAAGAGAGGAATAGATTAAAGAGAGGTAAAAAAATAGAACAGATAGGATGAAATAGTTTTTATTTAAAAACAATGGTCTAGCCATGAAAGAGAGGAGAAAAGAGAGGAAGAGAGGAGAAAACAGAGGAAATAGAGGAAAAAAGGAGAAAGAGAGTGAGAGAGAGAGGAAAAGAGAGTAAGAGAGGAAAAAGATGAGAAATCAGTACTTATAATAAATACTTTGCCTTATAATCCATGTGCTGATTTCGCTAGAGAGTGAGAGAGAGAGGAAAAGAGAGGAAATAGAGAGTAAGAGAGTAAGAGAGGAGAAAATAGGTGGCTAATGTATAATTTAGATAGCCACGATAGATAAGTGCTGATTTCAGTGCTGATTACATTGCACAGTAGGCGAGCAGGAGTAAGCGAGTCCAAATTGCAGTGCTGATTTAGTGGTAAATATACATTCACATTCCACCACGATCGATAGTTCAATGTAACAATATTAGCATGCTCAAAGGCTCCAAAAGTCCACCCTAAATCAGCACTGGAATCATCTCTAAATCAGCACTAAATAAGCACTGAACCAGCACCAAATCAGCACTGAACCAGCACTGTATAAGCACTGAAATCAACACTAAACCAGCACTGAACCAGCACTGAAGAAGCACTAAAATCAGCAATGATCAATGATCAATCATCAGTCACATATGAACTATAGTATGCATCTCCAAATTCACATTATAACTATAGTATGCATCTCCAAATTCAAAACGTCATTTATTAATCTATTTTCCAATCCCACTTCTGTTCCTAGATCAAAGTAATATAGCAGTGAAATGCAAATAGCGAGCATGCCCATCGATGAACACAACAACCATTTTGGATCAACATCAACAGTAGCGAAAGCATAATAGCGAGCTCGCTGGATAGGTGGCACTGTATAAGCACTGAAATCAACACTAAACCAGCACTGAACTAGCACTAAAGAAGCACTAAAATCAGCACTGAATAAGCATTAAAATCAGCAATGATCAATGATCAATGATCAATCATCAGTCACATATGAACTATAGTATGCATCTCCAAATTCACATTATAACTATAGTATGCATCTGCAAATTCAAAACATCATTTATTAATCTATTTTCCAATCCCACTTCTGTTCCTAGATCAAAGTAATATAGCAGTGAAATGCAAATAGCGAGCATGCCCATCGATGAACACAACATAATAGCGAGCTCGCCTGGATAGTAGCCACCGACCGAGAGAGGGGAGAGGAATGGGGCATACCAGGTTCCTTAGAGAGGGGGACCTCGTGGGCACGGAGGTGGAGGTTGGGTCGGCGCAGAGGAGGAGCTTGGGCCGGCGCACGAGGAGGAGCTCGGGCGGGCGCGCGAGGAGGAGCTCGCGGGCGGAGAGGAGGAGCTCGGATGGGCGCGATGAGGAGCTCGCGGAGGAGAGGTGCCCGGATGCGCGCGAGGAGGAGCTCGGACGGGCGCGACGGGGAGCTCGCGTCGGAGAGGACCTCGCAAGCGGAGAGGAGGACGGGCGCACGAGGAGGTGCTCGCGGGCGGAGAGGAGGAGCTCGGATGGGCGTGACGAGGAGCTCGCGGCGCGGAGGAGCTCGGATGGGTGCGACGAGGAGCTCGCGGCGGAGAGGACCTCGCGGCGGAGAGGACCTCGCGGGCGCAGAGGAGCTCGGACGGAGCCGGCAGCCCGGAGGAGCTCGGATGGGTGCGACGACGAGGTCGCGACGGAGAGGAGCTCGGACGGGCGCGCGAGGAGGAGCTCGCGGCGGGCGCGGCGGCACAAACGGGCGGCTCTGTCGGCGTCTTCGTCGACTCGCGGCGCAAGTTAGGGTTAGGTTTTGGCCGCCGGGGCCGACCGCCCTTTATATATGGACCATTAGCCACGGTTGGCGATGGTGGGCGGGACCCACATGTCGGTGGGACAACACACAATAGCCACGGCTCATGTCGGTTCCAACCGTGGCTATTGTGCTCCCACCGACATGTGGGGCCCATATGTCGGGGACACAAACAATAGCCACGGTTGGTTTCGAAACCAACCGTGGCTATTGTTTCCTCCGGCTCCACTCGTCATTGCTCGAGTTTCTTTTTTCTTGTGTAATTTTTTCTTTTACTTCTTCAATTTTTATTCTAAAAACTGTAATGCCTTTACATCTAAATTTTGGCATGTCATTTTTTTAGTTGTTTACAAACACATATGTATTTTTTGTTTTTTCTACTCCATTACTTTTTAATATAATATTTCGTCTATACAATTGTTTTTCTTCACTTTTACATGATCCAACTATTTCAAAAATTTCCAACAAAATTACAGTAGATTTTAATTTGTATGACAGATGTGTGTGCCAATTTTCAATTCAAAAATAATAAAAATTGTGCAGATATAAAAAAATCAAATGACACCATGTTTTTTCTATTATTTTGCACATTTATTATTTACAAACTATAAGCCCGTTTGACCAACATTTTGGCATGCCACTGTTTCTCGAGCATTCGAACTCACTTATATTTTTTATAATTTTTTATAAAGATTTTTACAAAAAAAGTAGTTCAAATGGGACTATGCGTCTCGAGTGAGTGGAGTTTTGTACTCGAAACTCATGTTGTTTGGTACCAAACATATTTATATATTTTGAAAAATTGAACCAAAAATTTCACGTGTGTGTTTATTAATGGCATGCATACCGACCGAATGTTGAGATCAAAATCGATACGGTTTATGAAATAAAAATGATTAAATAAATGTCAAAACGTACTCGTAAGTAAATTTGAAGAAAATTCAATAAAATTTTGGAGATTCTAACAAAACAAAGTGGAAATGGATAGATTGGAATTTTATACAAATTTAGAAACAAGAATCAGTAAATTTGGACAATATTTGAATTCTATATACGTGTTTCAAAATTTAAATAGAAATTAAAAAAAACACAACCTAAATGAACTAGTGGATGAACTACTAATGGGCCTCATATTAAGAGTGAGGCCCAAATCACTATTGTTATTTTAAAGTATATTATTTAATTGATTTATATTGTTATTTTTTGATTTCAAATAAAAATTGAATCTAAACATTATTTATTCAATATTTTAACTCACTATATATATACAAATTTTGAAATTAAAATCTAAATGTATAAATAAATTTTAAAATTTAAATCTAAAGAGTAAATGTTTTTAAAAATTTTAAATTATACCTTGCTATTTTTAGGATTTCAAGTAAAATTGAACATAAATATTATTTATTCAATATTTTAAATCAAGTATATATACAAACTTTAAAATTTAAAACTAAATGTATAAATAAATTTAAAAAATTTTGGCCCACGGGCCCGACCATATTGACCAACGCATTAGAACACAATCAAGGCTCAAGGCCCAAGCACAAACAGATGGCCCAATAGCACAGCAGGTCCGTAGTATCGATAACGTCGAAGCCTTGTACGGAGTGGCGCTTATAAGCCGGCACGGGCGACATTGGACGGGCGAGGTGGTACTAAACCCCGCCCGCCGCGAACCAGCTCAGCTATAGCCACGGTTGACTTCTTCAACCGTGGCTATTGTTCGATTACAATAGCCACGGTTGAAGAAGTCAACCGTGGCTATAGCTGAGTTGTGAAATTTAATACTTGTTAAATTGTGAAATTATTTAATTATTGATAATTTAATTTATGTGGCTGAAAATTATAACAGGTAGACTTAGATAATTGATTTAAGTGGCAGAAAAATAATTAACAATTTATTAAATCCATTTTTGTTGCTGAAAATAAATAGAATATTATTAAATTAATTAAAGTAGTTGAAAAATTATTTAAAACTTGTTAAATTGTGAAAAGTGACAGAAAAAATGGAAAGGTTATTAAATTCATTTATTTTGCTCAAAATTCACTAAAGTATTATTAAATTAATTACAGATTGCTTGAAACATATATATCCGAGTACATCATAGGTACATCGCAATGAAATAATAAAGGTACATTATCCTTGAACGATTTTTCCTTCGCAATCTGTGCGTAGGTATGGCATTTCTTGATACGATAGTTTTGCTTCAATGACTTTAAATTTTTTCGGATCCACGAATAATGGAACTTCATCATATCGATTGTATGCATCTTGATCGTCGACCCCATCCACTCCAAGTATTCTTTGTTTACCGGGAATAACAATGTGCTTCTTCTCATCCTTTGGATCGAGTATATAGAACACTTGTTCTGCTACCTTAGCAAGTATCCACGGGTCATCTTTATAACCTACATTCTTCGGATCGACGACGGTTAACCCGTATTCATCGACCTCCACCCCACCCGGGTGTTTGACCCATTTGCATTTGAAGACAGGAACTTGTAAATCTGGTCCATAGTTCAGCTCCCAAATTTCCTCTATGTACCCATAATATGAGGTGTAATTGTTATCGTCATCAAGGGCTTCAACTCGAACTCCGCTGTTTTGACACTTACTTTTCGTGTCCTTCTTTGAAGTGTGAAAAGTAAAACCATTAATGTCGTACGCCCGATAAGTCACCACAGTCTTTGAAGGTCGGGCAGCTAAGATTCTCAACATTTTCTCATCCATCGAGTCTCCACGTGGAAGGTCTTGACTCTCGAACCATGATGTGAAAGTTTTCTTGTGCTCCTGTACTAACCATGCACCGCTTTTGCCCTCAACATTGTTTAGTTCAAGCTCCTCGATGTGTTTTGCGAAATACGGGGCAACGATACGTGATTGTTGCAGATACGATAGAAATGGGCTTTGTCAACTCGTTTATATTCGCGGTCGGTGAATGATTTTCGTCCTCGTATACCTTTTCCACTTAACATTCCCTCATGACAAGACACGTGTACACCAATAGATCGACCGTCTTTAATATAATCTGCACAACACTCAATAATCTCCTCGGTGGTGTAGCCCTCAATCATTGAACCCTCTCGGATGACAACGAGTACGTACATAGCGTTTCATAACATACATGAACCTCTCGTAGGGGAACATATGATGCATGTAGACGGGACCCAAAGCAGATATCTCGGTCAACAATATGAAGCATGAAGTGTTCCATAGTATCAAAATAGGATGGCGGAAAGCACATTTCGAGCATGCACATTGTTTCCTTTATGTGGGTTCGTAGGTTATCCAACTCATGTTTATTGATCACCTTCTTTGAGACCGCGTTCCGTAAATAGCACAGACGAGTGATAGTCAACTTCAACCATTTAGATTTCACAGCTACGATAGCGATAGCCGAAACACCGAAAGTAGTGTGTGACAGTCATGAGTGTTGTAACCACTTATCTTTAAGTCTTTCATGTCTACGAGATTTTGGACATCCGATGAGAAACCGGTCGGTGCTTTAATCCCGTGTAGACACTTCAAGAACGCTATTTTCTCCTCACGCGTTAGGGTGTAGCAGTCGGCGGGAGGTAGTACTTTCCATTCGCTCTTTCTTGCGGATGGAGCTCCGGCCTAATATTCATCTCTACAAGGTCTCTACGTGCGTTCAGTCCATCCTTTGTCTTACCGGTAGGTCAAGTATAAGGCCGGTAGTGCTCGTCAAATACACCTTTCCCAATGTGCATCCAATCAAATGCATGAGTCACTTCCAATTCTTCCCAGCATCCGAGATATCCGTAGAATATAGAAAGCTTCTTATACGGCGTTGCAGCTTTTGACTTTGCAACTCCCTTCACGGCCTTTCCAAATGTAGCTTTAATGTTTTTTGTCTTATCAAAGACATCCCTAGAGGTCCAACGTCGAGGTTCTTCGCCGGTCTCAATCGTACCATCAAATTGTTTGGCCATCCGTCGACACGGGTGGCTCCGATGTAAGAATCGACGATTTCGAGTGTATACTCGTCTTCTTGGATGATGGAAGATACACGTGTGATGTATCGTCAACACAAACAAAGCATGCCTCCTTTCCTTTCACCTGGCCCGAAAGCGCCTTTAACGCCGGGGAATCGATTACGGTCACGAAAATGATCGTTTTCAACGTGAAGTAGTCTCTTCGGTACTCATCCCACATACGCACACCTTCCAACCATAGTTTCCGCATGTCTTCAAACAGTGGTTCCGGGAAGACATCTATGTCGTTTCCAGTGTTCTTTCGGTCCGGATATAAGAATGGACAATAATATGTACTTCCTCTTGTGGCACAACCATGGGGGAGGTTGAACATTGTTAGCAGCACAGAGCCAAACGCTGCGAACGTTCCTCGTCATACCAAAAGGGTTCATTCCATCTCGTACTCAATGTAAACCGTATATTTCTTGGCTCGTGCGAGAAGTCGTCACGGTGGTTACGATCGAAGTTTTTCCACTGGGTTCCATCCGATGGATGACTCAGCTTATTAGGGTCCCTCTTACGTGTATGCCATGTCATCGGTTCAGCATCTCTTGGGTTGGCAAATATCCGTCTTATGCGATCGACCACCGGTAGGTACCACATGACCAAGGCTGGAACCTTACTATCATCGTCGCTACCATTGACGATATCGCTTTTCTTCCTCTTCCTGTCATTCTTTCCCCTCTTATTAGTTGTGTCTACATCATACTCCTCATTCATCTTGTAACGACTTCGTTTGCACCTTGGGCATCTCACGAGGTCCTTGAACTCCTCCCCCGGTATAATATACAATGATTTGGACATGCGTGGATTTTTTGCACACCCAGCGACATTGGAGATATCAGTCTCTTAGCATAGTACGTGTTTTTTGGTAACAAGTTTGGCTTTGGCAGTGTATCCGAAAGAAGATCCAACAATTCATTGAAACCGGCATCCGACCACCCATGGATGGCCTTCGGTTTCATAAGTTCGAGAACCGTACGTAACACGATATTCTCTTTAGAACATCCCTTGGAGTCCTCAAATAATAAATCCTTTGATGCCTTCTCTATCGTTGCAAAGTTATCAAGCCCTCTTGTTGTCCCCGCATTGAGTAAAACTTGCGGCTCAACATGACATAACAATTCCTCAACATCAAAATCAGTACATTGTTCTTCTTCGACATGAAAATCAAAAGTCTAGTCAACTTCGACAAACTGTTCTTCTTCAACTTCAATCGGCTGCAACTCAACTTCGACCGCCTCGTCTTCTCCATGCTTTGTCCACCTCGTATAATTCTCCAGAAACCCCTTCTCACTAAGTGAGATTTGATTGCAAGTGTATCGGTCCATAATTTTTTATTCTTGCAGTCCACGCATGGACAATATATTTCTTGTCTTCCTAGACGCTTAGCATACTCGACTGACCCTCTTGAGAAATACATTGACTTGACCTCGGAAATATGCACTTAATCTTGACTCTTCGTACATCCATGTTTTGTCCATCTAAACAAGCATTACGCGAATATTAATTATAATAAAATAATTACTAAATCAAATAATTACCAGTATGAATATTAAGTATTTATAGAAAATATAAGGAAACTAATATATTGCATAACATAATGTGCTAGAATTAATAATTATTAAATAATTACTAAATAATCTATTTACCATTATGAATATTATATATTTATAGAAAATATAAGGGAACTAATATATTGCATAAGACAATGTGCTATCATATATAAAAACCCACTATACAAATTATTATTAATTGACTCGAATCTTTTAATAATTAAACCGTGCTCTAGGGGTCTCTCTCAAGAGAGCATAAAGTAGATCTTGAATTGATTGACATAAAAAAGGCTTGTAAGACATGATTTTTTTATGCAACACAAGCACATGATATATGAGTTTATTATACACAACTCAAACCAAAAACAAACCTACAAACATGAAGGAATTTGACAAATCGAAATCAAAACCTAGGTCAAATGGTAATCCAAAATTCTCCATGATTACAACACTATAGCAACAAATAATACATGGGATGAGTTTCCCTTACCACGGAGAACAAATTTCTGCAAAAAAACGAGATCAAAACCTTCCCCCTCGGTTTTCATTTTTTTCTCAATTTTCGAGCCGCCACACTTGGACCGAGCTCCTGTTCCGTCCGAACGCGGCTTTTATACTGTGCAAAACAATAGCCACGGTCCACTTCTTCAACCGTGGCTATAGATGAAACTATAGCCACGGTTGGTGACGTGGACCGTGGCTATTGGTGCAGGCCACTATAGCCACGGTTCAAGCCAACCGTGGCTATAGTGGCCTCTATAGCCACGGTCCAAGGGCACAGTAGCCCGCACCCAACTATAGCCACGGTCAATTTGGTTTTCCATGGCTATAGGGTTTTGGGCTACGTGGCTACAGTGAGTTATTGTTATAGTGAGTTTCAAAGAAGTGCAGCATTGATGTCATCGAAATTGCTGGACAACTTCCCAAGGTCGTTGTTGTTGCATCTTACTTAACCTAATTTACCTTATCTGCTCATGTAAAAGAGTACTTGAGAACTCATCTTGTTTGTTCTCCTCAACTGGAGCCTGACAGCTGTGGCAACGCCGCTTTTTATCTGCAGTGAAACTTAGAACAACAAGCAGATTTTCAATTTTGTAGAGGATCTCAAGGCTTCAAATGTAAGTGTCGTACATGTCAATGGTACAGGTTACCGCTGAATTCCACAACTTTAGTGAGTCGTAGCAGCATCTTGTTTTGTGCCATAAAGAAAAAAGAGGGAAGAGAAATGATGTGTATTCTCCTTTGTTCACAGTTTAGAACTATCCATATGCAATGAGCCAATGAAACATTTAATTTCTCTGAAAGGGACGAGTTGACAGATTTGACCACACACATGTTTCCTTACCTGATTTTGTAAAATGACGACAGCACAAAAAGAAATCAGGAAGTTACATAGTCAACAAAATTAAGTTTGTCAATTTGATATCTACCCTAGCTCATACGAAACAGGAAGGAGGTTATACTTGAATAACATTACCATTTGGAATATTTTATTTGCTTTGCTCTCTACATTTCTTCCCAGGTCTTGAGTCATTTATAGGGCCCAAATATTATCTCAGCCGCCTCCCAGGTCTTGAGCGTTGATAGTTTCAAAGAAGAGCAACATTGATGTCATCAAAATTGCTGGACAACTTCCCAAGGTCGTTGTTGCTGCATCTTACTCCTCCTTACTTGAGAGAGAAGCAGGTATCTAGCGGGTGTCAATCAGATTCTACAAAAGAATATTGAACACCATCAATGTGTACCTTTTTTATGATCCTAAATGTGATTATGTGAATACGCCTCATTTCCGAACAGCATGGTGGTCTTGCAACAATTGGACTACCAGCCCGTATTTGATCTGGTCTGATTGGCCCAATTAATTGGTTTAGTTAGTTTTAAGCCCAACTGGGGACGAAGATATAGTAGGCAGAGATGAGGACATATGTCGGCTCTCGACCGCCAGTAACGCAATAATTCTGAGAACTTGTAACTGGTAGCTCAGTGTGTTTTCCCTAGCTGTCCGTAGCTGACAGTGGATGAAAAATAGCATTACAGTATAATATCTTTGACCAGGAAAATATAAAAAAGTCGTGCATATAGGACAAGAAAAAGACAATAAATTGATTCATTTCACACTTTCCTGGAATCTTCCGCTACCGGTGTGAAGAAGTTTACAAGAAGCGCAATAAGACCTAAGACCACAGATTTTATTTTCTGAGACGAACCAAGACCGTAGACTCTGAATCTAGTGAACATTGACATCTTGCTCTCTGCTTTCTGTCCACACGGAGTTTTCAAACAGGAAACATCTTGCTGTCTACTTAGATGTTTCATATCAATTGCTCTGAAACAACCAACAGCACCTATATAACCTCCATTGCTACAACACCATTCACTCATTGCAATTTGCATTTTGCTAAACCGTGCTCCATAGCAGCTAGTAATTTAGTCTCACCAGTACAAGGATTTTAAGAGTTCAGAAGCCGAACAGGAAATAACAATGGAGAATTCACCGCGTGGTCTCCAAGAACCATCCTGTTTTGAACCATGTGGTTTCGTCCTCGTCCTCACCATCCTCACCTGGTGTGTATCAAGGATCCAGATCCTCCACACTAGCTCCTGCCAATCCTGCAGCCATAATCCTTCCAACAAGGTGACGGTGTCACCGGTTCTCACTGGCAAAGAAGTCATCAAGACCAGGAATAAGAAACAGGACGATGAGATTGGGGTGACATATGAAGATATTACGTCCGTGACAAGAAGCATAGGGCTCAATTTTGATCATGAGAACAGCATGCCCTGCAGCGATATTGGCGACTATATTCCTCAAATTTTCAATGACGATGAACCGAGCTTGGATGAGGTGAGGCAGGCGTTTTCAGTGTTTGATGTGAACAAGGATGGTTACCTTGACCCATCAGATTTGTTGCGAGTGCTTCAAAGCCTAGGCTTAGAAGAAGTAGGTATGGGTGAGTGTGCGCAGATGATTGCCAAATATGACATGAACAAGGACGGGAGGATTGATATGGTAGAGTTCACAAAGGTTTTAGAGGCTAGCTTTTTCTAAACAAATTCCATTTTGTCTTTGCATTTTTTTTATTTCAGCACAGGGATAGATCAACTGAACAGTATTCTAATATTTGGTTAATAATGAACAGCGAGAGAGAGCAAAACTGACATTTCTCTAGATTAATTCGGTGTATCTCCTGCTTCTGGTCCTCTGCAGTAAAAAATATTGTGAACAAAGAATTTGTTCAGTTCCATGAATGAAAACACAATTTCACGCTTGTCCATTTGGCAGCTGGCACACATGTCATCACTAACGAAAAGGATAGCTATGTCTAACTAAAAGATATCTAGCAAAGTTATCATAGACATTGTTCTTGCTTTTTCCACAATTAATACTTGATAAAATTATTTAAGTGTAGTTTGAAAATAATTGAATTTTCAGCTGTTGCTAGCAGCATAGTTGCATTGAAGGACCCATTTTTTTTCCGTGCAATTAGTAAAGGAGCCATGTGGTGCAGTAATTGGAAAGTACAGTCTTAATAGGAAGGTTTTGCTTTCTAATTGATCAATATTTGATAGGATATATACTGCAGTGGTATAAAATGATGTGCATTCCATAGAGTCACAACATAGTGTTTTTCTTGGTCTTGATTCCCTAGAGTTGATACCGCAGACAATATATCCACATCCTAAAGGCCCTAGCAATATTTATGGCTGTCTTTTTCTGTTACTTGTTTGAGGCTTGGAAGGAATCAGGAAATTTGGGAAGTCAGTTGCATACATGCATGCCACCACGAAGTTCCTGCCGACAAACAGGCGTTAGTGTTGATTTCGTCAGTCTTAAGAAATTTGTCAACACAGTCTTGGACAGTGGCGGAAATGCACAGAGGGCCGATGGGGTCATGGCCCTAGTCATGGGAAAAATAATCCGAGTACCCTACTGAAATTTCAGGCCCATCTACCATCAGCCTTACCCCAAAATTTATTGTAGAATTGCTAGTGTGGCGAAGGCGGAACCATCAGGTTCGATTTTGTGCGTCCTGTAACCTAGCGCAGTAGCACTGCCAGTGACCAGCTTGCCTGCTCCTGTGTCCTGCGTGCCCCAGCATAGTTTCTTCGCACGTCGCGTGACAGTCCAGTAGCCATCGGGCAACACGACCATCCAGAGGCTACACGCTGCACAACTACAGGTTTAGAATTGCAATCTTTCCTCCCTAATCATTTATTTGATCTCTTATCTAATTGGTATTGAATCAATTGATTTCTTTTATGATCAGATTATTGGGCATAACTAATGATTTATCATAGTCTTGCAAAGAAAATACCAAAATATTGATTGATTAGGACTACATTTTACATCATTTTTTTAAGAAATAAAGCCACGCATGAAAAAACTACCTAAACAATCTTCTACTAGAGTTAGTAGTATGTTCAATAAGTATTTAATAATTGAAGTTTTGCATAGTCTTGAAATTGTGACATATCTAATTACTTTATATTTGTGTATTCTGGTTCAAATGATATTGTTGATGAAGAAATAAATGACATTCACTCTAGCATATGCTAAACCAGTTAAGTGTGAATGATGCCAAATCACTTGAAATATCAATTTTTATATTATTTAAGTAGTAGCACGTTGATAGAAATTTTTTTAGCAAGAATTAGTGGCCCTAGTCTTGCCGAGAGCAAATTTCCGCCACTGGTCTTGGATGAAGGTCAAAGGTCTGTGTATGTGGGTTCATAAGGGTGACCGTGCATGCGTTATGAGTGTCTGAGTTGTATTGTGTTATCGCCCAACAAAACGTTCATGCCACCTGGGATTCCACTGATGACATATGAGTGGTTTTTTAATACAAAGTTCTAGGAAAGTTCTCAATAAGCTTCACCTTCAGAAAGTTTTAATATAACTTCTAGCAAACTTTATGTTAGACTTTTCTAAAACCTTCTATAATAAATATTAGCACATGGTGGGCCCCGCCAGTAAAATTGTATTAGTTACATTAATAATTGAGCACGTGAGTGCCCAGGAAATACTTACACTCCTAATTAAGGAAACTTGATAACTTAGTTCATTGTATCTCAATCAACTTATCAATAATATTGTAGCACCAGTTTTAGGTTAGGCCTAAGAATTGAGCAACGGGCCCAATGGGTACTCAAGGTCCTTCCTATTAAACTAGTTAACCTAAATATATGCCACAAAAAAAATGTTAACATAATATGTATGTCACTATAGTATACTCCATTCAGCTGGTCCCGTATTGGAAATTGTCCTGAGCCGTGTTGCTCAATTAGTTTCACTAGCCTATCAACCCGTGCATTCACACGGTCTACCAATTTATTTCATCATTTTGCAACTGCATTACATGTTTATTATAAAGAAGATAATGACATAGATTTAATTTGGATACCTCAACACCATTATGATTGTGACTGCCGTCCGGATCATATAGAACATCTCAGGATAGGGGACATAATTTTAGAGTTATCGTGTCATGTATATATCAGTTTTGTTATGGTTAATGCGAATATAGCTCTCAATATTCTAACGTCATGTTATTTAAGTTGTTTCAAATAAGAAAACAGGAGAAATCCAATTATTTTTATAAAAATAAAATACCTACTTCGATGTGAAATTTCTGTTGTGGAACTTTATATAAATTAAGAGATGGATGCATTATCCAGGGAAATTATTTGAATCTAAACTCTGATTTCAGATCCTTTAATTCAACAGACAACATCGTAACTGCAACCAACATTTACAGTTTGATGTGTATATTTATTTTCGTATATAATACAATGTGCATATTACTTTCTGGTGCCCACAAAATGCACATCAGGCAAACAATAATATATAAAATGACACCGGTCACACGAACTTAAACTAAATGTCAAATAAATGCACATTAAATTTTAAGTTCTAATTATACAAAATGAGACCTGCATTCTCAAATTCAGGGCATGAATCAATATAGTTTTATCACATATTAGCAAACTAACCACAATAAAAATACAGTTTTTCTTTGTGGTAAAAATATTCCTGCATGATGTATGGTGGCATATCAATATCCGAGTAAAAGGCAATCAGCTAGCTAAATTACCTTAGCTTTCAATAAGCTCACCTCAGCTGCATTTCTTGTGTTTAGGATGCGAGCCTGAAGACTTCTGGATTAGTAGGCGTTCTTCATATCCAATCTACTCTCAGGATGGAGCGAGTGCACCAAGGTACATACCTACAAATACTTGAAAAGTAAAAAAAAAAAAAATATAAAGGATACTGTTGCGTCACCTCCACAATCTTAAGGGAGCCTCAAAAAACCTGCACGTACATGTATTAGGTGTCACCTTTCTTATATATGCGTTGACTAATATCAGATCGAAATTAAACTATATACGCCAGCCACCACTGTTGATGTGATATAATGGACTGATGAAAACTTTTATAGGAAGGACATGATGATCTGATATCTACTGATGAAAACTTTGACAGGAAGGACTATGGAGTCGAAAAAGAATAACGAAAAAATCACATAGAAAACCATAAAAAAGGAAGGACTATGGCGTTGATTGATATCAGATGGAAAGTGTATATGCCAGCCACCGCTGTTTATGTGATATGTACTGATGAAAACTTTGATAGGAAGGACTTGTTGATCTGTTATCTACTTATGAAAACTTTGTCAGGAAGGTCTGCCGAGTCGAAAAAGAATAACAAAAAAATCACATAGAAAACCACAAAACATGTATAACTTAATTGGTTGATCATGGCGTGGAACCTAGCTGTGACACCAGATGGGACAAATTAATCCAGGCCATTATTTGTGTCTGGCAGAGAAAACACGATCTTGTTCGGCTCGTCGTTTGTATTGTCTTTATTCTTCTTCCAGGTTTCCTTCTTTGTTGCCTGTGGTCATCGATCGATAGTAGCAAAAAGCATAGATGCATGGCAGGAACAGAACCCTCATGGCAGCAAATCGCAGATGCTACAGACCACTGCATGCATCTTGCCGCCATTAGTACTAATAATACAATAGCACTGGCGGCTGCAGATGGAACAACAGCAATAATTAGGGCATACAGGAAATTAAAGATTATTATTCCATCAACATGTACGGGTGGTAATCACTTTACAACTCCATCTTAGGCATCTTTAGGAAATATATTTTTTTCTATGGCAAAGCTTGATAAGCTTGATAATTCCTAAATATATATTGGGAAATGCTGTAGAGCCAATCCGATCGTCCAACTCTGTTCCGAGTGGATGAATATATGGTAATCAAGTGTTTTAAATTTCCAAATAATGATATATAGTTTCTATAACAGCTTGAGTTGTATATGAGTAGGACAATCTGGTTGGACCTATAGCAGTACTCATATATATTAGGGAGATTTTAGGCTAACTTTCATTAATTCATAATGGTATAAGTGGGTAATTTTAACCAAGTTAGATACTTGGATCCAACGACTATAGTTAAGGGACCATTTGATTTGACGGTCAGATGTTTTCCTTTTTTGTGAGAATTTCTAGGATTTTTCTTCTGATTAACGTGGAGGCCTCAAAAGGAGCCTCCAATTAGTAAATATAAGATATAAGATAGCTCTCCGCATGCTGTGACAATTGCTCCTCAATCCACTGCATATTGAGTCCCATGGAACCGGGTGTAAGCATTCTTTACATACACTTTGAGACTTGACGCTACTGTTATGCGCACTTGTTGAGAATTAGAGGGCTCTGTTTTGTATTTCTTGTTGAGGTTACGTTTTATATTCTTATAGAAGTTATTAAGGGCATCTGTTGTATTCGGAAAGACGTGCATATGCAACGACTCTGTTCCTATATTTTATCTTTCTATTAAGAGTATTGCAACGGCAGATGAATGGTTCATCGCATCAACATTTTATTTCTGTTCCATGTGAGATTGTAGATAGGTTGGGTAGTAAGCAGATTTTGGATGCTACTAATCACGAATTTCTTTATGAGATGTAGTTCAACCGCCGGGCTAGAGTTTAGGGCAATGTGTCCAGAATGGACGGCGACAGACATTATTTACAAGTTGATAACCCGCGCGTTGCAGCGGGACTAAAAGATATTAACTTTAAAATTATAATCTTGGACTAACTGTGTTAATCTCTAACATCCATTCTTTATCTAATGGTGAAATTAATTATTATGTGCCCTCAAAAAGAAATTAATTATGATGACATGGCGCAACGTGGATAGAGAGAAATAGTCATTAAGACATGCTAGTGGGTTGCATCTTTTATATATAAGTAGATTTGTGGTGACATGTGTATTCATGACTAGAAGGTTAGCAAAATATCTTTGGTGGTGGTTAGTATACGTAAAGAAATAGAAGTTCATTTCCAAAATGGCTTATTGATACTAGCTTGCTGTGCATGTACCACCAGAATTGCGCGCACCCGTAAAAATGGTATTGGCCAATGACGCGTATAAAAAACTAGGAAAATAAACGCGCTCCGCCGCGCCCATTCAGTGTGTACATACTGTTTTTTTCTTTTTGTCCGCTGAACGAATACAGAACTCAAGAATGAGGAGCAGCAAGATGCCTAATATTGGGGCAAGCAACATTGTGTCCTGCTATTAGTTCTGTCTAATATTGGGGCAAGCAACATAGTCTTGAAGAATGAGGAGCAGCAAGATCCATTCATTTTCCTTGTCTTTATTCTTTCAACAGCAGAGGATACGGGTCAGACGGGAAATAGAAAAGGATGAACCATAAATATAGAAGTACAAAATACGATAGGGTCATACCTGTAAAATGGTCATAGCCTTATCTTGCCCAAACCTTTCTTTCCTTTTTTTTTTTGAGGGCGCCCAACCCAAACCTTTCTTTCTCCACCGCTCGCGTAGAGCTTTCTTCTCCACTGATCCTCTAGCACACCGTCCGTGTAAAGACTTACCATCCGTCTCCACCGCTTCTTCTTGCAGACTGGCTGCATCTTCCAGGCAACACCGCTGAGCATCATATTGTCTGCCCCCAAGCGCCGTCTCGCATATTGTCGGCCGTACCAAAGTGCCGCTGCTCCCACGTTTGGCTGTAGCATTGAATCGTGGCGCTTCTTCCCCTCGCGTGGTGGTGCCGCCACTCCACCTGGGAACAACGGACACGGCATAAGCGTCTCAGTATGGCGGGCAACCAAAGGCCCAGCCAAAATGAGACCCTACCGGAGAAGCGAGATGACGCGTCGCCCGGAAGAAATGTGATTAGCAGGCCAGCTTCGAATGGCCCAACTAATGACCGAGCGCGTAGCAGAGGACCGGTCACGGGCCACTTGAGGCCCAGGGGCCGTAGCACAAAGCGAAGGCAGCCACAAGCGCTGGTCAAGCTGAAGACGCGGCTGGTTTCCAGGCCGCCACGCCGCCAAAAACATATCGTGTCGCAACGTCAATCGCCCACGTCGCCCGAAAAATTCTTAGAGCGCGGAGGCTAGGAGCTATCAGCTCAAGAAATATATACGGCTAGTAAGATTTCCGTAATAGCCATGCGAAGCTGTATTTCTGGCACGGCAAAATGAAGCCATGTGGTTTATTGAAGGAAACGTTCAGTCCTCTGTTCGCACTATGACCACTATGGTCGATCGTAACGGGGAGCCCTCAGAGACCAAATGCTAGACATGCCCAATAAAAAAAATCTACCAGGCCAGGATTTGATCTACTACACAACAACTGTATCATAACCGACAGGAAACCACATGTATGATGAGAAGTTGCAAACGAATACTAGTATTTTGTATGCACGCACACCCTTAGATAGCCAACAACATATGGCCCTTGGTTTGCTCGGGGACATGGCAAACATGGTTTTCTTCTCCCAGATGTTCATCAACAACGTGGTTCGACACGATTGTAGTGACATATATTGACGGCTGCCGGCAAGGTTACCGAATAGGGCAGAGAATTGCAATGAGTACGTGGGGTTTTCTAGTAGATCACTCATGGGTGATGGCTGGAAGCGCTGAGCACCATATTAGCCATATGGCTGGTTGTCAACAGGTGTTATGACGGCGGACCTCCACCGAGTTCTTCAAGGTTTTACAACGCTATCTACGTGTTTTTAGCCAGATCATGGAGACAACTCTCAAGCTATGTTGCAGGGAAACGACGATACCGTTACGAATACATGATACGTAATACAACATGAAATTTTCTTAAAAACAATGACATGGCAGTACATCTATATGTAATATCAAAAAAATATTGAAAATAACATCTGCTTGTAGAATTAGAATGGATAATTAGGAGGATCATGACTTATGGGAGGAGGAGGAGGAATAACCATGGTGTAAGCTATGGCAACTTGGGTTGAGAAGATGATGACCAGGGTTAAGGAGGCGATGTCTTTCCTCGATTACGTGATACTCGAGATCGGGTGGAACGTGGAGATCAACCCTTATACATTAAGAGGGTCCAATACGAGTCCAATAAGGGATGGGATAGGGTATGGAAGTATCACTAAAAGAATCACGCACTATAGCCACGCCTCCGAAAAACTCGTAGCTGCGGTAGGCAAAACGGGCCACAACTACAGAGGTAGGCGGGCTGCAACGCGCACCAGCCGTTGCTATAGTGGGCTCAATAGCAGCGGTTGGTGTTGTGACCCGCCGCTATTGAGCCCGAACTCAATAGCTGTGGTCCACATTGTCAACCGCATCTATTAAGTTCTTTATAGAGGCAATTGACAACGTGGTCTGCCGCTATTGTATTCCACGAGTATATAAGCCGCGTTCGGACAACATGGGAGCTCACTTGAACATTGGCGGCCCACAAATCTGGGCAAATTTCAAAAAACAAGGGGAAGACTTTGAGTTCTTTTTTTACAGTATTTCGTTCTTTATGGTAAAGGAAATGCATCTGATGTATTTTTTTATGCTATCATGTTGTAATCAAAGAGAATTTTGGGTTTCAATTTTTCCTAGGTTTTGATTCCCATTTGTCGAATTTCTCTTGGTTTGTAGTGTTGTAGTTGGTTTAAGTTATTTATAATGGAATCATGCATCATGCATTTAGGTTTCATACAAAAAAATCATATCTTACAAGCCTTTTTGATGTCAAACATATCAAGATGTACTTTATACTCTCTTAAGTGACCTAGGGCAATAGAATGTTTAATTATTACTATAATTTTTTGAATTAATTTAAGATAATTTGTTGATTATTTTAGTTTTATGTATTTCTAACACTTTTCCTTATGCAATATATTATTTCCCTTTAAATATTTTTCATAATGGTAATTAGGTTTATTATTAATTAATTAATAATTATTGTTTTTTGTGTAATGCTTGTTTAAATGGACAAAACATGGATGTAAGAAACATCACGATTAAGTAAAGATTTCCGAGATCAAGTCGATGTATTTATTATGGGGGCTATGCAACCTGCTAAGCATAGGAAGACAAGAACTATATTACCCATGCCTGGACTGCAAGAATCAGAAATTATGGACGGATTCACGTATAATCAAATCACACTTAGTGAGGAGGGGATTCATGGAGAAGGATATGAGGTGGAGAAAACATGGGGAAGATGAGCCGATTGAAGTTGAAGCAGAACAACATGTTGAACTTGATGAGTCGATTGAATTTGATGTTGTATCAACAGTCTATTCATTTCAATGTTGAGGAATTGCTATGTCATGTTAAACCACAAGTTTTACTCAAATACGGAGATAATGAGAGGGCTTTATAACTTTGCAACAATAGAGAAGGCGTCAAAAGATTTATTATATGAGGAGTCCAAGGGATGTTCTAAAGAGAGTACTTGTGATACGTGCAACACTTGAGCTGATGAAATTGAAGTCCATCCATGGGTGGTCAAAGCCAGTTTCACCGATTTGTTGGATTTTCTTTCGGACACACTTGTCAAAGCCCAACTTGTTACCAAAAAGCACATAGTATGCTAAGAGGCTAATATCCCCAATGTCACTCGGGTGTCCAAAAAATCTACGTATGTCCGAATCTTTGTATATTATATCGGGGGACAAGTACAAGGAACTCGTGAGATGCCCAAGGTGCAATCGAAGTCGTTACATGACAATGAGAACTATGATGTAGACACAACTAATACGAGGGGAAGAATGACAGGAAGAGAAACAAGAGTAATATCGTCAATGGTAGCGACAGATTCCAGTCTTGGTCATGTGGTACCTACCGGTGGTCGATCGCATCAAACGGATATTTGCCAACCCCAAAGATGCTGATCTGGTGACATGTCATACACTCCACAGGGACCCTAATAAGCTTAGAAATCCCGTCGATGGAACCGAGTTGAAAACGTTTGATCGTAACCATTGTGATAAATTCTCTCATGACCCAAGAAACATAAGGCTTGCATTGAGTATAGATGGAATGAACCCGTTTGGACAAATGAGGAACCTTCGCAACACTTGGCTAGTGATACTATCAATGTACAACCTTCCACCATGGTTGTGCCACAAGATAAAGTACCTATTATCGTCCATTCTTATATCTAGGCCTAAAGAACCTAGTAACGACATAGATGTGTTCCTCGAACTATTGTTTGAAGACATGCATAAACTATGGTTAGAAGGGGTACGTATGTGGGACGAGCACCGAAGAGGCTACATCACGTTGAAAGCGATCATTTTCGTGATCTGTAAGTGATTCCCCAATGCTAAGGTCGCTATCGGGTTAGGTGAAAGGAAATGAGACATGTTTTTTTATGTGTTCATTGTACATCCCATGTATACCATCCATCATCCAAGAAGATAGTGTACACCTGAAATCATCGACTTTTAGATCGAAAACACCCGCATCATCGGATGATGAAGCAATTTGATGGTACGGTTGAGGAGGGTTAAGAATCTCGGCGCTGGACCTCTAGGGACGTGTTTAAGAAGACACAAAATATCAAAGTTACTATCGGAAAGGCAGTGAAGGGAGTTGCAAAGTCCAACGCTACAACGCCATATGAGAAGCTCTCTATCTACAGATATCTCGAGTACTGGAAAGGATTGAAAGTGACTCATGCCTTTGATTGGATGCACATTGCAAAAGGTTATATTTGCTAGCACTACCGTGGACTCATACTTGACCAAGCTGGTAAGACAAGTCATGGATTCAACGCACGTAGAGACCTTGTAGAGCTGAACATTAGGCCGGAGCTCCATTCGCAAGAAAGAGCGAAAAGTACTATCCCCCGGTCTCCTACATCCTAACGCGTGAAGAGAAAATAACATTCCTCAAGTGTCTGCGTAGGATTAAACCATCGACCAGTTTCTTATCGAATGTCCAAAATCTCATGGACATGAAAAACTTAAAGATAAGTGGCTACAACACTCACAACTGCCACTCACTCGCTTTTGGTGTTTTTGGCCATCGCCACCAGAGTTCGAAACCTAAATGGCTGAAGTCAATTATAACTCGTTTGTGCTACTTCGGAACGCAGTCTCAAAGAAGGTGATCCATAAATATGAGTTGGCTAAACTACGGACCCACAAAAAGAAAACAATGTGCATGCTAGATATGTGCTTTCCGCCATCCTATTTTCACATTATGAAATACTTCATGCTTTATATTGTTGACCAGATATCTGCTTTGGGCCTCATGTACATGCATCGGATGTTTCCCTATGACACGTTCATGTATGTTTTGAAATACTATGTACGAACTCGTTCTCATCCAAAGGGTTCAATGATTGAGGGCTACACCACCGAGGAGATTATTGAGTGTTGCACCAATTATATTAAAGATGATAGATCTATTGGTCTTCTCGTGTCTCGTCATGAGGGAAGGTTAAGGGGAAAAAGTATCCGAGGAACAGAAATCATTCACCGACCGTGAATACTAATGAGTGGACAGAGCCCTTTTTACTATATTGTAACCAACACCGGTTGTGGGCCCGTATTTGAGAAACACATTCTAGTGCTTCAACAGATGAATGGCGGCAAGACAGATACGTGGATCTTAGGGGAGCGCAAGAAAACATTCAAATCATGGTTCGAGAATCAAAACTCTCGATGGAGGAGAAAATGTTGAAAATGTTAGCTGCCCGATCATCAAAGACTGTGGTTAGCCCTGAGGCGTATGACATTAATGCTTTTACCTTTCACACTGCAAAATAAGACACGAAAAGTAAGTGTCAAAACAGCGGAGTTTGTGTACAAGCCTTTTATGAAGATGATAGTTCACTACAAGAGAAACACCCTTTTTGCAACACATCTATGTGTTGCTAAAAGTCCAAATAACCGTTGCTAAGGTCTATACCAACACATTATTATCCGCTGCTAGAAATGGCGTTGCAAGGTTCTATTACTACGGATATATGAGCGTTGGTAAATATGACTTAAAACCGTTGCAAGACTGCAACGGATAGATTTTCTTGTGCCAACGCTTGTATGTGTTGGTGTATTTTGTACACCAATTACTCTTTTAGTCTCTTCCAACAAATAAATTTGGACTATTGCAACGCTTTTAGGTGTTTCTACCAGCATTTATTCATCTAATTAATTTATATTTGGAACCCAACCAAATAGTCATATATGCAAAGATTATTCACAGAAACAAAAAAATATATATATCCCAAAATGGTGAGAACAAATGATTCATTGCATTACAGATAGATTATAATATCCAAATAGGTTTCATGATAAAAATTCAATTTAAACAATATTTCCTATGGTTAACTACTAGATGTATTAGTCTCGGAAATTGCCAGCACTCTCCAACTTGAATCCAGCTCTTCATCGCTAGCACTCTCCAACTTGAATCCAGCTCTTCATCGCTAGTATCACCAATTTGCCTTTTCAATCTACATTCAGAAAACTGAATCCTTTAGTACCATGGTTGAAAGAAAGAAAAATCTCATTGTCAAGATAATAAGAGGTGCTCATACCGAAGTTACAGGCCAAGCAATATAGGCTCCTGGTGCATCACCCATAAACCTGTAGCTTTTATATGGCCGTACCAATACTTCATTATCTTCTATAACAATGCTGACACGAACTAACCAAAATTGGTTTCCTATGGCAACACCATCAAGTTTCTGTGTTGGATCACAACTTTGGACAGTAGCAACAGCAACTTTTTTACTTTGATTTTTCAAGCTCTTCAAAAACACTGGAGTGCCGGCCTAGTATACACAAAATATTAGTGAATAAAATTGTACAACTGAAACTTTTTAGTTATAACCAACATAAGCAACAATTATTGTAAAACTTGTCGTTATAAATGAAAGTTAATTTTCGTACCGCCATTGCATTGGTTCGTAATCTGGAGCTTGTCCCATGCTGTTGTTTCTACAATGTATGGAATGGACTATCAGTATGCTACCAAGAGAATTAATTCTATGTTTAAACTAAATAGCATAAAGTCTAGAATTTTGTATACAGTAGCATGCTTGGCTGCATAGGCTCCTTTTGAGTTATTATTTCCCTGAAACGAAAAAGAAAGTCCAAAAGAACTGAGTAATCAAATTTGTCAAAATATTGCTTACAACAGAAACACTTTTGCTAAAAAAAATACCTGGTAACAGGAGCCTTCATGATTTGAGCAAAAGAAGGTGGTTCCATGTCTGGAACCTGATATGTAGGCTGTTTTACTAACTGCATGTTACATAAATAATTTTAGTAATGGTAAAATAAAGAACTGGCACTAGTCACCTTGTTGGTATTATTTTTCTTGTTTTTGTCCAAGCTAACAACATCTTGAAAATGTGGAGTCCTAGCCTGTGAGGGAGTCATAAATTCATCACAACCAATAACTTAGCACTTGTTTGATTGAATCTATTTTTTTAAGTAGACATAAAGTACTAACATTGTGTGTTTCAGTAAGTTCTCTCGATGCTCGCAGCCTATGCTCATCACGAGGGGCATTATTTTCCTTGGTCTATATATGAATACAAAAATCTGTTATGATCAATTTGGTATTGAAAGAATAATATGTTCAAGTAGTATTGAGGTGAATTAACCTTGTGTGCAACATATTGTTGTTTTTCTTGTTGTGCAATGTCATTCTGTATCATTTCCCTTTTGTTCTATTATGAAACAAAGTTCAAGATAACATTAACTATATGCATTATTAATGGTAATGCAGAGACTGGAACAGTATAAGTGAGAAAACCTTGACTGCAGTAGAATATTTATTTGGCCGCTGTAAATCCTCGTATTCATCATCATTTTGCCATCTCTGCAATACATAATAATAAATTAGAATACTTTAAAGTAAAATATGATTGAGAAGTTATGACAGTCCCTTACTACTGTATCGTTATGTCGTTCAATCATGGTAGACTCTGGATTTTCATGGTGACAGTACACTCTCTGTGAATAGGAAAAAAATAGGACTTGCAACTGATTATCAAAAAATAAGTAATATATGTATTTATTCCGAGGGTTTCTTACTTTTCTATTTAAATTTGGCCCATCAACATAGATAGTTTCTTGAGTTGTATGCACAGAATCATCTAAGCGCCTCTGTAGCATAAATTCAAACTGTTAGTACAAAAATGGTGAATAAGAGACAAGTTATTTGAAATTACCTGATCTACTTGTCTTTCTTCCATGGATGTTGTTTTTTGTTTCAATTGAATGATAGTAGCATCTTGATTCTGGACATGCTTTTCAATCTTTTCCAGTTGAAGTCTTAAGGATTGAACATCTTCACTTGATGTTGGATCCAATGAAGTCAAATTTATGTTCTTAAAGCGTCGTGACTTTGACAGGTCAAACACTTTATTTGGATTTGGAACTAGGCCCAAACCATGAACACGACCTTGTTTTTCTTCTCCTAATATCTGATTCAATGCATCTCCTTTCCAAGCAATCTTTCCCTGACTAGTGTCTGCTAAATCTGGTTGCTCTTCTAAAAGTTCCTTCAATTCACTCTTGAGATATAAAAAATGTAAATTAATCTATTGTAGTAATAATCAACATGGATGAGAAAAGTATTGACCATTTACTGTTAAATACCACATGTCCATTTATGTTCTTGTCACTTTTGGGCTGGTGTGTATGGATGTACACTACGGCTCTGTGAGGGACCTTCTTTTCAGGATCTCTTTGCCGCTATATAAGACAAGGTCAAATATGAAGGACTTAATAATCATTATATATGTTGGAATGAAGAACAAGTGCACATAATTGCAGTTGTACATAGCTTACCAGCTCTTCTCTATTCCGAGCAAAGCTTTTTGTTCCAGCAGTATGCGTCGATTTCTTCTTTGCGCAATTTGTCCTGTTTGTCTGACTTATTTCCTATTACAAAATCAGAAAATATATTGATATTCTTGAAAATCTAATATGCTGGTACATGATAAATGAAATATGTATCCACATATACCATTGCCTTCGGGGTCATCCAATTGTTTACAAGTGCAATCCACTGATCCTTAATCACAACACCTTCTGGACAATTGCTGCAGTTAACTTCCATACTCTTATTTGCATCAAAATAGAGTGCCTTCAGATTTGACTTATGTTGCCTCCACCGCTCTCCAACAGTTCGTAGTATCCACTTTTCCATGCGACAAGGGTAAAGGAATCTCATCTGTACACAAAAGTAATCAAAATCATGCAGAGAAAGAAAAAAATAAAAGGCAAGGTCGAATTTGAGACTTGGCAACAACGTTGAACGATATACCTTCACTTGCTTTAGTATGTCCATCTTATTTTTCTGTTCATTGCTATTTCTTTCTCTCTTTCCTAAAAGTAGTCTCCAGTCCCTGTAGCTCAAGCTACACAAGCAACCATTCCTAGCAACCATGCCAAGAAATTTGCCTAGAACACCAGCCTCATCTCCGATTGGCTGATCGAGGTCATTACAAGCTACAACAATTCTGAGACCTTTGGGAAGACCCCAAATATCTTTAAGTTTGTTCCTCCCACGCCTTCTTCTTTCACCATTTTCCTCTGCGCAATGTTTCATTACCATGGAAAAGAAATATTCAGTAGCACATGGCACAAAATACTATCTAATAATTACTATTTGATTGATCCGCAGTTACCTTGAACATTAATCTCAACATCATCATCACCGTCTGAAAAGTCTTCTCCAACACCCAGTTGAAGTTCAGATGAACCATTGTCTTGTTGAGGAATCCTCTGTTGCTCAGCATGCTCCTCTGACAAATATTCATCTTGGCTCTGGATAATTCGGTTTCTTTTACCCCTAGTTATCATTTCTGTTGCACAACGGAGCCAATAAAACATTTGTAAAAAAATATGGAGCTGTTTTGACAAAGGGAAAAACAGCTAATATTAAATCCATGCCTCATACTATTGGCATACTTGATTCAGAATCAAAACCAGTTTGAGTATTAAATTCTATAATCTTCGGGAAGGCATATGAATCCAATCAAACTGGATTGTAACTTACATGCCAAATGAAATTACTCAGAAAGTATCAGGGCACAAATCAATTATCGTGATCCTCCCTCACAGGGTACTACTAGGACACTAATCAAATTGAACCCCCTGGGACATCTATACAATCTAGCGAATTGGGTTGCAGCAAGAAACATGAATCTTATTTGTTCAATCGTGGATAAACAGATGGAGCAATAAAATCGGGATGGCAAATACGTAATCTTTCATAGATGGGGGAGGAGGCTTGGAAGACACGTTGCGTCCAATTCTTCAGTAAAACATTGAATGGACTATGTTACGAACCTAGTTGATGACCAGCGATGGCGATGGCAATGTCGGAGGTTGAGTCGGGCACCGGCGGCAGAACAGGCGATGGAGTCGATACCTGCAGTTGTGCGATGGGAGGGGGAAGAAACCCACCAGGTCTGTTGGCATTTAATTGGGAGGTGATCAGATCGTGATTTTTATGGTGCCTTTTCTTTACACGCTTTGTTCCCAACTCTATGGCAGGTGGGGTCCCTGTATAGATCCAAAACTTTGGTGGAGCTTGGAAATTGTTACCGCTAAAGCAAAACGCACGGGAGTAGATTGACTAGAGAAAAAGTAGCGGGAGATGTAAAAAAGAGAGGGAAAGAAGGGCGGGAGCTAAAAAGCCAAGGATTTATCCTTTTTCTTTTGCTAGAAATCCAAAACTGATATTCAAATGTCTCATATCCAATATCAGTATATTAATTTGAACCGTAAATCTCTACTACTTAGAAAAATATCATCAAAGAATAAAACCAACTATGGGCGATAATAGTCCATATACCAGAGATAGATGAAGGGTCCAATTGTTTGCTACAGGTAATTAAACCTTATATCACAAATTAAGCATATAATAATTTTAATAATTTTAAATTTTGATCAAGAATTCTACAGATTGGCATGAGTACATATTTTAGGTCCATAATTTTGTTATAAAAAATTCAAATGATTTTGATGAAGCGGGACTATATATTGTTCATAGATAAGTACATTGCTCACATAGTCTCATATAACTCAAGTCATCATCTACAATTGGCATACCCAACAACTTTTTTGAACTCGTGTGAACCTCAATTTTTGACACAATATTGTTTTTACTATATTATTAGGAAATATGAAGCTACGTTGGCAATTACTATGAAAAAATGCTTGTTTTTGTAATTTCTACTTAGTCGAATAAAATAAATCATAGAAAAACATCTGAAAACTAAAAATAAACATACAACAATGCCTCAACAAGAAATATCTTAATTTTAGAAAAATTCAGAAAAAAAAATCATTCAATTTGGAGTTCATGTGAGAGAGAAAAACTAGTTAGAAGTTTAAATTCGGGATTAAAAAGAGAAAAATGACCCAGGCAAGTGTTCTTCATTTTGCTTTCCTATGTGGCGCGCCGGGATTCGTCCAACTGGTCAAACGCGGATTGTGCTGGCCACCTATCCAAATTATTCAAGCATTTAATTAAAAGTTTTTATTATGAAGTTTCTTCCAAAATTGAATTGCTAGCTTAGTGGAAAGTTTCCATTTGGTGTGGCATGCAACCTGAATTCAAATCCTAGGTTTGTAGTATTTTTTTATTCTTTTTCTTTAATTTTTCCTTGGTTTTCGTGTCCATCATGAGCAGTAGGCGAGTTGGACAGGCCTAGTTGGGTTTTAGATTTTAGAGAGTTTAAGCTCCATTTAAGCTTAATGGTTTACTTTTTTAATATTTTAACAATGGTTTTAGAATATAAAAAAGAGAATAACAAAATTCATATTAATTGAAGAATATTTTATAAATTATCTTAGAAATAAATTTATAATTATGTAAATTATTGTCACATGGTGTGCAACGTTTAGGAAGTCAAAACGTTATGAGGACAGGAGAACATCACGAGTACACTGATTGCTGACTTAGAATAACTAAAACAAACAGAGGAAATATTTGGAACAAAAAGGGCATTTAATGCAAAGGGCAACTAAATTCTGTTAAAAACGAAAATTACAGATCGTGTGCAGCTCATCCATGTTTACACAATATCCATGTTTTGGTGATACATCCATGTCTACATAATATGACATTTTTTTCAATACATGCATCTAATCACACACCCTAGATGGCTAGATGACATCACAACCTAAGCAACTACAAGATGTAAAATGAACACTTGACAAACTGTAAAGAAACAGTGCGCGATGGTTGCCCAGTCAGGACCTGAAGAATACAATCTGTTCAAGGTGAAGTAAATATGTCAGGCGTTGGCTATACAATATAACATTAAACTGTAGTAAACAGAATGAAAAATAGAACCTTAGATGTTTAATTCAGTTTCTTGATTCGAACTTGTTAGTGGATCTATAGTTGTTCCCTCTATATCATTTCTAATCCAAGTGTGACTGCTGCAGGCATTATTGAAAAGGTCCCCAAGTGTACTGACATGGTAATGTTCACTTTCTATATCATTCCATTCTTCTCCCATTTCAAACACATCTCTAGGCTTCATCTTCAACACAACTGACCATCCTGGATGTAAGTGGTCGTCAACATAGAAAACTTGGTCAACTTGATTGGCTAACACAAAAGGTTCATCCTCAGTCTTATCACCGGTGTGAATCTGTTGAGAAAAATTCACAAGTTTACAATTATATTTGTCTGTTTTCACTCCCTTTCCTTGTGTGGGACTAACCCATTCACATTTAAACAGAACCACCGAGAATTTTCCATAATAGTCCAACTCAATTATATCAAGTATCCGTCCATAGTACATGACATCTCCAAGAACAGGGTCAATATCACCTGCCGAAGCATAACTTGATGTTTTTGCTGTCACAACAACTCCGCTGTTCTGAGTCACCTTGTCATAGCGCTTAGCTCGAAATCTGTATCCACGAATATTAAAGGCTCTATGCCTTTTTGCCGTGTCCAATGGACCTCGAGCCAACCATCTAATTTCCTCATCGATGCTATCGCTGCCGTTCTGTTGCTCCAACTGCATGATCTATTTCATCCAAAAATATGCATAAGTCAAAATCATTAACTTTTATAAAAAGTAAACCATAGTACTCACATGATCTCTAAACCAATTAGGGAAATCTTTGAGTTGCATTCGCTCAATCATTTTAGGAGTTAGTTGGCGGTTACGATTTCTCCTTTTGATATCAGCAGCATTTTCCCTAAACGTGGAAATTAGCATGAAATTAGAAAAATATAATCTTCCTTAATATGTTAATAGCTACATAGCACTTACTTGAAATAAGGGATGACAGCTGCACAGTTGTATAGAACATATCGATGGGCTTGCAATTTCTCTAAATCAGATAAATTGAATATAGATGGTTTTCCTAATGGTTTTCCTATTGAAGGAAACAATAAGGATTCACTGTCACATGAGTTAGATTCAAGATCATCCTGAGTCTCATCATTCCTTGATGGTTTGTTATGTTTTGTAGAGAAGCCTTTTAAATATCTGGAACAAAACACCATACACTCCTCAGCCAGATATGAATTTGCAATCGAACCCTCTCGGATGAGCTCTGTTACGAACATATGACTTCAATTTTCCAAGGTATCTGAATATGTAAAGTTAAATTTTAGTAGGTGATATATTACATATGACTTAACAAAAAAGTGAAAACATCATGGGAAGAATCAATACCTTTCAATAAAGTACATCCACCGATAGCGAACTGGTCCAGCTATCTTACATTCTGTTGCTAAGTGGACTACTAAGTGAACCATAACCGTGAAAAACCAGGAGGAAATATCATCTCCATTTTGCACAGTGTAATTTTAATCGATTGTTCCAACCGATCAAGCTCTTGAAGATGAATCACTTTGGCACATATTCCTTGAAAATATGCAGATAAATCAAATAGTACTGCCATTATATCATCTGGAAGAAGGCCCCTCAAAGCGATTGTCATGAGTTGCTGGATTAGGACATGACAATCATGAGTTTTTGTGCCTTGAATTTTTCCATCCTCGACATTCACACATCTTGATATATTTCCTGAATAGCCATCAGGAACTCTTATATCTCGAAGAACTTTAAGGAATGTTTGTTTCTCACTTTTAGACAAAGCAAATCTTGCAGGTGGTAGATAGTACTTTCCTAATGCTTTTTGCTGTGGGTGAAGGTCTTCTCTAATGTTCATTTCCTTGAGATCTTGACGAGCTTTGAGATTATCTTTTGACTTTCCATCTACTCCCAATAATGTATTTATAATATTTTCACACAAATTCTTCATTATATGCATCACATCAAGATTATATCGAAGAAGAAGATAATCCCAATAAGGCAATGTGAAAAGACTACTCACCGCCTTATATGTTTTTGACTCCTTAAAATCACCAAGAGCATTGATCTCATCCAAAATTGGGCGCTCATAATAGGTTATAGGTTCCATTCCAAGCTCTATGGTTCCATCAAAAGAATCTCGATCAAAACGAAATTCATGATCATTGGACAGAAATCGACGAGTACCCATAAAACAAGATTTCTGCCCATGCTTCAGACGTTTGGTGCATGCATTTTTACCGCAAGGTGGACATGCATATTCTCCATGCACCATATAGGACGCTAGCATTCCCAAGGCTGGTAAGTCATTTATCGTCATTAACACAGCTGCTTTCAAGTTAAAAGTTTCATTTTCTGATGCATCATAGGTTGAAATGCCATTCAGAAATAAATCTCTTAGATCATTCAAAAGTGGTTCTAGGAATACATGAATTCTATCTCCGGGACTTTTAGGACCAGGAATTATTAATGACAACAAAAGATAATGTTCCTTCATGCATAACCATGGAGGTAAGTTATAGATTGTCAAAACAACTGGCCAACAACTGTGTTTTGAGCTCAACATTCCATATGGGTTAAATCCATCAGTAGCCAAACCAAACCGAATATTACGAGGATCTGATGCGAAAGGCGGGAACTTTTCATCAAACTTCTTCCATAGTTTGGAATCAGCTGGATGCCGTAGAGCATCGTCCTTGATCCGTTCTTTATCATGCCATTCTGAGACTCTGGTTGCTGATCAGTGTCTTGGACCGAAGGCTCACCATGAAAGTCCCATTCATCATAATTATCAAGTATCCCATTGCAAACCAAATGTTCATATATCTCATCCCTCGAGAGAAGTGTACTGTTCACACATATCTGACATGGACAATGAATCTTGGCATCTGGTAATTTATCTTTAAATGCAAATTCAAAAAACCTTCCACACCCTTGTTGTACTGAATAGATCCTTTAGAACAACGCAACAGAAGCTTGATGACTTCTATGTCCATCGTCGAACTATAAATTGAAAAATTATTAAATCCATTGAAAGTAAATAGCAAAAGCAGTATTAATCGTTCCGTTTCCATAATATGGATAACTACCAGAACTAATTGCCAAATGTGGCGCAATCATTATTAAACAGTAATTGAATGAATAATTCATATGTGCTTCGTGAAGGTTGTTATTCAACGCAAATATGCAATAAATGATCAATCTGGAATGAAGTGCTAAAAAATGTATAAAACTTGCAGACACTGAACAAAACTTGGTAAATTGATGGAAACCGGATTAGAAGGCATGCATCAGATTAAATTTTAGAAGCAAACAAAAGCACTACTTTGTTTATTCTTTTCTATAGATGGACATGGAACAAGCAACAGAAATTTATATTCATGCCAAAGATATAGAAATATGTTAGATAATGCCGTACCTTACCCTCCTCCAAAACTGTATTCTCCTTGAAAACAGCTAGCTGCTTGAAGCTTTATGCACTGGGTGACAACAGATTGTATAGGTAAACAAAGACAATTGTTGATAGGGACGGAATTAGATGGAGAAGGCCAGCAATATGATGAACCGCACCAATCAGAATTTTCAAACCTATTGTGCAAATCGTAGTAATCAGTCAAGAAGCTTGGTTGAGGAACAACAAATTGCATACCGTGGATGTGTGGGAGATGCGAATTAGACCTGAGGACAGGGCTGCGGCATGGGCTGGAGGACGGGGCGCGGCGCTGTTGTGGCCACAGTGGCTGCCCAAAGGACAGGGCAGCGGCGATGTAGCCAAGGGCGCAGGTCGGAGAGATGAGGCGGCGGCGTTGTAGTCAGGGGCATAAGATGGGGTGGCGGTGCTGTGGCCTGGGGATCGGTACTGCCTCATATTATTCGATCTAATAATGTATAAAAGAAATATATGGGGTAGTCTAAACAGAAACTCCGTGATGGCTTCCTGGTTAGTTAATGTGGAACTCAACATATGGGTTCTGAGTTCAATTCCCAGCTACTACGTTTATTTTATTTTCTTTTTAAAAGTAGTATTTCTAAGAGTGACTACCGCCGGTGGATGCTGGTGGATTTGTAAATAAAAATTAAAAAAACTAGAAATTGGAAAAAAACAAAAATAATAAAAGGAAGGAAAAAAGGCCTACTTAACATTCTATACGAAAGGTGCTTACAACGTTTACTAAGTGTTGGAGGCACCGTGGTTGCAACGGGTTTGACTATATGTTGCAAACTATGTGTTGCTAAATGGTGGTTTGTCTTGTAGTGGTTTGACATCATATTATTGGTATATCGAGGAAATATGGGAACTAGACTATGGACAAGATTTGTAGGTTGCTGTATTTAAATGCAAATGCGTGAAACACCTACATGGTGTAGAGGTAGATGAATACGGGTTAACCCTCATCCATCTTAAATATGTAGGTAGTAAAGATGACCCCTGGATAGTCGCTAGGGTAGCAGAACAAGTGTTCTATATACTCGATCCAAAGGATGCAAAGAAGCACATTGTCGTTCCTGGTAAATAAAGAATCATTGGAGTGGATGGTGTAGACCATCAAGATGAATACAGATCAGTATGATGAAGTCCCATTATTCGTGGATCAAAAAAAGTTTAAACCCCAGAAATAATTTTATCCTATCAAGGAGGAATGTTGTACTTGCGCACGTATTGCGAAGGAAAAATCGTTCAAGGATAATGCAACTTTGCATTGTACTATGTACCTTTATTTTGTATTGTCCAATGGAATTTAAAATTAATTATCTATAAATTTAAATTAATTATTGGTAAGTTATATCAATTTTACTAAACTTAAAATACTTTAATTATTTTCTAGCAAGTTATATCAACTTACCAATATTTTAATTATTTCCAACAACTTAAAGCAATTTACCAACATTTAAATTAATTATCGATTAATTATATCAATTTTGTAATGAACATAAAATATTTTAATTATTTTTCAAAAAGTTATATCAACTTATTGTTTGGGACGGAAAATCCCTAAACACTGCCGCGGGGGAAAATAAATAAAACGCGGGCGTGCCAGTGTACTAAAGTACACAAATAAAGAACGGGAAACATATTTCATTTATATTTGATAATACAAATACAAATAGTCTCCCAAATATGCGCTCCGTAGCCTGCTGGCGGCTATCTCACTCATGCGATGTGATCTTCTTGGTTCCTAGGGCCTCGAAAAGCTCCTAGTTAATTACCCCGGCGAGGCTATGCCCGCACTGGAACCTCCGATTAAGCTGCGTAGTCATCGTCTTCGGTCTCCGCTTCGCGTCTTCATGCATGTGTGTTGATGGTGGTGTAGATGGGGCGTCGGCATCATCCATGGCCTCGTCGGTCCATGAGCCGGTTGTAGCGCAACCTTCACGTTGGCGGCGCCCGCCCTTGTCGTCCGGCCTCGTCGGTCACGTGCGACAAAGTGTAGTTGACGTAGTAGAGAAACATGCATGGCGATGCTCGGCTTGTCCGATGCGGCGACTCGGCGGCGGCGTCGAAGGCGCGGGGAAGAGAAGTGTAAAGTGTAGAGCATAAGTTGGAGAGCATTAGCTAGCTCTTCCATATTTGGAGCGTTGGTTGACTTCAATGATACGAACATGCACATGTACGTATGCACGCATGAGTCTTCAAGTGTAAAGCGACGTGTAGTGGTATGGTATCTTGTCTTCGCGGCAAATATTTTGCACGGCTAACTCTCTGGAGTCTTGGGCAACAACGGTTCTTCGGGTCTCCTTGATCGAGAGGTCCGACAATTGGTCCGCCATGACTTCTATTCGGCAGCTTCATCTTCTACTCAGCTGGATCATCGCTGGTCTTCGCAGCAACGCTTCACCTCGCCGTCTTTGCAGCGGCAAGCCTCAGCATGGTGTCAGCTCGGATCCCCATCGTCCCTGATCGGCAGCTCCGGCTACTCGTCTGCCACGGCTTATCTTTGTCAGCGGCTTCATTAGCATCTCCGACGAATCGTCTCGGCTTCGGCAGCGTTGCGACGAGCTCGACACCATCCCTTAGAATAACATCGTCTTCTACTGCGATGTCTTGGAGTTGTCACCATCTTGTCTTGATCAGCTCGACTTCGACGGCACCTTGACGAGGAGCTTAACTTGGAGCGCTTCGTCGTGTGTAGCATGGAGCGCATGCAGCCAGCGCCTCCGTCGATGGTCATCAAGAACTGAGCCGTCGAGGGGACGTCAATCTTCATCTCACCATCGATCGTGTTGACGTGTGGATCGGTGAAGCCTGGCTTCGATCTTGTTTGCACACAAGATACAAGCTTTGGTGCCGGCCTCCGTGTACGTGTGGGATTGGTGCATGCATGCCATCTGAAAGCAAGTAAGGAAAACAATCTACAGATTAATTAATCTTACCCATGCTTGACGTGAGGGTCATCGTCTTCTCGCCGGCAAGGTGCGGCAAGGTGATTGTGATCGGTGCTCTTGGCAAGATCAGCGTCTCTCCAAGGCCTTGCGTTGCCGGCGGCTCCGACGATCTTCTGGTTGGCGTGCTGGTTGATGTGGATGAATGGCGGCGGCTTCGCAGCGTTGCGTCGCGAGCAGCCTGGCGACGTGGTGGTGCAGAGCGAATGGTTCCTCCTCTGCCGTAGGGTCTCGCCTCTTTATATAGGCAGGGGATTAGGGTTAAGAGTTGGAGGATAAGTCTCTCCATGCGCCGCCAATTGTTTGTTACATGTGCGAGATACGCGCTCGCGGCCGCAACAAACTGACATGCATGCCGTTCAAATTGGAGATTAAGTCATCGTCATTAGCAGATAAGGACTCTGCCTCGTGCAAGGAAAGCGGCAGCAGCACCTTCGACGTTCCCGTTCGCTGAGTTGTGGGGCTAACATGTGTGGTCGGTCCACCGATCAGCTTCACAACTCGTATACACGTACGTGCGTATTTCATGTGAAATCTCCATGTACGGGATAACTCCATCACAGAGCTCTTGGAGATAGGGCCTTATTGTATACGTGCATTCAGGCAACTTAAAACATATGTGCGCGTGTACATATCTTGTAGTATATTCTCCTTGTATACGCACATGGCCAGGTTGAACATTTGTACTCATGACATACACGAGCTGTACCTTGCTTGGACTCTTAGTATTAGAGATAATTTGTACAAAATACCGTCGAACACTTATCATCATTTTAACTATTTCCAACTAGTTAAATCAATTTAGCAACATTTAAATCAATTACGGTAAGTTATATCAATTTAACAATTTTGTAGATATTTAATATCTTTTAATATATTGTTTAGCGAGATAAAACCATTTGGAAAACCAAGTTAATATTCGTCCCATTAGCAGAAATAGCCTTATAGGCCCATTACCAGTTCATGAAGTAGTTTATTAAGGGAGTGTGTTTTCTTCTTTTGATTTGTATTTAAATTTTCAAACTTGTATATATTACTAAAATATTGTCCAAATTCAATGATTCTTTTTTCTATTTGTTTTGTAAAATTCTAATCGATCACTTAGCATTTTGTTTTCTAAGAATTTGAAACTTATTTTCTTCAACTATGTATCAATGTACTTGTGGTCCGTTTCATCATTTATTTAACTATTTTTATTTTATAAACCGTAGTGAATTTTATAACCAAATTTGGTCGGTAAGTATAATAGTTACAAATACACACGTGGACTTTTTGGTTCAATTTTTTAAGACATATAAACACATGTGGGTTGAAACTAACATGAATTTGGTATAAAACTCATTTCATTCACGACACATGGTTCTATTTGAACTACATTTTTTAATAACTTTGAAAACAATTATAAAAATAATAAATGGGCTGGGATGCTCGGGAATAGTGCCATGCCAAATAGAGGTCAAATAACCATTACACAAACAGGGTTTGATTTGTTTTTTTTTGTATGTGAAGAACCTTTATTAGTTGTGAACTAATACTTGGCATAGACATGTATCATACCAATTAAAATGTATTGTAATTTTGGTGGAATTTTGTGCATTTTTATTCTACATAAAGATAAACAAAAGTCATCTCATAGTTCAAATATTTTATTAAAAAGATAACCAAAAAAATAAACCGATAAGACGTATATATTTGTAGCAGTGGTTTGTTATTTTGTCTCGTTGACATGTGGGCCCACATGTCTATGGGAGAGCACAATAGCGGCGGCACGTCTTGGGAATTGTAGCACTGCCACTGATAGGTGGGCACTCCACTCGAAAGCCACCCGCCGCTATTGGCCTGCTATAAAAGAGGCATGTCCATGGTGCCAACCCTAACCCTAGCACCGCAGTACAACGGCGCCGACAGGTTGCCTGTTTCACCCCCGGACCGCGCTGCCACGCACCGACTCCTCCGAGAGCTCGCCTCGCCCGCCCCGACCTCCTCCTTACCCGGAGCGCGCCGACTCCTCCCGCGAGCTCATCGCCGTCGGTCCCATGAGCTCCTTCTCCCCCATCGACTCCTCCTAGAGCTCCTCCTCCCTAAGATCCACGAGCTCTTCTTCAGGGTGGCTGCCTCCTCCCCGAGCTTCGCCATCGCGAGCTTGCCGCCGTTAGCCCCACGAGCTCGTTCTCGCGACGCGGCTCCTTCTAGAGCTCCTTCTCCCCGAGCTCCATGAGCTCCTCTATCGGGCAACCGCCTCCTCTTGAGCTCTGCCACCGTGAGCTCCTCCTCCCCCATGCGGATCCTCTTGGAGCTCCTCCTCCATGAGCTCCGTAAGCTCCTCTTACGGGTGGCCGCCTCCTCCCCGAGCTCCGAGGCCACGAGCTCACTGCCGTTGGGCCCGCAAGCTCCTCCTCCCCCACGCGGCTCCTCCCGGAGCTCATCCTCCCCGAGCTCCGCAAGCTCCTCTTTCCGACATGCGGCTCTTCTGCGACCTCCTCTACCATGAGCTCGCGACCGTAGGCCTCCCCAAGCTCCCTGTCCCCATGCCCGAGCTCGTCTTGGTGCGCCCCATCCCTCTCTCCTCCTTCCTCTATCACTCGTCGGATGTGTTCATGTATTGCTACCTGTAAATTGTGGTAAAATTGCTATGTTAAATTGACGTTTTGATGTAGAGTGGTAAAATTGATATGTTAGTTTCGTATAATTGATATGTAATAAAAATAATGTTAAGTATTTGGAAGTAGCTGTGATGAACCAACGGGTAACACGAGGCATTACGTTCTATGTTCCTTATTGATGCTATCCGAGTTCGATGCCATGTAAAACATATTTGTAGTATCCAATAGTGATTAGTATATGTATTCTTTATCTGCTACTAAATATTTTGATTCTTCCCCTAAAGGTGTCCGATCCTATTATGGAAGAGAAGATGCTATTAGAATCCGGAATAGGAGCAGCATAGAATCCGGAAGACAACCCCACCATCGAGTACACACCGTCTCAAGTTAGGGAACAAGATTCTAACGGCTCCACATCAATTGGGGAATGGGTAGAACCAAATGATCCTCATCCTTCCTTACCTCATGAACGTCGCGACATTGATTTCGTGCCTGAAGAAGAGGTATCACATCAAAGATGAAATTTCTTAATTCTCCCTTATTCAGACATTACTTAAATTTAATTATTCTTTATGTGCTAGGTTCGTAGACAAAGTGTGTGTCGTGTCCTGGCTGAACAAGTGACAATACCATGGCCGACCAAGTCACACCTCATGAGGTGCATCCGAAAAACATAGATGCCCATGAGACCCCAAAGAAAAGCAAGCCCGGTAAACATTGGCATATGGCACGTGTGAAGTAACTTGCATTGATCCCACCGACCGGGAGCCTATGGAACCCTGTCCATGCAAAATGGCGGAACCGTTGTGGTGTAGTGGTTAGGGAGAAATGCAAAATCACCTGGTTGGATTAGAACACCGTGCCACCGGAGCCCAAATCGGAATGTGGAATGCGTTGAGGGCAAAAATCCTGTTTCAACCAACGAACTTCGAGAGAGCTAGGATGGCAACAATGACCACTATGTCCCATATCTTTTGAGAATGGCAGTTAAAGCTTGCAAATATGTCAAACTTAAAAAACTCCTTTTTCTTAGTATGGACGAATAAGTAAAGAGGACTGGACCTGTTTGATCAGCAGAAGTCTAGTGAAACTGCAAAGGAGCTTAGTGCGAAGATGTTAGAGCTTATCAAGAGAAATAAGTACAAGAAAAAGATTCCGGAGTAGAGAGTGATGGATGAAAAGAACCATGCGGATGGGAAGCCTGATCCATTGGAAGGCCTCGAGCAACGTGCAAAAAATTAGATGTCTATGTGCTCTACATATGATGATGGGGAAATTATTTCGAAGGACTCAGCGTCAACCGACGTTATCCATGAACTAACTGGTCGTATCTAGTCTCAAACACAATCTGGCGTTATTCAATCTGAATATCACATAGACCAACTCTCTCTTGCTGTTGGGACCAAAGAGCATGTTGGACGGGTGCGAGGAGTGTCGTCCAAGGCCCCTTGAAAAGAGGGTTTCTCGTCTAGTTCTTCCGCCTCCTTGTACAAGAAACATACCTTTTATAAGAAAGATATGTAGGAGACAAACAAGGCAGAGTGGAGGCGATAGATGGATATGTACGAAGTAGACTTGTGAAGTGGCAATTTCCTAGGTCGTACTCATGCAGGACCCACCAATTCACCTAGTTTCACCTCCCCATTAGAAGTGAAAGTCATCACGCACAAATGTCCATGTGAGTTGCATATGCCATTTGTTACAAGGGAAAGAACTTGAAGGTTGCAATAGGCAGAGCACTTCCATGAGGAACATTCCACAACATGGATATTCCCCCTAGGTATGTGCATGTCACCGTCGAGGAGATCGCTCAAGAACGTGTGGAGTATGATATTGAATGCCCATACCGGAGGTAGGGATTATAACTCTACATGATGTTGTTGGTTGTTTCATCATGTGGAAACAACGTGAGGTTGTCCTCCTGAACCACGAGCTTCTCCTTCCCCTGTTGTCTAGATGTGGATCAGTTCATATGAGTCAACAACTCACGGGGGACGAAGCTAGAGTTGGACAGCCTCTCCTTTGTTGGGTGCTGCTTTGGCCGTTAAGCAACAAGATGTCCAAGGGTAGGATGCGGTTATGAGTCCTATACTCCTAGACCTGCCACAGGTTGAAACCGACGTAGTACTGGCTATGAAGAACCTCAAGGAAAAGTAGTTCCCTTTGTCAAACCTCAAGGGCATTGTGCCCCCTCTGTCTAGCAAGGAGGAGGAACACTCTCCTTGGATGAAGAGTCTCAGATTATCGAGCCTATTCGGAAGATGTCTACTCCAAGAATCCCTACGACTATTACGCTTGTGGGGTATATGTCAAAGGAGGTTCCGCCTAACGTCAAGACATACTTGGAGTGAAAGAAGAAGAGTTATGTAGAAACAAACATCTTTACCTCAAATCCCCGTAAACCGCTACCGCATGACGATGACATATTTGAGGGACATCTTGAGAAAGAGGACTTAGGACTTCCCAAATTTTGTGTTTGGCAAGCCCTTCATATCTAAGGATCGAGCAAGGAGTCAAGTTGCAGCTTATATCTTCGGGTGCTTCAAGGACTAGTAGGATAGACACCGCATTATGGCGCCTTACCACTTCGAGTAAGTTTGACCACTTTCTTCCTCTCCTCATCTATTGTAAAGCTAGATGACATAATAACTATTATGATATTTGTTGTAGTGTTCACTGGATTAATTTTCTTATTATGCCCAAAAATGGGTACCTTCCGGTGATGGATAGCTTTGACTATGACAATAAGCGCTACGAGAATATCTTGAGCATCATAAATTAGTATATATACAATTACAATTAAATAATAGTAATTCCATGTATTAATATGCTTTTCGTGATGGTGTAGTGCTTATCTCAACTACACAAAGAGACGGGAGTGATGCTTTACAAGACCCGGGATCGAATTTACATTCGTCATAATTTGCCGCTAAGATAGTCACATCTCAATGTTGTAATCCTCCTACCATTGAAATTGTTAGAAATGTTACTATTTTCTCTATTTTATAGTGTATTAAACAAGAGCTAGGTAGTGTCTGCTGTAGATACTACACACGCGCATATTCGAGTTCCGCTGTAGGCTACTTGAACGCCGCCGCTCGGAAGACCACCGAAGAGGTACGCCAAGATTGTTTTTATTGAATTTATATTCTTTTTTATTTTTTGATTATAATCTAATAACTTTTTTATCATTACTTGGAATTTATTGACACAGAGAACAAGAAAGCTACAAGAGGCTAGGACAAAAGATAAAAGGATAGTTGATGAAATTTTCAAGAAAGGATTCACGACACAAAAGGTACATTTGACTACAAATGACATATATTTAATTATCACTAGGGTGTGTCATTTCTTACTTAGGGATGTCATCCATCCTTGTGGTAAGTTTTTTGACATTGAAAGTGAGGTGACAAATGGTGTGGTTCACCCATATGAGTTCAATAATGTTGAAGATGACTATAGTGTAAACTTAGTTTGAGGAACTTGATAATATTTTGTTCGCATTGTGAATATATTTTTGCTTGATTTGGGAATGTTATTTACTTTTAAAAATTGTGATTTATGATATGTAATACGTCATTTAGTTATTTTTGGTAAAAAAACATAGTGCTGGTTGACATACTCAACCGCAACTATTAAGCAGATCAATAGAGGTGGCTGGAGACTCTAACCGCCTCTATTGATCGCCCAATAGCTACGGTTGGCAATATCAACCGCCGCTATTGTATACCTTAATTGCAGTGGTTAACCACAGCCATTGAGGTATACAATAACTGCGGGTGACCTCGTTAGCGAGGCTACAAATGGTTATTTCTAGCCTCGCAATCATAGCCGAGGTTGGGTCAGCCCGCCGCTGATGAGCTCCCCCAACCGTGGCTACAATGCATTATTCTTGTTGTGTATCTAGAAAGAATCAGACAAGTGTCGTTAGAGTATCAGAAATAATCATAAAAATATCCGATACTTATCCAACAAGTATCAGAGGAGAGCGGGTATCCGACACGTGTCAAAGGAGTATCAATATTGGCCTAAAGTATACGTGCAACGTAGCTCTCGATCGAGGACTCCCATAGCACGTATACTTCCAGTGACTCCTAGTGCTCAAGGAAGTTGCCGGCATGGCTGTGGTGTTGGCTACCTCAAATGCTGGTGATCTCGAGTGCATGGCTTTATGCCCATGATGGCCAGAGAAACTAGAGTGGTCGTTGGAGGACTGACTGCAATGCAAGCAGCAGAAGGGACAAACAATACTTGTGGCAGAACGAAGACGGGTGCTCCATGTGTGAAGGGAAGAAGTATGGTTGCATGCGGTGGGGAATTACCGGTGTAACCTGTGCTCTTGTCACATTCATGATAGAGAGAGCTGTAGGCTAAGACACACACAAGGAAAAATCTCTTGTTCGACACGGCTCATATTTCTAGGTTAGTGAGAGCATGTAGTCCCTACAAATCATTTGCATGTCCAGAATTTAGTCATATACTATTCTGTTTCATTGCCGCCACTATTCCTTCTACCAGTATGTGACACTGCCTGGGACGAGGATTGTGGTCATGCAAAACAGCCCATGCATGCGGGTTCAAGTCTGCAGAGCTCGGCGTTCGGTTATGTGCATTTAGTTAGGGAATGGCATTTCTCTCTTGAACAGTAAAAGTTTGAAGACATACTATTTGTTGAGTTCAAAACATTTGTTTTTTCTTTATAAATTTACCAGCAGAGACCTTCCTCCTGTTTGTGCAAGACCGTGCGATGGACAATTAGAATACCTATTCGTGTTTTTTAGTGACACAAGGTGCCGATGTAGCAGTTAGCAAGTATGGCCCACATCACCCTCAGATAACGGTAAAGGATGCAAATGGCCCAAAAGGAACGTAGCGGTTGTTAGTTTTATAGGTACGTTTACTGAGTGCTAGTATCTTGGCGAGACCGTTTCTCCTGGATATTATTCTTGACTGACTCTATAGCGCGCAATTTTTTGAGACACTTTGCATGCGCTGCATCACAACTGATCAAGTTCTTGTTTAACAGGGCCTACCGTGTGGCTCGCTCCACCACTCATGTTATTTTGTAATGCCTATAAATAGAATAGGTCTGTGAAAATAAATGCAAAACCATCGTTATCGTATATACTCTCATGCCTCATTCTGAGCCAGCTCCATCGTTCCAACCATGAATGAGTGATACACTGAAGTTCCATGGCATATCCAAAACTGACAACTCTTGCTCCTGCAGCTCCTGTAATGCCATCTCTACCAACCATATGTACTTCATTCTCCCCTGCATATATCTCCTTCACTACCGGTCCTTACATCAGCTATGTCATCATCTGCTGTTTCAGTCTACCAGGCGATCCATAGCGTCAACGTCAAGACACTGAAGTGTTTCCAGGTCCATAGTTGGAGCAAGTAGTCCAAGCTCTTCAAGAAATTTGTTTCCAATCTTTAAATTAATCATGATTGGCGTAATTATGGCCCTGGAAATCCAGTATATGGAGGGAGTCACGGTCTTGATGTTGACGCTGTGGATCCCCTGATAGAAAGGTTTTGGATTTTTACATTGGCAAACCATTGGGTCAAAATCCCTTACATTGGACCTATTTCTCTGGAACATGTAAATGGATCGGAGAATCATGGCCTGTTAACCCACCTAAATCCGTAACAATCAAGGGTCAGCTTCCATTAGCACCAACTTTTGGACGACGGAGAATGATCCCGGTGTTAAAAATGGCCATCTTCATCAACATTGTCTTTGGTAGGACTAGGTCTTTCCAGCCTAATGATCGAGATACCTTCAATAATAGGTCAGTACACAAATTTCTCATTAGACTTTGGTCTCGATATTTCGGGGCTAGTATAAATTTGTGTAACTAAGAGGACTATTAATTTTCAATTCTTCCAGTAAGATTTTTCCACCCTTGGATCTTGGTATAATTGCTCAAATTTTCCAATGACTCATGATAAAAAAATGTTCTTTACCTAAGAATCAATTGTTCTGGTAGTATAGTTTCATTGTTCTGGTAGTATAGTTTCATTGTTCTAGTGGTACATTTTAATTGTCCCAGCAATATATTTTCATTGTTCCGATAATCTGACCAGACCAAATGCAAAATTTGAGTGAACTAAAAACTAACAAATCAGATTAATTTCTAGCAAGGGGATGGAATACTGCAGAAGGAGTTGGTCGGAGAACATAGGTAGGTGGTGATCCTTCGTCCTGATTAGAAAAATCTTAGCTGTGTGGATTTGTTGCATATTCTAATTAGCTAGTTGTGTGAATTTGTAACATATATTGAGGAAGTCAGTGAGAGAACAGTTCAATCATTTCAGCTCCGGCTGCCGAATAATAATTTCACATTGGACCAAGGTTTTCAAATCTGGCTTGATTTTGTTTGCAACTGAAAGGTCATACATGCATGAAAAATAAATTCTGGATGGCCATATATATATGCTACCTGAATGAAAGGGTAGTAATAACATTACTAAATTATACTAGCATGCTGTGCAGTGAAGGCTATTGCGTGAAGATTAGTCTTGGAATGTACTAGTAGTTTTTACCCAGCACTAGCCGACCTGCTAGACCTGAATCCCTCTCCTCACGTGCCCAAATAATGAGGCCACATCGGATGAATTCATCCACCGACCACCAGCCCCCGCCGGTGTCTTGCTCCCCAGCATTGGCCAACCACCACCTCCCAGTGCGCTGCTGCTGCTGTAGCAATGACAGTGCCGCCGATTGCGACGATGAAGTATACAGTGCTCTGCTTCTACGTGGAGATGGTCCCCCGGCAGCCGATCGATCCACGAGCACCTGATTTAACCTTCTGTACTGTCTCTAAACCGCCGGCCACTGCTACGGTCTACTAGAATGTTCTATGTACACAGGAATGGGCGGATGGAAGAAGGGAAAGGGGGTATACTATTCTAGCCGCTTGGAACAAAGCTCTCCCTACCGCTTCCTTATCAATGCGTTCGTTCTCTATAGATATGGTGCTTGCTTTGTTTTTTTCTAGCGAAAGATTCTTTCTGCGTTGACCCGGCTCTATGGTGCTTGCTTTCTGTCAATCAACGGCAATGTTTTAAATCTCACGCTATAGCTGCCGCAATAGTCCGCTATAGCTTTTTGAGACAATGTACCGCTATTCGTATTCATGTACAATATAGCTGCTATCCTCCGCTATAGCCGGATTTAGCTCCGCTATTAGCAGGGTTTAGAAACATACCGCTAAACCTGGTAGCCCGCTATTTGAAACATTGATCAACGGAACAGGAGTGTGGTTCACCACGTGTGCTGGGCCACGATATGGCGGCTCACGACACGCGTGACCAGCGGCTATATGCTGATATACCGCATTGAAGTTGAGAGAAGAGAGAAAAAGTATAGGAAAAGAAAAAAATGATCACATGACATGGAAGGTACTGTGTCACGTCGGACAGAATTGCCCTCAAAACCTTTTTTTTATGGAAATTGCCCTCAAAACCTTCAAGAGAGTAGAATTCAACCGGGTAGTTTATTATTCAAGAGAGTAGAATTTTGTTATAACCTTGAGGTTATAACCTTCAAGGTTATAACATATTTCTACATAACAACGAAATATTATTTATGTGCCTAAACTGCGCCACTCTTATAATTATGGGAGCAAAATAGAACTTTTGTCAATATGAAAATTCAAGCCCTACTTGTGTCAAGGTGCCATATATCTGTATCAGAGTGACCATATCATCTGAATAGGTACGTCAGAGTAACGTGGCATTATTGCTGAAAATGATGAGGTTAGGAATTGCCGAACAAAATACAGCTTGTAGCTGGAATTTCACTTACATATATTAGGTCGCTGGGCTTGGGATACACCAGGAAAGTTAGTACTCACTTTGCTCCAAATTATAAGCATTCCAAGTTAGAGGAGAGAGAGGGAGTGTTCAGATACATTGAATATGCTATATGAATCTAGACATACCTAGAAATGATTATATATTGGGACGGAGGGAGTAGGAGGACACGATCGACACCATGTTCATAGTAATACGTCTTCAGTGCCGGCGCTGTACTGTTATGGGGCTACGGTGTTTATACTTGTTTCGATTCCAGTTGTGATGCACCAACAGTTGAAGGTAGAACAAGGAAAACACATCATGGATGAACTTAGAAAACTACATAAATAATATTTCGTTGCATTAAAGCAAATACTTTTATTGGAAGATGTTATAACATTAACATAAATAATTCTTGCATTGCAGAAAATACTTAGTCATTTGGAAACAAGATTATAGTAAGTTACTTAACCTTTATTGACGAAAGCATTTGTATGGACTAGTGAAAAGAAAATTTGGCCATGGAACTGAAGGTACGAATTCTAAGAGGTTCATCTCGTTGCTATAGTTCTGTAATTTGTTTGTTTGTTCACAAACTAGTCAATCTACCCGTGCATTTGCGTGATTAATCTAGATATTTCATTGTAAGGATTTACTGTACCATAGTATTCTTTGAATTCTACACTTTGACCTGTTAATTAAACCATTAATTCACTTAGTTAAAAGATTAATTTATCATAAATGAATAACGCTTTTAGCATAATTAATATTAAAAATTATGACTGACCAGATAATTTATCTCAGAATTTCTTCTTTGTATCCATATCTGTAAAAATCCAAAACACGACCCAAGCTTGCCTTAGAATTTTTTATTCGATTTTAATCAAATTCGGATACAAACCAAACTTCGCCCTTTGGTCTTCGTCAGCGTGGGCCACTTTTCCTCTCTTCCCCTGGCCCAGTCCTTCCTTTTCTCCCAACCGTAGAGCTGTCGCTTTCTCCTTGCTCCCACCGTACGCTCCCGTTCCCGATCGCCTGATCCCGCGACAAGAACATCAAAAGCGACATGTCGCCATCTCCTTTTTCCGACCAACAATCCCTTGCTCACTTGCCCCCTTGCCGTGCCTACGGAGGGAAGTACTTGAATGGTTCAAAACGTTGAAGTTTCCTGATGGGTTTGCGGCGAATATCAGTAGGGGCGTGAACCTAAGCACTATGAAAATCAGCGGGCTCAAGAGTCATGACTACCACATATGGCTTGAGTGTCTCATTTCAGTGATGATTCGAGGATATGTTCCTGATCATGTGTCGCAAGTGCTATCGTAGTTGAGTTATTTCTTCCGTCAGCTTTGTGCCAAGAAGGTATCAAAGAAAGTGGTTGAAGACATGGGAAAAATGGCACCCGTGTTGCTATAAGTTTGAGAAGATACTTCCACCCGGCTTTTTCACACCGTTGCAACATATGATATTGCACCTTCCATATGAGGTGTGAATGGGTGGGCCCGTCTAGAACCGTTGATGCTATCCAATTGAGAGATATCTAAACGTTCTCGGACCGAAATGTAAAAATAAATGTAAAATTGAAGCTTCAATTGTAGAGGCATATATTCTAGAGGAGGTTTCAAACTTCACAACGAAATACTACCGTGACAACCTTCCTAGCATGCATAATCCACTCCCTCGTTACAATGAGGGCTTAACTGAATCGAACCTCAGCCTTTTCCAAGGGCAGCTCGGAAGCTCAAGTGGTTCAAGACCCAAGAACTTGACACATAAAGAGTGGCGCTTAATCATGTTCTATGTGTTGAGCAACCTTTCTAAAGTCAAGCCGTACATTGCGTAAGTCCTCATCATACCCCCTTGTCGTCATGCTATTAATCTTCCGTATGCAGTAACCTGGTACCTTGTTTGTACAGGCAATTTATTCATAAATTCCGGCATGGATCGAAGGAACCTTCACCAAGCGAAGCCGAGACCCTACTTAGAGAGGGTGCGGGAAATGGAACCCCCGATTTATTTCTTGGTTCCAACAGAAGGTAGTGTCCAATTAACCTAGTACTTAGTTTGGAACTACAAGTTACTAGTAAGTAATGAGCTATCCCTCTCGTAACTTGCAGGGACATATCGATGCATCCATGTGTCCCGAGGTGAGACAAGTTGCTGATAGCTGTTCCTATAAGGTTAATTAAGTCATTTGACGGTTACGACATCAACGGATTTTGATTTCACACCATAAGCTAAGAGCAGGGTCCTCCTGATAGAAAAACCACAAATACCAGAGTTTTTATGCCGGGTCTTGATGGTATCGAGTATTATGGAAGAATTCAAGAGATTTACGAGCTCTCGTTTCATGGTTGTAAACCTCTTCATCCAGTCATTTTCAAATGTCATTGGTTTGGTCCGAATGTAATGAGGAAATATCCTAATATTGGCTTAACCGAAATTCAAGAGTCATCCATCTTACTAGGAGATGATGTCAATATCGTGGCTCAATAGGCCCTACAAGTTTATTATGTCCGGTACCTGTGTCAAAAAGAGCAGCTAAAACCTTGGTTTGTTGTGTTCAATACCGGGTCACACAGTAAACTACTTGTCCCAAATGATGTCGATTACAACATGGAATCAAACAGAAATGACGGAGATGAATTTTTTCAAGAGGATGGCTTCACGAAAGGTTTGAGATAGACTTAACCGATACAAATGACGAAATGGAAGTAGACAATGAGATGCCTTATGATGAGGATAGTGAAGATGATATTGATGATTTGGAAGACATCACATTACTTGAAAAAACAAATGAGGAGTCTGATGACGGGTATGATGATATGGATGACATGCGTGATAGTGATGAAGAGAATTATGATCGAGCTAATCCGACGATGACGATTATTTCTAATACAAGTATGGTAATGTAATAATTATAATAATGTATATTATATATTATGTACAATTATGTTTTGTTTATTATGCTCTCTTTCAAATTATGCTGATTAGTTTATAATTTTTCTTTTGCAGGTGACAGGACAAAGATTGGGGTGGGGGGGGCGGTGGTGTGCTGAGGAGGGGGTGAGGGCCGTGGCCTCGTTGTACTCCCGGGGGTCGGATGAAGCTGAGGGATCCGGCTCCGGGAGGGGGACGAAGCGTAGAGGGAAGACAAGAGGCAAGGGTCGAGGGAGGGCGGGAGGCAAGGGTCGAGGGAGAGGTAGAGTCTCTCATACTCCTCCTATCCGGGAGTCCGAGGACGTGGATGAGCACCGGGACACGCAGTCCGTGCGGTCCGACGACGAGGAGGAGGAGGAGCAGGAGCAGCAGCCTTGTGCCGAGGAGGAGGAGGAGGAGGAGGAGGAGGATGAGGAGGGGTAGGCCGAGGAGATCGCAGAGGTTTGGTTGAGAGGTCCCGCGCAGCTCCCACGACGACCTATTCTTGAAGAGAGACGCTCGGTGATTCGTCCGGAAATGCCTAAGTAAGTAACTTCATATATTTTCAATTCAAATTATATTTTGCATCTATTATGTGCGACACTAATAATTTATCTCAATCACTTGGGTAGGGGTTGGGTCGTGGTCACTCCAGGAGAGTCTCGCCGCAAGATCGGTGGTATCCTCGGTCTTCTGGTCCGGCTACACTGGCGGGGCATGATTAAGATTGACGAGAAAGAGGAAGTAGCCACCATGTGCGAGCACTACATTCACCAAACAGATTATATGGATCCTATGGGTAGGTCTTTTAGAAACAGGGCTCATCGCGTGGTGATGGAGCTGTGGGTAAGTCTTTATCTCAATATTTTTTCAATACCGGACATTCATTCGTAATTTTGAAGTAATGACACGATACATCTCATGTGTATGCAGGACTTCTACAAGTGTGTCGAGGGTTACCAGGAGTCGGCTAACCGTATGATCTCTACCCAATGTAAGAAAATGGTGAAGGACATGATTTACGAGGCGCGTATCCAGGCTGTGATCACTTTCAATGCTACCGTGAGGAAGGTGAAGGTCACCAAAAAGGAAGCTAGAAACAAGTAGCTCACCAGGGAGAAATATTGCTCGGACACAGTAAATATGAAAATGTCATTACTTCTGTTGTTAACTGTGCATAATTTTTTTCTCGAATACGTAGGAGAGCTGTGTATCATTGTATTAAGAGAGAAGAATCCGATCCCTTACAACCCTCACCACCTAACTGTGCATAATTTGACCCTAACACTTATGCACCTGATGTGTAGGTGATTCCGTGGTGGGCTGCTAAGAATAAGCCAACCTGGATTGCTTTGGTGGAAAAGTTGTGGTGCAGACCCACCTGGGAGGAAGAGCACTATGCGGCACGGGAGCGTCGTCTGATTATGCAAGGTGCACCACATCATCAAGGCAGCCGTACACTTAGCGAGCACATGGCTACATGGGTACGTGAATCCATTTCTAGCTATTTCAAGAGTTCCTCAAATGAATATGTATATTACACATAATAAGCATACCTTCCTGTGTTTTCTTTGTTTCGCAGTCGGTGTCACATGGTGACCAGCCTTTGGGCACCTTGAAGGGATGTGCTTTGGCCCACAAGGACAAGGCGACGTCGAGCGTCGACTTCAACCCGGACGATGGAGCCGAGGCCTAAAGCAATCCTGCTGCCCACAGCCGCATCAGTGAGTACACGTCTATGGTAAGAGAGGTACATGGGCCGAGTGGGATCCAAGCACCGAGGACATTGATGGCGAGCTGGCGATGAGGCTAGGAGGAGGAAAGAGACACAGACGGTACATCATTAGCAACAGCGTTATCGACTCGGCTAATACTCTCAATCTGTCCCAGATTCGAGCAAGGAGCACGAGCTCGAGCCCGGATATACGCGCTCCTCCTAGCAGCAGTACACAGTCCCAGCTGCGGGCACTCCAGGTTAGCTCACTGTCATTGTCGTTCATTGCTTCCTACACATGTTTCTCTTGGGTCTTAAAAATTGGGTGACATTTTGTAGGCCCAACTGGATGAAGTGAACTGCCTACGCGAGGAGGATCGACGGAGGACCGAGGAGAACCAACAGGTAATGCTCCAGTGGATGGCGTCGCAGATGGGTACAACACCTCCAGCAAACTTGTTCACATCGTTCGCACCGTATCCGGCACCTACTACTCCTGCTTTTACTCCGGTGAGTTCGAATGAGTTAGTTTGTATTTTGTTCTTTTCTTCATTCACTAGTGGTAATATCATTCAATTGTCCCGTCTTCATTTATTCGACATAATATCATTTCCTTGTCCTTGCTTGAGAAACCTAGTCATAATAGCATTCCATTCTACTTCATTTACTAGTAGCAATATCTAGTAGTGATAATAACATTAACATCTCATTGTTTCATTGACTAGTGTTAATAGCATTCACTTGTTGAAATTATTTATCAACACCTCTCTTGTGCTTTCACCTGTGTAGAATCTATCGGTGGCATCGAATGACGGGCCACAAGACCAATGCTCGCCATGGGACAGAGCTGCGTCAACTTGGCGGCCTTGGGACCATTAACCTTGTATGTTTGTGCTGATACTATGTTGTGTGGAATGCTTGTGGATGATGTGTTGTGGATGATATGCTTGTGGATGATGTGTTGTAGATCATATGTTGTGCATGATGTGTTGTGGATGATATGCTTGTGGGATGATATGTTGTGGATGATATCATGTGATGAATATGATATTTTGATGCCTGTGATTTTTAGTTATGTTTTGGATGATCCGGGCGGCTAAATACAATTTTTTTGTGGCAGTTTTTGGCCTCTCGTGCCGTGTGCCTTGACCCTGGCACATGGCACAGAGGCCTAAATCTGGAAACCGTGACCATCTGTGCCATGTGCCAGGGCCAGGGCACACGGCACACTTTTAATCTGTGCCTGGCACACGGCACAAACGGCCGTCACGGTGACAGCCACGCCCACCTTCTGTGCCGTGTGCCTCTACGGCACACGACACAGTTGGGACCATTTGTGCCGTGTTCCCGAGAAATGGCACACAACACAAAATCTGTGCTATTAATTTCAGTGCCGTGAGGCCACTGCCATGAGTGGCACACGGCATATGCTCTGTTTCCCATAGTGATGTTTATATAAACCAGCAATCGTAGAATGACCGATATGAGAGATATTTAGACCTACACGATTGGCCACTTGAACATGGTCCTTCCCGTTGTAGGGCTCGTGAATGTTCACTTGGTCGAGGTCGTTTGTCAGGTGGTCGTTGGCGCCGGAGTTCACACACCAATTGGTGTCAACTGAGTATGAGGCAGTGTGTGCAGAGTTGCCGGTGCGTTCCCGATCATCTTCAGGTTGGAAGGCGTGGTTGAAGCGGTTGCGGCAGCTAAGCGCGTCATGGCCATAGTAAGAGCACACCTGGCAGGTGGGCTTGGAGCCGCCGCCTCTGGCACCGTTGCGGCCACACCCCTGGCCGCGACCACCACGGCTAGGGCCAGGGCTTTGTGCTGCGGTGTTGGTGGAGGGATGGATTTCGCCATAGGAGTTGTTCTCTGCACTGATGAGGTATGCATAAAAACTATAAAGGATCACCGGATTATCACGTGTAGTCACAGAGGTGACGAGGGACTAGTAGTTAGATCCAAGGCCGGTGACCACAAGTTAGGTTTTACACAACACAACTGATCGTTATCTATAGAAACAAATCCTAGCTATTCTAACTGAACTTTGATAACACTGCTCACTGCATATACATTGACAAGGCATATTCGTATCGTCACATACATATTAGTTTTCTGTAAAACCTACCTGTAGAGACCTCCCTTGTGCCATGGCATGTCTAACTCCCATAAAACGACTTGGGCCATCACCACAGCTGCCAGCCGTCATGTCGAGTGCACGTTGGGGAACAACTGCCAAGAATAAAGTACTACTCCCTTACTAAATTGTTGTCAATGTTGACTTTTTTGATAAGTTTGACCATTTGTCTTATTCAAATAAAGTTTAACAAATGTCATATATTTTGTTAGAATATATTTTATCACTAAAGAAACTTAAAATGTAGCATATTACTTTTTGTATTTGAAGAAATTTTTTGAATAAGACGAATGGTCAAACGTCACGAAAAAAGTCAATGGCGACAACAATTTAGTAAAGGAGGGAGTAATTTTTTTTAAAGGAAGCATAATTGTTATCAACAGATGTTATTTATCTGCATGTGAGAAACTTCGCACTTACAATTCTGACTATAAAGACGATGACTCAAGAAAAATAAAGTTTTAATTAATTAAACAGTTTAAAGCATAATCAAATATTCATGGCACCTTATATGATACAATGACTCAAGAAAAAATTTCACTGGGTTTTGTGGTCAAAGGTTTCTTACATGAGCTGAGCTGTAGCTTTCTGTTTATTCTAAACTAGTTGCGTGAATCATTTTTTTTAGATAAAGGAAAAAATCCGGCCTTTTGCAAGGTGCATATGGAAAACAAGTGGACAACAAGTCACCATTCTTGTTATAGTCGTTGTAATTTCGAAACAACACTTTTTTATGTAGTGACACATTTCAACCTAATGTATGAATCAATAACTACTAACACCTGCAGTTTCAATTAAGCATATGTGTTCTGGGTCCACAACCACGTGGCCGAGCTACCAGTTCACATTCTGTAGCAGCAGTCAGGCTGTTCTTACGCCCGATAACAAATTCTTCCTCATCTTGGTGAGGGAGTTAGACATGCCGTGGCATTAGATATTCCTTTTGCACAACTCTAGTCACTGAAGGATCCAGCATATGATCCATGGAATGCATAAGAATTCTAGCTACCTGACGATAGCTGAGCTCATGTGTAATGTTCATGGCACTGAACTTCCTGGTGTGTCCCAAGCCAGCAGCTACACATCATGGCACTACTAATATGTCCTAACGTCAAATCAGGGGCGCTGTTTGGCTGATACACACTGTATTGTACCTTATATGGGCAAGCAATATGTGGCATATACTCAAGGAACACGCATTCAAATATATAAGTTACTATTATACTCCCAGCTACTGTACTATATCACAAGTAACTAGAGGGTGACCTCTGCATCTGGTGCAGCTAGGAAAAAACATAATTTTTTATTTTCAACATATATAGTTTCAAAGTTATATAAATATGTATCAAACAAAATTATATTTACAACAAAATTTGCTTCCCATCCAATTAATGTTTATATCATGTTGTTTGTATGTAGAATGCCATTGTTGTTTGCAACACTCCAACAACCACGACACACTCAATAGTTCATCTTGTTTCATCTGTTAGATCAATACATCTACAACTTAAACATGAACTTAATTAAAACTTAACCAGGATCACCAGTCTAGCAAATAGATCACAACTAGAACATTAACTGATGCGAAAAAGAACGGTTCGGCATTTACCGGCGGCGGTGGTGTCCACCATTGTTGGTGTAGCGGTGATGAAGTTAATGGTGTAGGCGCTATCGGGGATGTAGCGTAGTCTCTTCTCCAACGTCTTATTAGGGTAGCGAAAGCCTTCTAAACAGTATAGGGTTTGCCCCGGTCGAGGACGTCGAGCTTCCGAGCCTTCTAGCGCCCTTAGTGATCGGTGGGTGGATTAAGGTTTGGGAAAACCTTGGACTGCATGTGACAGACCATAGTGGGGATTGACCCTCTACTTATATAGCGTTGTAGGCCCGAGGCCAAGTCCAATAGATGGTTTAGGTTGCCTCCCGGTCATGGCAAGAATAGACTCCGTATTTTTTTTTTGCCAAAATGGAGATACGGGAAAACGGATCTTCCCCATATCTGTTGTTCGGTTGTTGACCGAGGTCAAAGATAACAAGGCCAATATTCTCCTCCTTGACCAAAAGTCAACAACTTAAAACTTAATTTAAACTAACGTTTATTCGGTCACTAACTTATTCTTAACTAAACTAAAATTCCTCCTCAGAAATCAACAAGTACCAGACCAATGCATTGTTAGCAGCGCAACAACATAATGGGACGGCATTACCCATAGTCCTACTCAGAATATGTCCAACATCATCCTCTTTTAATGTCCAATCAAAGCAGCAGCATCTTGAGTATATGTGCTTGATGTGAAGGCTTAAGTTCACCTGAATTAAAGATGTTCTTTTTTAAGAATCTGTCCTTTGCAGCATACTAAAAGCAACGTTTGATAAAGAGATATTTATAATTAACTACCTATACTGCTCTATCACTGAAGTTTTTACCCCATCAGGTTCAATTATGAGATGATAGCCGTGAATGAAATAGTTTCTCGGTAGGCAAGCAGGTCGCGGCATGCCCCTAACAAAGAATTTACCCTCATTGACGAAGGAACCAATAATGGATGGCTTCGCAAAATAGTCAGCACTACAGCCCCAATGTTAGAATGGACCACTTCCTTACGTCACCGTGGTCCATGACCATGGCTCTACAGCCCCCTCTAGAATTCGGTCATGCTGCTTACCTTCACGGGTAGTCCCTCAAGCACAACATGGCTGTTTGGTTCGGCAGACTTCACAGTTAGGCCCTCAAGTACGACATGGTTGTTGTGTCTCTCCGAATGGAAGACTTCTTTGTCTGTTAACTTTCTGAGGCCTCCCATACGTACGCTGGGGTACATCGTGGAGAATAACCATGCACAGTACGGAATGAGCCGAGGCTATTGTGCATCAGGAGTGCACGGTATTTTATATATGTTCATGCACTCTGTGACATATGAAGACTTAGCTTAAAAGAGAATTCATTATAAAAAGAGGATCTGGCAAATAATTACTTTCTTTGCTTCAATAACAATGTTGTTATTATAGTGTCGCCAACTATCTTTCTGAGTCAAAATTTGGAAGGACTGATGCTCAATATGATTGAAAGCCTGGCAGTAGTTCCGTCTTCTAGATAAGTTGAAGTTCAGCAAGTTCAGGTGCGACGTAGAATGGTCGTGGAGATCTTGAGAGGGATTTTGTCCAGGCTTGGCAATACCCAACTCCATGTAGCTGATTTCGGTAGCTCGCATGCCTGCACACCATGGTGTACTAGTAATAGATGAGCACAAACGTGGCCAATGCACATAACAGCATCGGGCACGGAGCCGTCTTTCTCGATGACAGGATCACCAGACCTACTGGCAACTGTTATTCGCGCCATCCTGCGCTGCCTCCAGTCACATACCAATCGCGTCGGTTCTACTGCAGTCTGCGGGGCATGGTGTGCCAATTTGATTTTGCATTATCCTGATGGTACCCATTGGGCCAGAACATTACGAGCCCTGTCACCTTTTGCCCAACACACATTCCTGATACCTCACATGCCCTTTGTTTATACATTTCAACAATTTCTCCTGATGGCAAAATTTCTGTACTTTGAGTAAGGTATGAGGTCGATTTCTTCAACTTTCAATTGGTAAGAACAAAGTGCTGTGATGTGAAACTTGACGGAGTTCATCCTCCCTTATATAGCACACAAGGAAAATGTTCAGCCCCATAATATTGCCAAAGATAATTTATGTGTCAATCAATGAATTTGGACATCATACAACAACTTTTTTTTCTTTTTTTTATGGGACTTGAGCTACTATTTAATGATTGGAAGGGCACTTGTTTAGGAAATATATATCGTATATGATGTTTTTCAGTGCTACTGTTTATAATGCATGGTTAGGATATAATGTGCTATATGCTCCTTCTCTAGCATGACGGAGAATGGAGACATTAGGGGAAAAAAACGCTATTAGAATAACGACACCATGGCCGTGTCCTAGGTGTGTACGCATGGGTGCGGCAGTGTTAAGCTGAATTGTGCAGATTAGCTGCCGACTTGATGGAGTCTCAGCTGGTTTGGATCACGGTAGAATAGCTCTTGATTTGTGATGGAGTCAGTTGTGTTCGTATGTCTATGCAGGCTGGCTGCAGCATAGGTCTGGGTGAGCATCACGTCCGGATGCGTCCTGACATGTCTAGGTGGAGCCCGGCTTGCAGATGAAGCTGCAGCAGGGACGCGAGTCAGCTGGAGTTTGTTACTAGGTATAGTTGCGTGACCTGTGCTTTGTGGAACACGTCATGTGCACTGGCGTGGTACTCCAGGCGTTGGAGGGTGCTCCACAACGTCGCCATGCTCTATAAGAGGGCCTTGTAATCCTCCGTGTTCAGCTGCTAAGTCCAGTAAACAAGAAAGGAAAAATGTTCATACACATTTGTTGCAAGGGGGCATTCGACGCCGTAAAACTTGTTCTTCTAATGTTCATACACAACTTTTATTTGGGGTCATGATTGAATTTCTAACAAGAAATTGCCAATTTAGAAAACAATAACACTGCACACAGTAATAATTTTCTCGGAAACTATTTCCTCCCACAAGCACATCTACTAATTTTCCATGGACTAATTGTAGGGTATAATAGTGCTGATAACCTGCACTTGAAACAAAGCCAATGAATCCTGCAAGGGTTCCACGAATTCCTTCTTTTCCCTCCCTTGTTCTCCCTTTACCCTTCCCTATGTTCTTCTCACGGCTGTAGAGCAGCAACAATAAGCACAATGGCAGGGAAAACAGCAATAAAAGGGTGCGCACAACAACCAGCGAACAACCTGGTCGTCCTTCTTTCTTCCTTTCTCCTGGCGCACCAGCAAGTAGCAATGCAACAGCAACACGGCAAACCAGCGACAAGCACTAAAGATGTGGCACAACAACAGAAGACCTACCAGCTCCTGTTCCTCCCTCAAGGAAGGGTTCGTCAATTTTACATCAGTCCATGCCTTTTAAAGTGGAAAGAAATTCTATGCAGCAGGGCTGCAAATCGACCCCAGTGCAGCACCGCTCCGATGCATTACACGTGTCCATAGTGAATTGTTTGGGTGAGTAAAACTCTAAGCAGCAAGGGCGAGAATGACCAGATTACCAGAACACCGTTAAGGACTATAGTGCATAGCATCTACGAACAAAGGAGAGATGGACGAAAGGATGTTTTATTTTCTCGGCTCAATTTGCTAGCAGCTCGTTCGGGAGGCTCTGTTTAGCCGAAGGCCATGTACAAACAGGGGCGCAGGCTGCAGGGAGCTGGCTGGACTGAGGTGCTTCATGATTGGTACTTACGGCCACGTGGCATGAATCTAGGCAGTGCTGCACAGGGTTCGATTTACAGCCCTGCTGCATAGAATTTTTTGGGACAATAGCGTTTTCACCATGATTCTGAACTCCAATTGCGTTTTCTCCATTGATTTTGAAATTTTGTAATTTTACGCGTCGTTAGCCGTCAATTTCAACCGGCATCACGTGAACCCGATTAAATGAATTTAAAAAGGGAAAAAACTGAAGGGAAAAGGCACTGGACTATACTGGCCCTCCCTTCCCTCGTCTCTCCCCAGCCGACCGAGTCCCTCTATCGAGAGCACTGGTGGAGGACGGCCTGAACCCTAGCTGCGCGGAGCAACGATGGCGGCCGGGCACGATTGAAGGCAGAGGCGATCGGACCTACGCCGAGCGGCGGCAGTGCAGGTGCGACTGAAGGCAGGGACAGTGGTGCAGGCCTCACCATGATTACAGGATATCTCTAGTAATTTCCTCAGATTGTAGCTGCGGAGCCATGGCAGCAGCAGCACAGAGGAGTAGTCAGGGCGAATCTGTTGACTTTAGCATCATCCACCACACTGAAAGTAAGTCTAAATCTGCTGCCATCTAATCCAGTGTTGCCATTGGGGCAGACAATCGTTAGGTTTGTGGAAAGTTGCATCGGGTTTCTTCAACTTTGGGAAGAACAGTGAGAATCATTTACCCTAGATTACGGCCAATCAAGCATTTCATCATTAACTGATAACAATTATAGGGAAGAATGAAATTTGATGAAATTTGTTGGAAAATCATTTTTCCTATCAAATTTTATCCAAATTCTGAATTTTAAAGTATTGCAATGTTATGTTAAAATTGTGGTGGTATCAGATTTAAACATCAAAACTATGGTAAAATCGCAAAGGGGCATTTTCGTCTTTTTTCCAACAAAGTTAACACCGTTAGAGCCCTTTAACAGACTTGTGGTACAAGTGTTGTTCCGATTCAAAAGGTGAAGGTAAAATTGCAAAATCTGAAAAACAATGGTGAAGACGTAATTGCAATCCAAAACAATGGCTGTTATGCAATTGGCCCAATTTTTTCCCTTTTAAATTAAGGAGCGCAAACAGAATCAGTTATTTCATTAAAGTTCTGGTTATGGTGCGTGCGCACGCAGCTCTGCACCCTTTTCCGCTTAGCCCTAACGGGTATTTTAGTGATAGGTTCTATAGGAACTGGACAATCCTATTTGGTCAAATACCTAACGAAAAATTCCTATTTTCCTTTCATTAAGGTACGAGGGCTTCTTATTCCACAAGAACGAAAGCACCTTTTCATTCTTTCATATACTAGGGGTTTTTACTTGGAAAAGACAATGTTCCATACTAAAGGATTCGGGTCCATAACCACGAGATCCACTACATTAGATTTTGTAGCACTTAGCAACGACGCCCTATCCGTTAGTATTTCACATAAGAAATCAAGTCAAGATGCATGCTGGCCCAGCTTCGAGGTCTGCAGGAGGACATGCTGGAGAGCGGCGGAGCTCCGAAAGTACATGAAATAAGAATGCATTGAGCATGTGCTGCATTTGCTGCTATTGTCATCCCTACCCTTCCTCCGTGAGCTTTCTCCTCGATCGGCCTTGGCCTATCCTGCCTCAGCCATCCACTACGGGAAATAGTAAATATGCCGTGTGCCGCAAAGTGTGCCGTGTGTATTCTATCGGGTATACGACACAGCTTACTTTGTGCCGTGTGCCTACCTGCGGACACACGGCACATGTCACGGCGTCAGTAGTTTGAGACGGTGAGCCATTTGTGCCGTGTGTCAAACACGTGGCACACGGCACAAAGTACACTGTGCCGTGTGTGTTTTGGACACACGGCACAACTTTTTTTACCTGTTTTGCTTTTCCAATTATTTTATTTACTGTAGAGACTATATTTGGTAACTTATGCTATAAATTTGTGCATATTTTTGGAAATTTTGGTATGTTTTTGCGGACACACGGCACAAATGGCCGTCACGATGACGGCCCCATCAACCGTTTGTGCCGTGTGCTCCCGCGGCACACAGCACAGATGGGAGCAATTGTGCCGTGTGTCCAATAAATAACACACGGCACAGTTTTTGTGCCGTCAACTTTAATGCCGTGTGGCTTTTGCCGTGAGTTGCACACGGCATATGTACTGTTTCCCGTGGTTATCGCTGGTCTACTTTGGGTTCGGCTCCACGTTAGATGGCTGGCCGTAGGCCCAACCACAAATCTGCAGAAGAAGCTGCATCTGCGGCACAAGCTCAGATCAACCTGCCGGCCACCAGCGCTCAATCTGTTAGGATTTAGGACACAGCGATTCCCGGTGTGCGAAAGCTTCTTGTTCCCTGAACATTGCCGGTGTCGTAGTCCATGTGAGGATGAGGCTGTTGCAAACTATAAATGGTCCACGACCTTCGTGCACAAAACCGAACGTCCTGCAGATCCGTTCATTGCCCTTTTCATCGTGCGGGAGATATGGCACCAGCAGCCCGTGCAATCGACGAGGACGTGCCATGGCGTGCAGACGCATCATGATGCCGCGTGGCTGCGTGGGCAGAGACCGGAGAGGACTTCGGTGAGCATGTCATCGGGGATGACCGCTGAATCGCTGATTCCATCTCCATCGTAATCGACTGATCAAGGGCTGTCCATCAACTCCGGTCACACAGAGATCATGACATGATTAATTTTGTAATACGACTCGGAACGACACAGTTGACAGTACTGGATCAGATCCACAGTGGTCAGAACAGGGCGAAATTCCAGTGGCAACAAAAAAAAATCTTCCCTCAGTTTTCTCATTGTGGGAACTCCATTATGTAACCCTGCTAATTTATCATATTCATAAGTGCAAGGGATTAATTGTAACAAGGAATTAAGTCATTATTCAACCTATACCGATGGCGCTTCATGTCTAGACTCATGGAAATTAAATTCCAGGCATATTTCCCTGTCAATCAAAGAATTTTCTATATTTATCAATGAGTCTATGGATTACACTGCAGTTCATGTTCAAGGAACATTTCGTGTTTTCTTGTCAAAGATCCAAACATTGCTTTGCTTAACGGCAAAGGGATAAAGTTCCTAGTAAAATCGTAATTGTAGAGTCACACTCCAACACCGGGGTGTTTATCACACAACAAAAAAGTAGTAGGATATTCTGATTCGAAAATCAGGATAGGATCTATCGAATCAAGTTTACTTGAATCCCTTTCAAGCCAAAGCTGAGCTCAAATTTTGCTGATAGGCTCCCATGCCCATTAAGTACTAGCAATCATGTTTAGCCATGCACTAGCAAGTAGTGTAAGAGCATTCGGCAAGCATAGTTATGTACTGTCAGCTTGTATATCTTCTTAGCAGAAATGTAGCAAAACTGGCATTTTATATAGGACTGTCAAGCACTACGCTTGCTGTTATTTTTTAACTATTTCTAGTTTATCCACATGGCTTCTATAGCTCTTCCATTTACTGGTACAATCAATGGCCATAATGTTCATATATGCGAAAGCTATAAGTAACAACAGTACAGTGTTATCTATACTTAGAGCAAGTATCATAGGGTCCAGTCAGCAGGCAAAATCATCCTCCACGTCACAAAATTCACCGGAGGCAGAAAGAGAAAGGAAGAGAGCTGTTCATTGCATAAGACAGTTTATTGTTGAGGCAAACATCCAGTTCACACCACACTTGATTAATGTGGATCATGTTTTTAGTACATTCAAGAGAGCTGTTGATATCAGAAAAGCTGAGATACGGCTTGTTTCTGCACCGATGCAGGTTTCTTCTAGCTCGGACAGCGATCACCAGATAGTGGATGGACAGAACTTCCGCAGACGCGTGAGCACAAAGCGTCGAGCAAAGCACCCTCGTGCTCCGTTGGATGTCCGTTTCCTTCGATGCGGCAACCGTGGCATCCCCAGCCGCTACCGTAGGCAAAATCACCCTCCACGTCAAAAAATTCACCGGAGGCAGAAAGAGAAAGGAAGAGAGAGAGTGGAGCGGATGACTCGTAAATCGCCAGCTCGAGCGGGCGATTACACTCTGTGGGAGCTGCCATTCGCTGCACTTCTTCCTGCACTAAAAGTCAGTGGGGACCGTCTGATGTTGCATGCATAAGCTCTCCACCATTGCATTTATTTATCCGGCAGCCGGCGACACTATAAGCCTTGCTCTTATTGGCTTACGGTGGTAAAGTACACAAAGGCTTTGATTGGGTGTCTAGGGCAGAAAACCATAGGGATTTCAGCCCCGATGGGGGACTTCCACCTGCCCATGCCATCCCCACCCTGCTCGGGATAGAAATCCCGACTTATGACCATTCCAAACCTACGTTTGGGAGACGTGGGGAAAAAGACCCAGGCAAAAAACAAACATTCATATTACTCAAAATAAATCACAGAATCCAAAAATATCACTCGAACTCAAGAAAAATAAACAGGGGCTTCAGTCACTTGTACTGTTTTCAGCTAATGAATCTTTGCACAATAATGTTTTGGAAACAAAGAGTGACTTTTTCACACAATATATTGACCATGAGAATTTAGCACATATTGCTCCCTTAAGTACAAACTGAACGTTACTAATGCACTTTTTCAGGACAGAGGCAAAACATAAATGCACACATTAACTCCAGACTTCAAATTAGCTGTGACAAGCATAAATTGGATAGTAAGGTCACTTGAAACATTAAATTAAATGGGCATGAATGCCTCAGCTAAGTTCATAGCTCCACATGGATTGACATGAAGATTCATGGGGTAGGTGTGACAATCACGGTCTCTTCACCTCATCCTCCATTAGCGGCCTGTTTCCTGTAGATAAAAGACTTCATAGTAAAGTTACCATATGACATATCATAAATGCAGTAAAGATACAGTTAAACCAAAATATCAGATCTCTAGACCTTATCGATATCTAGGAGAACAATGGCACATGCACACATTAGTACATCAAGCAAACAAGCAGGAAGGCAGCTGAATATACTAGCAGTAGGAAGTATGAACAATAGTCCATGGCACATTAAGCAAGCATGTTGCAGTACACATTCCTGGAGTGACATTTCTAAACAGCATTCAAGGAGTGGCATTCTTAACAGCATGGTAACTATAAAACCTCATCTTCCTAACATTATGCATACACATACTGCACTACACATTCCAGGAGTGACATATATATTACATGTATATCTCATATTCCATACAAGGACTAGATTTGCTATCATCTATGAATGAAATACCCAAGCCTCAAGAAGTGCATACCTATGGAGCAATCTCATCCTTAATCCAAAGAAGACGAAGTTCTGGGTCCTTCAAATTGATAAAAAAATTTCACACTTCAATACTTTTATCGCCTTTATCTTTTCACTTTTTGAAAGTTCTTCAATAGACTTTAGAACAACAACACAATTCTTGATGGACTAGTCCTTAGCCGGCTTTGTTGCACTATTCAGCTCATCCTCAAATTTGCTTGTTTGTGTCATCCTGCATAATGCTGTAGAACTCTAGCTACCTGACTTTGTTTCCTCTTCTTCCTGGGGCCATCTCTAATTTGCCCAGAACAAGATGAAGTTACATGGTCATCTTCATCAAGATTAATAAGATTGGGATCATTTGATGGTCTTGGCCTCTCAAGACTGATAGAGAACGGATTCACATTGACACCGGAATGATCTAGGCTTTCATTTTCAGTTGATGTGGCTGGAAAGCTTCTTGGCTGCTCGATTGATGTGACGTTCAGATCACCTGTTGCATTACTTCCTGAAACAAAGATGCATAATTTTTAAGTACTAGTACATCAGACCATATCATCTTATATCTATAATAAATAATAAATATGACTCCTAGAAAGCAAAACCTTTGCCACATCAGGCATTGTCTTTCTAAAATCTAACCATCTAGGTATTGCACAATTTGGGAAAAATAAATGAATCCCCTCGTTGTGTCTTACTTTGAGGGTGCTCCCACAGGGACCTCCTATACATAGGGTGCGCTATATGTAGCTTACACATAGCGCGGCCCATTAGGTCCAAGGGCTAAATTATGTAATATTTAGATTTTCTTTATTATTTACAGAAATTATATTTAACAATACTACGTGTCATATTCATTTTTTATAATGCAAAAAATCAAAACAATAAAATTTTGAAAAATACTAGAACAATTGAATTTTACTGATGGAACAACCAATTTTTACTGCTGGAACAATTGATTTTCATTACTGGAACAATTGATTTTCAGTGCTGAATTTTTTCAAAAAATATCAAATAAAAAAATTGAAATACTTACAAAATATTGGAACAGTTGACTTATACAAATAGAATAATCTATTTTAGCTACTGGAACAGTCGATTTTATCTGCTAGAACAATTGATTTTCAAAGATACAAACAATTCAAATTCAAAATTCAAAATTTGAATTTTCAATTTTTTTGAAAAATATATGTATGTGGAATCTCATTTTATTGAATTAATTCTAACAAACACAACAATGAAAACGGATTTGAAAACAGAGTTTCTATTTGAGAGAAAAATCAAGTTGAAATTATGAAATCAAAATAAAACCGCGCCATCCAATGGCGTGCTGACAAGTAACGGACGTTACATATAGGAATTCCGTCTCCCGTCTGTGGTAACAGTGCGGCCCATCCGGCCCATGTTACGGTGTAGTTCCATGCGTAAGGTCGGGGCGGTCTTTCCCCTTGCAGTGCAGACTGAAGCATGTTGCCACCGTTTCTAGATCTTGAGTCTCGAGAGGAGGGCCTTCTGGGGAGCTGCAAAAAGGCACCGCAGATTGTACCAGTTCAGCTTAAATTTTGGAGATCTGGAAATTGGCATCAACAGCTTGATCGAGCTGCAAAAATTGGCCGCTGCATTTATTGTTCTTTGAACTCGACGACAAATGCCAGTCTGGTATTATCTTGTATAGTTTAATATAACTTAGAAATAATGCTCAAATGCTGGATCTTTCAATACAAAAGCCTGAAAATTGCCTAACTGTCACAACTCACAAGTCGACCTACTCAGGAATAAAGATGCAGCAATAGTGGTGTTTCAAAAGCAATATACTTGTGCTGAACCTGTTTCTCACACAAAATTATCGAATTCTTACAAAAGAAGCAGGGAAGTACTTATCCGAAAACAGAAACACAAATGTTGTTGAGGAAAAGATCTTGGAACCAATAGAATACTTATTCTGAATCAATCTAAACCGTTTCTCTGTCTTGATAGGTTCTCTTCATAATATACGCGTTCGTTGAATAAATCTCCCATAGTTTCACGCCAAACCAATATTGGAAGAAACATTTGTTTTTTAAAACGTCCCCAGTGTTAGACACATTTTTTGAAGCAAGGTAGAACTATGGTTCATACAGATCAAACTTTGTGTTGAACAATTATGATAGCCCAATGTATTTAAAAGTTGCTGGTCTGGAAAACTCTGCTCCAGAACATTCTGTTTTTTAATTTGCCAATTTTTTACTGTGAGGGTCGCAAGTTGACAAAACATCCTGTTTTTCACCATAGTATGATTGTGGTGCATCAGGAAATCAGGACAGTCCTTGCATAGCCAAAGTCTGCAGTGTATGCCTATTGCTGTTACTTTTGTAGCAAACACCATTCGTGTTATGGTGAAAGTTGAAGGGCATAGTGAACCCCGGTGAAAGGGCATCAAGATGGCCAACACAATCTGCAGGCCTCTGTGGACACAGCAATTACAATATGTTTTCCGTCTTTGCTATGAAACATTTTGCTAGCAACACTAAGAAGCAACGTGTGTTGAGTCCTGTATAGGTTGGTACAGTGAGTCAACCAATTTATTTAACCTCAAGAGAGAGGAGCCGAAATTCTCCTCATGTGCCTCCCGACCCCACACTCCAAACCACTGTACTGCCTGCAATAATCTTGTTCAATTTCAGTACACGCTTGGCACCATCCTCAAAGCATACATCCTGTAGGTCTTTGCATACATGTGTCTGTCTATTTATTTATATTTCATTTTCCTGTAGGTCTTGTGAAATTATCTGGACCTGCGCAAGGACACAATGAGTAGCCACGTTGTTATAATCAGTCATTACTGCACACATCCTCAAAGCACCAAGTGGGTTACTATTTGTCCAGCCATATGACTATATATAGCACCTCTGAAACACCGATACGTAAAGACATCAGTGTATCCGTGTCACAAACGTGGTTGGACAAGCCATACGTATCGGAAGTATCAAGAAAGAAAATAAGAAAAAAAAAGGAAAATTTGGACACACCATTAGCTACAACAATGGACATCCTCTACTGCCTATGGTATGGAGAATTTTTTAATCAATAATCGATTTTATACAAAGTAATATTCATAACCTCTTCTCATTTGAAAATTTATAAAACTAGTCTCTCTTTCGACCGTTCAATGAACGACCGGGACACATCGCTCAATCAAAGAGTGAGATTCAAGTTTAGTGGGCCTTGTCACCTTTATTGGTGGGTGATAGGAACACAAACATATAGCCCATTAGCTCGGTGATAGGTTGGGCTGGGCGTTTTTATTTTTGAATTTTTTAGCTTAACCGTTAAGATTCCTAAAATCCCATATTTTTACACATCCAAACATCACGCCGATTTTTTTTGATAGAAATATATATATTAGATGCAATTATTTTAGCTTTGAATGATCAAAGAAGAGTTGATAATTTTAAACTAAAAAACCTAAAAGTACCCTAGTTGTTAAGCACTAAACTAATTTTTTAGACCAGATTAACCTTCACTAAAAAATACGTAAATTCATTTTATAGATAGCACTTTAAGGACTTTAATTTTAAAGATTTAAGGTTAATTTGGAGAAAGTTAATTTGATATTGGTTGAGTAGCATCGAAAGATCACCTGTTTCGGAAAATAGCACTGAAAGATCATAGGACCGTAAATTACCATTGAAAGCTAGCCCACGTTTCGGAATCTAGCATTCGGTTAAGTTTTTCCATCGAAGGGGTGCCTTTTTGTTTTCTACTATCTCTTGTCGTCCGGCCTCTAATGTGACCGGGTCTACCGGCCGCTCCTCTCGACGTGGCTTGGCTCCTCCATGCCGCGGTGCTCCATGGCGAGTTTGCTCCTCTCTGCGCTGCTCCACGGCGAGCCGACGACCGCTGAGCTGCTCCATGGCTGCGCGCCCGCTGAGGCGCCGTCGAGGAGCAGCATCAGCTCTTTACTGCTGAGATCTAGAGCCATTGGAGTGAGGAGGCCGGACCCATGTCGCGCCACCCGCGACCGCGAGCCACATTGCTGGGGCACCCGCGCCCGTGCCGCCTTTGAGCCCACCCACGTGCGTGCTGGTCGCTGCCGCACGCGCGAAGCGTCATTGAAGCTGAACCACCAGTGTGCGCATGCTCTGCTCCTGCTACTTGCTCGCTCACTGCGCAGATGCTGCGGCATGCTTGCCTGATGCCAGCGTGCGATGCTGCTGCTACTTGCCTCTTCGTGCTTGGCCATGGATGAGGTAGGTATGGAGCGGACTGCCTTCAAGCACCTGCGCACAGTGCTCGGGCGGCGGCGGCGACATGCTAGACGTACCGCGCGGGAGGCCTGGGTCGGCGATGAGGAACGGTGGCTGGCAGCGGACTTCTCACTGGGAATAGGTAAGGGTGATTTTGTCCCAACTAACAACGTTACATCCGAAAGTAACAGAATGCTAGTTTCTGGAGTCATACATGTGTTTTGACGGTAATTTTCGAAGACCGAAACTTTTAATGGTAATTTCCGAAACTGGTGAACTTTGAACCAATTCTCCCAAAAATTAATTTAGTGCTTAACAACTAGGGTACTTTGAGGATTTTAATTTTAAAGTTGACAACTCATTTGGATCGTTCTAAGCTAAAATGGTTGCGCCAACATATATATTACCACCAAGAAAGTCGACATGAGGTTTGGATCCTTAGAAGTAGCAGCCTTAACTGAAAAATTCATAAATAAAAAAAATGCCTAGCCCAACCTGTCGCCTACTGGTGGGCAATATGTTCCTCTCACCCACCAAATGGGTGATAGAACTCACCAAATTGGGATTTGCGATCGGGTGATATGTCCCTGTCGCCTGTTGAATGGGTGACAGAGGGAATAGTTTTGAAAATTTTCATACCGAAAGGTTATCAATATTAATTAATTGAAAAAATGATTGTTAATAAAAAAATCCTGGTATGGATAGGTCAGGTGGTTTCATGCTTCCTAATGGAACATGAATTGTTTTCTTCGATAACCATTGAACATGAATTTGATGTCGTGGCTGCGAGGATCGATATGCAGCTCAGGGAACTTGCTACCGCGACTCTCAATAATATGAAAGTCCCTCCTCAACTACAACTCTCACTTGAACAAAAAAACTCGGTGAACTATTGTCGTTTCCGGTCGACAGATAATTGCGTTGATCAGTTACCACTCGCTAGTCGCCCAAATGTAAGTCCAAAATAAGGGTGCAAATCTGGTGCGAACCAGCTTGTTGAAAACCTGAAAACTTACAATACCAGCCATTGTATCATACATTTATGGGTGAGATCATCCGTAAAGTTGCACATACATCTAGTAAATTTGCAGCGGCCTCCTTGACTTTTCCAGAGTCTTGGACTTGTGCCCTTATATGATGGAGAATCTGAGCCATACATGCATGATCCAACGGCTAATATTGTAACTTTTCATGTTTTCAACATTTAGGAGGTTTGCATTGGATATGCACCCCCAGAAGTGTCTCTTTCATGAGTTCTTATACGCTACTTGAATTTACAAATTTCCCTAAAGCTTTCTTTTGTCCCCGGTAATACTTTAGTGCTCTGGGGAAATAATGGTTCCCTACAATCTGATTTCAGAATCCTAGGGGAAGAAAAATGTTCCCTACGAAATTACCCATCCCCTGGGGAAATACCAATGGAATGGGTCCCACATACGTGAGGTAGAGAGTTACCGCAAGAATCCATTAGCGAAAGGCCGGGCAAAAAAATTTGGTGCAGATAGGTGAAATAATTGCTGCCATTCGACACCTCCATTGCACTTCATCTTCTCTCTCCCCACCAAAAGTTCTCTCACGCACAACACTCAATCTCCTCCAGCCCCAAAATTTGTTCTCGATAGCAAAGGAATAATGGATCGATACATTTATTATTGCGGCTTCAGACAACAGAAGAGAATGGGCGCAGCTGCAGAATCAACAAATGAGCTCTTTATGCGAATGACCTCATCACTCGAGACAGTCACCTTAGAGATAGCCAACCAAGGAAGGAAACACAATAATCGTATTGGTTTTTTTTTAAAAAAACTCCTTTGTGATTTCTCTTTATAGTTTTCAGTCAGCAAATTTCAGCTAAATTTTGTGTAAGAAACACATGGTTGTGTACTTTGGTAGAGGCCGGAATTTATTCCATTTACTAGAAAAAATAACAGAAGAGAATTACATATAGCCTGCTGTGGGGAAAACAAGTAACTAAAAAACCAGCAAGAGAACTCCAAAACTATACATACCACCACCCACATCTATGTCCTTTTACCAAACGATTTCATTGTGATGGTCGGAAAGTTCTTTACAAAATATATTGCTTTACACTGGAGGGTAGTAGTACTGGTAGTTGGAACGTGATGCATCAGGAAATCAGGACAGCCATTATGTAACTAAAGTTTGTTGCAAGTGCCTGTTGTTACGGCCTTTTTGTAACAACCACGATTCATTTTGTAATGTAAATATGTAGAAGAAACAAAGGGCAGAGCGCACAGGGGGGGCTAAGCGACTTCAAGGCCAATGAGAAGATGCATGGATCCGTCAAACCTAATAATTCCTCTCTATCTCAACGATTAGAGGATTCTGTGGCTGGTCTTGATGAACAGGGGCGCGCAAGTAGAAATGTAGAATTACCAAGCACCAGCTTCATATTCTTGGAGTCCGTTCAGTGTATTGTATCATATCTTTTTCTCCAGGTTGTGTTAACCTTTGATCTGCACTGATGTGATAAACTCCAGTGATCAGATAATAAACTCATAATTATGCATATGAGAAAAGGAAAAGGAACTATTAGGTGGCAGAAATGCACTACTAAATTGTCCCAAATATTGATACTGAGAGAAATCTCACAGTAACAGTCAACATTTAATCAACCTCATGATTCATTTTAAAAAAGAAACAGTTCCGACCTCAACAACAGAAATGTACACATTGTACTGTCGTATAGGTACTTGCATGCCCTTCCATATTGTTAAAGTGCATTTTCTTTTTTGCTATCCATTCACTGTGGAATCCGGAAACTGAAGTTACTAAAATGTGTCACTCCATGAAGATCGTTCGAATTCCCATGGAGCAAATACAAATATGAGCCTATATGTGTTCTGCATTATGCTCAGGGGAAGAAGATTTTATTAATCAGCCGAGCAGATACCAAATAATAAGCCCATCAATTGTATTTCCTTTCATTCTTCTTTTTATTAATCAGCAGAGGGATTTTTCAAGGAATAATATTTTAATAGAAAGAAAATTGTGCGGAATACAACGGAACAAAAACAATGTAAATTTAGTCTATTCTCACTTTCTTTCCTTCTCAAGAATTTGAATCCAGGCAGGTTGCCGAACATTCTTGGCAAGTGTTCCGATACAACCTAAAAATGTTTCTAGCAAGAGACTGAATCTGAAACTTTTCTTCAAGGATATGGAACTCTAGCTGATGGGGTATTAGTGTTCTCATCCTGATATGCGTCTCATGCTCATACTTTCGAAGGTATGCTGACCATGGAATAGAATGTGGTGTAAGAGCATCGACAAACATTCGTCTGTTAGCCATTATTTACCAGCAGAAATGCAGAAAAACTTGTACAGTATATTATATATCTGTGTCCTGCTTAAGTTTTGATCTAATAGTACAGCCTCTTCAAAATCGCAAAAAGAAAAAGTACAGCCTCTTTAATTTACATGTACAATGAAGTGACAGAATCATATATAAATGGCCATAATGTGCATATATCTGCAAAAGCTATAATAAATAATAGAACAATGTCTTCAGCAACCATCATAGCTCATTGACACATATGACTCAATCCATTTTATTCTTGTTATTAATTAGGACAACCTAACTAGTGCAAGTTTTTACTTTCTAGCTTGTCAACGACAAGAAAAAATAGAATGGAGGGAGTATTGGTCTTGCTCGCCTTATTTCAATTAAAAAATCTATCATCCAATTTGATCTCTAAATATAAGTTAGTGTTATTAATTATAATTCATAAGAAATAGGGCATTATCACCATCCTGTTTATGACATTCATTTCAAACATAGGTCACCTACATAATGTTGGAACCAGGTAACTCATTCAGTCAAAACATTAATTTTCTAGACCTTCCTAGTCCCATTTGCTAAAATTTTGGCACAAGATTTAAATATCTACGGCCGCGGTCAGCCCCAACCCAGCCGTGGCATAATATACCACTATAGCCACTATTGTAATGTCAACCGTCGCTATTTTTTATCAATAAAAAAATAAATACGTATTACAGATAATAAATTACAATTGTTAGGATCATCGATTAACATTTTAGAATTACATCACATTAACATTAACATTTCAAAACTACATCACATTAACATTTATAAATCCATCCCAAAAATATTCTCCATCAAAATTTTCACAAAGCGCACATAATACTCAAGTTTATTCAAAGTAAGTCTACACTATAGGAATCTTCAACTACATCGGACTCATATGGGCATTTCGAACCGCACCACTCAAAAAGTGTCCGATGCTCTTTCGTCACCTCATTTTTCTCGTTAAAGAACCGACCACGAGGACTCATGACCTCCCTAAGCAAGAAAAGGCACATCCTAGCGACAATGTAGTACAAGTCATCTCGTACTCAAACGTTTTCACACCGTCGTGAATCCTTTCGTGGAGATTTCATCAACTATCTTTTTATCCGATATCATCGCGTCTTCTATCCATTTTATTGTCTGTGTCAACAAATAAATGAAGGTTAGTAGATGATAACAAAAAATAAAAAGAATATAAATTAAACAAAAACAATCTTAGCGTACCTCTTCGGTGGTCTCCTGAGATGGCGTCCAAGTCGGTTGCAGCGGAACTCGAATACTCACATGCGTAGTATCCACAGTGGACACTACCCGGTGCTTGTTTAATACAGTGTAAAATAGACGAAATAAACAACATCATTTCTAATTGCAACGATAGAAGGATAAAACAATTAGATGTGACGCATATCTTACCAAAAATTTATAATGAAAGTATATTTGCTTCCGAATCTTGTAACGCGCCATGTCCTTTAACTTTACGTAGTTGAGATAAGCACTACAACATAGAGAAAAACGTATTATTACATGAAATTACAGTTATTTAATTGTACTTCTGTACTTACCAATTTATGACGCTCATGATATCTTCGTAGCGCTTGTAGTCGTAGTCAAGGCTATTCAACACTAATAGATACCCAATGTTTGGCATCATCGAGAAAACAAATCCAATAACCACTGCAACAAAGATCGTAGTAGTTAGTATGCCATCTAGCTTTACAATAGAGGAGAGGAAGACAGTAGTGGAACTTACTCGAAGTGGTAAGGTGACAAAATGGCGTGTTTATCGTGTCGATACCGACACCTGAAAATATAAGCCGCAGCTCGAGGCCTTGCTTTTGCGTCATGGTGGCCTTCATATTTTCTAATTCTTGTGGTGTCTTGTCCTTATATCTTGTCTTTCTCATTTATCCACGGGTTGATCGCACTTTGATTGATCAAGCTCGGATTAAGGTATCAGACCTTCCAATCTGGTCTGTTGTATTTCTTCTTTTGAAATGTTGTATTGAACCTACAGAAAAAACACAAGATAATATATAACATGTATTTCAAAAGGTAGGAAACACGAAAAAGATGGACAGAGGCACTTACAGGCGGTGAAGGGTTATGAAGGTCGTGCCCATCTCGCCGAGCCGAAACATAGTGTGTTTATCATTAAAATATAGTCCAAGAATTGAGTCAGCGAGTATCATTGAACACGTCCCTTGGAAGCTTACAGGCGATCATATCCAGTTCTTCTTTCGCTACCGCTACGTAGCGATCGTGCAGGTTCCGCATCTCCCACGGTTGGTTTAACAACATTTTTTTAGATACGTGGGACATTCCAAACATGAAATTTGGGAAGTCCTCGTTCTTGTCATTCCCTCAAATACGTCATTGTCATACTGTAGCAATTTACGACGATCTATGATAGGTGTGATTGATTAAATTGATGTTAAACTCGTATCATAAGTACATTTATAGATAATTCAAGAAATAAGTTTGAGATTCTTAGAAAATTAAGTGCAAAGGGATAGATTGGAATTTTACAAAACTTTAGAAATAAGAATGCTTGAGTTTGGGCAATATTTGAGTAGTATATACAAGTTTTAAAATTTTAAATAGAAATCAAAAGAATAAAACAAACTCCCACGGTGAACTAGTAATGGGTCTATAAGGCTATTTTCATTAACGGACAGCATATTAAGAGTCCGGCCTCAAATCATTATTGTGATTTTAAAATATATTGTTAAATTAATTTAAATTGTTAGAAAATCATTAAAATATTTTTAAATTGATTTAGCTAGAATATAAATAAACTATATTAAGATGTTGGAAAATAATTAAAATATTGTTAAATTGATTTAAGTTGCTAGATATAATTAAATAGTTTTAAGTTGCTAGAAAATAATGAAAATATTTTAAGTTGCTTGAAAATAATCAAAATATTGTTAAATTGATTTAAGTTGCTAAAAAATAAATATATTTTAAGTAGCTGGAAAATATTGTTAAATTGATTTACGTTCCTAGAAAATACTTAAAATATTGTCAAATTGACTTAATTTGCTAGAAATTATTTAATAAATTATCAAATTGATTTAAGTTGCTGGAATTAATAAAATATTGTTAAATTGATTTAAGTTGCTGCAAAATAATTAATATATTTTAAGTAGCGTGAAAATAATGAAATGTTGTTAAATTTATTTAAGTTGCTGAAAAATACTTAAAATATTCTTAAATTCATTTTAATTGCTAAAAAATAATTAAAATATTGTTAAATTGATTTAAGTTGCTGGAAAATATTTTTCATATTGTATGGCTAGGTTTAACTTGAGGTGGGTGATGCTGGGCAGGCAGGTGGTACTAAACATCTCGTGCCTACCGCGTGCGTAGCTCTTCCCTGCCTCCAACGACCACGGTCCACATCTTCAACCTACTTAGCAAATGGTTTTTCAAGCTAATTAATGATGACGGGATTTTATCTCAGCAATAATCATTTTGTGGTCAACAAAATTCTTTCATTATTTATACCGGACTATGAGAAAAATATGGATAAAAAGAGTGACCAAGTGATCCAATCATTATTTATTAACTACTTAAAATAAAAAATGGCCTCTTCCATCTTGTTTTTTTATTCTTAATTTTCAAAAACAAAAATATGGATAAAAAAAAGTGACCTAGGGGTCCCAAGCCCCTAGCTAGGGCCTCTACTACCAAACCCTAGCAAGAGGCGAGGCTCGGATTCGACCGACCCATGACCGAGGCGGCCCACGGGCCACCGGAGGGACGGAGGAAGTGCTTTAGTGATTTTGAAACGGTTGGCGCGGCTGGGTTTTTAAGGGTGTGTTTGTTTCACTGGATTGCCTTGGATTGGCTTGGACAGGGCTGTCCAATCCGAGTGTTTGTTTCACCGTCGACCTGGATAGGGTGGATAGGAATAGAGAATATGCTTCAAAGATGTTGGATGAGCATATTCGAGAAATTTGGCCGGATAGGGCTATCCAACCTTTCTAAGCATGATCATTAGTAACGATTAAAGATAATTAGCATATTGTGATATGAATTAGTATATTTTATTATGAGATTAGAATAAATAAACATTAATATATTAATTAATATGTAGAAATCATGTGGGTTAGAATATAATTATTGGTAATTAGCATGTTTTAGTATTAATTATGAATTGTGGTAACACGATTAGTATTTATAAAAATTAAAATAAAATAATCAGTTTATGATTAACTACTATTATTAACAAACTAATATCTAATTACTCTCATTCAATATTTTGTGGACCCTCCAATCGTTACATGGATGACCATATCCAATCAAACAAACAATGAGTTGGATGATCCAGTCCTTGAAAATAGGGATTGGAAGATCCCATCCAACCTTGACGTTCAACCAAACACACCATAAGATGGGGTGGGCGATGGTGGACGGGCGAGGTGGTACTAAACACCTGCCCGTCGCGTGCTTCCGCCTCTATAGCCACGGTTGGCTTCTTCAACCTGGCTTTAGTTCGCTCAATAGCAACGGTTCAAGACGTCGACCGTGGCAATTGGTGGAGGCCTCAATAGCTATGGTTCACAAAGACAACTATGACTATAGTGCCCTCTATAGTCACAAGCCATGGCCACGTTAGCCCGCCCCTACGGTAGTCACGGTCCATTTTTCTTGCAGTGGCTACATGGTTTTGGGAGGTGTGGCTATAGTGCCCGATTGTTATAGTGAGATTTAGTTACTTTATGCTAAAAAAATCATTCAGCTTGTTCTTGAAAAAAAAGGCAGGATAGTGATTATTTATTTATTTATAGATCACCTTTAAAGTTTTGTACAGTACCGGTGACAACAACTTTATTTGGTTCTCTATGGACTGCGATAAGTTTTTATGCTGGAACAAAAAAGTAATTAATGACAAAAAGTTTCTTTCGATAAATATGAATTCGGTAACCAAAAGAAAGTTTTTGTCATTAGTACCAAAAGGAAGTTTTTATGGTGTTCCAGCTGACCTTGATGAGTAGAAAGGTGGTTGCTAGGCCAGATTGGTACCGTCAGGAACACATGCACTCCACCAGGAAGGCAGCAACCAGCAATACTCCCATCATCCTTTTTTTTTTTGGATAAAAGTTGGTGTTTGTATTCATTAACGATAGATTACAAACACTGGAATGCATGCATTCCTAGGACATGACACCTCTGAGCGGGTGTAGATTACAACGCTCCAAACGAGCAAAGTACAAGTAGCACAAAAGATTGCTTCTAACGGGCTGGCTATTGCAGTGTCGTCGGGAAGGCCTCGCTTGAAATAAGCATGAGGTTGGTCGAGGTGTGAACTGCCAGCAGGATTCGACATCGTCGGTGAGAAATTTGTGTGTGGTTCACCCAAACGCATAAGGTAGGCAGCATCGACACCTCTGGTCGACAACACTTCAACAGCCGGACATACCGAATCGGAACAAAATCGGTCGATGCACCCGTAGCGGTCGTCGTCTTCAAAGACTCGAGTACGGAATGACGAGGTCGACATCGTAGACTCGGACGCCATCGGTGAAAGCCTGCAATGAAGTCCAGTATACTCTGCAAGGAGAGAAGACATGAAGGCACGACACTCGGAGAGGTGGGCAGCCCAATTAACCCCGGGCCCTAGGAGGCCCAAAGCCCGACCCGGGTGGCCCAAGTAATGGCAAGCCCGAAGGTTAGCCCGAAAGGGCCTCCTCGACGATGGCAGGGCTGACGCGGGGGCCTCCCTCGACGACGCCTAGGCCGCGCCGCACCGAGAGGCGTGGGGGCCTTCCACGACGGCGTCCTAGCCGCCGGCCCGGGGATCCGCGGGAGCAGCCTCCACGCGCCGGGCGAGGAGGACTTCCCGAAGGCGCCCGAGGCGGCGCGAGGAGGCGGTGTCCGTCGAAGATGGGCTACCCAAAGGACCGCAGGTAGAGACGGTGGTAGAGGGCTTGCAGGCCGGCGGCGGCGGGCGGAGAGGGAGCCGACGGCGAGGGAGGGATTGGAGGTCTCCACGGCCGGATCCCGGGTAGCCTCCACCGGATCCGGCGGTACGGAGCCTCGGATCCGGGGAGGGGCGACCGGAAGGCCACCGGTGGAGCACCGGAGAAGGCGTGGTTGGCCGGCGACGGGGAAGAAGAGGAACCTGCGGTGGGGTTGGGTGACCAAGGTCCTGTGTTGAAGGCGGGATCTACTACTACCTTATTGGGGCTCCACTCCGGCTCCGGCCTAACACCATGACCACCACCAACGACGAGCAAGAGCTCGCCAAGGGCGGCCATGTCGGCAGGGAGGCGAGAGGAGGCAAAGGCGGCCCATGGCCCAGGCCGAGGAACACTAGACTAAACGGAACACTAACCTAAAGGAGAAGGCCTTCCCTCTCCTGCCCGCCGCCGGCGAGGACGCCGGAGGGAGAGGAGGGGGCCGGCAGCGGCGGCGGCGGCGGAACCCTAGCTCGGGGGTTCTTCGAGAGGAAGGGAAAAAATTATCCGCTTACTCCCATCATCCTTGTCTCTTGGTCGACAATACAATAAGCTTCTTAGCACCACCCTTCACTTCTATTTTCTGGTGGTGCCATTATAGTATAGTGTGTTGCCAGTATCATGCTGAAATAAATTAAAGCGTACAATTATATGTAAAAGAAGAAGCGGAATTTGTAGAAGGGAATTGCTAGACCTGATTTTCAAAACTAGGCACGTTTGGATTGTTGCCAATACCAGCCGTACCAAAAAATTGGTGATGCCCACGTTTTCTGGCAGCCGTTTGGATCACTACCGATGATTGGCGTGCCCAGGCGGGAATTGGCGTGCCCAGCCGTATGTATGATGCCTTGCTTGATGGAATGATAACTTGGCTGTGAACTCAACTTTCATAGACGTCCACTGCATGTAGTAGTATTGACCTTATAAATGTATTGGTTCATGAAGTTTATTTTGAATTTTATACTGGTCTGCTGTATGTTTTAAAGTTACTTATAATAATTGTCAAATTATGATGATGGAACAAGGAGGTAACCTCACCTGTCCATTATATTGGGGTCATGTGACTCTAAATCGGTACCAAACCAAACACTAGCCAAAGATAGGTGTCAAAAGTTGGCAGCTCAATTGGCTGCAAACCAAATGGACACCATGCCATTCTGCCAAATATTTGGCAACCATATTGGCTACAAACCAAACACTCATCTCTCACCAAAGTTTTGGTTATGCCCTTGATTTGATCATGACAAAAATTTGGTAGGGCAGCTTGGGGCATACTACTAGCTTCACGAGCAAAAGGCTCGAAGCAGTTTCAGCATGAAGTGGAAATTATGTGCCTTCAACCAAACCCCTCTTCCTCGTATATGCAGGAATAAAATATTCATATCACTGATATTCCTTTCAACATATCTGAACACAACAGCAATTATCTAGCTATTTTAGCACAGACTCCTCATTCGGAACTACATGAGCTAAAATAGCACTGTATTTTCTTTTAGAACAGCTAAAATAGCACTGTATTAATTGTTCTTCTCTGTCAGGTTAGAACATGTCAAGTGATTATTGTGTACAGCATAAAAATTTCGGCTGCCACATGTGATCGAGTCGGTCCGTCATGGTTGCAGAATTGGTATGTTCAACTTAATTTTTACTTGATCGTCGATAAAATCAGCAGTCTTACCTGAATGACTCTTTACCATCCATTAAGTTTTATTTTGACATATCGACATTCACGGCTTTAAATTTCGCTCATCAGGAGTATAAAGTTCTGCAACACCGGCTCAGTACTCCATGAACCTTCCACGTTGAAACAGGAAGAGTGTGTAAGACATTCAAGTATAAAAGTTACCATGAAAACAGACATTTGAGTTTCTCCAAATTTCTTCAGTTCTTCGGTGCTGTCGTGCTGCTCAGTTTATACAGAAACCTTTTTGTCAGATTGGTTCAGCTTGAGCGTGATGCTTGGTTTAGCTTGTGATTTCCCTTGAAATGTTGCTGCGGCCTGTTCTCATTTCAGAAATCATGATCCTCTGGCGCTCGATCTGCACGGTCGCGAACAATCCGGTCGTAAATACGATGGCCCAGGAGGGTACTGGCACTCGCAAGTCGCAACTCCGGCGGAGAGGACCGTGTCGACGGCGGCGGCCCGGCGGGAGGAGCAGCCGGCCGTCTAAAATCCGGGTTCTAACTGTAAATGGCGATCCAGATTTATACATAAAAAACCCTGATTAGGACCGCGATGAATCGAAGCTTAGATATAATTATTCAGATCCAAATCAGGAGTTGCCTGCAAATAATATACACCACCGGCCGCCGCATCCTGGGCGGCCACTGCTGCCTCCTATTTTGTTATTTGAAACACTTGTAGTTCAAATATGACTTGATTTAAAAAAAATTACTTGAAATGTAATTAATTAACTAAATATAGTAAATAAAAATAAAAATTTCCAATTTTAACATAGAGTAACATATGTTATATGTGGTGAGTAGAAAAAGTTTTAAGGGTAGAAAAGGAAAAAAAATTAATTTAATTACCGAGTGTAAAAAGAAGCACTCGGCAAACCCTCTTCTTTTCCGAGTGTAAAAAAAACACCCTCGGCAAAGAAGAGGGTTTGCCGAGTGCTTTTTATCTGTGAAGTGATTTTGTCTAGCACTCGGTAAAGACGTTGTTTGCCGAGTGCTCGAATAAAAATACTCGACAAAGGAAGATTTTCCCGTAGTGGCTGGTGTAGTTTTATCATTTTTTAAGGGAAACTGTGGTTTACTCAGTAAATATGAATCTGCTTGTTTCGGTTTTGTGCTCTTCAAATACCGGAGCAGTTTTATCCTTTTATAGGAAAACGTGTGGCTTAATCAGAAAATATGAATCTGCATTATTGTGCATTGTATCATGGTCAAAGATTTACTACACAGAACAAATGGTGCCGCCAAAGTGTTATATGGAAAGCATTTCATTCTAAACTTTTTTTTTCACAAAAAAAATATTTCTTAGTTCTAGAAGAGAAACTTGGCCTGTATTATTCAGAAAGCAAAAAGCACAGTTACACAGGTGTTGCAGAGGGCAGCATCGATCGTCCTGACTCCTGAAAATTGAATGACTTTGGTTGTTGACTACAGTTAACACAGTCCTTGTAAGCAATAAAAATTTTAGTTGTACGTACTTGAAGATTTTGGCAATAGTGAAGCAGTAATGGACCGTTGCATTTAGTTTCTTGCGGCCTCCTACAAGAGTTACCTTGTGGCAAGCAAAAAGTAAGTACAGAACATCCTGTGTATATATAACACCACTAAGATCTATCTTCTGTTTGCAAGCCTTATTTCATTGTGAGGGTCAGAAGTTTTTGATAAAATTGCCTGATTTACGTGGAGGGTACAAGAAGTAGGATTGCGATGCATCAGGATATCAGGATAGTCATTACATAGTGGAAGCTTTTCATTACTGTCTGTTGCTCTTGCCTGCGTAGACACCACCATTCGAGTTGCAGTGACAATTAGCAGACATTGAAACAAGAAATGCGCAACTGCTGTGATCTAGACTTGTAGGCAAATGGAATGGCTCCTCCAGAAACCAAGTGCCGGCGATCTTGTTCAGTTTCAGTAAATAGAACCTGACATAAGAACAGTAATATTATTTTGTCCGCACAAAACAGAAATGAAGTAGCTACTGGTATATATATATTTCTTTCTACTTGTCTCTTTAATGGATATGGATTTACTGACATGGGCAGCCAAGCTGTTATCAAAGTTGGTAACCATCCTTCGTGGTCTATTTTTCCCACTTGAAAGAAAAGATTGTTCTAACTTTTACGTATCTTTTATTTCCAAAAAAAATATTCTCTGATTTACGAATCTATTTACTTTGAAACGTGCATGTGGTTGTACTTGTTCCATTTCGTAATATTTGCCGTAGCCAACACAGCTGTGGCTTCCCTCTTGATTTCTTCGGTGAATAAACATTGCAAGACTTTTTTTAGGTAATAAAAAGAAATAGTAAAACATGAGTAAGTCATATGGTGGAGAATTAAAAAGTGCAGTACAGCCTTGACAGCGACCAAGGAACACATAAGAAATAATGAAGCAGCTTGCTGTATATTGAAGAAACAGGCATAGATATGAGCCATGAGGACAATATATAGCGTTACCACAAGCTACTTGTTCCATTGTCAAAAGTTTTATAAGAAATAGTAGGTAGCATGGATGAAACCCGACATCAGTCCAATTAGCACGGGTTGATAGGATCGTGATCTGGAGGCATCAGAGAATTTGACTTACACGTTGCTAGAAACTGGAGAAGTGCTAGCGTTATATATCAACCTGCGGATCTATTCAATGCTAGAATTCGACCTGCTATTAATGCGAGTATTTCTATTTCCAAAGTAGGAAAAATAATTGAAGCCATAAAACAAGTAGCTGGCAAATCAAAATTGGAATTAGCTCAATTCGCAGAGTTATAACCCTTTGCATAATTCGCCTCTGCTCTCAGTAAAACAAGATTATAATCAATTGCTAAAACGAACTTAATCTAACTCTCTATCATTGTAAGAGCAGGTAGCTACTATAACGGAATGAAATTATATCTTGATTGGTCAAGACGAGCATATTGTGCTTGCTAGCACTGGAATTTATCGTGCCCTACATTGTTTAGAAGGTGTAGTCTAATAGCCCGTCTCATGTATGAAACGTAATATTTAAACGATGTTAGACCACTTATATAATGGGTGATTGTTTTAGTTGTCTTTTAGAAATTAATATTTACTAAATTTATGAATTAAAAAATATTTATGGATACGTGATAGCCACCTCATACTCCTGAATTCTAGTGTATGAGGTGAATTCTAGTGTATGAGGTGATTGCTTTGTGAAACAACCACCACCCTCTCTCTTCCACATCATCAATAATTCCTACTTGTACTGCATGAGATATTCCACTCACAAGTCACAATGTAGCCAATACACAAAAAGCAGTTAAGACTGCGTACATAGCTAGCTTCGAGTCCTTCCGCAAAGCTGAACTACTGGTATTTAACACGAGCGATTCTTGTGAGTGCAAACAGATCATCTGATACCAAAATGAGGTGTAGACTTCAGCCCAGCTATCTCATTGGCATTGAGCTTGCAACAGCAGCGCAGTGACAAGCAGGGTTGGATAAAAAAGGGAGATACGGGCATCATGAAAATATAAAGTGGACAGGGCACTTTCATGACAACGAATATATTAGTTTAAATCCATCCAAACAGATTCACAGTAGACTACAAGTATCTCCTCATATGGAAACATCACAACTTCCCCCTTCTTCCTCTAAACCTATTTATTCATTCCAGCCCCACCTCACAGTATATACATTACAACAGGATCTAAAGGACTACCATCCTACCTCTTGTTCAACCTCTGGGTGTCAAAAATCAAATCCAGGACAAAAATCATGCCGAAAAAGGCCCCTCACCGCAAGCTCTACAACCGGCCGACCACCAAATTGAGACATGAACCAAGGAAAAGGTTAAGGCAGAAATGTCAGCCTAGCAACACCAGCTACTATCCCTAACTAGGAATTTCAGAAGTGGAAATCCTATTCCTAACTAGGAATCTCTTGTGTGCTTGAAAGTCCTCAAGACGCTCTCCATAATGGACACCTGCAAGATAAGACTGCAGTGCTGGTAACCAGAAGAAAAAAGGGGATGACACGTTCATCTTGTACCGTTGCTGTATAACAGCTTCTACCAAAAATGTATACCTAATGAGTAAACTAGATTAAAAGGCAACCTAGACTTGACAAGCTAATAGGGAGCAACTATATCTTAATCCCAGGCACTCGGAGCACCAGCCCCAGCCCCACCATAGCCACCACCCCCATACGAAGAGGAACCACCATAACCACCACTGCTGCCTCCACCATAGTAATCACCACCTCCACGAGCACCTCCCTTGCCAAACGAGGAAGAGTCATTCCGGAAGTCACGGCCACCAAAGCGGCTTCCACCTCCAGATCGACGGTTTCTCCCTCCACCACCATAAGATGGGCGAGCTGCATAGCGTGAGAGCCATGCAGGTACTTCCTGATTTGATTCTTGCATAAGCTCAGCAAGAGGTCTTGCCAAATTAGAGTTATTCTCATTGAAGAAGGCAGTTGCAAGGCCACTCTTTCCTGCTCTTCCAGTCCTCCCAATCCGATGTACGTAGTCATCAATATCATTAGGGAGATCAAAGTTCACGACATGAGCAACATGAGGAATGTCGAGGCCACGAGCTGCTACATCAGTAGCAACAAGAATAGGAGTTTTGCCGGTCTTGAAGGTTCTCAAGGCATATTCTCTTTCCTGCAATAAATAGTATATCAATGTATTACGAAAAGTGTCACTGATAAGAAATCATACTCTATTTAACACAAGCATACACAAAGGGTTATCTCAAATGAGAAGGTTACGTCATATATGACTAACCCTACTGGAGCTACAAGGTGTACACAGTTCTAGATTATGCTACAGACTAAAAAATAAGAGTAAAGATGAGACAAATTGCAACAGTGATACGGTAATACTCTATCCATGACATAGGTAAACCATGTCGCAGTGAATATGCCCCACAATATAATTATACTAAAATGTTTTGAGAGGGTGGATAAACAACAAACCTGTTGGTTTCTGTCTCCATGAATAGAAGTAGCAGGAAACCCATTCATACACAACCAGCTTTCTAATGAATCTGCACCCCTTTTGGTTTCCACAAACACAAGTGTGAGAGTTTGCTGCAGAAGAAACAAAATGTGAATACATCTGCAATGAAGAATCACGAAGGTTGATTGGCTGATCAGGCCAAAAATTACCTTCCCAGTATCTCTTTGAGCATGTAGCAAATCCATCAGGTGGCTTCTTTTATCTGCTTCTTGCACGAACTCAATTCTCTGGACAATCAACTCAGTACTCGATCCAACTCTTCCAACAGCTAGGAAAATATAATTCTCCAGGAAGTCGGATGCCATTCTCTGTTTTCATTTAAGTAAGATCGATATCAGGAAGAAAGCATATTAGAAGTTAACATAGAAAGCAATTAGAAAACATGAAACCAATGGCAAATACAATTTCCATAGGTTTCAAATTAGCCATTACTAGCTGAAAACATAAAACACATGATAAAAAATGAGAAGCTTCGTGTGTAAGAGAGAAGTTTCAATCATATATCCACAATAGTATTTTCCTCATGCTTTTTTACAAGGCGAGTTGTGTGGCATTAAAGAAACAGATTTCACAATAATAAGGTAAACATGTTAGTAAGGCTACAAGCATGTTTCACATTCATGTTTTTGCTTAACATATATAAACATCATATCACAACGAATAATTCCAGATTAGAGGCTGATGGTATATTAAGCTTCAAGATTTCTAAAGAATGTTTACCTACCTGCAGAAGAAATTCAACTGGCTTACTGATAAAAGCTATCATATCACTGAAACATGTCTTAGCTACCGACCAATGTTTTTAAGGCATCGCTTTGGTCTCACTGAAGAGAGGTTTAAGCATCGAAGCAGTGCAGGGCAGATGCCATACACGATGCCTCACCTTGCAGAGACAGAACAAGGGGAGAAACTAGGGAAAAGGGGGAGAAACACGAAAATTGGCTATAGGAGGCACATCTAACTAGAGCCACCACCATCACAGCCACTGCCGCTAGCTTGCTGCTGCCACAGTTGAATGCTACTCTTGATGATGATTTGCAGATGATGGCACTAAACTAGTAATCTTCCACGGTTGATTGGTCTCCCGCCCCCAAGCCTGATCCTGCAATGCACCCTCCTCGCTGTCGGTGCTGGCTGTGGAGGTAGAATCCACATGGGCGCAAGAACAGGCAGAGAGAAAGCGAGGTCGGCGGGCAGATGTGGGTAGCGGTAGATGTCAAGGCTCACTTTAGATCAACATATGGGCCACTATCATTTGCAGTGGTCTGACCCCACACCTCCCCTTACCGCTATAAAAACATTGGCTACAACAGTGCTCTATTAAATATTAAAATATATATCATCTAAATGGGACAAAGTTAAATAAAACATCCACGAGAAATAAACAATACAGACATTTTTATTGATATTGAAAACATCACAATATGTGAAATTATCTAACCTGGATTTCTTTAGGGAACGTCGCACTAAACAGCATTGTCTGCCTGGCGCCAGGTGGAGGCATGTCCATTTGCTCAACAATTCTCCGAACTTGCGGTTCAAAACCCATGTCAAGCATTCTATCCGCCTCATCAAGGGCAAGGTACCTAATTGACTGCAAAGACACTCTTGCCCTTTCCAACAAATCAACCAAACGACCAGGAGTAGCGACAAGAATGTCAACACCTCTTTCAAGATCTCTTAACTGCAAAGGGAAGGGAAAACAAGAAAGATGTAAAAGTTATGCATATTATGACTTATATATACATCAAAATACAATGCAAATGAAAAGTATTTTACTACCATGTGTTTTGTATTAATTTTGAGGACACTTAAATAACAGAATTATCTAGACAAGCGTGTCCATGTATGCTATCAGGAAACCATCTACATATCATTCGAGCAAACATACACTACCAACTGCCTAACAGCCCCTATAGTTGAAAATGATCTTAATCACAGAACCTATGCCTAATCCACAGTGCTTCTAACTAAATAATTACAGACAGAGAGTACATAAACATAATCAATCCATGACAATACAGCAGCAGAGTTGCATTAAGCTGCAGATGGCGAAAGAAACATACCTGCTGAGTAATCGGAGCACCACCATATGCAACAACCACCCTAACACCAGTCTGGTAGGAGAATTTCCTTGCCTCCTCGTGAATCTGAAACACAAAACAAATCACAGCATTAGCATCATCGTGAATCTGCCACAATATTCTGCAGAGAAAAAGAGCTAGAGAGAGCAGCAAACCTGCATGGAGAGCTCCCTGGTGGGGGATAGGATGAGCGCTAGCGGGTATGCGGTCCTCATCCCTCCGCGCTGCGGCCTAGCGGCAGGCGGGCCCTTCATGATGCCGCTGATGATGGGGAAGCAGAAGGCGGCGGTCTTCCCGGACCCGGTCTGCGCGCAGGCCATGAGGTCCCGGCCGGCGAGCGAGATCGGGATGGCGTGGCGCTGCACGGGCGTGGGGCGCACGTACTTGCAGCGGCGGATGTTGTCGTTGAGCGCGGCGCCGAGGTCGATCTCGGCGAAGGTGGAGACGGGCGGCGGCACCTCGCGGCCGCTCGTCTCGACGGGGATGTCCTCGTACGCGTCGAAGTTGATCCCCGTGTTCGGGTGCTCCTCGAACGGGGCCGGGTCGGCGGCCGCGGCCGCCGCGTCGGCGGCGTCCGACTCGGCGAAGGGGTTGGGCTCGCGGTCCCAGGCCCGGCCCCCGCGGGGCCGGGCGGCGCCGAAACTGCCGCCCCCGCCGGGCCCGGCGGCCCCGGGGCGGGAGAGCAGGCCGGGCGCGGCGCGAGCGGGCGGCGCCGCGGCGGCGGGGCCGGCGCGGCGGCGGCGGCGGCGGAGGAGCGGTTGCGGAGGTGCGGCGGGACGTAGGAGGAGCGGGCGGGGCCGTTGGCGGCGGGTGCCGGGGCCGGGGCGGAGACGATGGCGGGCGGCGGGGGAGGGGCTCGGCGTCGGCGACGTCGGCCCAGGACGTGCGCGAGGAGGTCGTCGACATGGCGCGGCGTCGGCGGATCTGCTGCGGCGGCGGCGGCGGCGGGTGGAGGAGGAGGAGGGAGGGAGAGCTGGATTGCGATGTGAATTTCTGGGGGATTTTGGTTTCGGAAAAGGTGAGGTGGGTGGACGAGAGGCCGGACAGTTGTGACCTCGTTGTTTTGTAATCTCTCACACAATCCCGCGTGGGTAATTAGCCGGGGTAACCTAAACCAGGCCAGGAGGCGGTGCGGGTGCGGGCCGGGTCGGCCTGGCGATGGCGACCGGTGGAGCGGGGCCGTGCGGTCGCGTCGGTGCCGTGGCGCGGCGACGGTACGGGCACGACAGGTGGACACGCGCACGGGAGCGCAAAATATCTCGCGGCGTCTCGACGACAGCTGCGCGCGCTTGACTTGGGTGGAGTTTGGTGGAGGGGCGGTCTCCTATGTTGTCGTGTTCAACCTGGACTTTGCTGCTCACATCATTGCTTGAACAGAGTAAATATTTTTCACCTGTATTTCAAAAAAAGGATTTGTACGGTATTCTTCATTTGAGTATTTAGCTCAAATTGTTGCGTTCTACAAGGGTACAATTCAGATCATGCTGACACCGGTGTAACATTACAATTGCTTGCGGGACAGCACTACAGTTACAACAAAGTCCTCCAAGCTTAATACTCGTCATGCTACCACTGAACCTAAGGGAGCTACTCAATTACATTTTGTTGGAACTTGATGCCTCATAGGCTCATAGCTGCTCAAATCGTGAATAGGTAACCATTGGGCAATTGTAAACGCTTTGTCGACTGCTAGCAAAGTTCAAATTTTTCTAAAATGCCTCCCAACCCTACTGCGCTCAACAATTCATAAGCTCAAAGCAAGATTTTCTACATCCTCTTTTCTTTTTGTTCATGACAATGTGGGTGTACTGTCAAGGCAATATATTCTGATCTGTTACTACAAACACAAATGAACATTAAGCTTGCCCACATGTTCTTTCTTGTTGTGCATATTATCGATATATTCTTATTATCATAGTTGTCCACGTACGGCCACGAAAGGTGGACACGTGCCCAGGAGCCCAAAATATCTCGCGATGTCCCAATGACAAGTGTGTGCGCTTTACTCGGAGTGGAGTTTGGTGGGGGTGCGGTCTCCTATGTTGTCATGTTCAACTTGGGAATTGGGATTTACTGCTCACATCATTGCGTCAACAAACAAAGGATTTTTCATACGGGTTCCAAAAGAGTTTGTACCGTATTCTTCAACAATCTTTTGAGAATTTTTCAAATTGTTGCATTTCACAAGGGTACGATTCACATCAGGATGCTGACGAGAGTGTAAGATCACAATTGCTTGCAGGACAACGTAACAATCGACAACAAAGTCCCCCGAGTTGGACACTAGTTGTTCTACCTAAGACAACTACTATATGAAATGAAAGGGGCTGCCAGTTCACATTTTGCTGGATCACGATGCTCTCACAGCAGCTGAAATTGTGAATATGTAGCCATTTGCCATTGGGTGACGCTTCTTTGATCGCTGGCAAATTTCAAATTTTTCTAAAATGCATCCCAACCCTATTGCGCTCAACATTTCATATGATCAAAGCAAGATTTTCTAGACTCTCTTTTCTTTTTATTCATGACAATGTGGGTGTAGTGTCAAGACAGTATATTCCGATATGCTTTTTTTTCTAGTATATACCTTTAGCATATCCTTATTATCATTGTTGTCCCTACAATGTGCAGCATGTCTACTATATAACTAACCATTAGTATGCTTATCCATAAAAACATCAATTGAGTACTATTTTCTGTAGTTAAAATCATCAATTTGGGTACTATTTTCTGCAACAACCAAACAGAATGATGACAACGGGTTATGAGACCAAGTTACTATGTAGAATAACTCCTCCCTTGAAAGAAAAACATTCCCTAATTTTGAAATACCTTGCTTGTTTAAAAAGAATTAGTATATTAATGTTATTCATACCTGCAGCATAACAATGCATCCAACATATCAAGCATTGGAAGTGAAAGTTGGCCAACTCATGAGACAATTGTACAAGAAAAACTTGGCCAACTCCTCATACAACCTTATAAAACAACGCTGATGCTTGTTGGCGCTCACCACCGTGTTTGACACGATGCCATCTAGTTTTTTTTATTGTTCAAATTGTTGCATTCCACAAAGGTATGATTCAATTGGAAGGTGAACTTGTTTTAGCATCGTCAATATCTTTTAGTAGTTAGCTAATGACGGCCCTCTTCTATCCAATTATGTTTTCATTCTTGCATTGGGGACAAAAAATATTGTGTCACTATATACTGTATGTATTTGTTAAGTATATCACAATGATCCTGAAAGTACACATTTTTCTTACACAGGCAGCAGTGGAGGATCGAGAGGGATTTTGAGGATTCAGTTTTCTTTTTTTTTCTTGAGGGATTTGGAGGATTCAGTTTTGTTTTGCTTACAGTGAAGTGGGTTTTCTTGGGAAGAAACCGTGATACTTTGGTTCCTGTCCCTTTGGGTTTGTGTCAAAATTGTATTCTTATGGTTAGGGCTTCTATAACTTTTGTAACTTCTGGACTTTGTGGTATACACGTGGCATTGAAAGATTTGGCAACGACATATTTTTTTGTGAATTCCAATATTATTTTTGATTCTGTGATTTATTATGAGTAATATGAATATTTATTTACTGCATGGGATTGTTATCCCCATGTCTTCGAAACATAGCACTAAATTGTTACAAGTCATGATTTCTATCCTGAGAGGGGTGGGATGGCATGGGCTGTTGGAAATCCCCTTCGAGGCTGAGATCTCCCTAGTTTTCTTCCCCAAGTACCCCTACAAAACCTCAAAGTATGGGATGACATCGAACCTCATCAAGATTGCCGATGGCGTCATGCTAGTGGACAGCAACTACAAAAGCCCTATAATCGAAAGCAAGAGTCAAATCCCTTTTTCCTAGATAAGCTTTTGACTCCTGTTTACTGATACCTTCAACGGATCTAAAGTTTCTCCCAGATGCCTCCCACCCGCAACAAGTAGGCAGCATTGTCTGCCATCTTGCTTAGCTACAGTTTGAATTAATGCATGACAACATCTAGGGTAGTGTCTAGTAGCATATACTCTACCGGTGCTACAGGGTGGAAACGGTGTTATATGTAAATCTGTATATTAGTTGTTCTTTTCTCCTGTATGTAATGCCTTCAACATATCTTTATTTATAGTGCATATAGCATTCAACATATCTTTATTTATAGTGCATACAATAGGTGGGCTGGTTGTTATAATTGGCCATTAATGTCGATATATGTGAACGAGTACACTTAGCTTGGTACTCTTTTGCAAGGACAAATTCATGAAAGGAGATGATATTCGAATATACCACATTGTGAAAAAATTGTTCCATCGAAGAAAATAATTCTCGAATTCGAAAGTCCCTTTTTAAAAAATAAAAAGAATAATGTATATTTGTTATTTATAAATTGTCTATTACATTGCAACTAACAGTTCATGTATTATTAGGATAATAAGCAACATAAGCTGCATGGATGCGTGGAAGCTGCTAGAATGACTGGATGCAAACCTAGAGCAGGAAGGCTAGGAATAAGAGATTTCTATCAGCTGTTGGTTCTTGCTGTAATCGCTGATTGCAAGATTCAATAAAAAAATCTTCAAGTCTAGAACGGATAGATCACCCCCGCCACACCATGTTATGAAAAGGAGCCACAAAGTGCTCTTGCGATGATTTGTTGATGGCGTGGATACTTGGGTGATCTAGGGATCACAGCCCTCACCAAGTACACACCACCTTGCGCCTGATGAACCTTCACAAGATCTTCACCGACCATGACGCCATTGGTAGGTGGCGAGCAATGTCGTGTAGACGCCAGCATCCCACATACCGAGGGCTCACCATGCAGTAATCCCCCAGGGAGGAAGCCAACTTGTTACGGCAAGTCAAGGAGTCGTCGTTTGGCCATCTCACTTTTGCCATACCCGCCTGTATACCCCCATTCGACTCACCGGGAGGTCAGCATACGTGGTAGTGCTGTCCATCGGCGCCATGAGATTCAAAGTACAACTGCAAATCTTGACCATGCTTCCTCGAGGCCTCACTCTCCTCTCTTGCACTACCAACTAGGGAAAAAACTAATGCCACGTGGGCGTCAGCTCTTGGTCCGAGTCTACTACATATATAGCCGCGCTCGACGGGTCAGCCATACCACTAAAGGAGAAAAACTGTGGACAACTTCACATTTGCCAAAGTCGCACGACCATACACATATCCGCACGTTTATGCACTCCCTCCGCTTCCACCGCTGGTGTATTCCGGGTGTGGCTCACACCAAGGAACCCCTCCATTGTATTGATGGAGGATGCACCGACTGCGATCCACCACGCTCATGCAGTCCGAGATAACATTGCTGTGACGGCCGATTTTCACCGAAGGTGAAAACCATGCCTTTGTACCTCTTAGCTACTCCTAGGAGAATAGGTTGTACATCCAACACAATTGATAAATATTAAACCACAAAATTGATAGAATAAAGACAAGGCAAGATATAGAAACAACATCCAACATCATCTCATACTTAGCAACATTCAACATCCACTGCAAATACAAGAGCGTGGCTAACTAGAAGCGATGAAACATCAACACAACGGAAGTCTTCATCCATGGGTCACCATGTCAATAGCGTCTACGTCTGAAAAACAAAGTGAGAAAGCCGTGAGTACATAGAGTACTCAACAAGCCGCACTACCTAGCAACAATTTTATGCATGCTTGGATATTTCAAGGATAGACAAGGGATCAGCACCTAAAGTAGTTAACCTGAAGTCTACGTGAGTCAAATGTTATTATTATTCAAATTTTATATGTAGCCTTACAGGAAACAACACAATCGTGCAAGGGTCAAATTTTAAGTCCAACACAACTCCACTGGAACCATAGCTTGAGGCCGAAGTAAAATACCTATTAGAAGGGATAAGTAGTAAATCTAATCAAGTGGATCTCTCATGGTAATGCCCGTATCCAGGGGCATGGCTATACATATAGATTATAACTCTGCAGAGTATATAGACTTGTACCCACGTGAAGAGGTAATATAACATAGGGCTACCGTCATAGCCTAAGTATAGAAACACTCACAAGATCAATCAACAAGCATCGATCGGTGGCTCCCGCTCCCTTAGGTCCGGGATCCCCCTAAGAAACGGCAAAGGGTCATGAAGGTGTGAAAGACCTACCACCGGCCAAGTGGGATATCCTCTACTCATGGGTCGAGACAACACTCCAAAACCCACTAAGGCAAGATCCACAACTACGGCAAGCCCTCCAGTCCTCCTTAAGTATAATCATGTAGCACAACACCTATAGAGGTCACGTGGTGTGTAAGTAAAACCAAGAGAGACATACGCACAAGAATCGGTCCTCAAGCTGCTGGAGCGAGTCACCAATCCCTCTCCTCATACCAAAGTCTCAACAACAAGTGTCACCACAACAGGAACTCAATAACCCAAAGTCCCTACTCAACTATGTCGACAACAAGCACTCTTCAAATAGGAACTCCCCAAAAGTCCCCCAGCAGCTAATCACCTACACTCGCCCCCGCAAAACAACCTATAGGGTTTCCATTGCAAAAAATCAACACCTAAGAAGCACCTACAGTTATTTAACACAAAAACAAGATTCTCAAGTGTGGGTTCAATTAAGCAAGTAAGCAAGTAAGCTATACTAGTAAAGTATCAACAGAAGAGCATCCTAGGGCAACGAGTGGCAAGGGTAACAAGATATGGCATAGGATATGATACGAAGCAGCAAATAATAGTTCACATGTATGAGTCATATTATGGGAGTACTAAATAGGCGTAAGTGTGATCAAGGATTATGGCTTGCCTTCAAAACACGGGTCCTAGACAGTGGTCGGTGTACTCATTCGGTTGCTCGGATGGGTACTCCTCATACTGCTGCTCCTTGGGCTCCTCTGTCAGCCATTGAACATGAAAGTATGGGTAAGGCACACAAATCGAGGTCATTAGGAATCAAATCGCAAGAACAGGAATTTACACTACTAGAACATGAATAACAACTACACCAAATCGTATAGCATGTCGCTACGATCCTAACACAACTGATCTGCGTATTTTTCCGACACCCGGATAATTAGATATGAATTTCCAAAGGAAAAAGGATTATTGGAAATTTAGAAAATTGCTAAAAAGGGAAAATATGGAATATCCCAGGGAATATTCCCTTCAATCGGACTAACCACTCAAACAGATGAGCCGGCGTTCCACATGGACCGGGTCCAGTCGGGACAGAACCAAGGCGGCCATGAACCCAACGCAAGCGACGATGTCCTGACTCGCTCGGAACGGGCGGCGCCACCACACGGTCATGATGGCGACTCGCCGGAGCTCAAAGATCTGCCGCTACAGCTCGCCGTGGCCAAAGAGACGACCACCAAAGGATTCACCATCACCTTGCGCACCCGGTGGCACCGTTCAATAGGATGAGCTTTTACCTGGAGCGGCGGCGGCACTCACAAGGGAAACCCCACACCACAGCAAAACTCCGAATTTCGCATACCAGAATGAAGCTCGAGCAACAACGAACAAGATGCACCCAATTCCGACTATTAGTGGTGGTCGGAACATCGCTGGCGACGAGAACCGCGGCAGCGGACGAGGGACTCATACGAAACCCAAGAAATTAATCACGAACCTTTCTCCTCGCGTTCGGAAGCTGTAGAGGGACTACACTGTTGAGATCAAAGTCCACGAAGACAACGACTAAAGGTGAGCGAAGAACAGAGACCAAAGAGGAAGGAGGCTCAACGATGAGAACGGGGCGACAACAAGGTGGTTGACGACGGAAAACTTCGGTCGACCGGCTCGTCCTACCCCTTGCTAGAAACGAAGCGTGGTTAGCACCGATGAACACAGCGACGAAGGGAGCGCAGTGTAACGCAGACAAGACTCACCGGCGAAGGCTTCTCTTTCGGCGACGACGAATAGAGGCGCGGTGGCGGTTAGGGTTTGCAGCCGCCGGGCAGCGCGGAAGGGTTTGAGGCGATGGAGGTGGCCTCTAGGGGTTCTTTTAGGGGCAGCGGGCAGTAGGTGGGAGTTGGGCGGCCCGTTGGATGGCTGCCACGTGGCTCTCGGCGTCCGTGCGGTCGGAACAAGTGGCTACGGTGGGAGCGGCAGGTAGAAGATGTACTGTAGCACACTAGGTGGGCTGGGTTGTGCTGGTTTGGTAGGTTGTTGGGCCGCGAAGCGGAGAGGTTTGCTGCTGATTGATCAAAGGAACGGCCCACGAGTGAAATTCAAACCAAATTGATTCGAACAAAAATTGAGTTGATCCAAATTTGAGTTACAAACATTGAAGTACAATTGGGTTTTGATTACAAGGCTGTTACAATCGCCAATACAGCGTCTCTCCTAGCCCCCAGGAACCGGATGGTGTTTGACCAGCAGGATCCCAGGTGATGCCCACACCCAGCGGCGGAACTCTAGTCGTGGCCTAAAAGAACGTAATATCCCTTCTTAATACCCACATCTATCTTAATTATGCAGTGGCTTAGCTCAGCAAGCTAAATACATACTGCTACGTCCTGCACTTTTTAGTAGAATTACAAAAATCAAGAGATCAAGGACGCTTCATCTTACTACAATAAAAAACCTGGAGACAGAAATGCTGAGCAAAATGTTACTCATACTGTATCCAATGAAATGGAAGGGAAAAAATATAAGATCTTCACTATTTAGATAATTAAGATTTGTTGCACTTTCCTTTTTAGTTTAGTAAACCTGTTAATTAGAGTATTGAAACACTTGAGTAGATTATTTTGCTTTTTTCCCTATATATTGGTGCTCACTGATAGAAAATTGTCTTGAGCCAATATTAGTGGCCCTAGTCTTTCCCAAACCAAATTTCCGTCACTGCCCACACCCTACCCGAGCTCTTCAGGGATCACCTAATGCTTTGGCTGCACTAAGCCCCATGGCGCACCTCACCAGTCCCGGTTGAACGTTGGTGTAATCAATTGTGTGATATAACGGGACAGCACAAGAGTCTTATCCGTTCTTTGCTACCACCATGTATAACAGATTCTGTACCCACCAGCGGGTCCTATTACACATCGATAGCCTCTGCCAACCCCCTCCACCAGGAGATTTTTGCTATTTTGCCCAGCTATTCAGTGGGCTTCGGTAGAATGCCCATGTTTCGTTGGACTTCGGTAAAATGCCCACGAAACCAGTGGATCTCCGTTAAAATGCCCATAGATGATTTTTCAGCCTATTTTATATTCTTTTTGATTTAGAGCCACTGGAAAGGACCGAACTACCCCTGGTGTAAAAAAATCTGCATGCTCTCCAACACAAAAATAACTCTCCAAACTTTTGCTGGTGCCAAAAAGTTTGGAGAGTCATTTTTATGTTGGAGAGCATACAGATTTTTTTACACCAGGGGTAGTTTCGTCATTTCCAGTGGCTCTAAATCAAAAAAGAACATAAAATAGGCTGGAAAATCACCTATGGGCATTTTAACGGAGATCCACTGGTTTCGTGGGCATTTTACCGAGCCTAACGAAACATGGGCATTCTACCGAAGCCCACGGAATAGCTGGGCAAAATAGCAAAAATCTCCTCCACCAGAGTCGCACGCGCACGACGCAAGATTAAACTGGTGTCACGCGCACGACAGAAGATCAGACTGGTGTCACGACAGAAGATCGCAAAACCGTGTCCACGTCATTATGGATGAGAGATGATCAAAAGCATTTTTTTTGTTCCAATTAGAATGACATTTTCTAGTTCTAAAAAGTAACACTTTTGTTCAAAGAAAATATTTTTTTGAGTAATTTTACCTGACCTCTTAGATTGTAATCCACAGCTGATGCTTTTAGGTTGAGCAACACAAACCAAATAGTTGCATGTTAGTAGGACCGGGGGTACAACCAATCAATCATTAATAATTGGATGTTTGTTCAGCACACCTTTGAAAAAATAAAACCAAACCCAGAGGCAAAAACATGCATTATATATACCACAACTACGCCATCCTTTTCTGTTGCGCGAATGACTTGGGAAAGTCGGACTATATACTCTGCCAAAAGTAAGCGATACACTACAAGAATAACTACACTACAGGACCTAACATAATGGCAGGCAAAAACGTTTAGGTTTTTTGTAGTCATGAAGGATGATCCAGAAAAGACGGTGAAAAATCTATCAGAACTGGAAACTGCATATGTTTAAAAATAAGTTACTAACAGAGATAATCTTTAACTACTGATCGTGCCATGCATTTCATTAGATGCATATATACACATTGGAACTCCACTGAAACACATATTCAGAGCTTGCAACTTATTAGCACGTATATGCCAGAAATTATATATGTGATATTGAATTCTCGGTCAACTAAAATTAGCAGATACTTTATTCTGATCATGAAATCAAGAAAATATTAAATTATTACAAGACAACTGAAAGACCAATCTGTAGTAGCTTAGAATAATCATGAAAATTGTTCCAATAAGTTGGTGGCAGTTTCTAACTTGACTCACAAGGAGTTTGTACCATCGCCTAAACCACTGCCCATTTGAATATTGAAAATTGGGGATTGTTCTTCCGTTTGATAGCTCTCACATCATATGCTGCTTTGGAAAGTAAAGAAATGCACAATACCTTTCTCCTGCCTGCTTACCCAGAGAAAAGATAAACAGAAATCATGCTTCCTGAGAATAACCTTGCATGAGAAACACGGTGGGGGTAATGGCAACGCCGGCAACCTCAAGATGGTCTTAGACTGACTAATTATGCTTTGAGGTAATGTGTTTGAGCACATGGAATTAAGAATAAATAAAATTAATTAAGGGAGTGTTATGTTCCGAAGATAAGGAGTCCATATTACATGAAGCTCTAGTGGCTCTCCAGGAAGTGTATGTATCACAGTAGCTTTTTCATGCTAGCGGATAACAACTAGACTGGTCCTGAGCTCCAAAGAAACGGCCATATCTGTTTGTCCTAGATTACCTGGGAACCTTTGTGCCTGGAATTCACAACAAGTAACACTCCCACGATTTCACAACAAGTAACACTCCCACGACGTCTAAAGGAGCCGAAATTTCCCTGATATATACCTCCCAAACCCAAGTTCAACATTTATTGAATCTGCAGTGTGGTATGCAATGCTGTCCAGTCCCACAATTTCGATTCATGCATGGCAGCAAGTGGTGAGTAGTCTGTACTGTCAAAGGTGCCATGCAGCATATCATGCCATCAGCACTGGAAATGGAGCAAGTACGTGTAAATGTGAATGAATTATTTATCTCCATTGTGTATATAAGGCCTTCAACAGATTTTGAATGTGTTGTTTGTACATATAATAGGTACACTGGCTGTGACAATTGGCCATTAGTATGTCTATGTTATGGTGGGCATCAAGTACCAAAGACGTCTGTCGACAGCGGCCAGTGGCTAAGCTGAGTCAGTTCAGAGTTTGTTAGGAGTTGTTGAGTCGGTTTTTGTAATCCCTCAAAGTAGTCTCGGTTTGTTAGTTGGTTATAAACATTGGCCTATAAAGGCAAGAGTCGTGAATCAATAAAGGGCTAGCTGGAGATTGAGATCAATCTCTCCCGCTCCAACCACGCACCGTGCTCTCTCGGTTTGCTAGTTGGTTAAACATTGGCCTATAAAGGCAAGAGTCGTGAATCAATAAAGGGCTAGCTGGAGACTGAGATCAATCTCTGCGGCTTCAACCACACACTGTGCTCTCTCTCTTCCGCGTCGCCGTCCTGCCGGCCGGCGCTGCCAAGTAGCAGACGAGGGTTCAAACCCCCTCACACGCGTATCACCTACACAGCTTGTCGAGTCCTAACAGTCTATCAATAAACGCATTGTACTTTGACCCCCCCCCCCCATTGTAATGCTGAAATACTTTTGTTGTTCAAAAACAAATCTTGGATATATTCCTATGACCTACCACATGTATGTAATTGCAACTTACATCTCATATGTCTGCAGAGAAGTAAGATGCACCTGGCTGTAGCTATCAATAATTATGTGGTGCGTTTGTAAAGAAACAAAAAAAAAAACAAGTACCCTAAAGGTACATAAGTATCATATATAGCATGCACAAGTATTTTTGTTCGGTTGTGAAGAGTTTTCATACATTGTGAGAATAAGAAGTTCCTGATGGAACCCAACATAAAGCCACAGTTTGACTAAACACTACACATATAGCTAGTCGACTAATGGCATTTTGTTCGTTTTTCAGAGGTTCTCTTGATTTGTGAAGGTGCAACCCAACATATAAAGTCGCTCTACCATGTAAGAGATTGTCGGATTGGGAGTCATTAGGAAATGTAGCTTTCATTGCTCCACAGTGAGCATCATAGAAGACGCACCTGCATAGCCCAGCATACTTTCTTCCATTAATATTGCAATAATGCAAAGGTCTCAGGTATGATAATATGTAGAAGTGACCCAAATCCATGCATGTAGTGCAGGCCATCCCTGTCCCAACAGAACTAGCCCGTGAGGGCATGATGCCATGATCGAGAGCGGACTCGCCAGAGCTAGACTACACTGACAGAAGGACATTCTGTGTGGAAGAAAACAATACTAGTGTAGCTCAAGAAAATTATTTGACTGTTAGGACAGAAATATTTTCCTTCCGCACATATTGAGCTAGTGTTTCTCATATCCAACACCTACATCTCATAGAGATAAAAAAATGGTACCATAAACATAGAATTATCACACTCTCTTCTTCTTTTATGTCTTTGCCCTCCTGTTTATGGTTATGCCACACATTCAGAGTCCAAACTCGATTGCTTCTGGCGACCGGTGGAGGGGGCCGTGCGGTCGTGTCGGTGCCATGGCGCGGCGACAGTACGGGAACGACAGGTGGACGCGCGCACGGGAGCGCAAAATATCTCACCGCGTCTCGATGACAGCCGCGCACGCTTGACTCTGGGTCGAGTTTGGTGGAGGGGCGCTCTCTCTCGTTCGTGCTCAATTTGGATTTTGCTGCTCACATCATTGCGTCAACAAACCAAGGTTTTTTAATGCGGATTCCAAAAGAATTTCTACCGCATTGTTCAAATTGTTGCATTCCACAGGGGCTCTATTCGCATCAAGCTGGTAACACTAGTGTACCACCACAACTGCTTGCACGATAGCATTGCAATTGACAACAAATTCCTCCAAGTTGGACACTAGCGCTGCTATGATAGCCAGCAACAACTCCAAAACAAAAAGGGCTGCCAAATCACATTTTGTTGGATCATGAAGCTCTTGTAGCTGCTGAAATCGTGAATACGTAACCATTTCACATTTGGTGACGCTTCTTCGACCGCTCGCAAACTTCAAATTTCCTAAAATGCCTCCCAACCCTACTGCCCTCAACATTTCATAAGATCAAAGCAATACTTTCTATACTGTATTTTCTTTTTGTTCATGACAATGTGGTGTAGCGTCAAGACAATATATTCCGATCTGTTCCTACAAGCACAAATGAGCTATTACTACTATATGTAAGCTTGGCCATATGTTATTTTTTTCTCGTGTATACCTTTAGCATGTCCTTATTATCATTGTTGTCCCTACAATATGTAACATGTCTACTATAACTAACCATTAGTGTGCCAACATCAATTAAATACTGTTTTCAGTAGTTAAAATCATCAATTGGCTACTATTTTCTGCAACAACCAAACCAAATGATGATGATGGGTTATGAGACCAAGTTACTACATAGAATGACTCCTCCCTTCTAAGAAAAGATTCCCTAATTTCGACATACCTTGTTGGTTCAAAAATAATTAATATATTCATGTTAGTGATATGGCATAATTACCTGCGATTTGACAATTCATCCAACATGGCACAACCTTGCAAGTGAAAGTTGGCCAACTCACGAGACAATTTTAAAAGAAAAACTTGGCCCATTCGTCACACAACCTTACAAAAACAACTATTATGCTTGTTGGTGGTCACCGCTGTGTTCTACAAGATGCCATATAATTTTGTTTTTGTTTTGTTTCCAAGGAACATGTGTTGTGTTCAGTCTAGTATCTTCTGCAGGTTTGCTTCATCTATTGACATAGGTGTATCCAGAAATGCTGATTTCAGATGAATTTTAATGGAATCGGTAACTTCCTCAATTTTTTTCTTCCCATTCTTATGATATATTTCGAATGTTAAGGTTTGGGAAGACTGAAACTACATAAGGGTTGTCTGTGACCCAGTTTCATTGAAGTTGTAAGTTTTAATGAAACATTAGCATCAGCACCTCTGTGTTTTTTTTTTCCAGCCTCGTTTGGAAAAAGTGCGAAAAGCACTTTGTTTTTCCTCCCTTCTCAGAAAATAAAAAAAACATAGACACATCAGCTTGCAAGAGAAATTTAACCAAGTCAGGAGACAACGACCATACAAGTGACAAGATTTTTTTAAAAAAAAACAAAGTGACAAGACAATTAGGGCTACACAACAAGTCATGCTTCTTGTTTGATGCATCATGGAAGAACTATATCTTGCACCCAAAGCAACTACTAATTTATATTTTGCTAGACTGTGATGGGATCAATGTCTGCCCAATCTGCGATAAGCAACACTCTAGCAATTTCACTTTCTTGTTGATACTCTAGCGGAGCTGAATTTATGTGTGTCATGCTTCCCAACCCTACCATTCTCAACATTCCAGAACCTATAAGCCATGTTTCCACCAACTTTCTTCCACACAGTTTCAACATTTGTGGGTAGCATGTGTTGTCGCGTCGTTACTGACATATTGTATTCAGAGTTGTTCCAACAAGCAGAGGTGAGCAATTGATGGTATACATATACACATGTCCCTATATATTCTCAAAAGTATGTATAATGCCCTTATATGTTCTTGGTGTCATAGTTGTAGCTATATATAAGGCCTTTATATGTTGTTATTGTTGCCTAGCTATTTGTTATAAGTGGGCATTAGTGTGTGTATATGTAAAAGCAACTATTGAGTACTGTTTTCTGCAAGGGTATGATTCACATCAAGCTGTTGACACCATTGTACAACTGCAGTTGCTTGCACGACAGCACTACAATTGACAACAAAGTCCTCCAAGTTGGACACTAGTGGTGCCACAACAGGCAGCAGCTACTATGAAACCAAAGGGGCTCCCAAATCCTATTTCGATGGATCTTGATGATCTCATTCTCGCTGAAATCGCGACGAAGTAACAATTTGCCAATTGGGGACACTTCTTTGACTGCTAGCAAACTTCAAAGTTTCCTAAAATGCCTCCCAACCCTACTGCGCTCAACATTTCATAAGCTCAAAGCAAGATTTTCAACACTCACTTTTTCTTTGTTCATGACAATGTGGGTGTAATGTAAAGCCAATATATTCCGATTTGTTCCTGCAAGCACAAAAGAGCTATTACTCATATATGTAAGCTTGCCCATATGTTCTTTCTTCTCGTGTATACCTTTAGCATATCCTTATTATCATTGTTCTCCCTACAATGTGTAGCATATATATGTCTAATATGACTAACCATTAGTGAGCTCATCTGTAAAAACATCAATGGAGTACTATTTTCTGCAGTTAAAATATGAATTGGCTATTATTTTCTGCAACAACCAAACAAAATGCTGGAGATGGGTTATGGGACCAAGTTACTACGCACAATAACTCCTCCCTTTATGAAAAATATTTCCTAATTTTGAAATACCTTGCTTGATAAAAAAAGAATTAATATATCATGTTATTCATATGGCAAAATTACTTGCCACTTAACAATTCATCCAGTATACCACAACCTTGCAAGTGAAAGTTGCCCAACTCATGAGACAATGTTACAAGAAAAACTTGGTCAACTCCTGAGACAATCTTACAATCAAGAACATCTCTCATGCTTCTCGGTGGTCATCACCTCCACATTCGACATGATGCCATCTTTTTTTTGTTTCCAAGGAGCATGTGTTCTCTCCTTTTGTTATGTTACGTGCAATCTGGTTTACTTGTTTCATCTAGTAAACTTCAATGCAAAGTTAGCATCAGCACCTCTGTTTTTTTTTGGCATCCTCGTTTGGAAAAGTGGCGATGAAAGATAGTGAAATGCAGTTTATTTTTCCTCCCTTCTCAATCAAACCAAAAAGAAAGATAGACACGTGAGCTTGCAGAGAAATTTGGCTGGCCAACTCAGGAGACAACCTTACAAAGTCATGCTTCTTATATGATATATCACGGCACATGTTTCTAAATGGTCGTAGCATCCATACTTATGTGTTGTTGTCACAGTTCTTCTCAGAAGTCAGGAGTTGATATGGCAAAGAACGGGATTCCAAATCATTTTTATTTTTTTCAACATCTCATAATGGAATAAAAGGTACGAGTAAGCAAAAGCGATATTTTACAATTTTTTATTTAAAAAAAACTTGGGTGTGTGCGCTTTCACAAAATAAGTACGAATGAGTGGTGTCCTGATGATAAATGTCAGACCCGTCCTGATGACAAATGACGTGTCTACTACAATAGTCCAAATTAGTATGCGTATGTTTAAAACCATCATTTGAGTTCTATGTTCTGCAAGTGAAAACATAAATTGGGCTTATTTACTATGTAGACTAATTCCTCCCTTCGAAGATTTTTTTTCTAATTCTGATGTACCCTGCTGAGTGAAAACATAAATTGGGCTTATTTACTATGTAGACTAATTCCTCCCTTCGAAGATTTTTTTTCTAATTCTGATGTACCCTGCTGATTTTTTTTTCTCGAATGTGCAGGAGAGCTGCGTATAATTGCATTAAGAAGAAAGAAATCCGGTTCCTTACAATCACCACCACCTCAATCCGAACCAAGCTGTGAGGGGCTAAGATTACATTATTTGTGACTCAGAAAAACACACACACGGGTGAGACCGGACCCTAGAAACAACTAGGCACCTGACACCACTAGCTTGGCGCCGCCTCATGACCAAGAGCCTGCAGCAATCGAGCACCGGCAAGGTGCCACAACTGCTTCTCATTGTTAAACACCCTCATGATTCTTTGACTGCAAGGGTGACCTCCTTCAAACACACATGACTTCATATGTTTCCATAGTGTCCATGCGCCCAAAATGAACAAGGAAGTCAATCCTTTTCGCCTTGCCTTCTCTGCACATTTAAAAAAAAAAATCATGTTCATCAATTACCTGCGACATAACAACTCATCCACATCACACAAGGTTGCAAGAGAAAGTTGACCAATTCATAAGATAAATTTACAAGTAAAATTGGTCAGATGAGACAACCTTACAAGGAGTGAGGTGGCGAAGTTCGTAAGGGACCGGTCTTCTCTTCTTCTTAATACAAAGATGCACAGCTCTCCTGCGTATTCGAGAAAAAAAAAAGAGACAACCTTACAAGAAAAACTCTAATCTCGCTAGTGGAGATGTGGTCTTTGGTGTGGTGTTCAACCTAGGCTTTGCTGTTGACACCACTGCATCAACAAAAAGAATTCATCATGTGGATTCCAAAAGAACTTGCACCACATTCTTCAACGAACTTTTTCCATTGGTATTGCTCAAATTGTTGCATTCCACAAGGTTATGATTCACATCAAGATAGAACTACAACTGCTAACACCAGTGTTACTATTGCTTGGAGGACAACACTACAATTGGACATAAAGTTTTCCGAGTTAGAAAGTAGTGGCACTTCCAGAGCCAGCAACTACATTGTAGCCAAATGGACTGCTAAATAACTTTTTGTTGGATCTTGATGATCTCATTGTTGCCGGAATCGTGAATAAGTAACACTTTGGCCATTTCTGCTCCTTCAACTTCTATCAAACCAAAAATTTTCCTAATATGCCGCAACATTTCATATGCTCAAAGGAAGATTTTCTACACTTTTTGTTGTTCAAGATAATGCGGTGTAATGTCCAGACAATATATTCTGATCTGCTCCTACAAGCAGAAATGAGCTATTACTGGTATATGTAAACTTGCCCATATGTTCTTTCTTTCTCCTGTAAACCTTTAGCATATCCTTATTATCATTATTGTCCCTACAATGGGTACCATGTGTAGTATAACTAACCATTAATGTGTTTATCTGCAAAAGCATCAAATTAGTACCATTATTAGTAGGTAAAATCATAGCTACTATTTTCTATCAGAAGCCAACATAATGATAACAATGGGTTATGAGTACAAGTCACTATGTAGACCAGGCCACCATCTCCTCCCTTCTAAGAAAAACATTCCCTAATTCTGAAAAACCTTTCTTGTTAAGAAAGAATGATTCAAATATTCATGTTATTCATCTGACATAATTACCAGCGACTTAACAATTCATCCAACACATCACAACCTTGCGAGTGAAAGTTTGGCAAACCCACGAGACAATTTTAAAAGAAAAACTTGGTCAACACATGAGACAACCTTACAATCAAGAACAACTCATGTTTTTTGGTCATCACCGCCGCATTCGACATGATACCAGCTATTTAGTTTCCATGGAACATGTGTTCTCTGCTTCTCTTGTGTTGTGTTGAACCTGGGCTTTGCTTTTTTCACGTGAATTTCAAAAGAATTTGTACGGTATTCTTCAACAATATTTTATCATGAGCGTTTCTCAAATTGTTGCATTCTAGAAGGGTGTGATTCAGATGTGGAGATTTATGGTAAACTTATGAAAACTACAATTGATTGTAGGAAAGAACTACATTTGGACACTTTGGACACAAAGTCCTCCAAGTTGGACAGTAGCAGCACTAGGAGGCCGCAATTACACTAGAAACAAAAGGACTGCCATTTTTGTTTGGATTATGATGATACCAATACCAATGAAATCTTAACGATTGAGGAATTTAGATCGCTTGCTCTGCCTCTAGCACACTTAAAATTTTCATAAGCTTGTTGGCACTTTCTAATAAGTACAGCTTTTATATGCCAAAAACGACCATTTCCCTCCATATAACTCATCATAAGCATGTGGTTTACGTCTATTATTAACGATTTCCACATGTAGTGTTGTTTTAGTGTTATGTTATTGAATTAGGTGAAAAGATGACAGAAGTCTCTCTCTCTCTCTCTCTCTCTCTCTCTCTCTCTCTCTCTCTCGCTGTATGTGTGTGTGTGTGTGTGTTGTGCGTACCGTAGAAAAATTCTTCGCCCATGAGGATCAGAGGACCATACCTTGACATGACCGGCACGAAGGTCTCCTTGACAGTGCAAAACTCCTTTGGGATTGCTGAAATTGAATTGCTGAGGCATGTATTTATGCAACAAACTCATTGGAAACTCTAAAGCCGTAATTTCCGAAGCCGTAATCCGGAGCTTGATTCAAATGATCTCGGGATCGATTTTGGCGCTAAGGATTTAGATTCGGACGCTTCCCCATAGATTTTGGCGCTAAGGATTTTGGTTGCTGTTTTTATTTCTTTCTTTCTTTTATTTCGGTTATGGCTCTGTTGTGGCACGAAAAAGTCTGCCGTTGTTCTTTTTTTTTTTCTAGTTTCTTAATTGATTTCAGTGGTGGTTCTTTATTTTCAACCATTACCATCTATTTTCAGGGGCGGTATCTCGTGGTGAATTTAGGGTCTTCTATTAAGGTCACTTTTGGCCCATCTCTAAAAACGTTTTTTTTTGTCGTAGTAGTTACATAAATAAGGATAAGGTATGTGAAGAACGAGATTCTACATCATTTTATTATTTCAGCAACATCTCATGATGAAAAGCAATTGTTCAAAAGTTTTCAAAAAAAAAAACTATTCCAATATGGATAAGCTATGGCACTATGCCAATGCCTTGGCATCACTCCGGCTTAGTGCTCTTCATGATTTTACTTTTGTAGCTTGTTCTTCAAGGTGATTTTAACTTCGTACTCGTATTAATTAAGGAACAATTCCAGCCTCAGTGTCCTGGATGCACGACGTAGTAGTGGTACATTACCCTTCTAAGTTCTTCATATGAAATTGTTTTTTGTTTTCCTTTCAGTATCATGAATGCACAACATATGTGGCTATCGTGTTCAACTTGGGCTTTGCTTCTGACACAAGCGCGTCAACAGAACAAGGATTTTCTATTGAGTTTGTAACATTTTAAGAAAAACTGGATTAAAAAGGGTGGGTTGTACTGTATTCCTCAAAATTATTTTGTAGTAAGTATATAACTCAAATTCTTACATAGCAAAAGATGTGATGGAGATTTGTCGTGAACTGAAAAACTACATTTGGTTGAAGGAGAAAAATTCATTAAACGTGGATTGTTGGAACCAAGGTCTCCAAGTTCACAGTTGCGATACTGCTGACTGCAGCAACTACACACTGGACCCAAAGCAGCTGCAAAATCCCATTTTGCTTGGTTGCAATGGAGTCCAAGTCTGCCAAATACTTAATAAGTAACCACTCAGCAACTTCTAGCAAACCTGAAATTTCCCAGACATGCCTCCCAACCCTACCGCAGTCAACATTTCATAAGCTCCAAGCAATGGTTTTCTCGAATGTTTTTTTTTGTTACAGTTTCAATTCATGGTTGTGTAGTGTCAACAGTAACATGTTATATTCTGATATGTTCTTACAAGAACAAATAAGCAGCTCACGATATATGTAAGCATGCATGCCCATATAATCCTTTTTCTACTGTATATATAAGGATGCCCTTTAGCATTTCTTATCATTGTTTTACCTACCGCAGGTAGCGTGACTGTTATAGCACATCATTAAAAGGATCAAATGATTACATATTTCCCGAAACCATCAAAGTTAATGATGACGATGGGTCATGCGGTCATGGATATCTCTCTAACTGAAAAGGTTGCGCTTGTGTGGTGTACTGTCTTAACAACATTGTTAAGCACGGGGTTCAGACGGTTTCCAGTCAGTTGTTCTGCCATTGCTTCTTCTTTAGGATATTTGAACAATGCTTTTGGGTTGAGGTGATGGCTGTCACTATCTTCACCATCGCCCACTGATTTGCTCTTCTTTTCTACCTTTCTTCTACGGAAGAGAGTTTCTGGATTATCGATATAATTAGGAGGTTTATTCGACTAAGCATGTCGATATCTGTTTAGTAGAAAACATGGCATATGTTACCATGTAGACTTCCTCCGTTCAAAGAAAACTATTTTCTAAATATACCATTTTTGTTAAAAATATCATTTATTTAATTATGTTATTTAGGGGTGTTTGTTTCTTTTTGGCTAAACTTCAGCCCTGTCACATCTAATGTTAGACTATAAACTAGTAGTATTAAACATAGATTAATATATAGCTGATCTACTACATTAGTACCATTCCAGAAGTATTATAGCCAACCAGTTGTCAATATATAGCTGATCTACTACATTAGTACCGTCAAAAAACAGTGTTCAAGATTTGTCTCTCATAAAACTTTAAAAATCTTATGGGAATAGGGTGGATCTATGATCACATAACCAATACTCGTTAGATTTCAAAAAAGAATTCTCACAAAAATAGTGAATGCAGATTAAATTATTTATGTGCAATGGCAAAAAATTATTATGATATTTTGTTCTTTTTACCTTGCATATATATTTTTCTAGTTATGATAAAAAAATACGAGCACTCTATTCACAACGATTTATTTTTGCTCAGGATTTAACATACATATTACACTACATCCTAGAGAAGTTTCCTTTTGCTATGGAGACATGAACATTCCAAATATACAAATTGTAACATGGGAACAGAGGAATACAAGTCTACAGAAAAGAGTAGAGGAATACCTTGCTAGAGATGCAATATCTAGCTTGTCCTGCCGTAGCCTGCTATCTGATTATGCATGTTTGAGTTCTCCACTACGGTTTCCTGCTCCATTAGCCACCATTTCAGGGTATTCTGGTACCACCACTAACACGATGGCGCCATTGAAACTTCTGCTCTGTACGACCTGACTGGCCCAGCGTTGCACTATCTTCCATGAGACATTGCTGGACAGAACGCTAGATGACTTTGGATAAGAACTATAACTAATTTCAATTGATAGGATAAAATACTATATCAAAACTATGCTGGCCTACGTATAAGAAACAGATTTAAAAGTTAAGCACTTATCATTATATTAATTAAAGGATGAATCCGGATGGTATGTCTTGCTGACGTTTATTACTATAGGTTGCTCTCAATTTGCCGGTGTCGTGCCTTTTCAGGCCTTGCTCTTTCTGCAGATGCAACCTGAAACAATAAATTTAAGATCTTCTTACCATGACAAGGACGATGCAGATGCATGTTTGGTTCATAAGAGACGCAATCCAAAACAATCACTTGTGGTTGTTGCAGGCAGATCGGAGCACATGGCATCCTGATTATCCTCTCCATTACCACACCACAGTCGACATAGTCCAGCACCTCCTCGTGCTGCCCATGGCTACTGTGCAGCGATTCACTCCGACTGTCCAACAGCTCATTGATGTCCCCCAAGTCTATCGTCTCCTTAAACAGCTCGACGCAGCCATCGTGCCGGATGATCTCTCGCCTAGGTCTACCGGACCCTGAGAACTGTCGAGAACTCATCTTCATCTATCATACAACTGAACCACGTTAGTTCAGATCGGTAACAGAGAAAATAATGATGAGGGGGATGAGGGACCAGCTAACGACCAGAATTATTCGTGATTATTCTATCAAGAGGGATGAAGGGCCGGATGTTTTACTTTTTTTCTGAGAATTTCTAGCCTATTTCTCTATTTTCTCAGCTAACGTTGAGAAAAGTTAATCTCCTTTTATTATTAAACTAGGTTGAGATCCCGCGCAATTGCGCGGCTGAATATTTTAATCATGGTTCATTCTTTTCTAAATAGTTAATTCCATTTGTGTTATTACTATTAAAGAAGTATAATAAACATTATAACAAAAACTTTTATCACCAAAACATATTTATGAAAACATTATCTTGAATAAATCTTCCATTGTTTGGTTTGTACTTATTGACAGTGGTATACATTAAATTCCGACTATCGCTTTTAGTCTTTTACCATTCCAGAAGTATTATAGCCAACCAGTTGTCAATATATAGCTGATCTACTACATTAGTACCGTCAAAAAACAGTGTTCAAGATTTGTCTCTCATAAAACTTTAAAAATCTTATGGGAATAGGGTGGATCTATGATCACATAACCAATACTCGTTAGATTTCAAAAAAGAATTCTCACAAAAATAGTGAATGCAGATTAAATTATTTATGTGCAATGGCAAAAAATTATTATGATATTTTGTTCTTTTTACCTTGCATATATATTTTTCTAGTTATGATAAAAAAATACGAGCACTCTATTCACAACGATTTATTTTTGCTCAGGATTTAACATACATATTACACTACATCCTAGAGAAGTTTCCTTTTGCTATGGAGACATGAACATTCCAAATATACAAATTGTAACATGGGAACAGAGGAATACAAGTCTACAGAAAAGAGTAGAGGAATACCTTGCTAGAGATGCAATATCTAGCTTGTCCTGCCGTAGCCTGCTATCTGATTATGCATGTTTGAGTTCTCCACTACGGTTTCCTGCTCCATTAGCCACCATTTCAGGGTATTCTGGTACCACCACTAACACGATGGCGCCATTGAAACTTCTGCTCTGTACGACCTGACTGGCCCAGCGTTGCACTATCTTCCATGAGACATTGCTGGACAGAACGCTAGATGACTTTGGATAAGAACTATAACTAATTTCAATTGATAGGATAAAATACTATATCAAAACTATGCTGGCCTACGTATAAGAAACAGATTTAAAAGTTAACCACTTATTATTATATTAATTAAAGGATGAATCCGGAGGATATGTCTTGCTGACTACTGAGTATGCTATAAGAAATAGATTGCTTGTTTCCCGTCGTCGTTTATTACTATAGGATACTCTCAATTTGCCGGTGTCGTGCCTTTTCAGGCCTTGCTCTTTCTGTAGATGCAATCTGAAACAATAAATTTCAGATCTTCTTACCATGACAGGGACGATGCAGATGCATGTTTGGTTCATAAGAGATGCAATCGAAAACAATCACTTGTGGTTGTTTGCAGGCAGATCAGAGCACATGGCATCCTGATTAGCCTCTCCATTACTACACCACAGTTGACATAGTCCAGCACCTCCTCGTGCTGCCCATGGCTACTGTCCAGTGATCCACTCTGACTGTCCAGCAGCTCATTGATGTCCCCCAAGTCTATCGTCTCCTTAAACAGCTCGACGCAGCCATCGTGCCGGATGATCTCTCTCCTAGGTCTACCGGACGCTGAGAACTGTCGAGAACTCGTCTTCATCTATCATACAACTGAACCATGTTAGTTCAGATTGGGAACGGAGAAAATAACGATGAGGGGATGAGGGACCAGCGAACGGCCAGATTTATTCGTGATATTCTATCAAGAGGGATGAAAGGTCGGATGTTTTGCTTTTTTCTAAGAATTTGTAGACTATTTCTCTATTTTCTCAGCTAACGTTGAGAAAAGTTCATCTCCTTTTATTATTAAATAGATAGATAGATTGGTCATTCTGCTGATCTGTAGACACGTCAACACTGGTTAAAACTTGACGACGACACTGGCAGTATAATTTTTTTGAGGAAAACGACAGGCAGTATATCGAATATAACCTTTTGGAGGAAAAAAACATTTTCTAATTCTAAACCTTTTTTTTGTTCAAAACAATCTTGTATCTTCCTGTTATTTACAACATTTATTACAGACTGCAACTTACATCTCATGCATTTCGGGTTAAGCAATTTAATCCACTTGACTGCGGACAAGGAAGGTGCGCCTCTGGCAGTCCCAGCAATAATGATTAGGCACATGTAGCTTTTGTCACTAGACGGAAAAAACCAAATACATAAACACTACATATTTACCTTGACTAACGGATGCTTATTCAGTTGTCAAAGGTTCTCGTCTTGCTAAGGTGAAACCCCCATAAAGTCACTCTACCACGTAAGGAATAGTGGGGTTGGGAGTCATTAGGAAATGTGGCATGTCTTTCCTTCAGTGAACATGACAGTAGATGCAGCTATATAGTCTTGCCGAGCATACTTACTTCCATTTATATTACAATGGAAAAGTCTCCGGTGTGAGAATATGCAGAAGGAATCCAACTTGATGCATGTAGGTTATCAAACGAATCACGGGCACCTGCTACTATAGGTCATCTTATGCAATATCTAGATGAGAGGATTCTATACCATACAAAGACAGCTCAATATCTCATAGGCTGTGAAAAAATTCTAGATTTTCTGCCTGTCATGGAATCCGAATTTCGTGCATTATTCAGGGTCATAGAGGATCCGTTTGTATATTAGATTATGCAAGAAAATGGTAAAAGGATGGATTCCTGGATGTCACTAAATCTAATATATTGGAAGCATCTGAAACTTGTTTCACATGGGGTGAAGTACTTGTGACGATTCTCTGACAAGAGAAAGATTTGTGATGGTCATCACAAGATCAGTTTATCAAGTGACGGGAAGAGTATAAGTCTTCCTTTTTTGTTTTTCTTCTTTGGTCCAAAAAAAATATGTTGTATGTACCAAAGATCTTGGTCTCCACCAAGTATGTATCATACTAGTATTGTTTTTTAAGCTGAAGTTGGGACAACTCATAGTTGTTGCAGTTTAAGCTATATGCTGTTGTTCGATTTCCATTTTGTGATGTCAATGGGAGTGCGGCTCACTGAGAAAAAGGGTTTAGTGTCCAGATCCAGGCTGTGAAAACAGTGGTAGTTCTTGTAAGCTAAGAACAAAAAATGATAAGAAAAACCGAGTTGCTAACGAGCTTGCAAATAGTAAAGAGCATATTTATGTTTGGGACTAACCAAGAAGCCCACTCGTGAAGTTTGGGAAAGAGATACAGACGGGACCAGTTGGATTACGAGCTTAAGCAATCTGCGTCACATGTAAACTGTGACAAGATCGTAAAAGTATATGTGAGGGTCAGGCACTTCGTTTGTAATCCCTCATCATATGGCATATCAAGACATATTGCGCCACAACATTGCGCCGACTGGGGAGGTTCTGTGACCAGCGGCATGAGAAGAACAGAAGAAGAACTGGAGGTGGATGCCATTGTGCAGGATTGGGAAATGCAGCCCGTCCTTGATCCTTTCCTCGAACAGGATTGGGACACAAGTGGCAGGTGTGATCCAGCTTACTCACCGGAGCAACAGGTGAAGTCCAGGTCTTTTCTTCGATCCATGTTCTGCGACAAAACATCAAAAGCCCTCAAGCCTGGCAATCATGTCACGCCAGTGTCGACAACCACAAAAGTTACTCCAAAGCGCTAACACGACTGCAGAGTCGCTCTGTTCTAGATTATCCTGGAGTGTTTTTGTGCCGCATCCTCAGCGAGGAACACTTGAATAAGTTTGCTTGCCTTTTGGACCTCCGATCCAATGGAGCTGAGATTTCCCTAACATGCCTCCCAAGCCCACGCTTAGCACTATCACAAGCTGCAATGTTACTATATATTCCACTTCGTTCCCTGCAAGCTGAAATGGAACAACTACTAGTATTTGTAAGCCTGTCCATTTTTTCTTTTTCTCCAGCATAATGCTATAAGGCGTAGAGCAGATCTTTATTATAGTACCTGTAACCAAGCTCGTTATTATAACTACTACCCATTATTGTGTGTATACGCATAACCGTTCAACTAAGTACTATTTTAGAACCATCAAAGTTGATGACGGCTGCCTATATATGTAACTTTATAGGGTAACTTTCCTTCCGTATTTTTTTTTAAAAATTCTGTAATACCCTGTTTGTCCAAGAAATAATTTTATATTCTCGCCACTTGCCACTTCGATTGCATTGCAGCTTACAGCTCATGTACTTAAGTTAATCAATGTAAACCACATGGCTGCCGAGAGGGAACGCGTGTACCCTTCACCCTTCGTATTGCCCAACAGTAGTGATTGGACATGCACGATATATACCACCACCGACAGTATTTTTTATCGCGAGATTGAGAAGTTCTGCATCAAAAACAACAAAAAATTGCTCAGCGACATAAGGGCCTTGCCGTGGACATTAAGATTTTGATTTGTCATTGAAACAAAGAAAAGCCGCATTACATGCTACTATTGTCCTGCCGTGCACATTTGGTCTTATTTATTAACGAGAAACTCCAAAATGTGCCAATATCCAGGACAAAACGAGGAAGAATTGTTCGCTAGGTCCCTACTGCACAAATGCATATTTGATTAATCAATACATATAAGCAACGACAGTGGGCCTTCTCCCCCGTTTCATGAAAAAAATCTAGGACATGTACAATGATATGGCTCAACTATCGGTGGTCTCATAGGACGTCTCGTATAATGACACTTATGGTTTATCATGATATATGTCGTGCGCCAGTGGTAGTGAAGCGTACAACATAGCTTGACGTGAGGTCAGGAGCATTGAGCCTTGTTTCTACTATGAATGAGATGTGCTCCTTTAGTCACTACTACCAAATATGTGAAATATTTCATTCATATGATTTCAGTCATGCCAAATAGAGTAAAACTGACCAAATGTCCTCCGGGGTAGGAGAGCTTTGTGAAGGTGCCAAGCACTTGAGAAAACTAAGGTTGTATATTGCAAGAATCTGATGAGGACTACTAACTAAGCATAGAAGCATTAATCATATTTTCCGAGAGGCGATGGTTGGGAACATCGAAAGTGTAGTATAGGCATGGGCGAAGTGTGACATTAATGCTTACTATTCGCTAACAAGAGGGGAAACACAATTTTTAGTGTAGATAACTATGGAGTAACAGGAATACTAGAAGTATTATTCTTCTTGTAGCCAATGATCGCTCTAATAAAATACATGTATGTAACAAAAACATCGGGCTCCTTCTTGTACTTGTATCATCGTTGGTACGATAGACATCTGTAACATCCTGGCCTAGGGCTTAATAGGGTTGATAGAATACTCATGTCAACAAGTTGCAACTTCTTTTCCGGAAGCTCATCTCTAAAGAACTCTAAGGTTAAGCGTGCTTGGACTGGAGCAATTTAGGGATGGGTGACCGACCGGGAAGTGTTTCCCGGGTATGCATGAGTGAGGACAAAGTGCGCAGAAAAGACTAGTGTTGGTCCGAGGGAAAATCTTGAGGGCCTATTAAGCTGCCAGGTGTAAACGGACCCGTCCCGGAGTGGCAGGACATTACAACATCAACACATTATCATCGTTATAGACATCAACACCTTATCATCATTGGTGCAATTGACATCAACACATCATCTTTACTAATTGCGATTTGCAGTAGTGCTTTCTTTTATATTTCTTCGGTTTGATTCGATGATCAAGATTTCATGCTATGGCGACTTTGAAGATTAAATTTTGGATGTAGTTTTTATGTAATAGGTCTCAGTTTTTCATGTAATCTTCAAATGCAGTGCTATAGCATATGCCATGCATTTGAAGGGGGGGGGGGGGTGCTAGAGATAGAGTATGATTAGATTAGGATTCAGCAAGCACGAGGGCCGGCGCCGCCATCCTCGCGCATCCAGACATGGCGCCCTCTCCTTGCTCGGCCCCTTGCCGCAATGCTGCGCCGCGTCCGATGGAGGCCAACTCTAGGGGACCGGCTGTCCCTCAGGCAGCCATGGAGGCAAGCTCGCCTCTCAGGCTCACATAGTCCCATGGAGTCGAGCATGTCGAAGCCTCTGCCAGTGTCCGGTGTAGTCAAACGTGTTTTTATTTTTACTCTTTTGCCATATTGGCTCGTTCGGAACTCCAGATATCTATTTTGGTACACGTTCCAACCAACATTTATTCAGTTCCTCATTTTTTTCTTTATTCTGTTGGTCGTAGGGCAAAGAACAAGGATGCCTTGACATACATTCTTGTAACATACTTTAACTTAAATTAAATCATATTTTTGACATCGCTTCAAATGTTAACTTAAATTTAAAAATATTAAGTAGATTGTAGTAGTTCATCTGTTTAGAAAATATATCCAACATGTGTTTATGGATGCGACAAAATATTACTAGTCACATATTTGTATATGTTATTGAGAATTATAGCCATAATATAATCCTTTTTTCACTTTTTACAATTTAGGAACAAATAAGGGATATTGCACTAGGGTAAAATAGTCAATAGAGGAAAAGATAACAATACTAACAGAAGAATGGTAAATAAGTGGTTAACTGTTTAATTTTGGGTATGAGTTGGAAGATGATTCAGGCATTGACAAATAAAGGATGAGAACTTAAAATAGGGGGAAATAAGGTATTTACTCTTTTATTTAACAGATATTTTTTTCTGACAAACGAGAGTATACTACTGGCTATTATAATTGCGCTATTATTGAGCGTGTCTGTAAAAGCGTAGACTCAGTACTTTTTTATGAAAAGCTTCTCTATTTGCTATTTATAACTCACATGTTAATTGGTAACTTCTTGGTTCAGTAATGTTTACCATGTGTGTGCACAGAAGGAAGGTGCACCTGTTGTCGTACTCAAGTACCCATCAATAATTAGTGATCGGATGTTTGTTTAGCTCATTCAATAAAAACCCTAGAGACACACAAACACAATATATACCATGACAGCACCATTCTTGTGGTTCAGTTATCAAAAGATTCCTTGTTACGAGAATGAGAAGTTCTCGTTGAAATCAAATATAAAGTTGTTTTCTAGCTACCATGTAAGGCATATATAGTGAGACTGGGCATCATCAGAAAATTTGTCTTGTCATTGCTTTAGTGAAATTGGCACTACATGTTATTGTATTCTCTTGTGCTGCATATTTTCTCCTATTGATGTTGCAGTGAGAAACCCTCAAGTGTGTGACCCCTTTGGATATTGTAAGGCCATTCTCAATACAAAGTTTCATTGTCTGGTTTCCAAGAGTGTCATGTCATCCTATAATATTGAAATAGCTAAATGAAACTAGGTCTCTCAATGCTAATTTTCATTTCACAATTTCATATGACTATGCATCACTTAAATGTTTCTTCTAAATGACCAATATAAATTGTTTAATGTGTAGAGATAAAACTCAAACCGTCTCAATGGACTTTCATTTTGGTTTCAATGTTTTGGTAACTGTGCATACCAAGTTTCGTCCCTATGAAACTCAATTCTTCTCTTTCCTAATAAATTTCATGCCACATAATCAGTTTTGCCTACATGGCATACAATTTAATGGAAATGAAACTTGCATTGAGACTGGCCTAAGGGTTTGCATAAGAAAAGGGTTCAGTTTTATTCGTACGAAATGTAAAAACCGTGGGTATTTCTTTTGAGGAGAAAATTGCAATTTTGGTACTCGAAACATTGCGCTTCGTAGTTTTGCCCTTCTTAACGTCGTCTTCGTAAAAAGGGTCTCGAATCGTTGTCCTCTTGCTTTCCATGCCCTTTGGTGTATTCCCCCTTCTTTTTAATTAAAATACATGTATTTGATGCAGGAATTGACTCTTTTACCCCTGCTCCCTTTTCCTTGTCATTACGTGCACGTTAATTACGGATCCAGGAAAAACTTTCGGTTCGTATTCTCTCACGGAGACGTCGAAGCCGCAACGCCGCACCGTCTTCATGGACGACGGCACGCTCCGTGGCGTCGGACAGCGCGGCGTCGGGGACGAGCCGAGCAGCCTGGACAGGGACGACCGGCGTGACGCCAGGGACGAGCTGGATGGGGATGACCCGCGCGGCGTCGTGGACGAGCGCCGCGGCGCCGGGACGAGCAGAGCTTCGGCAGAGGCTGTGGCGTCGAGCGACGCGCCGTCGACCATGAAGACGGTGCGGCTTTGCGGCTTCGACGTCTCCGCGAGAGAATACGAACCGAAAGTTTTTTCTGATCCGTAATTAACGTGCACGTAATGACAAGGAAAAAGAAGCAGGGTCAAAAGAATCAATTCCTGCATCATCAAATACATGTATTTTAATTAAAAAGAAGGAGGAATACACCGAAGGGCATGAAAAACAAGAGAACAACGATTCGAAGCCCATTTTTACGAAGACGACGCTAGAAATGGCAAAACTACCAAGCGCAATGTTTCGAGTACCAAAATTGCAATTTTCTCTTCTTTTCAGCATGCTAAGTCAGTGGTTTACTAATCAAGGAAAAGTGAATCGTGACTAATGGTGGTATGTAATTAAATTTAGTAGGCAGCAAGGTTGTACTTAGTACTGAGCCACTAACCCAAGCCTAGGAGTAATAAACTTGGGCTTTGGTAATTTGGTCTCATCTTGTAGAACAACAAGATGAATCGTTTCTCAAAAATAAAAAAAAACAAAAAAAGAGACGAATCAAGAGTCCGAGACGAATATTCTTGGAACGTTGGAACATATAAGATCCCTTGTACATCTATCTATTATATATGTATTTGAGCAAGAAACGGAGCCACCACGTTGGCTCTCAAGGCCTAGAAATTATCACATTAATCAGGGAAAAAAAGAAAAGTAAAAATTACCCACCCAAAAGAAATAGACTACAATACCCGGCCCTTTCAATTCGCAGCGATATATACTTAGAATAGAAAATGTTACGCCCATTGAGCCAGCGATTTTTCATCACACATGTGTTTCTTCAGTTGTAAGGCATCCACCTCCTTCCGGTCTATTGGCCGCAGCTTCCAAACCTAGTCGCCGACGCACAAGTCAATACACTCGGAAAGGATCTTAGCTTAGATGGGTTCGGCATGGCGAGTTCTCTCCTCTCTCCATCTCGAACCGATTCATCCGAAGCCATTATCGTGCATAGGAGGAGGAGCCGGAACGTCCAATGGAGACGATGGCTGTTATGTGCAAATATGATTTTTTGTCCGGTTTGTAGGGATGAGGATGTCGACCGTAACGTCCCGTCACTCCGAGCCGGGCCCGCTTACCTTTGGCAGCTTAATAGGACCTCAAGATTTCCCCACGGACCAACACTAGTCTTTTCTGCGCACTTTGTCCTCACTCATGCACACCCGGGAATCACTTCCGGTCGGTCACCCATCCCTAAATTGCTCCAAGCCAAGCACGCTTAACCTTAGAGTTCTTTAGAGATGAGCTTCCGGAAAAGAAGTTGCAACTTGTTGACATGAGTATTCTATCAATCCTATTAAACCCCGGGCCGAGGATGTTACACACTCACCCCATTAGAAGATCGACGTCCTCGTCGATCAACCCGACGTCCTCGTCGATCAACCCCGAGCCAGGAACTTCCTCTCTTCGTCACGTCCGTGTGTCCGATGCCAGCGCATGTGCCATGCTGTGTGACCACTCCGGACCCACACCAGCCATGCACACCATGCTCGCACATGTGCAACACACGCGCCCGTGAAACCGCGAGAGTCGGCTCGATACCATCCGTAACGACCCGCCACTCCGAGCCGGGCCCGCTTACCTCCGGCAGCTTAATAGGACCTCAAGATTTCCCCACGGACCAACACTAGTCTTTTCCGTGCACTTTGTCCTCACTCATGCACACCCGGAATCACTTCCCGGTCGGTCACCCATCCCTAAATTGCTCCAAGCCAAGCACGCTTAACCTTAGAGTTCTTTAGAGATGAGCTTCCGGAAAAGAAGTTACAACTTGTTGATATGAGTATTCTATCAATCCTATTAAACCCCGGGCCAGGATGTTACATCGACAACAGACCATGCTAAGATGAGAAACTGGTTGTCAACACGATTTCCTAGGTGATTCTACTTGTGGGCACCGTAGTATCCTAAAGCACTACCGGGGACAACAATGGCGAACATCCAGTTCAACCTTCAACCTCTACAGCTTCGTATGCTGGCTCGCAAACTCAAGTGCGCTGGTATGTCTAAGGAAACTCAAGTGCGCTGGTATGTCTAAGGTGTATAATTGTTAATTTCGTTTTTTTTGCCTTTATATGTGATTTGTGCATCAATTTTCTTATGCCAAACTAATGCTAAGGATTTCCGCCTAGGCTATTCAGCGGTGCTATGTTCAGCATTACAATTCTTTTTCCACAAATTACATATGAAAACATATATTGTTTATATTAATTTGCATGCGTTACTTCAATGACAAAGTTCTAATGATGCCTATGCATAGATTGGGAAATGTTTTATTTAACACCAGTGATAAGTTTACCCAAAAAATTGTTGGATGTGGTGAAAAAGAAAAGTATACCATTGATGAGAGAGAGGGAGAGATTTCAGCATATACATCTAAATTGCCTCTTAATACATGTTTATGCAGGTCCCAGGTGCAAGGAACTAAGGAAGAGGACAATGTTCTTTCAAAGAAACAAATGAAAAAGGATGGGCAAGGACGATGCGGCCATGCGCAGCTTCATTTTTTCGAACTGGGATTACCCAACCTCACCTCGAAGAGGCGAGGGTCGAAAGTACAGAGACAACATGTTTAAGTCTTGGAACGAACGGGAAAAGAAAACGAGTTCCCCACCCCTATCTCTCCACCTGGATCGGATGGACGAGATAGGGGTGTATGGGAAGGTTCTATCCCTATTACATACTAGTGGATATCCACTCTTGAGCCTTAGCAACACATCATTACAAAAGACACCAAATCTTCACTGCTGGCTCATTTCATCATCATCCACTTCCTGATCTTCAAAAGTTGTTTTCTTGTGGCTTGCATCATCTTGTCCTTGTTCTTCTGCAGCAGTTGTTCTTGAATCCTCCGACCGAACCTTGAGGGACCTTCTACTTCTCATTAATCTCTCGCATCCAGCTTGGCCACATTGTCCGTGACCCCTTCCCCTTCCCATTTAGTTGTCTTACTCGTCGGTAGGGATATTGCAAACCATCTCTCGACCAATCACCATCCTCATTTTCCTTCCTGTGAGTCAACACATTTGAGCACTTCGCCATCCCAAAAAACTGTTGATTTTTAGAGTTCCGAGCATCTTCCGACTCCTCATCACTAAGCTCACATTCGGACAACCCTTTGACCCTATCCTCGAGTTATACAGTGGACTTTCCTCAATCACATGCAAGGACTTCAGAGGAGTCCTGCTTTTCATCACTTTGTCATTTATGTATGGTGAGTTCGTTGAAGCACCAATCTGCACTTTCTTAGAACCTTCTTGGCTAGTCTGTTTGCCACAGCTAGATTCTCCTCTCTCTTGTGTATTCTCCCGAACCTGGACACCGTTAGTCCTATCCATTCTTGGCTTGTTTGGATCAGGCTGATCATCCTTTGGAACTATAGTTACTTTGACTGACTGATCCCGACCCTTGATTGGCATCTCCACTTCCCTTTCATACAAAAAGTCATGGTACAATAGCTCCTTCTGCTGATGCAGGAACTTTAGTCACATCTGTGCTAGCAATTTTCATCCTGACATATTCCTGTTTGAATAAGGTTCTTTCATCAACTTCCATGGTTACTCCCACCAAGGATCCCACATAGGCACGGGGCTCCATGCTCCTCTTATATTACGGAATACCTTTCACTCTGAACCAATCCTGTTGGAGTTCTGCTTTAGCCCCAATTGATGCATTCCATGGGTCGATTGCAATCTGTGCGAGCACCGATCTCATGCCCAAAGGGTTGAACCTACCCCAATCCTTTATCATCCGAGCTGTTGGGAACCTAACCAGGAACTTGTTGTCAGCAACCCTTCTAGCAGTCCATCTCCACACTGTGGGTAAGAGCTCGAGAAAATTCATCCTCAATTTGCTTGGTAGTCATTGTTCCAGTCCACCACCGTGACCACTACTGTATTCATTCTTTCCTTCGCATGAACTTCGGAGGGATGGTTAGGAATGCAGAAAAATGCCTGTCCTTCAACTTGCGTGGCACATAGCGGGGCAACAAACTCACTCGGCTTCGACCTTGAGCACATGTTGGCATCATGACCCAACTTGCCACATCTCTCACATCGCCAAAGTTTTTTGCAGTCCCTCATATGATGCCCATAATCCTTACAATGGAAGCACTGAATGGAGTCGGGGTAGGTTTCACCTTGCTTTGACGGCTTCGCTCACTTGAACCCGAAACCTCCTTCACATCCTTCTGCTTGAGATCCACTACTCTGTCCTTCTCTTCACAGGATTGAGCAGATTTGGACTGTCCAGTACCCTCACTATGTGGCTTACTCGACTACCCATATGATTCTGCTCCTCTTCATCTTGATCCTCCTTCTGTTGCCACTCTTCGGGTCTATGCCCCGAGAAACCGTGGCGGCCTGTTCGGCCATCGCCACGCCCTCCTAGATCCAAATCCATCCCTACCCCAGCCTCAAGCATGACGCCGAGGAATCATCACACACGGAGCGTACCTAGTCCAAACGATCCGGGCGAACAATCTCATATCACCCTCGGATGTACCACTCTAGATCCTGTTCTTCCCCCAACAATGCCCACACGCTCTCTCGATGATCCCGATTTGGTCAAGAGAGGAGCGGTGAGACTGTAACCCTAACCCTCCGACACCCGCGAGCTTCAGGGGTGATAGGTCCCGAAACGCACCTGCCTCGCCAATTCTTATCGCTCCACCCCGAACCTGATCCCGAACCTCCATTGCTGGGACCCTCGCACCGGAGACTCAAACCCTTGTCCGAGCCAACCGCTGAAGCTGCCGTTGCGGCCGCAAGTGGACCGGGTTCAGGACCAAGCGTGGTGTCTCCCATGTCCGGACCCATGAGCGCGCATGAGCGTCGGATCCACTATGGAATCCATGTGCCGCCATGGATGGGGCTCAAGATCGCCACGGGAGCGTGGCGTGTCGCTACAGCCATCCTCTTCTTCATATGCGCAGCTTCATTATGAACGTATGGGTTAGATACCATCATCAGCACTACCGAGAGAATATATTGCCCATAAAGTTGTAGAAAAAAGACATAAGTTTGTTCAACTATGTTAATTCTACAGTACAGTAAATTATTTTCTTATGCTTATCATCTAGGCGTGGCTGTTCCAATATTCATTCTGATGCACGTGAACAGCAGCTGACTCCAGTATATGATAAGTAGCACGTGATCCCGCATGCTCCAAATCTTTATGCTTGTGGCTATTTAGATATGACAATTCTGCTTATTTAGTAGTTTAGTTGATCATTTATCTGCTATTACTTACGTATTTAATGTTAACTGACTAAAAACTTTAGTAGTGAAGGCAGGTCATAGTGAACATAAAATTATTTACATTATTATTTGTATGTTAACTGACTACTTTCTTGTTCCCAAAACAGAAGCGTACGTACCTATCGATAGTTTTGAGTGTTAAATTCATACAATCTTCAATGAATCTAGACAAAAAAAATGCTATCCAGATTTACAAAAGAGTATGCTCTCCACCTAGCACTTGGATGGGTAGAAATGTGTATTAGTTGAGTCCAGGTAGTACAAGTTATTATAATTCAGTTGGAACAATATTTTGTAGTATTTGACTATGACAAATAAATGTACAACTGTAGCAGTGCTGATGCGCGGGCCACCATACTAGTTACAGTTAAATTCCAAAGAAGCTGCCTTCCCGAGAAGGCATTCAAATCCTTCCACCGTTCATCACACGAAGCTGAAATCTCCCACCTTCTCATGCAACCAGTGGCTCCCATTCCTACGAATCATGAAACAGAATCAACCGTGAGATAATAAGGAGATGCCTTCCCGCCGGGCAGGCACCTTCAGGTATGCATTTCCCCTTGTACAACCGTAAAACATGAGGCGGCACCCCTTTCCTCGATCGATCACACGACACCAATCCAATAGAGCCGGCGGCGCGGCTATGCCCGTCGAGGAAGCACTGACGGTATGCTGCAACGTCACAGAGAAGGACAGCAAAGAGGCTGCCGCTGGGGGTGTGATAAGAAACACGACGCAGGCCATTTAGCTTAGCAGGGGGAGGAGGAATAACGCCGGCTGCCGATGTGGCTGTTGCTTGCGCGGACGCGTCCTGGAAGCCAGGACGTGTTTGTTTCGGAGCTGTGTAAGGGATTGGGAATCCTCTAGGTATACGAATACGTTACATGTGTTTGGTTACATGTTGATGGAAATCAGACTCCCGGTAATCAGACTCCACCGTATAGAAACGCGAATCCCTCCTCCCGAACCGGTATTGACGACTCCCTCCTCTCTCCGCTCGACGCTCGCAGCTGCCCGACGCCCGCAGCCGCCGTGGTCGCTCCTCGGCTCCTCCTCCTCCGCGATCGATCTTCCGGATCCTCTCCTGCTATCGCTCCTCCGAAGGTACCTTCCTCTCGCTCTCTCATCTGTCTCCGTTCTCGTGGACGTTCCCCACCTTCTCTAACCTAGATCCTCCTTGCTTGGAGCAGAGAAGGACACCATCGGCTTGGAGCAAACAAGACACCGGCGAGGGGGGTCAGGACCTAGAGGACGGCTACTGTCTCCCCTGCGACCTTCTTCGCCTCCTTCCATTCGAGAGACCGGTAGGTAGCATGGACAACCTGGATTTGCACCTTCTTGCTTCAGTTCAGTTTGTGCATGCATACGTGGTGGCTTAGTACCTCGGCTAATTACTAGCAATTAGTAGTCTACTTCATGCATATATTCTCCTGTCCTCTCACAAAAAAATTCAGATATTCACGCTGATTCTGCTAATCTGCTCCTTTTAGCTTTGCTGTTTTGGGCTGGAATGCCATAACACTAATCAGTGAAGCACTAAAACTAAGCAGTGACTTGCGGGAAAAGGAAATTAATTTATGCTTTGGGGTGGGAAATTTGCCTGTAAGTCACTGGTCTCAAAATCTATGCCTACAACACTTTCTAGCTAGTAGATATGATTTTTCTGATAGCTGGGAGGTCCATGTTTAATTTGTGATGCATTGTCCTATGTTATCAGTAGAAGCTTCTGCTATATCTCATTTTTGTGTGGAGACTGTGATCACTGCAAAACGGTTCCCCTGTGAAAAATTTGTCACAGGGAGAATTCACCTCCAAGTAGCAGTAGTTTGTCCTTTTGATGTGGCGGTAGATTTCAGTTCTCTGCAGTTCTTGGGAATATTTTGTTTGCCCTGCTTGATCTATTGTCCCAGCTGTTTAGTTGGTTTGAGTAGTTCTAGGTAGTACAATTTTTTCTGTGTGGTTTACTGCAGCTCACAGTACTTTCCTCATTTGTTAAAAAGTACATTTTATTTTATCTGAAGATGGATTGACTACTAAAAATAGTATTCTTAAAGCTGTGTGTCCTTCAGCATCTGGTTAAATTGGATGCTAGGATTCCTCACAAACCTTCTCATCTGTAAATTTTGACCAACCGGGCGGATAAATCACTTGCCCTCCATTTTAATGTCGTAATTTGCTTATCTCTGCATACCTATCTGAGACTGTGATTTACATTATTTTGTTTGGAAACGAGTAGAAACACAAAAAAGGATCAGGGCCCTACCAAAAAGCACAAAGAAAAGAAACTTACAGGGTCAGATTCTCTTGAAAAGAGCTGTCCTCCCCTGGTGTCTAAAAGTTGAGAACACTGAAACAATTTGTCTTCTAAATTTTTACAAAGTTAGTAACAAAATTGAATCTCTTGGAATTATCCACCTTTGGCAACTGCTAAATTGGCATGAAACTGCCATTTTTCGATTTCTTTTGATAAATGGAGGGAATTTAGGGGCCCGTTTCTGTTTGGATGGTATTCGTTCTTCATGTGTTTTGTTAAGGGTATTTTCGCCAGTAACTTGTGCCATGCTTGATTAAATTAATCAAAGAAAAGTCTGAAATCTCTGGCAAGGTTTCATAATCTCACTTGTTCACCACAATGAATGAAGAAAGTGCTTGAAAATAGAAAGAAGGTTGAGAAATAAGGAGCGTAGAAGAGAAATTAAATGAACTCATTCGGGACAGCGATGCAGCATGCATTAGTGAGCTTCGGATGGATAGAAGAACGCTCCACATTTTGTGTGAAATGCTTAGGGATGTTGGTGCATTGAAGGGCACACGCAATATGACCCTAGAGGAGATAGTAGCTCAATTTGTGTACACATTATCTCATCATTTGAAGAACCGAACAATTGGGAAATATTTTTATCGAAGCACTGAAACGGTTAGTAGACAGTTCAACTTGTGTCTTCTAGCTGTTCTAAAGTTGCAAGATTTCTTGCTTAAGACCCCAGAACCAATACCAGAAAATAGCATGGATGCTACATGGAAATATTTTAAGGTAAATGATCTCTTTAGTTTTTTTCTTCTTCTAACAAGAACTACAATTTAGGTGTGTGACGTAATATTTCTTTTGTGTCTTGCATATGTAGAACTGTTTGGGTGCTCCAGGAGATCGAGGCGGCGGCAGCAATCGCCTCGGAGAAGACACCGTGGCCGCTCGCCTCCGCGACATTCCGGCGCGGGCGGACCGACTCACCGCAATCGGCGTCCACGAAGGCGCCGCTCAGGCCCCGACACCGGCCCACCTTCACTCCGGCGAGAACCTCCTTGAGGTTCCTCCGACCACCGACGACGATGACTTCCACGACTTGTTCCGAGATTATATTCCCACTGCGACTGCCATCGCCGACGAGGTCGAGCCGGTCGGCATAGAGAACCGGCTTCACGATGAGCCCCAGGAGTAGATGGGAGATTACATTACTAGTTTGCAGAAAGCCAATATAAATCCAGGTCATTACGACCACATTTTGTATCCAATGTCATTGGCCTGCTAATCTAGTAATCCACTATTACACCTATGTAATCGACTTTTAAATTATTATCAATCTCCGCTTTGAATAACTAGTACTACTTCTCTTGCATTTGACTACTGTTGGACCAACGCGTGTTACGAGAAAAATAGGCTAGGCTGCCGCGACAGCTGCCGTGACAGACAGATGCTTCCATTCACTCACCGTGGGACCCGCAATCGAGAGAGAAGAGTGTCCCAATCTCAAACTCACATGACAAGGCTACCTTGCTAGGAGTACAGGCTACACGTCTTTTTTTAAGTGTAATGAGAGAGGCAACACGTGCTCCCAATCCTAAAACCACCGAGAACCGACGGGTCGTGCTCTAGTATATAGAAGGTGGGCCGCGCTCTTGTGAATAGCACATGGAATGCGCACTTAAGAATATGAGTGGGCCACGCTTCTACGGCTGAATGGTGAGCCTCGGGTGCGAGCAGCGAGGCTACCTGGATAACTATGGGCCACGCTCGCTTGACTAAATCTGGCTCGCGCTCGTATGAATACCCATGGGCCGCACTTTCCAATGACAGGTTCACCTGGTGTGGGAGCGGGAAGGCGGGCTCACATGTCAGCCCCCATCATCTCAATGACTGGTGGGGTTGGCAACTGCTGGGGGTTAAAGTCCCGGAAGCTCAAGGTCATGCGGTCGGGTCCGAGAAGAGGAAAAGTGAAACAAAATGGATAATTTGACTAAATTTGTCTCAAATTTACATTCAAACAATATCCCCGCATGTCCTAAATCTACATTCCTAACCTGAATACCAACAGCAAACACAGGGCAACGATACAAACGTAAAATGCTCCGACCAGCGTGTTTGACTGCTTTTTCAATTCTACAATCTGGCTCAAGTGCTTGTTCAGTTTTTGCAACTCTCCATTCATAGATGAATCGTGCCCTAGGTTTGAGATCTCCTCCTCGGCACCGGACAAAATGCAAGCCTGGATTGGCTCAATTGGGGGAAGCACTTCAACTTCAAGCCCTCGATCTCGAATGTACGTATCCATCCACTCAAAATGACGGCAGGGATCCAAATCTTGAAATGAGGAACGCAGACAATAATGGGATCCCGACAATAATTCCCAAGTCCAATATGCAAATTCCAAATCATGCCAAATTGAGACAAACCCTACCTTTCCATCATTCCCCCGACATGGCTTGCTCTCGCATTTCACAAATTCCCGACCGATGTTGCTCTGTCCGGGAGCGAACGCATCTCAAGCGCTTCGGTGGATCCGGGCGAGGGCAGTTAGGACACGTGGTCAAAGGGACTTCTCCATAACGCAGCCATGCCTTCCGGGGGCCTTCCGAGAGCCACTAGCGGAGCTTGACATTGCTCCCCGCCGCCGCCATCGCGGACTTTTGCTGGAGAAGAGGAAGAAGAAGGTGCGCGAGCAAGGACGGGCTCCCAGCAAGAACAGGGGAACGGAGGAGGCAACGGCAATGTCGGGCCGGAGGGCTGAAATGTGGGTCCGGATGTGTGGGTCCGGATGTGTTTTAGTAGCGCGTCCAACAGAGCAACGTTCGTCCGGAGGGTCCCGCGTTCGAACATAATCCGTTTTCCTTAACTACTTGACGGCTTAAAAGAGCTGTGTCGGGCCGTGGCTATTTGGGCCGTTCCAACCGTCTCATGGGAGCTATTCCATCCAACGATGTCGTATCATAGAGAATATAAGTGAAAGGCGTCGCATGGGAGCTATTGTCCCTTTCGATAGAGGCCATGGAGCTGAGGTGCCAGATGCATTTGATTTCATGCGCCCTCATGAAGGACGAGCAGGACGTGATCTTCCGGTACCAGGCGTCGACTCGCAATAGGTACGAGAGGTCCCGACAGAGATGCTGCTCCGCCGTAGCCTGGGTTACAGGAGGAGATCAAGAATTTGTGTGTGTGGAGACCATGGAGGAGTACGCCAGCTGAGAGCATGCGGATGACTCTGATGATGAGAAGGAACAGGACAGAGGTGCCAAGAATCATGGCAATTTTTGATTGTAGCACTTAAAAAAGAGGACATGCCATCTAATTCAGATTGTGCCGATGCATGTTGTCCCTTGATGTCAAATTATACTATTTCAGTAGAATTATATAACAGACGGGGTCCTGTATGTCTTCACAGTTCATACATAATGATAGACTGCTTGTACTCATATTTTTGAACTTTTAATTGTGACTATTCTATGATGTTTAGAGACATTACCGCAGCATTTCTTCTTGGAGCTAGAAGAATGCAGGTTTTCATAACATAAATAAGCTAATGCTTTTGGGCGAACTTCCATTAGCTTGCTGCTCGTCGAGCTCCCAGATGGCTTTCTTTGTTGGCTCTGGTGAGGTCTTAACAACTGGTGGTGTGGTATCTTAGCTAAGATCACAGTCTACTCCTCTCCATGGATAACAGCGTCAGATTGGTGGACGATAACTACCACATAGTCCTGTGACTCAATATGAATCAACTTGAGGGGTGGCCCGTGCTAGACTGATCTACGATGCACGTGTGCCGAATCTTCAAGAAGCAACACTCCAGTAATTTTATTTCCTTCTTCGGCCTCTATAAAAGCTGAAACTTCCGTAGGATGCCTCCCAACCCCGCAGTCAACTCATTCTTAAGCTGGGATATTTGTATCTTGTTCAGCTGCAGTGTTTCAATTCCTCGACATGCTGAAGCATCATATTATTCTAATGGGCTCCTACAAATAGAAATGGAGAAAGGTCCTGGTATATGTAAGTTTGTCCGTTCATTCTTTCTCTCTTGTATATATAAGGCCAATAAGACAATGTGTGTAGCCTATCTATTAGTGCAGCAGTGTGTGCACATTTATTGACACGTGAGCCGGGTACTATTTTGCAGCCATCAAAACTGATGATGCCTCCTAATCCACACTCGTGCGTGAGAACGCTTCCTAGCAAACCAACTTTTCAACCTAAAGTTTTGTGATAACAACTTTCTGTTCAAAATTTGATCATAACTTTTCTAAAAAAATTTGATCATAACTTTCTATTTAAAGTTTTATAAAAAAACTTTTGCTCAAAGTTTGTGATCAAAGTTTGATGCAAAACTTTGACTTCAAAGTACTGACCAAAGTTTAATGAAAAACATTCGTTTCAAAGTTGTGACCAAACTTTATGATCAAAGTTTGTGACCAAAGTTTCTGATAAAGTTTCCTAAAACATAATGTCTACGGGTCTAAATCTTGCCAAAACTAGAAAGTTTGTTTAGACTGTCTGAAGGTTTGCTGGCTGGGCTCCTAGCGCGCGTTCGTGAATTAGACTGGCCCATGAAGTATCTAGTACACAGTAGAACATTGTGGACTAGGCCTTTCCTTCGACGAAAAGAATTTATGAGTTTTCTAGTCAAAATAATGATCATTATTTTTTCACAACTAAAGGTCATTAGTTGGATCTTACAGTGTAGATTAAATTTCAGAAGTTAACAACTAATAACCGTTAGTAAGGGTAATATTGTCAAAATAATATGTTTATAATACAAAAATTCAGCATAACTAATAAGTTAGTCATTTTTTACATGAATGTATTTCAAAATATTTATGTCAAATTTGATTAATCATCATGATTATTATTGTAGTCAATTTTTAGTGTAATTAACACAAATTTATATGAATAAAAAATATTAACTTTTAGTTCAATTACTAAACCACCCTTGAACAAATGACCATTAGTTGAGGAAAAATAATGGCCATTATTTTGGACCAGAAAACTACCCAAAGAATTTCTATCCCTGAAGTACATACTTTTTTTGTTCAGAAAAAAAGAATCTTGTATTTCTGTTAATTTTACCAAATGCAGTACAATGAAATTTACCGCTATTGCATCGCGGTTGCAATCGAAGACATATGGATGCAGGGAAGGAAGGTGGTCCCACGGCAGTGCAAATCAATTATAACTAGACACGTTTAGCTTGTCATTAATAGCAGAAAAGACCGAAACCTGCGAGATATTCAAGCACTATATATACCCAACGGTTTTCTTGTTCTGATGTCCAAAACTCTCTTTTGTATTAGAAGAATGAGAAGGTCTTGATGGTGAAGCCCAACAGAGTTTCTACCCCACGTAACGGCAGCGGGACTAGGAGTTGTTAGGAAATTTGAGTTTTCAAAGCTTCGCTTCGTCGAGATACCCATGTTACATGCTCCAATGGGGACAAGATTCTTGGCGAAACCCAAGGGAGTTTCTACATTCCAATAAGAAGCGGGAATTATATCAGTTCCAACCCACGGATTAGGAATCAGTGAACTAGATCCATATGAGGTAATGATGAACATCGTGAAAAGTAGCCAGATCTTCTGTTATGCAAAATGTTTACCGTGAGATGGCCGGTGCTGGTGATATGCCGGAGTTTGGAACTACCTTCACGGAGAGGCGGGATCTACTGGTGGTAGTAGTGGTAACTGATCTGTATAAACTGCTTGTAAACCTGAGGCAGCATCCAGAGTTAATGGCGTACTTAAGCTATGGCAAGCCTGAAGAGTCAATCATACAAACGAGGAGCCCCTCGAGTTCCATCTGAAATATATATTTTATTTGTAGACAACAGGGTTGGTCTACAAACGGTTGTTGGCTTCGCTGAATATGTCGCATGACGAGTTCTAGAACGGGGAGTTCAGGACCAGGTGCGAAATTTCTTGGAGAGGAACATCTGCCACATGGTCCCCGAGAATGTCATGTGCCCCTGGCTGGAGTTGCCGGAGCAGATCCATGGACTATGGGCGCATTGCAGTGAGTGGTACGATGAAGTACCCAGATGACTTCGACACGAGTATGCGTTTTGAGTCCTCAGGGACTCGAGCCCTCCATCATCTCATTGTCCGTGTGTCTGCTACTCCGAGATACATGCCCATGTTAGGGGAGACTCTGTAAAGATTACATGCAGCGCAAATAGTAATTAGACCTACGTGGGGCAACTAAGTTTTGAAAGTCTTTGTGAGTTGTGAGTGCAGGTAGGTGCTATCTTTAATGCTTAGTGGGCTGGACGTGGTGGGCAGTGGCAGTGCTCCTGACCCTGCCCCTGGCCCCGCTAGTATTGCCGTGCCACATGGCGAGAACCGGTCGCACTATGTCTTGACCATCACTGGGATGGGACTAACAGCAGTGTATTTATTTTTGTTCATAGATTTAGTAGCTCCTGTGTGCTTGAACAGATGATATTCATTTGATTATTTATACCTTGTACAAAAAATTGGTTCCGCTGGCTGCGCGTCGTCGTCACTGAGTGACGCTCTTCGGATGTCAATGTTTTTTTAGATGAGGAGAGATCAATGGTAGTTGGAGGCAAAGAATAAGCAATCACGCCTGCTTTCAACGGCCAATCAAGATCCGTTTCTTCTTTCTTTCATGGGCGGAGTAAAAATGCCCATACAAGAAAGAACAACCGATTGAGCTGGGGATGCTGGCTGACGCAGGTGCAGGAGCAAAAAAGCGACATCTACTACCTCGCCTCGCATGACCATGCGCACATCATCACGTGCTACTAGGATCAGTCACATGTTCCCATCGCCCGTTTTCCTGCCTCCACTTCGACCTCGCACGACCCCGCATAATCGACATCTACGACCATCGCCGTTTTCCTGCCTCCACCTCGACGTCGCCTCACACGACCCCGTGGAATCAACGTCTATGACCCCGCGGATCAAGATTGTCGGCAATCATCAAGCGAGCAATCGCCCCATCCATCCGTCTATTCTGGGCACGCTCTATGATACTTCGCGGTAGTCTCGTGTTGGTACTAAATTCATTTTGTGTGCAAATTTGGTCAAAGATCACTCAGATTGATATTTAAACCTATTTAACCAACTGTACTATACTTCACATCAATAAAACTGATTGGAACATTCCAATTTACAGAATCTGGAGCCACAAAATTTCTGAAGCGCTTTGCAGCTGAATTTCACCTAGCTCAGCCTCCCCATTCAAGCATGTGTATGAATCAAAATTTAACCATGCCTCTACATTTATAATACTGCTATGTGTGAGCATATTTGTGTTTTCTGATCAAATCAGAGGTATCTCCGTTCCAACATCCAAGGACCCTCTTCACTGGTTGTGTAATAACTATTGTATTCCTACAGAATTCTTGAAAACCCGGACTGAAAATTAGCACTGTTTGGAATTGGAACAGAGTGTGTGGGGCACTGAGCGCATAAGCAATACAAATAAGCTGAGAGAGGCAGTACAACACTTATGGCTAAAAAATTCTTGTTCGCACATGGCAGATATAATCATGCAGCATTAATAATGAAATCTAGGATTAAAGAAATGCAAGTCGACATATCACTTTTTTTTCTTTTAGGCCAAAGAAAAGTTTGTTTGGCATAGTCATGGAATCTCATGGCTAGTAGTATCTTTACAGAGTGTGAGTAAAATTCTCTCAATCTCTTCTGTCTCTCTTGATTCAAAAAGGGGGAAAAAAAGAAGCTAACAAAGGAGCGTGGAGTTTGAAGCATTGCACCGCTAGAAATCCCAAAAAGAAGAGTCGGTAAACCTATATCTACTAATGATGAATCGGGGGTGCAATCATCATCAACGAATTCAGTCTAGCTGCATCGTCTGCTAGACGCATGTTAGTAAATATAATAATGGGTAAACAAGATCGAAACAAGACACATATTTTTTACATGAAAAAGCCTTGCAGGAAATCCCACTGGTGCCAACCGGCGATCTTCACTATATATAAAAGGAGAGTTTACAAAATGGAGGGAATTACAATGAGTCTCTCTTTCCCCATGCAATACACAAGAACCGTAATATGGGAGTACTCCACCTCTCACACCTCTTAGGCGTCCCTAGCAAGGTAAATTTGGATCATATTACAACAATCTCCACCTTGACACAAATTCAATCTTCTAGCAAATGAAGGAACATCCATGAACTCCCTTCAATAATAAATAGCACCGTGCACCAACAAGTCACTAGGACTTAACTGTAACACTAACCAAGCTTGAGCATAGCTCAAACTTAGCAATAGAAACTGGCTTTGTCATCATATCAGCAGGATTACAATGCGTACTTATCTTGCACACTTTAATATCACCAAGAGCAATAACACCTCAGATAAAAATGATACCTCACATCAATATGCTTTGTCCGATCATGGAACATCTAATCTTTTGTAAGGTAAATAGCACTCTAGCTATCCCAGAATATAGTAGTGCAAGAATCATCTCCACAAAGCTTAGCATATAAACCTTAAAGCCAAATAGCTTCCTTAAAAGATTCAGAAATAGCCATATATTCAACTTAGGTAGTTGATAAAGCAACAACAGACTGTAAACAAGCTTTCCAACTAGCAGCACAACCACCAATAATGAAAACAACCTATGAGAGATCTCCTTCTATCCAAATCACAAGCATAATCTATCAAACACAGACCACGCAGTACGGGTTAGGCATGCAAATCAAGGAAAATAGGTAAGAAATCGTAAGGATAGGAAATTGCACTACCATAACATGAACAACATCTACACCAAAGCATAGAGTATGTTGCTACGATCCCAACGCAACTGACCGCATAATTTTCTGACTCGTAGAGACAAAGATATGAATTTCCAAAGGAAAAAGGATTATTGGAAATTCAGAAAAGATGGAAAAAAGAAATCGGAGAATATTTCTAGAATATTCCTTACCGCGACAACACCATGCTAGCACCACGCTAGCGCCATGTAGGCCAAACTTCTGCCAGATCAGCACCACATGGCAATACTTTTGCCACGTCAACGAGTGCCAACTCGATGCCACATCAGCAAGTTTTCTGCCACGACAGCGCCACGCCACGTGGCCAACTTTTGCCATGTCGGCACGCACAACGCCAACAACCGACGATGGGCAGCGTCACTCCCCTGCTCATCCGAAGCTTGCCGGAGTCGCCACTTCTTGGCGCTACAGCTCGCTGGCGCTCAAACCAATAAAACCAGGACCTCCAGCCATCCACCACGCACCCGAGAGCACCGGTCCCAAGCACGGGCTCGCACCACACTGGCGACGACAACTCACCGGAGTTACCAGCGGCAGCGACGCGCAAGGCCAAAACCCCACTCCTCAACAAACTGCCACAAAATGAGCACTAACAGAACCCCGTGCTACAAGGAAGCTTACAGAACCAATCCCCAACCTCAAGTCTCACCGGAGCATCGCCGGCTGCGAGAGGTGCGGCATCGGAAAGGGGAACTTCCACAAATCTGAAGAAAACTAGCTCCTTTCTACCAATCACTAGAGCTCGCGCCCGACAATTAAATTTAGAGGTGAGCTCGTTTCTAAGTCTTTCCTTCTATAATTTTGAGAATAGATTACATATAATCATGCAACACATTCGACCACCAAGGTAAGTCCTTTTGAGGTAGTGTATGGTTTCAATCCCCGTGCTCCTATTGATATTTTGGATTTGCCTACTAGTGAGAGAGTTCACATTGATGCAAAGGAACGTGCTGAATTTATTTTGAAGATGCAAGCAACAACTAAGGACAACATTGATTGTAGAGCCTAAGAAAGATGGTAGTTGGCGTATGTGTGTTGATTGTAGAGCCATTAACAATATTACTATTCAGTAACGTCATCCTATTCCTAGCCCCAACTGTTGATGTGCACTAACCATCACTAGCGCTGATCTTCAGAACCGTTGTACTCTAGCTTCCAGCACAGAGAGAGGCCGAATTAGGTATTTCGAAGGCGTTCCGTGGGACTGCTCAATTGTTTCCATGTCTTTGTATTAGTCACCGTGAATCATCTCATCCGCGTCGCACAAGTCTGTCACACTAGTGTCAGCTACGTGACGGTGCTGAGTGTCATCATTGTCTCCTCAACCCGGTCATCATCAAGGACTAAACATACATATACTCAACTCTCGAACCATGTCTTCCATATTAACTATCGTGATTCATCTGTGCATGATAATTGTTGATAGTATGGTAGATGTATCTCTTTTATCTGGTATGATAGATTTATCTAAATCTTGCGTACGTTTGTGTAGTTAGTCTGTGATTAACATGTTGATGATTCATTTCTGAATTAAATTAGAACAAAAAGTGCTTACATTTCCAACAGGGATGCACTGAATACGTGTCAAACTGGACTAAAATAAACTCACGCACACACACAATGACCAGCACCCATCACCCCTGACATTATTATTTCCACACCAGCAAGCTTTTAAGAGACTTTAACTTGGTTTTTGTCTTACTTATAATCACGGTCTACTCCTTTATCTAGATAATGCCATCATATTAGTGGACAGCAGGGGCTAAGCTGCATTATGTCATTGGTGTCTGCCGACACAGATGACTTGCGACAAAATTAGTGTACAATCCATATTCACTACTGTAACCTCTCTGGCAAAGCTCAGTCACCCCGGCGCAAATCTTGTGCCTCAAATTACAGAAACTGGTTCGCAATCTTGTGCTTGAGAGACTCAGGAGTACGTCTTGTGTGCCGAATCGTCAACAATCAACACTTCAGTAAATTTATGAGTTTTTTCGACCTGCAAGAAAGCTGAAATTTCCCTGGTATGCCTCTCAATCCCACGGCCTTACTTTCGTAAGCTGGGATATTGTGTGCAGTATTGTTCAGTTACAGATCCAGTCCAAGCTGGACATCATGGGCGGGCAAGCAGAAGATTATTATGTTCGGTTCCTACAGTAATAAATGGAGCAGATACTGTGGTATATACATATGTTAGTCCATTTGTTCCTTCTCTGCAGTATATATAAGGCCTTTAACAGATTGTTTGGCATTGTGCGTACAATAGCCAGCTAGTTGACTGGACCGTGTTACTCACTTCAAGTTTCTGGGACTGTAAGACTTGCGAGGATTTTTTGAATGCATTGGGTGATCAAGAAGTGTAACATCCTGATCCAAGACTTAATAGGATTGATAGAATAACTCATGTCAACAAGTTGTAACTTTTTTCTAGAAGCTCATCTCTAAAGAACTCCCAGGTTAAGCGTGCTTGGCCTGGAGCAATTGAGGGATGGCTGACCGACCAAGAAATGTTTCCCGGGTGTGCATGAGTGAGGACAAAGTGCACAGAAAATACTAGTGTTGGCCTGTGGGGAAATCTTGAAGGTCTGTTAAGCTGCCAGGTGTAAGCGGGCTCGGCCCGGAGTGGCGGGACGTTACAAGCAGTTCCACCTTTTATGATTTTTCTTGGCTGCAATTATATGTTCAACTGGTATTACATTACTATATATTATTTCTATTGAATATTGTTGAGTTCCCTTCACGTCTTATATTTCATGGAACTATTTCATGCATGCGTCAGTTCCATGAAATGTCCTGTCTTGCCACTAACACGCTCCGCTGCGCCAGTTTTTGAAAAAGGGAAAAGAAATCATGTTGAAATAGGATGTGGCCAATCATAAATAAGCTATCGAATAGGGGTTTTCTACTAACCTCGTGCAACAGGCCCATCTCGTCCGTCGGAGCCCATCCGACAGCCCAAACACCGTGTGACACGAATAAAACCAGCTACAGCCACTCCGCGCGCAACCGTAACCGTTATTCTATACCGCCTTTCTTCTCCCTCTCGTACCGGCGGCGCGCATCGAGACGCAACGGCGTGGGAAGCCATCAGCAACGAGGTCAGCCACCAGCGAGGTAAATGGTGACCCCGTGGCGCCCTCGCCGGAGAGCGTGTTCAGCCAAAGCTGAGCGTGTCTCCATCAAGGGATCCCCGGTGTCGCTGATCCCTCCCTCGATGTCGGCCAGCGGGCAAAGAATGGCCATCTACCAGCCAGGGGTGGATATGGCGAGGAGATCTAGGTCGATAGCGGTGGCATTCGATGGCTCGGACAAGTTCCCGGTTAACCTCTTCTTGTTCTATTTCAGATCCGGCGAGGCCATGACAGGTCGTCCTAGATCAACGAGGAGGAAGGGACTTTACTGCCCATGTCGGGCTATCCCATCCTCCCCCTCCAGCCTAGTGGCCCACGGCCCAAGATGTCGAGAGGCGGTGATGTGGCCGGCGCGAGCGGCCGCCAGGCCGGCCGGAAATGGTGTGTCTCGCTCGGCGAAGGCTCATCAAGCTCCTTGATTACATTCGATGTCGGCTCTCATGACAAGGTCACAAAACTCTGCAAGCATTGGTACATATCACAGATGTCAATCTATCTACTTCGAGTCTACATAATTCCTCGCATATTGCTGTTTTTTTACTAATACAATTAATAGTTGAGTAGTTTTCTGGTCCAAAATAATGGCCATTATTTTTGCTCAACTAATGGCCATTAGTTCAAGGGTAGTTTAATAATTGCACTAAAAAATAATATTTTTTATTCATAAAAATTTGTGTTGAATACATGAAAGATTGACTACAATAATAATGATGATGATTAATCAAATTTAACATAAATATTTTATAACAAATTCATGTAAAAATTGACTAACTTATTAGTTAGGATGAAATTTTCTATAATAAACATATTATTTTGACAATATTACCCTTACTAATGGCCATTAGTTGTTAACTTCTAAAATTTATCCTATACCGTTGGATCCAACTAATGACCATTAGTTGTGAAAAAGTAATGGTCAACTCCTATAATATTTTGTGCATTTGAAATAAAAAATCTTCAACCCTAGAAAAGATTGATCACCCCCGCCAAACCATGTCTGAGAAAGGAGCCGCAATGCGCTCTGGCTGTGATTGTTAGGTGGTGTGGATCCCGGCGTGCTGGCCAAAATATGTGTGTGATCTTCGGTTCATAGACCTGGCCGCACAGATACCACCTTGCATGAGCTCTTCACCGGCCATGACAATCTCTGGGCGGCATCCGCCATTGGTACCACGCTGGCAACGCAGCGCCCCAGACTGTCCCATGGGCTAGTCTTGATTCCTATGTAGCGATGGTCACTGTAGTGGAGTCCCCAGAGGTGGAGGCCACCTCGTTCCGGTAACACAAATGGTCGTTCCGGTAACCATGGTGTAATCAATTTTGGGATATAACGTGACAGCACGAGAATCTTATCCCTTCTTTGCTAGTACCATATTACAAAATATGTCACAAAACATTCTTAATTATGGATGGAACAATCAACAATACGGCATAAAGAACCCAAAGTAGTGTGTTCCAATATTACTCCAACAAAATCCAGAAGGAAAAGGAAAAAGAAAGATGCCACTGACTCAAGAAGAGGCAATGTAGAGACCACCTACGAAGGAGGAAATGATGTGTTAACAGACTGGTGGGACCCACAATGCCTTGTCGGACAAAACCATCGTGCGGATAGATGATTGGCCTAAAGTCAGCTGCTGAAAAAGCGACCGGCACATCCATCCATTTAAGAAGTCCAACTGGCGGACAAGCAGCTACGTGAGATACTGCCTGATGTATTCTCTGCGTTGTCTCTTGGATGGAAAGTCTCTCCTATTTCCTACGGTGATTATGAGGATCGTTCCCTTGGATGCTTGACTGCACGCGTATTGAGCTGCCTTTGCCACCGGAACTTCCTGCATCGCCCTTGATCCTGACTGATGCACTTCGGGGGTTCTGACTGTCGGAGAGACAGACGATGCCTGCTCGAGCTGCAGCGGCGGTGGATAATGAGCTGGTTGTGCGGCCCCGTAAGACGAAGCATATATTGGCGGGACATAAGGCATGTGGAACGGTAAGGGTGGCGGTGGTGGCGAGTGTCTGCGAAGGTGTCGGCGGCGAATAATGACTAGCGTGCATCAGCGAGCGAGGGCCTTCAATTTGTCCCTTCTGTCTTGCCGCACACATTGCCTTGATTTCTTCACAATTATTGGTCGTGTGATTCACCCCTGGCCCGTGATAGTAACAGAAAAAACCTTGGGGCCTATTCCCTGAGAAATTCCTGCCTCGGCCTCTGCCTCGTCCACCTCCTCTGTTGCCACCTGACTGAGATGACACCTACGATTGTTCCGAAGGACGATATTCTTGCTGCGGGAAGTCCTGCTCTACATTGTATACGTTCCTTGACATTTTTTGCTGGTTCCCTTCATGCCTGAACTAGTCCGGGCACTTCTCCCCCTTCGTTCAAACTGGTTGCGCCAACCTGCCTTGGCGTTTTGTATGTCTTCCTCGACCCTTACTTGACCTTCCAATATTCGGAGCAAATGATCCAAAGTTTGCGGTCGCTTTTCCCTGATTCTTCTTCGGGCTTCACGGATATGAAGGCCCCTTGCCACAGATTCTATGACGATGGGTTCTGGTACATCAGCCACCGACATTTCAAATGCATAAACCTTTTAGTGAACTGTGCCGGTGTTTCTCCTTCTCTCTCACAACACGCGGCCGGATCTCCGCTGTTCAACTCCTTCGGGTGAGATCCACGAAAGTGCATCAACAAAGCTTTTTTGAGCTGTCCCCAAGAGCTGATAGATCCGGCTGGCAGCCTAGAGTACCAAGTGCTTGCTATGCCTTCCAATGCTAACGGTAGCACCACGGCTTTGATGGCATCCCCTCCGCCGACGAGACTCAACCGCTGTCTCATAATTGATGAAGAACTCTTTTGGGTCAGTCATTCCTCTGTATACCGGAAGCTTGACTCCAGCCAGCCGATGTGGCCGGACCGCTGTCTGCAATTCCCAAGTTAAAGGCAATGAAGGGTCTACCTCCACTTCCTGGCCTGGACCTGCAACCGCAGGAAGAGTAGTTTGCCTTGGTAACGGATCCTCCCGTGGCTGCATCATCTACCTGAGCCCTTGATTATGCGAGGACAACTCCTGAAAAACTTCATGAGCTGGGGCCCTTTGTTCCGGCATATTTGCTCTCTTGAGAACCTCTAGTTGCTTTGTCAACAACTCCTGCGTTTTAATGACGGCTTCAAGCCTCTCCTTGTATCCTTCCTCCTGCCTCGTGAATTTTTACATGGCTTGCTTTCTCAGCTCATGCTCTTCGATCAATCTCCTTTGAGTATACTATGCTTCTAACCGAGCTGCAAGAAGGCTTACTTGCACCTCTCCTCGAGCCTGTTCCTCGGGATCCCTATGCGGCCTCCGATGTTCTTCCCTTCGAGTATGCTCTTCGCGCTCTGCGAGAAATCCAGTATTGTCTTCCCTTCTTGTTTGACCTTCTCGCTCAGCAGGGGCCCATCATTCTCTTCCCTTCGAGCATGCCCTTCACGCTCGGCAAGGAGCCCGGCGTTGTCTTCCCTTCGAGCCTGTTCTTCACGCTCGGCGAGAAGCCTAGCATTGTCTTCCCTTCGAGCTTGCTCTTCGTGCTCTCTTTCCCAGCTCTGTCTTTCCAAGTCCAAGCGATCACGCTGCGAGCCGAGGTCCTCCGGTGTAACTCGTGCCGACGCTTCACGGCCTCCTTCGGTTCCGGTTGAAGTTCCTTCATTGGCTGCCCCCTCGGTCATGTCCGCAAGTACACCTTCTTCTTGACCAATCGTGCCTCCCAGCTCGACTCATCGTGGAACCCGAAGGGTCACCGACCCTCCGACTTCCGGTGTATCCTCCGGCCACAACGTAGGCTTTTCCGTTCGATCCCCACGGTCGGCGCCAGCTGTTGTGGTTACGAAGGCCACAAGCAACGAGAATGGGGCCAGCCCAAGGCGTCCCGGAGATTTTAGGGGCTACGGGACTACGAAGGTCCTTGGGCTAGGCCTATTGGAGAGGAAGAGAAAGACTATGAAGGGCGTTGGAGTTCAAACAGATCACGAAGGACCCCTTGACATATCTTTCATTACGTTACGGTAGGGTTATAGGGAGGGATCCGAGGGCTGATGAGATGGGCTTGAGAGAGTATTTATAGTCCATACTCTCTCAACCCTAATTGTCATATCAACCCATACAAGTTACACTTATACCCTTCCTATTCTACCTACTCTTGGGCCGAATCCCTTCTTCATGTGCTTGCTGGGCCTTGGTTGGGCCAATTCCTCCCCACCAAGTGCTTCTTCCGGGCTTTGTGGTGCTTGCTCTAAGTCCTTGTTGGGCCTTGTTTCCCTCCGGGCCAGCCCATTGGGGTAAGGTGATGATCCTCCACCAACGGAGCGTGCAAGATGGTTTCGCGGTTTGGGCCTCAAAACCGGTGGCGACGATTGGTGGTGCACGTGGCACCTTCGCGAAGCTAGCGTCGAGGTGCAACAAATATGTGAAGGGCCCGATGGCGTTTGGGCAATGATGAAAGAGTTGGACGACTTTGCCCCTGGTGGTAGGTGGGAGTCTATTGTAGGTGAAGGGTAGTTGGACATTAGTCATCGGACTAGTGCCTATATAAGGAAGGGTGAATGCATGGAGAGGGGTGCCTCTTCCCATCTAGTCTTTTTGTATTCTTGTGCTAGGGTTTGTGCTTCAAGCAAAAAGGAGAGGAGAGTTGAGTGAGACAACTCTTTGCATCCAAACGAGTGGGAGGATGAGGGTGGCTTCCTAGCTTTGTATATGGTTGAATCTATGAAATGAGATTCGAATTTGTGCCCATCCTCTAGTTCCCGAGTTCTTCTCTTTTTCGTCATTTTCGGACCCTTTTTCTTTGGAATTTTCGATCTCTTTCTTGGATGAACTTTGAGATGGATTTATTGGGGGATCTTGGTGCTGGAAAACTCTAGAACAATCCTTGATGGAATCTTGACCAAATCCATGGCACGATCACCTTTACATAGATTTCTCCAAGGTTCCTTCTTTTCGTGTTCTTGCACAAGATCTGAAATTCCGCCCTCATTTTTGTTCGTTTTATGTGGATTCTTGTTGGAGGAGGTGCGCAATGGTCTTGTGATCATCTGGTCCAAATTTCACTCTATTCGAAGCTTACTTGATTAAGTTTTGGTTGATTCTTCCTTGATTTCGCGTGCTGTTTGGACCCAGTCGGAACTTCCGATGCGATATGGGAACTTTTGGTACGAACTTCCGATGCGGGACCTAAACTTCCGATGCGGGCCTGGAACTTCGATGTGGACCTCCGATAGGCTGTTTTGAGTATTTCCAGTCGGAACTTCGACCCAGTTTCGGAACTTCCGATATGTGACCGATCTGTTTGTGTTTCATTGATCTTTGCGTCAACTTCCTTTCTCCAAGTTGTTCTAGGTTGCTTCCGCTTGTTCTTAACCACTCCTAGGGTTAGCATACCACCAGTTGGTATGTATAATCTTGGTGGATTACTTTGGGTAGTAATTGGGACATAGGCCAAGTTCTCTAGTAGAATTTTAATTGGCTCCCATTCATCCCCTGTCTGGTTGCCTTCTCGGTCCTTAAGTTACACATGCTGCTGGAAATTAGAACTATGTTACATAATCATGCTAACTCGTTACATGACACCAATATACCCCTGGCTGTTTTGTTCTGCAGGTCTACACATGGACGAGAGCTATCCGGAGAAGACAACAAAATAGTAGCGCACTTGTTCGAATATTACCCATGGAAACTACGAGAAGCAAGCATTTTCCATTCATTCCGTTCTTTATGCGTGTAAGTTGAAAGATCTACCATTGGCACAAAACAGGTGAGGGTGAGGACTCGAAGCCTTGCAAACTCGTTTGGAGATGAACCCTTTACGATCGAGGCTCTGTTCGTTTCCTGCCCTCTAAAATTTAGCGCTGTCACATCAAAGAGAATCTTATTATTTATGAATATTTTGATCAATTTAATGATAAAACCCTATTGACAGATTGGCTCTAATTTTTGAGATGAATCTAATGAGCTTAATTAATTTATATTTTGCTAAAGTGATGCTACAGTAACCGTCTTCTAATCATGACTTAATTAACCTCATTAGATTCATCTCAGTAAATTAGTTTAAGGGCCTATAATTTATTTTATAATTAAACTTTATTTCGTACTCCTAAATATTAAGATTCTTTTTGATATGACAGCTATAAAGTTTAGACCCCAGGAAACGAACACACCCCGAGTGATCAAAACATAAGGTGTCGATCTATAAATAAACACGCCTCCCTGTCTACCCGAAACCTTATGTTTCACTTTTGCCATAGAGAGACGTCCCTAGATTTTTTTACATAATGGAAATAAAGTTTACATTGTTTCCGGCCTCTGCATGATGCACACAGCCGTTTTTTTAATTATTACAAGAAAGCAATCGACCGACCGCGCAACGGGGAACCAAACTAGGAGTGACCAAGTCTATTATTAAATTTCCAACCGAAACTAACAAAGAGCTCCATAGCGGCAACCTCCATGGATAAGCAGGCCGATCGGATATCGAACATGGTCTCCTTAGGCTGCAAGCTGCGCCCGATATCGCAACCAGTAAGTCCCCCTGAATAATGCCTGCAAAAACGAAGAGTACATTATAGTATTAAAACACAAATCATTTCTGCAGCGCCATATGGCCCAGCAAAGAGCCGCTACCCCCACGAGAATAATCTTACGGGCTTTCAAATTGAAATTAGAAAGCCAATTACTCGTAATATGAGCAACTGATCTAGGTGGGGACAATCCCGTAGCTATTTCAACTACCCTCCAAAGGTTCTTGGCGTGATGGCAATCAAAGAAGAGATGTTGAATTGTTTCATCCTGATTACAGAAGCAACACTTCTGACTACCTCTCCAATTCCTTTTTATAAGATTATCCTTTGTCAAAACCACCCCGCGAGCGAGGTACCAAAGGAAAATTTTAATCTTTAAAGGGAGTTTCAGTTTCCAAATCCCCTTGTGTCGAAAGGCGGTGTCCTGGTTTATTAGGTAATTTCCAAGACACTGCATCCCTGTCACTAGATAAGGAAATGTGAGAAACTTTAGCCACGAGAGCATCATATTCCGTTCGTTTTACCCCTATCAAGTCCCTCCGAAAAGAGAGGTTCGAGAGGGTGTTGACCCATAACTATCGCCACTGTTTCATGTGGCTTACGGACAACATGATATATGTTCGGGTAAAGTTCACGGAAAGGACGATTGCCACACCATGTATCTTCCCAGAACCGTATTTGGCTCCCATCCTTTATATTAAAATTGATGCATGGAAAAAAATCGTCCTTGACTTTCAAGAGGCCGCGCCGAAGTGGGAGTCTCCTTGTTTGATTTCGGCTCTGTGCGAGAGTTCTCGAACCCGAGATATTTATTCCGGAGAAGAGACTGCCATAAGCCATCCTCATTTAGGAGTTTGTATAACCACTTACTAAGAAGGCATTTATTCTGGGCCTCTAAGTCTATGATGCCAAGCCCTCCTTGATCCTTTGGTCGACACATTAGGTCCTATTTGGCTAGGCAGTATTTGTGGGTATCTTTACCCCTTGCCAATAAAATCTGGAACGTATCGAATTAAGAACCTTAAGGACTTCTTAGGTATCTGTAAAAAGGACATCATAAACATTGGTAGACTACTAAGTACTGAATTAATCGAGTTAGTCGTCCCCGTAGGAAAGATGTTTTGCTTTCCAACAGTTTAGTCTTCCTTCGAATCTTTCCACTATTATTCTCCAATCACTATTATTGAGTTTTCTATGGTGCATCGGAATACCTAAATAACGAAAAGGGTATTGTCCAATCTTACAACCGAAAAGCTCGATATACTGATCTTTGAATTCTTTCGCCTCACCGTAACGAGAATAATTCACTCTTGTGGAAATTGATCTTAAGGCCCGACAGTTGTTCAAAGGCGCATAACAAAAGTTTCATATTTTTTGCCTTTTCAATGTCGTGGTCCATAAATAAGATGGTGTCATCCGTGTATTGCAAGATAGACAGGCCATCCTCCACAAGGTGAGGGATTATTCCATTGATCTGTCCATCATCCTTTGCCTTTTAATGAGCACGGCTAACATGTCGACCACGATGTTGAACAAGATTGGAGACACTTGGATCCCCTTGGCGCAATCCTTTCTTCGTCTGAAAGTAGTGTCCTATGTCATCATTTACTTTGATACCGACACTACCTCCAGAGATGAACCTTTCTACCCAACGACACCACTTAGGGGAGAATCCCTTCATACGTAGTGCCTGTTGTAAAAGGAGCACTTAACTTTGTCATATGCCTGCTCAAAATCGATTTTGAATATGACTCCGTTACGCTTCTTTGTGTGGAGTTCATGAATTGTCTCATGTAAAATGACAACGCCCTCCATGATGTTACGCCCGGGCATGAAAGCCGTTTGAGAAGGCGAAACTATGGACCCGACTACTGCATTGATTCTGTTAGTTCCAACCTTAGTAAAGATTTTGAAGCTAACATTAAGCATACAAATATGCCGGTATTGTTGAATCATTTGAGCATCGGTGGTCTTTGGTAATAAACTAATGATACCAAAGTTTAGGCTAAAAAGAGGCAGCTTCTCCTCATGAAAATCTGAAAATAGATTCATAAGGTCTGTTTTAATAACTTCTCGGAAGACCTGGTAGAACTCCGCCGGGAATCCATCAGGCCCAGGAGATTTATTATGTTCCATCTGGAACACAGCCTCCTTTACTTCCTTTTCAGTAAAGGATGTCGTGAGTATCTCATTTTCCTCTTCGAGTCACTTGTGGGATATCCTCTGTCCGGGATTCGACCAAAGTGAATGAATTTTCAGCCGGAGAGCCAAACAAGTCTTTATAATAGCTTGTTATATAGGCCTTGAGCTGCTCTTCACCAATAACAATCCCATCCTCTTGTTCTAGATGGAAGATGCGTTGTTTGCGATGTTTGCCGTTCGCAACCAAGTGGAAAAATCGGGTGTTGTTACCACCTTCCAACAAGGTTTTGACTTTAGCACGTTCATACCATTTGATCTCCTCCTCTCGTAATAAAGTCACAAGTCTTTCCTTTAGATAATGTTTCCAATTTATCTCAACATCGGAAAGAGGAGAGGACTCGGCTTTTTTATCGAGTGAGTCTATTAAGGAGATTAACTTTTTCTTCTCCTTTTTATAATGACCAGCTGTATGCTTCGCCCATCCACGCAGGAATTTGCGTACAGCTCTGATCTTATTTTGCCAGCGTTCCAAATTAGAGTGTCCATTATTAGTTGATTGCCAGATATTTCCAACCATGTCATAGAACCCCTCTCTAAGGAACCACCCTCTTTCAAATCTAAAAGGAGGTGTGGTTTGTGTATGTGTTGATGATCCCGTATTAAGCACAATCGGGGTATGATCTGACTGGCTCCTGTCCCTAGCCTCCACGGTAGATAGTGGGAATTTTTCCTCCCACTCCGTGCTAACGAGGATACGATCCAGTTTCTCGTATGTAGGGTCATCCCCATGTCCAGCCCAAGTGAACTGACATCTTGACATTTCAATTTCTCTCAGATCGAGAACATCAATGACCTTGTTGAAAACATCGGGCCATTTATGATCGAAATTATCAGTACTTTTCTCCTTAGGTCCTCTCATTATATTAAAATCACCTCCCACTATATACGGGAGAGACTCACGAGAGCAGGAGTTAGCAAGCTCAATGAGAAAGGATTCTTTGTTTTCGGGCTGTGCTGGGCCATACACAGCATATATGACCCACTTGAATCCGTCCTTTTTATTTCGTAAGGTAAATTTGACATAATAGTCTCCTTCCGAAATAGAACCAATATCGAATACAGCCAAGTCCACTCCAAGAAGTATTCCACCTGACCGCCCCGAGGTGCCATACTATGCCATAAGTAATCTCGGCCGGCACAAAAGTTTTTTAGGGTCGAATCTGTGAAATCATCTCGACCCGTCTCCATTAGAGCAATAAAATTTAATTGCTCCTCTCTCACCATTTCCGACAAATATCTGTGTTTAGCCAAGTCCGCAAGACCTCTGCTATTCCAGAAGATTCCTTTCATCGGACACACAGTTTTGACGGGGTGATCGGTTTTTTGATGGCTTACCCATCTTTTTCTTGCTGTCGGAATGAGACTTTTTCTTACGAGGGACTGCATCCAGATCACAACATAAGTGATCTAGTCCCTCTTCATATGCATCCTCTATTAAAACACCACAAGCGTGGTTGAGTGTTGCATCGAAATCTTCCACATCCGCAACATCCAGGTGTTGTTTAGAGTTATCTCTTTTATTACCCTTAGGTGACACCCGTAACCTATCAATTTCTATGTTTTTTAGAGAGATAGCAGAATTTTATTTCACTATGATCTCTACCCATCGAAACCCCTAGGTTGCTAATTTTAGAGGTGATAAGGGAATTATGAAAAGAGGTAAACGAAGAGTTACCTGGCTGTTCGAGGTTTCGCTTGGCAGCCATGCGCTCCGTTTTTGTGAACGTATGGTCGTCCTGCCGCGCCGACGCCCGCAAGCTGCGGCGTGGAATCTTGTCTGGCGTATAAGCGGAGACAAGTTTCCCTCTTGCCGCCACCTTGACTGCCTGGCACGCAGCCCGAGAGGCCTCCACTGAAGGTCCTTCCCGAGTGTGGGTGTCTTGGGCGGGCAGCTCAGAGCCTGCAGCCTCTAGCGATGTCGCCAAGTCCTGGCGCGCCACCTCCAAGTTCGGGGCCCCGGTTTCCATGGCCGATGGCGACCCCACCGGGGTTACCGGGCTCGAAACCAGTGCCACCCCATCCATCTCCTCCTGTAACTTGGAGAGTTCGGCGACGTTGGTGTCGACGACGTCGTCATTCTCCAAAACGACCTTGAAGCTGATCTCCTCCAACAACTCAGTCACTGCCGATTCGATTGCCGCCTGAACCAACTGAAGCTCCTTGTCCGTGGGTGGCGGTTCGATTGCTGCAGTTGCCACAAAGCCTTGCGACTCCCTAACGGTGGGCTCCTGCACCACCGGTACAAGCACAGGCTCCTGGCCCGTGACGATATTCACCAGCCCCGTCGCATCATGGACCATCAGCACCGCATCTATCTCCCGTGCAGCAGGTAGCCTCAGCGTGGTACCACCCATATCCTCACTCAAAAGCTGCGCATCCGCGGACACTTCCTCAAAGGGCGCAGCATCATCCACCTGCTTGGGTCCTGTATCCGAGGACAGTTTGTTGACCTGACCTGTTCCAATTGAGGTTGTTTTATCGCCATTAAGATTTTGGGCATCCTCTATCTCCTGGTCCTCCTTCGATTTGTCTTCTCCTTGATGGTCTTCATCATCCAGGTCATCCGCATCGTCAAACTCATCCCGTGCATCTCCTCGCTGAATAGTGTCAACGTTGAAAAAATTTCATAAAGACACTCGTCCACCACAATCTCTGCATTTTCGGGGATGTTCTCCACTTCAAGAACCGCTACCCTGTAGGCGGACCACTCCAGTTCTTCGTGTGTATTTCATATCCACACATGTTGTTGCCCCAATAATAGTACCTACCGCCCACAACGGAAGGAAGGAACGTATCTCATACGGGACACCATATACGTGCACCCACACCTTGTGAACTTTCCTAACAGGTTTGATTTCTTGGCTCCATTCCTCGAAGGCCATGACACCTTCGTTGTTGTCTGTGCGAATCCGCTTTATAGCTACCATCCTCTGCAATTCCACCTGGCATGGGAAAGTAACCAAGTAGGTATTATTAGCATGGGGCCGAACAACCCAATTCCACTTGACCGGAATAAGACGAGACATCTCCGCCTTCACCAAATCTGCTGACACTTCTCCTTCAACAATTCTGATTAGAGCCGTGGCAGTGACCTTCTTTGGTACCGGCGCGGCTTTGTCATATGGAATTTGGAAAAATCCCGTACCAGTAGCACCTAGGCCGCAACATACCGCTGATGGTTTAGGACCCAAGAGCAGAGGACATGTTGCAGTCTGATGCTCTTCCAGACAAATGACACACTGGAGCTGAGATTTCTTTTTCTTCTTTGCTGTCTCCCCCACTGGTTCTGGTCCACGGTGTTTGCCTCCATGTTGCACTGACGGGTCTTCCTTTTCGGCCCTTGGTGGTACATCGAGGAGCGCCCCCGGGCGTTGTCATCTGCTTGTTTTTCTGAAACATGGTCACGTGAGCCGCGACCATTACCTCGGCCACCTGCTTGGCCCCAGCCTCCTCTCCCCCTGACAGGAGGTGGGGATGGAGGGCGATGACCTCCCCGGCCTCCTGCACGTCCTCCACGAGGGAATTGAAACGGTCGTCTTCCGCCTCCATATCCACTCGAGCTCCCGGGCACAACACCCTTTGCTCCTCCACCAGCCATGATCGCCTGCACGTAGGTTCGCTGGCGGCTTAGGGTTTGGTTGTGTGAACGAGCAAGACGATCCTGAATCTCGTCCAGTCCCCGCTTGAGCCGCACCCCAGTTGCTACAGGATCCTGCCGTACCTTTCGCTTTGGTGTTGCCTGGCTATTACGAGAGCCCAGAATTGTAGCAGGCCCATGCCTGGAGCCGTGAGTTGCTACAAGCTCATGCGGAACAGCTACAGGCCCATGCACAGCGGGGCCCACACGATCAGGCCCATGCACTGATTGCGCACGATTCTGATTCGAAATTTGAATCAAAGTTGGAGAAGCCGCCGGCCGCCGCCGTCTGCCGGCGTTGGTGCTAGACCAGGCCCTGGACAGGACCGGAAGAAGATCATCTCCCAGCGTCCTCTGCGGTGACCTCCGCGGCTTGGGTAGTGGGCCTTTCCATGCTGGCCGACGATACCGCATTGCTGCCGACCATGGCCATTGAACGCCGTAGGAACGCCGGCGTTCCTCCACCTTCCCCTTCCGGATACCTTTCTTGGCCACCACCTGCCACTCCTGCTCTCTTCCGGACGGGACGGCCAACTCCGGTGTGGTTAGATTTGGCCTAATATCAACATCGCCCAGATCCTCCACCTCGCTTTCTGAATCTGAGTTTGTCGCCCAATGTTTCCCGATCAGCGCTAGACTTGGTGCCTCCGCGCGAAGGGCTGGAGCCCCGACCACCGTGGACATGGTGTCCCTGGCGGCTTACCAGGGTTCAGCCGCCATTCCGCCTAGTAGCTAGGCCTCCACACCTTGTCCTTCTCTTCACTGCTGCAAACCATATACTTAATCTAATCTAGGTCACCTTGTAGGCCAGATGGGTCTAGCGACACACCATTGATCAGACGTTGCCGTGACGGGCCAAGTTTACCGCGGCAGAGAAGGAAACGTGGAAACTTTCGTCATATTTGTTTAAGAGGCCGTGTCATTGAAGGGAAGATTTGTATGAGGCGGACACGTTTGGAGCAGGACCCTTTCCGACTCAACACTGAAAACGTATGGCGTCATTCTATAAACTCACCCCTTCTATTTCGACCCTAGCCATAGATTGCTCTCCGCTACAGAAGACGTCCGCAGATCGATATCGCCGTGCTAACAGATCAGACCCAGAGATGGCTGAAGACGACGTTCCCATGGCCAAGCTAACAGCAGCAGAAGAGTCATCAGTGACCTGCACCAGGAGTAAGTACCAGGACGATGAGGGCAAATCGGCGGCATGGGCCGGCGCAGCTGCCGACCGCTCCAAGGACGAGTAGGCTCCGGCGGCGAGGACCAAAAGTTCGTGGAGATGCCAGATTATCTCCTCTCCTTCGTCCTCTCGCAGGAGAGGCGGCCGTCTGGCCCCCTCAAGTTTTCTTTCTTGTCTCCAGAGGAGAACAAGGAAGACCGGAAGCTCATCGAGGAGATATAAATGCAGACAACCAAGAGAGGGAGGCCATGGACGACCTGTTCTATGAGTTCCAGGCCTGGGTCCGTGAGCAGTACAACAAGAATGGCCGAGTCATGTGTCCAGAGACATTCGTCCGAGGCCCTATTCCAGGAATGAAGTAGCCCTCATGATGCGTAGTCATCTAGGAAAACTATTTCGGTGAAATTTCACCGAAATATCCGAAATATCATATTTATCGATAAGGTTCGATATAATTTTTATCGCCGAAATTTCATCATTGATTATACTTATTTATCAAAAATTGTTTTTATTATACATACAACTATGTTAATTTAGAGATTAAAGATCATTTCTAGTCAAATCATGCAACTAATTTCAAAATGCAATTAATTTTAATAGCCAAAATTACCGATATTTCCGAAATATCATGTTTATCGGTGACCCCCGATATTTTTTTCATACCAAAATTTTTTCCTTGGTAGTCATTCATAAGGCATCTCGGTTTCGGTTCAGTGGTACTTGCAGTTATGTGTGCTCTCCCTCTTAAGCTATCAGTATATCATGTAAAGTCTAGTGATGTTTAAGCTACCTGCCGTTCTCTCCCTTAAGCTATCTAGTGTATGTGGAATGCATCGAGTTATGTATGGTTGCAAAAATTGGTACAAGTATGACGCATAAACTAGTTGCTGTTCTCTCTGGTTTCATTAGCAAGTAACCTATGCAGCTATGCAAATTAAAAATGAGGGTGATTACATTAGAAATAGATCATCGCTCAGTTTTAGCTGCTATTAGACTGTAGCACTCTCTAAACAACAATGGCTAGCAGTGGTGGTTATTGCAATTCACGGGGACACGAAATTGTCTAGTCCTGATAATTTAATTGGAGATTATAAATTGTTCAGTACTACTGTACCATGACTGTTAGTTGTTTTGTAATACTGTGAAGAGCAAAGTTGATGCTTTATGGTGGGCTGAACCACAATAAAGAAAATTCTGGGCTATCCCATGTATGTTCTCGCTGGTTACCTTCTTACAGTTGTCCATGTGCTTGTATCAACATGACAATTATACGTAGCATAGGCTAGTAATATAGCAAAAGTATTGCAATATTGGCATTCATACGAGTAGTTGTTACTATGTGAGGCAGAGCATTACTGCCTACTGACTTTTCTTTTTTTTGCTGACCACTTAAAGCTTATCAGTATTGGGCTATGCTCTGAAATTGCAAGTTACAAGATGGCCAAGCTCAGTTGATGCCTTTTCTTTGGGGTGATCAATAACATCTCTCAGATTTTTTTATCAACATAGCAGACATTCAAGTAACTGCACAATTTTATCAAACAGATATATGTCATGGTATCAAAGGGTTCAAAGGTTTGTGTTTTTCGAAAATGCTTGCCCTGAACGCCGGAACGGAGTGAGCTAAATGCTACAGTAGCCGCCATGCCGCTTCCTCCTACTCTGCCCAAATCCACCCCAATCCTCTACCGTGCTCCTACGCCTTCTCGCCATGGATTCCCCACCTGTGACGGAGCAGGCAGCTGCCGCGGAGGGAAACCCTTAATTGGGGCAACCTTTCCAGGTGGAACAAGAGAGGAATAATCGGAGCACTCATCACTCCCCTGACCTGGGGTGCGCCCGCCACCTCTTGTCCACAGAGTTCTCCATTTCCATTTTAATAAAACTCCTATGTCCATCCACAATCGCTTCCGTTCGAGTCCTGGCCCATATTCCAGCGGAAATGGTTTCATCCCAAGACAATCCACGCCTGGCCCCCTCAAGTTTTCTTTCCTGTCTCCGGAGACGAACGCGGAAGACCGGAAGCTTATCGAGGAGATAAATGCAGGCTCGCAAGAGAGGAGGCCTTTGACGATGACTTCTATGGATTCCAGACCTGGGTCCATGACCAGTACAGGCCTTGTTCGTTTTCATGGGAATGGATTCCACATGGATCTGTCTCCAGACACGGATTGAGTGGTTCCAGCTCTTTCACTTCATCCAGGCCTGCTGCGTTCCATGGGTTAGAGTTATGGATTGGTGCTAGGTCTTCAAGGCATGAAATGGACATGGAATGGGCTGGAATCAGGTTGGTTCCCATACCAATCCATGCGTAACCGAACGAGCATTTTGAGTTGGACTGGGACAGTTCCACATTTTTCTGTTCCATGTGGTTTGGGCTGCGATCCATGTTGTTGCATAGCAAAACGAACAAGGCCACAACAGGAATGCCAAGGTCATGTGTCCAGAGACATTCGCCCAAGGCCGTGATCCAGGAACCCGGCAGTAACAGACATCATGCCCATTGATTCATTCCTTCATATCAGTTCGGCGACAGTCCATCTTAAGATGCCATCCTCCATCTTAAGATGGCGTTCTGCATCATAACCTCACCTCTTGCCATTGATTCGTTCCTTGTTAAGATGGCCTGCTTCTCAATCTAAAGTTATCTATAGTATGCCTAATCCATCTACTAATGTACGTTGGTTGCATAAGAATGTTATCAACTACTCTATGCAATGATTAAACTAGTTGTTGTCCTCTCCGGTTCCCTTGCATGTCAATCTGTTGTTCATGCTGCCAAACTAGTCACAGCTGTGTATGTCCAGCAAGGACGTTCCGATGAAGGAGGAAGAGTGCTCACTAGGCGAGTTTAAGTCGGCGGAGGAGCTGAGGGAGGAGGAACCCCAAACCTGCGCCAAGAGGGAGTTGAGGATTATAATGAGGCCGAGTCATCGGAGTCGGGCACGGCACCGCGGCGTCGACGAAGACCAAGTTCGGTCGAGATGCCAAAGTTGCTCATCGCCTGGATCCTGTTGCAGGAGAGGGAGACTGGGCCCTTGAAGTTCCCTTTCCTATCTCTGGAGAACGAGAAGCATCGGATCCTCATCGCCGAGGCAAATGCATCGTTTCCAAGCGAGCCAGGCCTTTGACGACGAGTCGTTCGAGTTTCAGGCTTGGGTCCGGGACAATTACAAGAACGATGGCCGAGTCATGTGTCCACACCCTCCGAGGTCCTGTTCTGGACTGAAGTAGCCCTGTTCGCACTGCACCATCGCTTTCACCGCCATCCTCCCCGTGCCACCTCTGCTGCCACTACCCACGCTGCCTCCATCACTCATATAACAATGAAGCACTATAGCCATGGTTAGGAGATCTCTATAGCAGCGGGTCAACCCAACCTCTATAGCCGCAGGCTGCCCCGTGGCGCTCATGGCCACCGGATCCAGCCACCCTGCCGTGGCCGCCGCCCGTCGAGGGAGAGGACGGCTCCAGCCGGCCCGACGGCGCCTGCTCCAATCGCCCACCTGTTTGAGCCGCTGCACGATGATATTTGAGTGTTGCCATTCATATGGCGACTTGATACTGAGCAATGGTGGCCATCATGAATTCCTGCATATGTGTTGCTCCGTTCTCAAGCTTTATGGATGAACTGCCTACCCGAAGGCGTTGGTTCCGATGTGTTATGACCTTCCCATGCATGGTATGAGACCAGAGAAAATCTGGCTAAGCCCACGCATCGCGTAATATGTTGCGATAAAAACAAAAACTTTTATGGGCTTGTGATGTTCTTAAAAAAAAGAAACTGAACTATTTTCCAAGGGATAATTTCTCTAGAATTTCACTGTCACAAATTAATAAGGATTTTCTGGTGAAAAAAACATCATAGTAGTTATGTTTCCATTACGAGATGTTCTGATGGATAACAAGAGAAATTTTCCCCGGATGCCACAAGCGATCGAGAAAATTCAATAATGTGCCAGCATTGGTTAGGAAATCCTAGATATATTACAAAAAAAGTTTCCATCTCGTGTGGAATAAGTATGTTGTATTGGCATATAAATTAAATATCAGGACTATCAGTGGCTATCATATACATTAGGGAAAATTTATTGTGGCATACTCCAAATAAATGGTTTGGGCTCCAACACATCAGCAAAATAGAAATTAGGTGAGACACACAACAAACTTGTTAATATTAGCTGCAACACACAAAAACACAGGGAAATGATATTTTGAAATGTCTGTTCTAAATGCATTACAAGCTGAAATTTGCATAAAAATATATTGTTACATTCTTTATCTATGTAATTTTTTTAGAGTTTTCACCTATTATTTAAATACTTTTTCGTTGAGAAAATTATTCATTTTGTAAGCCTAGCTTTACGAATACTTGAAAAAACTCATGAAAAAAAGCACATAGATAGAGAATGTAACATTGTATCTCTATGCAAAGTTTCATGTTGTAACGTATTTCAAGTATGCAGATAAAACATATTGAAAATATTGTCTCCCTCTACTTTAGTTGGTTGGAAGTAATATCCACAAGTTTGCAGTGTGTCCCGCCTAATTTCGATTTTTGCAGTGTGTTGTACCCGAAGTCATCATTTTAGAGTGTGCCACAACAAATATCCCCTATATATTCATCCAAGTAACATGACTTTTAATTAAAAATTTATATATTGCAGCCCAAATCCATCATTTTAGAGTGTGCCATGACAAATATCCCCTATATATTCATCCAAGTAACATGACTTTTAATTAAAAACTTCTATATTGCAGCCCGAAGCCATCATTTTAGAGTGTGCCACAACAAATATCCCCTATATATTCATCCAAGTAACATGACTTTTAATTATAAATTTCTATATTGCAGACGTTTACTTTAGTCGATAAGCTCATTATGTCACAAGAAACATAAATGCACTATGAAGATAAATGAGTGAACGATTGTTTAAAGCATCTTAACCAAATCGCCCTAGTGAAATGATGTCTTATTAAGAGTTCTATACCAAATATTTTTTACGGCTAGAAAACTCATAAATTATATTAATTACAAATTTCCCAAAAAATGAAGGAATACCAAATACCATTAAACAAATATCCCCTATATATTCATCCAAGTAACATGACTTTTAATTAAAAACTTCTATATTGCAGCCCGAAGCCATCATTTTAGAGTGTGCCACAACAAATATCCCCTATATATTCATCCAAGTAACATGACTTTTAATTATAAATTTCTATATTGCAGACGTTTACTTTAGTCGATAAGCTCATTATGTCACAAGAAACATAAATGCACTATGAAGATAAATGAGTGAACGATTGTTTAAAGCATCTTAACCAAATCGCCCTAGTGAAATGATGTCTTATTAAGAGTTCTATACCAAATATTTTTTTACGGCTAGAAAACTCATAAATTATATTAATTACAAATTTCCCAAAAAATGAAGGAATACCAAATACCATTAAATTTATTTGAAATGTAACTAATTCATAATATTCTTAGGATATCAATCACCATATTTTTTCTTATTTCACACAAATCCAACGGCCCACACCTCCAAATCTGAGTAACCTTCAGGGCCAATGTTATTATTTTCCAAACTACAAATACAAATAATTTGGTACCTGAGAGAAATATTTGTACTTTAGAATCACAAAGCAATTGTGACTGAGGTAACTGCACTATTACGACTAAATAGCTACTGATCTTCTAGTTTGTTTTATACCTTCTTCTCCCCGTAGTTTTTTTTGTGTCACCACAATTTTCGACTCTAATGACTATATATTATTGTGCCTTCACGACATACATTGATGCTCTTAAAATTTATGCTGTCGTTCCTACAATCATATGCCTTGGTTTCTTATTTATTAGGGTTTTGCTATGGCGTTGTGCCCTTGTTATATATGGAGATTCCTCGTTTTGTGAGCAACCTACGTAAAATTGTGCAATAAAAATTATACTTTCTACGACAGCCTCTATGTATGATACTGATGTCAGGATAATGCTCATAATTTTCAGACTTTGTCTGTTTTTCACAAAATTTAATTTTAATTGGACCACACAATCACCAAATTGCTTGTTATATTATGGATACAGACCCGGATGGGACTCATTAGCACGAATATCATGTTTGCATTCACTATATTGCATTATTAGAACAACTTGCAGCTCAAAATTGATTTTTAACGAAATAATACAAACAAAGAAAAAAATTAAATAGATATAGGAAACACAACTTAAAAGTTACCAAATACCAATATCAAGTACCATGTACAGTATGCGAAATACAAAAAGAATTTGTGGGCAGACGAGGAAGAAAAAAATTTGTTGTGTGCCACAGTGTTGCACATGGCAAAGGTGATCGTGAGCTTGTCACGTCACACCTTTCCCGTGTGCAATAGTGTCGCACAAGACAAAGTCGTACGCATTGCTGTGCGCCAAGCAGTAGGCACACATCAAAGAGGTAGCGGCATTAACGTCTGACGGTTGCCAACCAATGTGTGTGTGGCACATGGCGAGGTTTTCTGTGTGCCCGCGAACTGGCTCATGACAAAGCTGATGTTTGAGGACACGGCAAAACCTCCTCTTTGTTGTGTGCCAGAACGTTTGTTGTGTGCCAGAACGTTTGTCGTGTGTCGTTTATCTGGCACACAACAAACCTCCTATTTGTCGTGTGTCCGAAATAAGGCACACAACAAAGAGGAGGTTTCTCGTCGTGTCGTTGAGTACTCTGGTCCGAGGGTAACATGAGAGTTGTACCCAATTGCTGTTGCTGTTAATTTGGTATTATGGCATCAGTTTAATGCATAGCATCTCTAGATGAAACAACGGCAGCTACTGCTCTGATTTTAACCATGTGTAAAGAGAGTAGAAAGTGGGACTTGTTGCTCTCTAGTTTAAGGTTTTCTTGTTCGTTGGATGGATCATGAGTGGAGGTGACTCTGCCGTGCCAAACTGCTGTGGCCGGGGAGGATGCTGAGAGGATACACATTGGTTACTAAAGGGTAACGATATTGCTGCGATGACACACGGTGGTTACAAGGTGACACAACTTGTTTTCGCACCTGGCGCCTCGCCGTGCTCCCTGCGACACGGCGCCGTGCTTCTGCTACCTACTACAGCCTTCGATGCACACCAGTCTAACAGTTATTAGTTAGAAACTGCATGCCGATTATTAGCTGACCCCGACGGTCGACCAACACTGACCCGGTTTGATATCCGGCCATGTGCTGCTCACGATGGCCGTAGCAGCTCGCATTCCCAGCCCACGGATAGAATATATATCGCCCTTGTTGGTTTCGGCCTGGAAGGGCATGGAACAAGGCCCATTCCACATGGGACGACCTAGACACCTAGTCTACACCCAGTCTAGGCCTTGCTAAAAGTGGTTGTTCGGTTGGGCCTGGAATCGTTTCAAACGCAACATATTTTCACCGGTTCCATGCCCCAAAAGCCCAGCACTAATCCATGACCCGTACCTGATGGAATGATATTCTTGAAAAAAACCCTCATGGAACACGGCCGTCCCAACGGTCACTATGGGAAAACACCTCTTTGCCGAGTGCCGCACTTGGCAAAAGGTTTAATCGAGAAAAGGGCCTTTTGTTGAGTGCAATTTCTCGAACAGTCAGCAAAAACTTTGCCGAGTGCCTAACGTCGCTCTCGACAAAAAAGAAAAACTGACTGACCTTTGGCTAACGGGCACTTTGCTGAGTGCCCGGTCAGTGAGTAGTCGGCAAAGAGCCCCCTATGTGCCGAGTGCTACCGGGCCCTATACTCGGCACACATTAATACTTTGCCGAGTGCCACAGGACCCGGTTGTCGGCAAAGAGCCCAGATTATCCGAGTCCCCCTGGCCATGACACATGGCAAATGTGGGTTGTGGGCCACTATGCCACGGGTTCATGCCGTGTGTTCTGGCACGGACATTCGGCAAACTGGGGCTCTTTACCGAGTTTTGTGGCAAATGTACTCGACAAAAACCATATAAATTTCATAGAAATACACTAAAATCCACATGTATCCACAATTAACATATCCACCAGATATTGATTCAAATGCACCACGTATTCACATAAATCCAGATATCCACCACATAAAGTAATATATCCACCACATATTGCTCAAGTACACATATCCACAATCACATGTCCATATAAAGTTCACAACTACATGTACAAGACAGTCCACAACCACAAGTTCGGAAGAACAACCACAGGGGATGGCTGAAGACGACGATCCCATGTCCAAGCTAACAGCAGCAGAAGAGTCATCGGTGACCTGCACCAAGAGGAAGTACGGGGACGATGAGGCCAAATCGGCGGCGTCGGCCGGCGCAGCTGGCGACGGCTCCAAGGACGAGGAGGCTCGGCGGCAGCGAAGACCAAGTTCGTGGAGATATGCCAAATTATCTCCTCTCCTTCATCCTCACGCAGGAGAGGCCGCCGCCGCCTGGCCCCCTCAAGTTTTCTATCTTGTCCCCGGAGGAGAACGAGGAAGACCGGAAGCTCATCGAGGAGATAAATGAAGACTCCTAAGAGAGGGAGGGCATGGATGACCTGTTTTATAAATTCCAGGCCTGGGTCCCCGACCAATACGAGAGGAATGGACGGGTCATGTGTGTTGGGTTTAGTCCCACATCGGATATTGATGATGGGGGAACCAACTAATAAGGTGGAGGGATACTCACCTATTAGGCTAGTCTTTTGGGTTGAGGTGACCCAGGACCTTAGTTGGGGCTCCGGTTGGGCCAATGGTTCGGTAGGCCCAATGTGACTCGGGTCGGCGGCAGGGACTCGTGGGTACGACGAGCCGGGCCGCACTCTAACAAGTGGTATCGAGCCATGGTCGGGAAACCTGAAACAATCTCGGGGACCTCACACGGATATCGGGCCGTCGGATTAGATCTCCCGGGCCACATGGTTAACGGGCTGTCGGAGGGGTGTCCACCCGGATGTGAAGGGGAGATGGGGCCACCCGATGTGTGATGGGGGAGATTGTTGGGTTTAGTCCCACATCGGATATTGATGATGGGGGAACCAACTAATAAGGTGGAGGGATACTCACCTATTAGGCTAGTCTTTTGGGTTGAGGTGACCCAGGACCTTAGTTGGGGCTCCAGTTGGGCCTATGGTTCGGTAGGCCCAATGTGACCTGGGCTGGCGGCAGGGGCTCGTGGGTACGACGAGCCGGGCTGCACTCTAACAAGTATTGTTGGGTTTAGTCCCACATCGGATATTGATGATGGGGGAACCAACTAATAAGGTGGAGGGATACTCACCTATTAGGCTAGTCTTTTGGGTTGAGGTGACCCGGGACCTTAGTTGGGGCTTCGGTTGGGCCTATGGTTCGGTAGGCCCAATGTGACCTGGGCTGGCGGCAGGGGCTCGTGGGTACGACGAGCCGGGCCGCACTCTAACAAGTAGTATCGAGCCATGGTCGGGAAACCCGAAACATCTCGGGACCTCACACGGATATCGGGCCGTCGGATTAGATCTCCCGGGCCACATGGTTAACGGGCTGTCGGAGGGGTGTCCACCCGGATGTGAAGGGGAGATGGGGCCACCCGATGTGTGATGGGGGAGATTGTTGGGTTTAGTCCCACATCGGATATTGATGATGGGGGAACCAACTAATAAGGTGGAGGGATACTCACCTATTAGGCTAGTCTTTTGGGTTGAGGTGACCCAGGACCTTAGTTGGGGCTCCAGTTGGGCCTATGGTTCGGTAGGCCCAATGTGACCTGGATTGGCGGCAGGGGCTCGTGGGTACGACGAGCCGGGCCGCACTCTAATAATGTGTCCGGAGACATTCGTCCGAAGACGTTCTCCAATGCATTCCTTCATATTGGTTCAGCGTCAGTCCATCTTAAGATGGTATCCTCCATCTTAAGCTATCTAGTATGCATAATCCATCTAATTATGTGACTAGGTTGCATTTAAGTACTCTATACAATGGCTAAACTAGCTGTTGTCATCTCTAGTTCCCTCGCATGTCAGTCTGCTGTTCATGAACGGGTATCTTTCTAGTTGCCATGTATTTTCTATCTTGTGTGATAATTTGTGCTCAGGTTGATATTTTTTGGTGCAATGTTCATATTGATTTTCATGAATAGCTCCATAATGTCCATACTAATTTCAGGTTTAGCTCCCTTAAAGAATTAAATATCTAACATATTAAATATGATTTCTGATACTAGAAAGTGTAGTCCTAGTATAATCCTGCACTAGGGTAACTATAAATATGGACAGCAACGATCTATGTCAAGCTAACAATCATTGTCATACTTATTCCTTTTGTTTTGCATTAACATTGATGAATTGCCGTATCATAAAAAAAATCAAGATTGCAAAACTCTTTTTCAACTACTCATAAACTGGTAAATTCTCAAGAGAGGTAAATTGACTTCGTATCCAATAATTCAACATTGCAAAAAAGAAGTCCAACAACTAAACTAACAAATTCCTAGGAGTCATACATTTTTTGAACAAATGAAGAATTACAGCCAAAAGTTAGTAAAAATAGCCTACCTAATTAGATCTGCTGAATTCACTTTTTATTTATAGTTTATATTTACACATAAATGTGCAGGAGTCATAATTTTTTAGTTAATCTGTCTATGGATCCATCGTTACCCACACCATAAAGCCCTAATAAAACTCCCATTCTATTGAATCTTCAAAGTTATAATCTCGATGAGAATAAACTAAAATTATTGTAAACCCTAAGATATTAAATTTCTATTTTTTGCACATAAATAATATTTATGTATAGTCTATAATATTGGACTAGACCACTTGGCATGCCATGGAATTGAGGTGGCACGGAGGTAGCCGCAGCATATCGTGATAACAGCGCGGATGCGGTCCATGCGGGTGCTGCCCATGGCTCACCGGAGAGGGATCGCGACAGAGCTACCACATGTAGCTAGGAGAGGGGGAGACAGCGGGTCTGGCGCCTATTGCCGCCGCTCACCCACTGATGAGCCAGACGCCCCGCCGCTGGCCATGGCTTGCTGGAGAGGGACCACGAGCCGCCACGAGAAGCTAGGAGAGGGGAGGTGACATATCCGGTGCCCCTTGCCGCCGCCTATGGCCGCCGGAGTGCCAGCCACCTTGCAGCTGCTCGTCGCCCGCCGAATAGGGACTGCGACGGAGCCGCCAGGCACAGGTAGGAGAGGGGAGGTGGCACATCCAGCGCCCCTTGCCACTGCCCGTGGCCGTCGGAGAGGGACGACTCCAGATCCGGCTGCCCTGCCGCCTACTGTGGCCGCCCAAGAGGTGGCGGCCCCGGATCCAGTCGTCTCGTAGCTGCTCGAGGCGGCCGGAGAGGGGTGGTCGCGGATCCGACTGCCCCGCCGCCACCCATGGCCTGTCGGAGAGGGACCTCGCCAAAGCCGCCATGTGCCGTCTCCTACCGCCCACATGCCACAGAACGATCCTGCTAGAGGCGGCACGTATTGCTCGTTGGAGAGGTGTGAGGGAGAGACTTAGGTTTTGGGAGAGGCTGGTATTTATATCAGAGGATAACGGGTTACAGTTTGGAGATGGGCGAAATGGGCCAAGAAAAAAGATCGGGCCTCCTTGTTTAACAGTGGGGCACATTGTCAACCATGGTTGTAGTATCAAGCATGGCTAATCGAGCCCTCTATAGCCCCTGTTGATGCACACTATAGCTCGCTCCCTACTATAGCTAAGGTTCGTTTTTCCTGCCGCAGCTAGTAGTTTTTAGGAGGCATAGCTATAGTGAGCGATTGTTATAGTGAGAATCCGGTACTTCAGTTGTTTTGTATCCCTGACTCATGACTGGAATGAGCTTCAAGCTTGTTATAAAATCGAGCCAAGCGAAGCAAAGCATCATGCTCGATTGTTTAATAAGTTGGGCCAAGACAATTTCCTAACAAGATAATATGAGCAGTCCAACTCGACATCCACCCTAATAGCAGCGACACTGGGGCAAAGCGAACATGTCTGGTTGGAATGATAGCATGATCCCGGTAACAAAGGATCCAAATTTTTTACTTCGCACAATAGATTGGTTACCCATGCAAGACTCATATATCCACGGCCAAGTTTGTTTCTGAGATTGGCGGCAAACCCGTTTGGAGCTTAACCCTTTCTGACTCATTCATGAAAACATAAGGCATCGATCTATAAATAAACACGCTTCCCTATCTACCCGAACGCTTATGTTTCACTTTTCCATAGAGGGACGTCCCTGTGCCTTCCAATGCTTGATAAAACGCCTGAGGTAGGCTTACCTTACCAGAGCACCGTTAACTTCTAGAAAAAGTTAAATCATATTCTCTTCTGCCAAACTGATGAATTTGAAATTTTTTAATATATAAATATGAAGAGGAAAATTTGTTCTATAGCACGGAAAGTTCACCGGTTCTGGAAAATGCCATCAAAAGAATGTAACTCTGAAAATTACCACACTGAAAGTTACACATGCCTCCCGAAATTAGAATTATATATGTTACATAATCATGTTAACTCTGTTACATGGGACCAAAATACCCCTGACTGGTTTGTTCACCCTGCTGATCTACACATGGACGAGAGCTATTACCCATGAAAAATCTGAGAAGCATGCATTTTCCACATGGACGAGACAATAAAATAGTAGCACACTTGTTCGAATATTACCCATGGAAAATATTAGAAGCATGCATTTTCCACTCCTTCCGTTCTTTATGCACGTATGTTGAAAGATCTACCATTGGCACAACACAGGTGAGGGTGAGGACTCGAAGCCTTGGAAACTCGTTTGGAGATGAACCCTTTGAAAGATCTACCATTGGAGATGACACTCGTTTGAAAGATCTACCAGCATTGATCGGACGCCGTGCCGGGCCAAGTTTACCGCGGCCGAGAAGGAAATGTGGAAACTTTGGTCATATTTGTTTAAGAGACCGTGTCATGGAAGGGAAGATTTGTATGAGGCAGACACGTTTAGAGCTGGACCCTTTCTGACTCAATGCCGAAAACGTATGGCATCAATCTATAAACTCACCCGCTTCTGTTTCGACCCTAACCCTAGATTTCTCTCCGCAACAGCAGACGTCCTCAGATCAATATCGCCGTGCTAACAGATCAGACCCAGGGATGGCTGAAGACGACGTTCCCATGGCCAAGCCGACAGCAGCAGAAGAGCCATCGGTGACTTGCACAGCTCCCGACGGCTCCAAGGACGAGGAGGCTCCAGCGGCGAAGACTAAGTTCGTGGAGATGCCTGAATATCTCCTCTCCATCCTCTCGCATGAGAGGCCGCCGCCTGGCCCCTGTTAGATAGATCTCCAGTTGGGAGCAAAGGCCCAACAGCCCAATACGCACCCTGATCGGGGGCCCAAACCCTAATGGTTGGTGGGCCCCGTGACACTGCGGAATATAAAAACAGGTAGGGGCCGGGGCATGCAGTACGAGGTTCACCTGTGCCGCGAGCACCCCACCGACATCCAGAAACCTACCGATCTAGGTCGCACAATCAGTCACAGGAAGCCCCACCGCCGCCGCCACGACGACGTTCGCCGCCACCTCAATCGACGCGCTTTGCCACTGGTTCGAGTCCATCCTCGACCTCCGGATGGCTAGGACCGAACCTACGAGCGGATCTGCGTCCGCGCCCGCTACTACATCGCCGGCCCTCACTAACTCAGCGGCTTTGACCATCGCCGGTACGATGGCCCCCTCATCGTAATCAACCCCGGCGTTCAACATCTCCGGTAATGTCCCTAGAACCCTTCAGATCTAGACGATTAGAGATGCATGCTACTAGTCCTACATCGATGCCTAGATCCCACCGTTATAACAGCCCCCTCAAGTTTTTTTCTTGTCTCCGGAGGAGAACGAGGAGTTAAATGCAAATAACCAAGAGAGGGAGGCCTTTGACAACGAGTTCCTCGAGTTTCAAGCCAGGGTCCGTGACCAGTACAAGAAGAATGGCCGGGTCATGTGTCCGAGAGACATTCGTCCGAAGCCGTTGTCGAGGAACGCGGCAGTATCCCACGTTATGGCCATTGATTGGTTCCATCATTTTGGTTTGTGTCAGTCCATCTTCAGATGGCCTCCTCCATCTTAAGCTTTCTAGTATGCGTAATCATCTACTTATGTATGTTGGTTGCATAAGAATGTTATCATGTATTCTACACAATGTTTAAATTAGTTGTTGTCCTCTCAATTCCCTCGCATGTCAATCTGCTGTTCATGCCGGCAAACTAGTTGCTCCTGTCATGCCTTTCGTTAAAGTTATTCTCACGGTTCTGATACAGTCAAAATATGACATTTAAACAGCCAGTTAAGTTAAATTACATATTTCTGCCTCGAGCCAGGTCAGATATATCTCATATTTTTCACATGTTCTAACGTGCATATATGGACAAGCCTGGCCGCGGCAGCTTAACCTCGACCAGCATACGTACGGATTGCATGAAGTTTCTGCGTCCGGTCTCCTTCCATGGGTCACAGGACATGACACCATACAAAAGGGAAAAATTGTCCATCGTAGTTGTTTCAGAACCGTAGTACGTATTGGAGACGTCATCACTATTGTTATTAGGCACGTATTTTTTATGTTGTGTGATAATTTGTGTTCAGGTTGATATTTTTTGGTGTAATCTTCGTATTAATTTTCAGGTCTAGCTCCGTAGTGTCCGTACTAATTTCAGGTTTAGCTCCCTTTAAAAAATTAAATATCTAAAATAAAAAATGAGATTTCTGATAAAAGAAACTGTAGTCCTAGCATAACTAGGGCTGGCTGTCGAGTCGGCTTGGCTCGGCTCGTGCTCGGCTCACTCTAGCTCGTTAGTATAACGAGCTAGCTCGACTCGGCTCGTTATATTAATCAGCTAATAATGTAGTTCGGCTCGACTTGTAATGCTCACGAGCTAGCTCATTATGGCTCATCGAGCTTTAAGTAAGAAACATATTTTTTTAGTTACATACAAAGAAAAGTAAGAAAATAAGGCATATACATATGAAAATACCACATATTCATTTGTGTATCCATCGATCTAGATACATAAATATGTGTTCTTACAAAAACAAACATGTTCACATAACTAAATGTTGATCCAGGTAGTATTGTACGCATATTAGTAAATTTAATAGGTGTCATCTATAAGTTATATTATTACCGTATTTACATATTTAGGGTTAATATATTGGTAGCAATGGCCAATGGGTTACACGCATCGGCCATAGCCCATATGTGATTTCTTAATTTTAAAGGAATGCACAAGACGTTAGGCTCGTGAGCTAGATCTCGAGCTGGCTCGAGCTAGCTTGTTAACATAACGAGCTAAAAAACCAGATCAACTCGTTTAAAATTGAAAGGAGTCGAGCCGAGCTGAGCCAAACTCACCTCCGAGTCGAGCGAGCTAGCGAGCCACGAGTTTTATTGCCACCCCTAAGCATAACCCTATCCTAGGATAACTACAAATATGGAGACCCAATGATCTATGTAAGGCTATCAATGAATAAAATTGATGAATTGCCATATATAAAAAAATCAAGATCGCCAAACTCATTTTGAACTCGTAATAAACCTGTAAATTGTTTAGAGCGGTAAATTGTCTTATTATTCAATAATTCAATGTTGCAAAAAAATCCAACAACTAAACTCATAAATTCCCAAGAGTCATACATTTTTTGAACAAATGAATGAGAGTCAAAAGTTAGGAAAAATAGGCTACCTAATTAGACCCACTGAATTCACTTTTTATTTTGTAATTTGTATGTACACATTAGTGTGCAAGGGTCATAATATTTTTATTTAATCTATCTATCAATCTGAGCAGTGCCTACACCATGAAGATCTGATAAAACTCCAATTTCATTGAATCTACATAGTTATAATCTCTATGAGACCACACGAAAACTATTGTAAACCTTAGGATGTTCATTTTTTATTTTTTGCTCATAAATAATATTTATGTAATCTTTAATATTGAAGTAGAATGTATTTGGATAATTAAAAGATCAATATTTTCGAGAATTGTGTAAATAGAAGACACATTCTTGTACGATGAATAAAGATAGTGTAACTAGAAACATATCGGTGAAGGCTGACTAAAACAAAAACTAGCATACAACAAAATATGTACAATGGATATGAAATGCCACAGAAGATTTTCAAGCCTAAGAAAACCGAGTTCTCAATTTTGACATATTCCATATAATACTACAGAATACTTCTATGCAAATTTTTTATTTATTATGTTATTTTCTCACTGAGGTCACCTAACTATGTGCAAGCTTTTATTACGGTAACTGAACAATGTGTCTGGTGTGTCCTTCACGGTACATTTGTGTTAATAATGCAAACAATAGTTTCTGGCCTTAAAAGCACGCATCCCATATTACAAAAGAGACCTTCATTGCACGTTTAGGTTGTGGTTTTATGTCGTTCCTTGCTAGTCATCATCCTATTTGGTTATGAAATTTTCAGTCGCTACAACAAAACTTGTGTTTCTAAAATTTGTGTCATGGTGGGTTTGAATAAATCCACCCTTACTATGATCGATTTAATTATGGTGGAGCACATTGTAATCTGGTTCTACAAATTAATTTTATAGGCCCATGACATGCTAGCTCCCACACAGTCAGCCCAGCACTGTTGCGAGCTGAGGCTGCTTTGTGTGAGTCTGTCCGAATAAAATCGCGGTCGACACTCCAAGCCCTGACCTCACATTCTCTCAACCTCGTCCTCCTCACGCTAGAATCGAGGCCATCCTACCACCTCACGCATGCACCAGCCCCTTAGCCACGCCCTCACGGGGCGTAGCCTTTCACGCCGGCGACCTCAACCAAGTCCTCGACCTCATCCTCCTCGCAACACACCTCCACATTGACCTTCTCGTGCGGCCCCCTCACCATGTCATGGGCCATGGAACAACTAGCCCTTTGCTTGCGTTTTGTTGATAAATTGGGAACACCGAGAGAGCATTTTATTGGAGTTGTTTGTGTAGATGATACCAGTTCTTTATCACTTAAGGAAGCAATTGGATCTTTACTTGTTAGTCATGGCTTGAGTATGAGTCAAATCCGTGGTCAAGATTATGATGGGGCTAGCAACATGAAAGGTGACATTAAAGGCCTGAAAACATTGATAATGCAGGATTCCACTGTTTTGCGTATCAACTTGTCGGTGTTCGAACCACCGGATGTAGAATTTGTCCCGGGGATGCGCGTTTTAGGCCGGATGGTACACAAGGGAAGACACGAAAGATTTAGGCTGGTTCGGGTCCCTACGTCCAGCGGGGGTGGTGTCGCGGCGTTCGTGTTCCTTGCGTCAAAAGAGAAAATGGGGTACAAAGGTGGTAGGAGAGGAGTGTGCTCCAAGTCCCGTGCAGGAGAGTGTGAAAGCGCGAGTGTGTGTTAGTCGTGTCTTAGGCGTGCGCGTATGTGAGAGACTCAGCCCCTTTACAGTCACATGGGTGAAGCTCGAGTTATAGGGGAGAGGGAGAAGGAGGACAGCCATGAGATCAGTCGAATGCCCGTGCCATCCCGCCGGTCTTCTTCCTCGCGCGTACTCGAGTGGTTGACTGGGCGGTCGCATCGTTCCTGTAGCTGGCAGCGTCGGGATGGAGTATTCCGCATTCGGCGGAGTCCTAGGCGGCGCTGTGGTAGAGTGGTTGGATATGACATGCCATTCCCATCCTTCTCTGTCACAAGTATTGATAGCTGGGTCAAGGTCGAGGACGTGGGGCAGCTCGTTCAAACCTCGAGCTTGCCAGCGAAGGTCGTGCGGGACGCAGCGTAACTCAAGCTCGACCTCGAGTTACACCTGTTCGACGAGTATGGCGGGGGGGTCGTACTGTCGTAAGTCGGTGGATGATGGCTTTCTCCGAAGACTTCGGTCCACGCCAACTCTGTCGAGCAACAGGGACGGCACGGGGAAGGCACGTCCCGTCGGCGTGGCCCGACGGGAGCCGGTGGTGGCAGGAGGGATGGGGCGCGAACCCCCGCCAATGATTTCCGAGTACCGCCCACGTGGGCGCCGGGGTGGTTGGGAGTTGATGCGGTTGGTGGTCGAGTCGTGAGGTCGCGCCCGAAGGTCGAGCGCGAAAGTCGAGCGGGCAAAGTCGTGCGGGACGGAGCCCCCGAGTAAGACGGTCAAGGTCGTGCGAGGCGGGCCTCCTCGAGTTTGGCAGGCAAGGTCGAGCTCGTCATCCACCATCCTGTCTTCCGGCGGGATCGTACGGGTGGGCGCCAGCTTCTTCTGCTGACGTGGTTTCGCTAATCCGTCGTCAAGTGGGCCCGGACGCCGCCACGTGGCGGTGTTAATCTTTCTCCCGACACAACTCCAACTAGTACTTGTTGCTGTTGCCAAGGGCAATATAGAGTGTAAAGGATTTTTTGACCAGGTTTCTATCTTACTGAAGGTTGTTGGAGTTTCTTGTAAGCGCCATGGAATACTTCGAAATGCTAGGCTTGAGGAAATCACAAAAGCACTTGAGTGTGGTGAACTTGAAACTGGAAGTGGATTAAATCAGGCGATGGGATTGCCAAGGTCTGGTGAGACTCGGTGGGGCTCTCATTATAAAACTATTTGTAACATCATTGCTATGTATCCTGCAATTTATGAGGTACTAACTCCTCTTGGAGATGATACTGCACATAAGGCTGATTGGACAAAAGTACATTTTATGGTTGGAACCATTGAGTCCTTTGAGTTTGTTTTAATTGTACACTTAATGCTTCTTATTCTTGGATACACAAATGAGTTATCTAAGTGTTTGCAACAAAGAGACCAAGATATTATGAATGCAATATGTCTTGTTAAAGTGGCAAAGACTAGGATGCAACAATTACGATCTGATGGTTGGAGTCAATTCCTTGAAAGGGTCACTTTATTTTGCAACGAGACATGGTGTCCAAATTCCTAACATGGAGGACAATTATGTGCCTTATGGAAAATCAGCATAGTATGCTAGGAATCAATCAATTGATGACCATTTCAAAAGACAAGTATTTATTGGGATCATTGATCAAATTAGCCAAGAGCTTGATTATCGGTTTGATGAGGTTAACATGGAGTTGCTTTCTTGTATGTCGGCCCTCGATCCAACCCACTCATATGCTTCTTTTGATGCACAAAAGGTACGCAAGCTTGCTGAGTTCTACACCAAGGACATCTTTGGCTCTGATTTGCTAAAACTTGAAATGCAACTTGATGGATATATTAATGTCGTAAGGCAAGATGATAGGTTCAAAGGTATACAAAATCTTGCCGACCTCTCAATTAATTTCGTTGAGACAAAAATGCATATAGCTTATGATTTGGTCTACTTTCTTCTTAAATTGGTGTTGGTTCTACCGGTGGCAACCGCAAGTGTTGAAAGAGCATTTTCAGCAATGAGTTTAGTCAAAAGTAAGCCGAGAAATAAGATGGGTGATAGTGTTTTGAATGATTGTCTAGTCACATTTATTGAGAGAGATATTTTTTGAAGTGGATGGAGAAGATATAATCGAGAACTTCATGGCCTCTAGAAAGCGTAGGCCAGACTTGTAGTGTAATCATTCTTTTAAGGTTATGTTTCAACTATTTTTATTCTAACAATATATACAGTTCTTGCACTTAATTGCTGTATTGAAACTTGAAATGTTATTTTTCTTTGTTGATTATCAGTCTCGATAAATTTATTTTTTTCTCTAGTATTTTATATAAATTATATTGAACTGTACGCGAAAAAAAATTGCGGCATACCCTTCTGTAAGAACCTGGGTCCGCCACTGGTCATGGCTTGATCCAATCCAGATGACATCGGTCACGGCTAGATCCGATGAGGGACGCTCTCCTCCCCCTCTAGATGGCGAGGCCGGAGGGAACAATCTCCTACCCTCGATGCTGGACACATCACCGAAAGAGGGAGGAAAGCGGTGACTATTGCCCCTTCTCTCTTGTCAGGTGGCAACGGATCTGACTGCCCCCGCACTCGGTTTGGTGCGAACTGGTGCCAGATCAGGCCCGAGGTGGTGTGCGGTGGCAAACTGGAGTTGGATCATGTCCCAGGGTGGTGAGCAGCGGTCTCCTATGCGGGCCACATCACAGGCAGCAGGATCCAGGCAGCACGGAGGTAGCCGGAGCAGATTGTGTGACGGTGGCGTGGACCCGTTCCATGAGGGTGGTGGGCCGGTCATGCGGCCCGCTCAAGCCCACTTTTTGTTTCTGTATTGCAATTAGATTAACCGGTGTTCTTTACCCTCGGCCACCCTGTGCTACAGCACCATATTTTTAGCTTCGCCAGCGTTGCGGAGGGTGGCCATACCCGGCACTACAGTGGATTATGACCTATAGCTATAGTACTGTATTGTTGTTGGGAGTCCTTCGAGGTCCTTAGGGTCAAATTATCCTTTATTAAACATCCATTCAATTCATTAAATGGGTTTCCTATTCCTGCATGTTTAGGGCATACTTGTTCTTACTTGCTCCTCTAATTATAAGTGACCTACCTATCGGAACTGCTTACTTCACTCTGTTTTACTCATTCGAACAACCGATGGGGTCTGCACGTGCCTGTCATTGCATTAATTATTGTACGCAGCCGATTGAGCATTATCTATTCATTCATCTGGTTTGACATTGGCCACTCATCGGCTAGCTTGTGGCCGACTACCCAGGGGATATAACCTTTTTAGTTTTTACTATCTTTGTACCTTTTTACAGGGAAAAGCGGTTGTCATGTGTGGGGTAATCGTGTTTTTGGGCCACGGATATGGCCACGGACCTTGTAGCTCAGTGCAGCTTCCGCCCTGGTCCACCGGAGTCAATCAGTCCTTCCATTCGAGAAAATATCACGCCAAAATAGCCAAGCGAGATCCGCCACCAGAATCTGTAATTAACGTGGAAATACGGTGCCCTACGAGGTCCTGGCGAGAATCGCTGCCTCTTCCCTGTGAGCCTCTCGCTATGGCATCGTGGTTACAATAGCGGCTCTCCTCACTTGTTAGAGTGCGGCCCGGTTCGTTCCGCACACGAGCTCCTACCACCAGCCTAGGTCATATATATTGGGTCTACCGAACTATTGGCCCAACCGAAGCTCTAACCTAGGTCATGGGTCACCTCAACCTAAAAACTAGCCTGATAGGTGAGAATCCGCCTAACTTATAAGTTTGCTCCCCCATCACCAATGTTTGATGTGAGACTAAACCCAAACACTGGCAGGACTCAGCAGACAAGGCCTTTCTTCCAAGGTGGCGCCTACGAAACAGCACCGACATCATTGCAGCGGACACAGCGCGCGTTGTGCGTACCGGTCTTTGCTACCTACTGCTTCCTGGGTCGAATGCCAGCCGAGGCATGCGGCAGGCCAATCTTTAGAGACGCGGACAGGCTGGCCAGGATGAACGTACGGGCATGAACAACCATCACACGGAGGATGCCATATTCGTCCCTGGAATCGAACAGCATCGTCTTTACCTGTTCGCCGTTGACCCATGCGATCCTTCCTCAACAATGGCACCTCCCGTTGTACATTTCGTCATATATTTAACAGGATCCATCGAACTGATCAAATTAATGTCTGGGTGTAGATTTCGTCTACGGGATATTGACACGTCAGAACCACATTTCGTCCTTTAATTCAACATAGCCCGTTTCTTCTTTTGGAAAGAGAAGAACAACAAGAGTAAACACTTGCAGACAAACACTATAAGAAAAACGAACTATAGTTACGGCAGCCAAGAAACAACAGAGACACTAAAAAATGGATAAAGTGGGCTGCGGCTATAGATATATCTCTAATTGTAGCCACGGTCCACTTTCAATAGCCCATTTCACAGTGCACCCACTATAAAAATAAAAACCTAACACTCTCCACTCATCTCTCCCTCTCTCCACTCTAGGGGCAGCCGCCACTCTCTCTCTCTCTCTCTCTCTCTCTCTCTCTCTCTCTCTCTCTCTCTCAACTCCTCCGAGCATGGCGGCATCCTCCAAGCCTGGCGGGCCCCTCCCTCCCGCGTGCGGCGGCGGCGGCCCCTCTCTCGAGCGCGGCGGCAGCCCCTCCCTCCCGTGTGCGGTGGCGGCGTCCCCCTCCCTCGAGCGCGGCGGCCCCATGCCTCGAGCGCGGTGGCAGCCCCCTTCCTCCGGCTTGCGACGGCGGCGGCCCTTGCCTCGAGCGCGGCGGCGGCGGCCTCCTCCGAGCGTGACGGCCCCCTCCCTCCGACGGGTGGCGGCTGCCCCTCCCTCCGACGTGCGACAACGACCTCCTCCGAGCGCAGCGGCCCCCTCCCTCGGGCGGGCGGCGTGGGTCGCGGGCGGCGCGGGTCAAGGGCGGCCGGATCTGGCCGCCCGCCTTCTCCGACGGGCGGCGCGGCTCGGGGCGGCCGGATCTGGCCACCCCAGCTTCTCCGACGGGTGGCACGGGTCCCACGCTGCGGATCCGGCGGGCGGCGCGTGTCGAGGGCGGCGGCGGTCGACAGCGAGTGACATGTGGGCCCACGTGGGCCCCCTACATTTTTCTTGTTATTTTAGTTATCACATTAGCCATGGTTGGTCTCGTGGCATGGCTGCAGTGGTTTTTCTATAGCTACGGAGTCGTAGCCGCGGTTCACATACCCGCGGCTACAACCCCTTTCAACGGTGCATATAGTCTATGATTGTTATATTGAAAGACTTGCTCCTTGGTACTGTTGTTTCAGAGCTCATATGTATGTCATCACCACGATTTGTGAGTGGCAGTTAATGACAACACATTCTGCCGAATGCTCCGTTCCGTTAATAAGTCGAGCATGGGCATGTTGAATTACACAATTTATTTATAGCATTGTTATAAAAAATAGTGTGATATAATATATAAAAAGTGTAAAAGACTGTTCTATAAATAGGAAAGTATTGATATTTGTTTAGGAATTGTAACACTTACGTGGCAATATTAGAATGATGCACAAGCTTTAAACAAAACTGTCTATATATGACCATCTAAAGCTACTAATAATTGCCCTATATTTCATCTTTTATTGTGCAGTAGCCCAGGACAATCATTTTCATTAAAACTAATTTCCTACACACTGTCACATTGTCTGCTAAAACTTTACAAAATGTTTCAAGAATCGAACGGTTGAAATAGGATCAAAATTGTTAACTACTGTGAGAATACTTATAATATTATCAGGATCAACGATGTCATAATTTTCGTAGAACCTTTATTCTTAAAACAAATATATACTACATGTATATTTATTAATGTATACCACTTACAAAAATATAGTTGTTTTACCAAACGGCTTTTAGCTTTCTCACAGCTCATAGCTCAGAGCTGCTTTTTTCACAGCCCACAGCACACGACAGCTTTTTCCACAGCCACAACTCAACCAAACACACCCAAAGTCTAAAATTTCTATTATTTCTCCATCCAATCTTCAATTATCAAACTTTTAGTGAGACAAAATTAATCCAGGTTTGTGGAATACTTTTCAAGAATCTGATTTGCATGCAGACATGTCTGCATATAAATTAACCATCGACAATGTTGCTTGTTTGATCGAAAATCAAAGCCTCACTTTGATTATGTGCTTGTCTTAATGCATCTGACGCTGCCATAGACACTTGAATTGCACAACATCGTACTGAAACATGTAAAAGTCCAGTGTCCTGCACATTTTGTCTAACTTATCCTTCCCATTTGCTCCCAGACAAACATAAGCACACCACCCTTCTCATCTTTGTAGTCGTACTATATAAGCCTGTAGTTCTATTGCTTAGTTGCGTGAATAAAATTAATAAAACCTTGTACAAAATAAGAGCTAAATATTGAGTCTAAAGTGTCAACCACAGGCAACACATAAATTAATTTTTTATAATGAATATCAAACACATTAATTGATTATCTAGGTTATTCCAAATGGTCTATTCGCTTTATCATGTCATAAACTTGTTATGTTTCCATATAGCATTGAGATGATCTTGTGGCGAAGATTTTGTCAAATAATGTTCCAAAGATAGAACATTTAGACAATTGTAAGAATGAGTAGATTGCTTAAAATTAACTACAGATTCCCATACAGTCCCTCAAGCATAGTAGTGCTTAAACAGTTTTGGACTTTAGCTAGCTTAAAAAATCTGCTAGGACTCTACGTTCGAAGCTAGATGTTGACATAGAGACAACCGCTGAAGTCGGTACAGCAAGAATATCTCATCAAACCATTGAATTACTCATCAAGAACCAAGTACAAGAAATACACTTGAATTACTCATTCACCAAACTCAAATTTTAAAGTTTCTGTCCCGTGGAATAAGAGCCTTTACTAAATATGTCTTTAGTTAAGATGCATTGCATTCATACTAGTATACTATCCCAGTGTGCATATATTGTTTTTGTTATGTTGGGTAAAGAGATCCTAAAATGGCATTGGTTCTAATAAAGAAACATTTCAATAACAAACCCACTACCCTTACTTTTTTCCACTCTTCTTTAGTTGGTGCACAAATATACTCCGAATCTTGCAACCAAAATGAATCAAAGACACTCTTAACCTCGACAACAGACTCCACCATGAGATAGTTCAAATTCTAGCGAGTAGAGTATCCATGTAAGAGCGCTATTGAGGAGACAAACTTTTGCTTTCTTGATGGGCAACCTTTGACATATTTCACAATTTCCCATATATTGTCCAAAATTTGATTCAGACATTGCAACCCGGCCTCGCATATCAAACTCACTGTGGTCAGCACATCATTGAGTAAAGTACCTTCCTTTCCCGACCAACGATTTCTTATCTACACAGATTTCTCTTTAAACGTTGCCTCATCAGGTTATTATTGCCGACATTATCCAAATTAATTGAGAGAATATCATAATAAATTATGCAATCTTGGATGGAGTTGAGTTCAACATTGAATAGTAGTGGTGTGTAGAATCTTCATGAAGGAGAACTACAGAATTCTCTTCTGCATACTTCAATGATGGTCAATACAGTGGCAACTGATGCACATGCATCATACCTTTATGTTTTTCCAAAGCCTCTTGTAGTATATGTTTATGCTTAAAAAATGAAGCCAAAAAATCAATAGAAACTGGACTCCCAGAAACAATTTTAAAATTATCGGTTTAGACTCGAGATAAATCTTTTGAAACCATCATACTCATCTATCGACAGTGGTAGCTCCTTTAGCACAATCATGCCTCAATTCTCTCCTTGGTGCTTCCTTATTAAACCTCCAATCCTTCAAGGAAACTCAATAAGGAGATATAACAGTAGCATTTAATTGGCACACAACATTGTTTTCCAAACCTTACATCTTTTGAGGAACTTTTGCATAACACTTGTTCAAACTCGATGCCTTACTCTGATCCATGCTTCACAGTGTTTGCAGTATCTTTAAAATTCATCTACTGAAAAAAAGCGAGTAAATTTAATTAGAATAAAATATTTTTTGAAATACCGCAAAGACTGAAATACGCACTGTAAAAACATTGCCTTAGGTTGCACATGGCATAGCTCACACGAAAAAAAAAACCTCTGCAAAGCTTTGTCGTGTGCCTTATTACAGACACACATCTAAGGCCTTGCCGAGTGCCAAATTCCGCATATGGCAAAGCTTCTCAAGAAAACAAAAAAAATCAGCACCTGGCCGCCACGTTTACTCGCCGGCCCGACCAGGCCACTGCCAGCCCTCCGTCATGCCTTGCGAGGGTGGGTGGGTGGTGCGACGGCCGCAGTGGGCGGCGGTGCGGCATCGCGACCGCCGGATGGTGCGGTGTGGCAAACCGTAATGAGGGGAGGCGGCACGCGGCGCGTGTGGACGTGGCGGCCCTATCTCGGCATCCTGCAGGCAGCGTTTGCAGAGGCAGCGGTGACCGGTGAGCGGCGTGTGTGAAGGCAGCAGCCTTGCACGGCGGCACGTGCGACAGCACAGAGGCGTGTGCCAGCTGCAGTGCCGTGGTGTGGCCGGTGAGCCACGGTGGCGTGTTGGTCCTGGTAATTTTTTCATTTTTTCAGAAAATGTTTGCCGTTGCCTATTTTGGCACTCGCAAACTTCGCCTAGTGCCCGCACTCTGCAAAGGCTGTCGGCACCTGATTTGCAGTGTGCAATTGGTGCACAGCCGAGTGTCTTGGGCACTCGGCAAAGTTGTGGGCGAGTCATGTGTGTCTAGAGATAACGCACCCAGGCCCTGTTATACGGGACGTCGTTATCCCAATTACTTGATGAATTTCCCGTACGGTGCTGCGGAATTTTAGAGGTTATTTTTGTTGAATGTTGGATGACTGAATAATTTATTAAGAACAACTAACTATAAGGTTATTGTTGTGTCATAAACTTTCTAGAATATCTAAGTAGCTATAACAGATAAAAGTAAGGAGAGTTTCCTCTAATCATCCTAAAATGGAACAAAAAGTGGACACAGGAACCAACACAGTATCTTATTATGATGATCAGGTAAACTAACTAAAATGCAAAAAATGCTATGGTATATCTGTGGAAGATAAACTCCTCCTTCCAGCGCCGATCGCCATTTTCCCGTCCCTTGGTAGCACCGGAACGTGAAGCCACGTGGTCACCAACTCTTCCTGTCGCACGTTCGTCGTCCACCCCGCCTCTCGTCGTCGCCCGTCGTCGTCAAGCCTCCTCCTTCCCTTCCGAGCCTTGCTCAAGCTTCCTGGTGAGCTACTGCTTCGTTTCCCTCTTTTCCCTCCGGAATTGGCCTTGAATTCGTAGCTTGCGTCGATTTTCGCCGCCGCGTCACCATGGGCGCCGGCGAGCTAGCAGCTTGAAGCCTGCTCGTGATGGTTTGGGCGACCAGTTAGCTTCTGGTGGTAGTGTGTGTGCTGTTGCGTGTGTTTTGGTGGATAAAGGGATAGGATTTGGTCGTTTCCCCGGACGGCCCTGGTCCGCCGCCGCACCCTCGCTGCCGGCGATGTTCCGGTGGGAGTTTGGGGTTGAGGAGTGGTCTGTTGCGCTCCCGAGAGCATACGCTTCCATTTGGTGTTGAACTCTGGGAGGTTAGCTGGAGTGTGGGGTTTTCCCCTTGACCCGCCGCCGCCGCGGAAGCTCCGACGAGCTCGCACCCGCACTCGGTTGCGAGCTGGTCCTCGCGATCGGCACCGACGGGTGCGCAAGGTTGAGAGGAATCTCCTGGTGCTCTTGGCCCCATTGCCGGCGAGCTGTAGCGTCGAAGCGGCGAGTTCCGGAAAGGGCCACGGCGGAGCTCGAGCGATGCCGCCCTTCTCCGCCGCCGTGACGTCATGCTGACGTCAGCCGCAGACCCCACCACGATGCGTCGGTCCACGAGATCTGCGTTTGAATTGTGCATGGACTTGGTCCATGTGGGTTGTAGAGAGAGGGAGGAGAGAGAGAGCCTGTGGGCCCAGTCCATGAAACAGTGCTGGGCCGAGGAATATTCCTAGGGAATATTCAGAATATTCCTTCTATTTTCTTTTTCCCAAATTTCCAGAATTTCCATTAATTCTTTTCCTTTGGAAATTCATATTTTTTCCTGGAGACTCAGAAAAATATGCGGTCAGTTGCGTTGGACTTGCGACAACGTGCTCTACGCGTTAGTGTAGCTTTTGGTCATGTTCTAGTAGCGTAAATTCCGTCGTTCGTTTCGTCCTTTGTCTAAAGCCTCAATTTGCGTGCCTAACCCTTTTTACGCGACATGTGTGTTAGAGGGTGCCGAGGAGTTTCCGCCGGAGCAGCAGTTTGAGGAGTTTCCACCGGAGCAGCCGTATGAGTACCCCGACCCAGCTCGAGACCCACGTTTCCAAGGCAAGCCGCAATCCTTGACCACTCTTGCTCCTATTTTAGCAATTTGCATTAATTGACTCATGCATATGAACTGTTACTTGCACTTGTAGTATTCCTATGCCATATCATGCTTCCCTTGCCACTGTTGCGATAGGAGGTTCTCACTGTTACTACACGCTTGCTTAGAGATTGCTTAGTTGCTTAATTGAACCCCACATGATGATTATACATGTTTTTGTGTTAAATAAATTGTAGGTGCTTCTTAGGTGTCGTGTTTCTGTACTAGATACCCTGTAGGACTTTGCGGGAGCGAGTGTAGGTGATTAGGTGCTGGGAGACTTTTTGGGGAGTCTCTATTTGGAGAGTGCCTGTTGCGGGCACGGTTGTGTAGGGACCTTGGGTTATGGGGTCCCTGTTGTGGTGACACTGCTGTTGAGACTGTGGTTTGAGGAGAGGGATTGGTGACTCGCCCGACAGCTTGAGGACTGGTTCTTGTGCGTATGCCTCTCTTGGTAATACTAGCATACCATGTGACTCGTATGGGTGAGCTGGACCAGGATACCTAGCAGAGTTAGTGTTAGTGGGTTTTTGAAGCGTTTGTCTCGACCTATGAGTAGAGGATATCCCACCTGGCCCGTGGTACGCCTTTCACACCTTCAGGACCTTTCTTTCCTTGTTGTGGTTAGAGGATCCCGGACCCGAGGGACGGGTGCCTACTAGTCGATGCTTTGTTGATTGATCTTGTGAGTGTTCCTTTGCTTGGGCCACGACGGTGGTCTTATGTTTTAGTACCTCTTCACGTGGATACAGATGCTTACTCTCTGCAGAGATATATAATCTATACGTATAGTCTAGCCCAAAAATATGGGCACTACCAAGAGAAATCCACTTGATTAGTTTACTTCTTCTCCCCTCCGATAGGGGTTTTACTTCCGGCTTCGAGCTGTGGTCCAGTGGAGGTGTGCTGGACATAAAGTGTGACCCTTGCAGGATTGTGTTGTTTCCTGCAAGGCCACTTATAAAATTTGACTAATAATAAAACTTGCTTCACATAGACTTGAGGAATAATTGCTTTTGGTGCTAGCCCTTGCCTATCCTTGATATACCCAAGCATGCATACATTGTTGCTAGGTAGCTGTGGCTTGTTGAGTACTTTATATACTCACGGCTTTCCCACTTTGTTTTTCAGACCCTGGTACAGAGGATCCCGCCGAGCCTACCGACGGAGCCGACGCAGAGGGGTGACGGTCTCGCCTACACTCGAGTGCTTGTGGGTGTTGGTCTTCATCGACGTTCTTCATGTGAGACGCTTCCGCTAATTTTCATCCATGTTCTCTCGATGGCCTGCGTGCCACGCACTTTGTATCCATGAGATTTAAGATTTGAACTTGGTAATGTACTATTGGAGATTCTACAATCTTGTCTTGCTTTTGTTCTTTCTTATGGTTTGTTCTTCTAAATTGGGATGGATGTACGTGCCACAGTCCTGGGAGTGGCAAAGAGGTACAAAGGGTTCGGATTTCATTTTGGTGAAATTTGGGTCCTCACAGCACCGTGCGACTCTGGTGAAGGGATTTACCGACTCATGGTCCAACGTAAAACATTAAAACAATTACCGACTGATGGACAATCGGTCCTACGGTATTATCGACCAACCTTCTGTTACTATGTTTTAGCAACTAACTATAAGTGACCAATAAAGGTCGGTAAAACGTGACCGTGGTATAGTGGACGCTGAATGATAACAAAAGTACAAAGGTGTGCATTCATTTGTCTATCCACTACAGTGAGCTAACTTGATCTATTTTGCATATTTTTGTTCTGATATATATCTGACAAGAAACACTTACCTTTTATCGAATCACTTGCTTACTAGATGAACATAATTGTACTTCAATAAGTAGGATCTAGACTATAACACCATCTCAGGCTTGGGTTGCAAGCAAGGTTGTGCCCATTCTTAGGGGCAAACCCCAAATGGGTGCAAAAGAATTAGGGCTTGTTTGGGAGACCCAATTTCCCTAGGGAATTCAGTGTTTTCCCCGAGGGCATTCTGCCCGACGGTTTTGCTCCCCCAACAAATCCACGCAACCTTTTGGTTGCCCTATGGGAAAAGTCCCATGGGTCATTTTCGCCCCATCCTCTCGATTCCCTGGGAAAAACAAAAATTATGTCACCACGTCAGGCGAGATTTCCCCATCTCACCCAATCTCGTCCCGCGCCGCCGCAGCCCAGCACCATCGCAGTCACCACCGTCGTTGTCATCCTCGTCGCCGTCCCAATCGCCGGACCGTCCCGCCTCGGTTCCCACGCTGCCCCGCCTTGGGTTTCAGTCCCGGCACCGCCCTCGTCGTCGCCTCAATGGTCACCCCTCTACCGCCGTCGCTGCCTTCCGTCGAATGGCTTCTCATCGCCGTCCCACGACTCCAAGAATCATCGGGTGAGGACCATCCTTCCTTCTCTCACGAAGTCTAGCTGGCCACTTTCATCGACCTTGATCTGCTGTCGTACTCCGGTCGCTACTCCGACCAGCCTGGGTTGCGGCTCCTCGTCATCGCCTCCTCTCCTAGACGATGCGACCTCATCGATGCGAGCTCCCTTTCTTCTCAGCTAGCGCCTCTTGGTCGATGCTGTTCGGCAAGAACCACACGTGTAAGGTCTGTACGCTCCCTCCTACTTGTCCTTATCTTACAAGATTTGGCAGGCCAATCCGAAGGCAATACATCATAATGTTTAATTGAATTTGTACTGCTGTTCGAGGTGGGTTGCGCCAGTGCGTGAAACTCCAGATAAATGGGGATTTCTAATCTATACAGTAGTCCTCACATGTACTTGCGGATTATATTTTTGGGAATTTTCTTTTCGTTTCGGTGTGGAGTCTGGGTAAGGCTTGTACTTTTGCTATTTGCTGGAACGATAATGAACTAACATACTTTTTTCCTGGATTGTATAATCTAGAAATTGATAAGCTACCAATTATCGTTTGAGTATGGGGAAGGCATGTATGCCAATAAAAATTGGTGATGAAGTGGAACTAATTTGAGTGATAATGAAGTGCTACATTTCTAGAATGATGTATATAGTTTTAATTATTCATTCAATAATAGCAGGTCTAGTCCCAGTTGATAGATGATAGCAGGTCTAGTCCATCTCTTGAATATGAGACATCCTTCTAATATTCATGTTTGTTTTTGTTATTCTTCTGCACCAAGGACTCTTTACAAATTTAAAATATATACTGTTGTCTGCTGTTTGAAGATGGGTATCTGTTTAATTGTTTTATATCATAGTGAACAAGGTATCTATTTATGTACATGTAGTCCGTGCAGGGAACAAGGTATGAGACAAGTTTGAAGTTATAAGTAAAATTATAATGATGTAGTTGTACATTAGCAAGCACCAGCAAGAGAACTTCTGATTTCTTTAAAGTAAAAAAATATTTGACTTCGGCTGAAGCAGTATGCTTGGTGTGGTGTTGTAGATAAAGAGCCCCTCTCAGATTTGCTCTCGTACTAGGAGGTCCAGGATGGCACTTTATAGGAGATCAAAGGCAAGCTTTATGTGGTATTCTACAGATACTAATCTTTGTATTTTCTCTTGCCCTCATGGTTATTACTAATAATGCTTTGTTTGATCTTAACATTGAAGCACCTATTTTCTTATGAAATAATTAGCCATTTATATAGCATCTATTCTGAATGAGAAACTCAAAAGCCATTATGATACGAATTTGAGGTAGCAGAGCCTAGCTCACTACACGGCTTGACTATGTTGTCTACTCCACGCAAACATGTAAATGGCCATTCTTTGCATCATTTGTTTCACTGCCATTTCTGCTATATGCCTTTGCCCTTTGCATGTGCCTGTGTAGCGAGCAGCCAGTGCTTGTGCCCTTTTTGGTATAAATATCACTGGTATTTTCTTCAGACAACACAATATTGCTAATGTTCCATGTTACTTTGAGGTCAATCAAAGGTTTTCTTAATATATAGTTACCAGCTCAGTCCTGAATGAAAATGGTACCACATAAGCACCTCTAGTTCCACCACCACATTCTATTCTACTGCATTCTTTATTGCTTTGATGTCAAGAAACAATATGTTCAGTTTTGAATCGATGTATTTAGCTAGTTTGTTTTTTTATGTAGGTCTTTGGCATGATCATCAGATAAGAGGCACTTTTAACTAGTCTTGCATAGCATTCCAATACTAATCTTGACACTAATTGATTTTGCTTGGGCACAGGATGGAGTAACCCATGCCACACGAGTTAGCATTATGCCTAAATATGGGTGTGGTAGACATCAAGGGAATTTGGAGGCCTATCTGGACCAACTTACCTTCTAGGTCACAGTGCTCCATGTCAAGAATTTGGATCTGACATGGCACTGTTTCATGTTATGCGATCGATTCTTGTACTTAAAATTGACTTGTATGAGTTAATCAATTGTGTGGTCATACTCTTGAAAGATTATTTCTGGTTTGAATTATTATGTGACCATTATACTTTGTCGGATTCATGTATGTATTATTCAGTAAAAGGTTAGCCATGATACTTGTTTCGTGAATTCCAGAATTATTTTTGGATTCTTTAGTTTATTCTGAATTTTTTGAATATTTATTTGTTGCTCGGGATTTTTACCCCGGGTCTCCAAAACGCGGATCGGGAGTTGCTTTATGTCAGGATTGGCGTGGAGAGGTGCGAAACCCCCTTGGGCTGGGAAATCCCCATGGTTTTTCACCCTGGCACCCAAACAAAGCCTTATAGACAAAGTTGCAAGATGATTACAATGCGGTTATCCATTATGACACTGTTTGGAAGGGAAGGGAGAAGGCTCTTAAAGAGATTTATGGAGGTTGGGAAGAGAGCTTTCAAATGTTGTACAACCGGAAGGAAGAGGTCCAGAAGAGGTCACTTGGAAGTATTGTATAAATTGGTACACAAGAAGTAGAAGGTAAATTTACTTCCATAGGTTCTTTTGTGCACTTAATCCATGCATTGAGGGATTTAAGGAAGGATGTAGGCCATACCTAAGCATAGATTCTACAACACTCAATGGTAGGTGGAATGGTCACTTGGCGGCAGGTACAATTATAAATGGTCATAATTGGATGTATCCAATTGCTTTTGGGGTTTATCAGCGCTGAGAATGAAGATAACCGCAAGTGGTTTATGGCTAATCTAAGAAAGGCAATAGGTGACATTCCTCTTATAGCTAATTGTACTGATGCGTGTAAAGGCTTGGCAAATGCTGTGAAAGCTGAGTTTCCCTATGCTGACAGAAGAGAGTGTTTTTGGCATCTCATGCAGAATTTTATCAAAAGATGGTATGGGGACTCTTTTGGACAGATGTGGCCTGCAGCAAGATCATACAGGTATGAGGAGTATGAGGAGTACATGGCTTCAATATTTTCAGCAGCACCAGATGTGTCGCCTTGGTTGAAGAAACATCATGGACTCAAATGGTACAGATGTGGATTCAACCCAGATATCAAGTGACTATATCACATATAATTTAACAGAGGTGTTTAATAACTGGATCAAAGACATCAAAGACCTGCCTGTAGTTGATCTTGCCGACAAGATAAGAGAAATGATAATGGTCCTATGGATTGGAGAAAGGTTGCATGGGAACATCTTGCCAGCTGTTATGGTTTAGGTAAAGGCAAATACTCGTGGGTTACGCCATTTGAAGGTGATCTCATCTGCTAATTGGAGTGCTGAAGTTTGGGAAAATGGTATTACACATGTTGTTAAATTGGGTAATAAAGAGTGCACATGTATGGAATGGCAACACACAGGGAAGCCATGTAAGCATGCTTTAGCTTTTTGACAACACAGTGAAATATAGACTTAACAGATTCTGTTCATGAGTACTACTCAGTGGAGAAATTTAGAGCTGCGTATGGAAGAGAGATTGAGCCAATGACAGATAAAACATAGTGGCCAAAGGTAGAGCTACCATTTGTTGTGGGTGCCCCACTTGGCAAGAGAGGTGTAGGAAGGCAAAAGAAATTGAGGATCAAAGGTTGTCTTGAAGGCAGTGGTGGTAAGTCAAAGCCTGGTTCCATTGCTGGTGGGAAGGAAGGCAAGAAGCAGATGGTTCGGGTTCCTGTAACTTGTCAAAGATGTGGTGCACAGGGCCACAGGCAAAGCAGCTACTAGTGCCCAATGAATGGAACAAAAAAGAGGTACATGTGTTTTATTTTTGTGTCTAGTTTTAACTCTCACATCCTAATAATTTGAGTCACAGGAAGAGGAAGCCTAGGAAGAACACCACTAAAGCTACACTAGCTATTGAAAGCACCCCAAAAAAGACAACTACGGAAATCATACACAGGAAAGTCCAGGCATGATGACTAGAAGGTATGCCACATTGGTTTGTCTATTATTGTACATTATTCAACTAACAAATTAAATAATTGAGATGTTTCATGTATAGGGGTCTTGCTATGTTGATGGGAGAAGGTACTAGCTGCGACGGCTTCCGCGGATGAGCAAGGGCACGACCATTCACTTGGCTGTTACAAAGAGCAGTGGCTGGGAGCATGCACCGGAAGATGGCTGGGATTGCGAGTTTGCGACGACGAAGGCTGTTGGCGAGAGATGTGATCAACGACGGGAAAAAGAAAGGAGAGCCAAGGGCACAGTGGTCATTTCACGCGACATAGGTGATAGAAAGAAAATAAAAATTAAGAGTAAAGGGAAAAAGATATAAAAATCAAAGTGACAACGAAATAAGTGTCATTTTGGCGAGGTCTATCCTAACTGTGTCAAATTGTCCAAGCCCATTGACTGGAGTCCTAAATAAGCAAAAAACTCCTTTATTTGAGGCCCACCTGTTGGTGCCATTGGGAGCTGAAGGTGGAAGACCACCACCTGTAATTTTGTTTGAGACCGAATACAGTTCAATTAAACACCTGCAAATTATTTTTTAGAACAACTAGTATATTGCTCGTGCTAATGCTACGGTGTAGTTAATAAACAACAACAAAAAAAGAACAATATAGTTATTCTGGTTGTGTCGCTATGCTAGAAAATAGATACAGTTGTCCATGTTTTTTTCCATGCAGACAATATATTGCTTCAAAGAAATATGAATGCAAAAAGATACATATCATTCACCTATTTTTCCATTAATAACATCATATTAATTTTTATATGTTGTATAATTTTGGTTGTAGTACACCAGTAGCAAATGAGCAGATGAGATGCAACATTACAATCTAGCCAGTGTCGGTTGCAGTTTTCTTTATCAATATGGATAGTATAAGTATCTTAGTTCTTGAAACAGTGGATGATCTTTACATCAATTTTGAACAATGGAATCCGTAAACACATTTAATTCTGTAGTTCCAAGTTTAGAACACATTGTCATCCCATGCCTACAAAAGCACACACACCACGCAGACATCAAAGGTAGCCCTCACACTTCCAAATAGAGATGTAGGAAGTGGTCATGCACCAAAGACTATTATGTGTTTCATCGTATTTGGTTAGAAATATATAGGAAGAGACAACAGTAGTGCACCACCTGGGCCAAGATTACTGCAACACGCCATTTGATTATATTCACAAATATAATTACCATTTCTATTTAGTCGGTCATTGGGATCATCTAGATCAAAATTTTCCTTATTATGTGGCATGGCTACAAAATTGTTGGTTCCAAGCTAAGAATGTCCTGTAGGTAGAAATACATAAGAATTTCTATATAGAGATCATCAGTTGTGTGAATCAAATGAAATATAGTCATAGAAGTACCATGAGCAACCGGCTGCTGGTCTTAGAATGTATGATTCAATCTCCCTCCTTTGTGCACCATTTTTGTCGATTCCTGTTACTCTCCTTCCAACTGTCTTCACAGCTGCCTAAGGGTAACAATCGCACTTGTTTCAGACTATTATATAAGGTTATACAAATATATATCTTATTATTATGATAATCATAAAAGATCCAATAGATATATGTTCTAGTAATCATAAATACTTTAAACCTGAATTCCAAACCAAATAGAGTAATTACTAAAATATGAAGTTTGTATTTGTACAACTAAATGGTAGACATGTGGTTATGGTTTGACACTATACACAGCCTAGAATGAAAATAATACCTGCCACTATTGAGTCTAGACCAGCTCTCGAAGGAGTTGCGATAACTTCAGAAAAAATATCAGTTTATACCCATAGCATGTGCCACTATTGAGTCAGGACCAGCTTTCGAACACAATCAAATACTTTTAGGTCACCATCAGTGTTTTGCCTCTTGATATGGTTCACTCCTGGTGAACCTGTAGTATTTGCATCAGAGGAAATCCAATTCCAATCATTAAGTAACAATCAAACTGATTAAAGCTTCGAATTTTGCATCATGCCATATCAAAGAACCAATACCTCAAGAAGCCTAAACCATATATTACATTGATTAAATGATCAAATATTTTAGTGCGAAAAATTTGCCTGTAGCTCTCAGGACAACATGTTTTCATACAGAAATGTCGGCTACTGAAAAGTTTCAGAAATATTACCATTTTCTTCCTAGTTGGTTGTCATGTTTCCTCCTTCCCAAAGTTAGCTTATTCAGCAGTACAAATAGAAAGATGAAGGACCTAGAGTAAGATCTTATTTGGACCAAAGGATATTCAAGTTTCTCACAGAAATGAGCACATTAATTTAACATTCAGATTAAGTTTGTTCCTTTGTTTTGTCACATCCACAATAATTTAGCATTTCAGAAAGCATGATGAGTAAATCAGATCCCATTATTTTTTACTTCTACCTATTCAATTATCAAATCATTAGGCACGCTGAAAAAGAACTAACACTGAAGATAATATGCCCATTCTAGGCAAAACATCAGGTCATTCTAAAGCTTTACACGGGCAACCATTGTGAAGGAGTAACTACTGCCAGCTCGGATCTATCTACTCGCATCTGCTTCTTGTTGTGAAGTTCTATAATAGAGCCAAAAAAGGAGAAAATGCATCTGTAAGTTCTTGAGTTCCTAGCCTCCTGCATGGACACTTCACAATGATCAAGAAGAGAAGATCTTGTGGTCCAAGAATAAGCTATATAAGGAAAGCAAACAAAGTAACATTTCAAGAAAGTATTCCACGAAACAGGACACAATCACTAAGCAAGTAAACCAGAGAATACCTGCTTCAAGATTGTCTCCGCAGCCAAATTGGCACGACTCTTTATATATCTCCTAGTCATAGTCAGCTCTGGCCACGAAATGAATTATGTCAAACACTTGTGCAACTTGAAACATCCTATACAACCTTATAAATATGCCTGTACGGCATGATGTGCCATTGTGCAAGATTAATTATCAAATTTAGGGGAGAAATAAAAGGTGATCGCAAAGGTCTCAGTGACAAGTAGGAGAGGAATAACATTGATCCTGAACCTATGCAACCTCACAATATCATATTAGATTATCAAAACCACAAGATCGTTTAGAATTCTCCAGAGTAGAAAAGGGCACTAAATTTACTCCATACAACACCATACTATTTGGTGATTCTCTTAGAATTATTTGATATCAATTATACTCTCAATTTCCCAGTAAAATAAGCATTAGTTTCAGTAAACATTGATGGCTCTCAGGTACTAGACTATGCTAATTAATGGGAAAACACACGACAAGGATTGGCTGGGGTCACTCACCTTGATGGTGTGGGATCCGAAGTAGGGCATAGAAGAGGAACAAAATATTTTTATTAATTTGCAGGTCACGCCTCAGGAGGAAGGAACATGTGAGCCCATCTTCGGCCTGGCAGGTCTGGACGAGTGGCAGTGGCCGGCGAGGGTAACGTTCACCGCGCATGCGGAGGATGAGCGGCATTACAATACCGCTCTTGGCTTGGCTGCCCACAACACGACATCCAAGACGGGAAAGTTAAGTGGCCCCTACCCTCTCGATGTCATCAGCATCCAATTTCATGCCCTAATCCCCTATGGATCAGCCAGCCGCCGGGAGCCGTCGCTACAGGTGTTCCCGGACGATCTAGTGCTCGAGATCCTCCTCCGCCTCTCAGTGCATCCAATCCATCTCACCTGCGCGTCCGCCGTCTGCAAGGCATGGTGCCGCATCATCAACACCACTGCCGAATTCCTAGATTGAGTTCGCAACCACCACCGGACCCCCGCCGCTCTCGGCTTCTTCATCAACGAGCCCAATCGATTTCGCGGCCTCTTCGCCTCCACCCCCGAGCCTAGCACCATCGTGTACGCTAGAGCCCATGGGCACTTCTCGCCTCGGATCCCCTCCGGCTGCTAGTTCGTCTACGGCTGCCGCTATGAACGCATCCTCCTGCACCAGGTCACCTTGTGGGCGGAGGAGAGGACATACCGGCGGCCAAGGCGTCGACGGGGCGGTTGTGAGATCGGCGACGCCTAGCGGAGAGTGGAAAGGCCGGCGGCAGCGCAACTTCCTGACGTGCGGCAGTTTCACTGCGTTTGTTTTTTTCGATCAAAAGTGACGATGGATTGGGGGTGGGCAAATGCTACGAAGAAAGTCAAGAAGTCAATTGACTCGGGCTGATCGGATGCCGTCAGTTTTGACGGAGATTATTATGGCCCTTGGATATATAACATTCTCACTGATGAATTTAAGGGTGGAGTGGAGACTAGCAATTTTTTTTTGTGAGTAGTATAAAGATTGCCAGTACAGACCCTGGAGTGTTGGACCATGATTCGTCTTCCTTTGGGCCTGGGCCCAAATCCTAGAAAAATATGCCTCGGCCCCAGACCAGGAGCTGGTCCAATTGGTTTCGGAATTGGCGGGCCCGAGGGTAATTGATACGAGTCCGACTAAATCTCACCCGGACGCCAGATCGATCGATATATAATTTAGGAGAAATGTAGGCACGCAAGCAGCGCCGCTAACCACCCCAATTCCCCAAATTGAAGAGACGGAAGAGATAGGGTTCCTTCAACTTCACCCGACGGCGCGAACTACCAATCCACAAAGATCGATTGCAATCTGCTGTGGCGCGGATCCAACTAAGAGATGGCCGGCAAGGACGGTTCGCGGAAGGACATGGTGCTTTCCGGCTGGCTGCTGCCGTGCGCCGGTGAGCTTACGCCGGCGGAGGACGAGCAAGTTCCGGTGAGCAAGCTATCGACGGGAAGCGGTCGGACTAGGCCCGTGCGCGGCAGATCCGGCCAAAAGACGGCTGGCAACGAGGAAGGGATGCCCCGCATGCTGATGCCATGCACCGGCAGGCATACGCCGGCGGAGGACGATGAGGAAGGTGCGGTGAGCCAGCTGTCGAGGGACCGCAGTCGGGATGGGCCGATGGAGAAGAAGCATGATGTGGCTGGTGCAAAGAGGAAGGCAGAGCCGGAGAAGATGGCAGGGAAGGCTGCAGCTGGTTCCGTCGATCTGTCTGCTGGTCACGGCGAAGACAAGACCTCAAGTGTTAAGTGGGTCGAGCTGCCGAGCAAGCACGTTCGTTGGATCATGGCGCAGAAGAGGGAGAACCACCCCATCCCTTCCATGGAGGACTACGAGCACTTCGGGACCAACGACCCCATCGAGAAGATCATCGATGCAAACCGGGAGCGGTTCTCCAAACTGTCCGTCTCGATGAAGGAGTCGCGTGATGAATTCTTCGAGTACCAGGACTGGGTCCGCAAGGTGTTCGAGAGGAACCACCGTGTCATGGTCCCTGAGAGTGTCATTGGCCCCAGGCCTGAGCTGCAGGAAGAAATTAATGATCTGTGGGCACAATTCAGTGAGGAGTATCATAGGGAACATCATCCCAATTCCGACTCTGAAGATGAAGAGGATATGCCTAATCTGGTTTCCAACTGAGTGTGACGAGGATCCATAGTCTGCTCTGTGACCTATGCTCGTCACGACGAAAACGCTTGTTCGTGAGCTGGGTCGGTCTATCCTATCACACGGGTGACGATCTGTACCTAAAATGTGTGCGATTAAGACAATTTTAGACGGGCACCCACCAGAATATAATCTCTTGACCCAAACGTGGCCACACTCTGCCACCAAAATTATTTATTGAGTTATCGTGTACATTAGTTTATCAAATTCCAAATTACTGTAATTAGTACACGTGATCGATATCACATACTTCCTCCGTTTTCATAGAGCCAATGCATGAACAGGTGGTTATGACACATTCACTATTACCAAAATGATTTTCAGTGGCGAGATAAAATGAACCTCAATGAAGGTTGCTAGATATTCTACTAATTAATATGCCGCACTAGAGAGGGAGAGAGAGAGGCGTCCGATCTTCTGGTGCGCCAACTTTGCATCACGACATCAGTTCTCCATCCGTGGCAGATCGTTCCTGCGCTCCGCAATCTTTTGAATAAAATCAAATTTGGATTATAAGTGTTTCAAATAATAAAATAAATGAGTATTAAATTTATATTCATGTTATTGAGCCCAATGTAGGAACTTACCCATGAAAAGAAAAGAAATTTGCCATATCTTTTGTAAGAATTATGGTCGCTAACGTGTGTGAACAATTTTTATTTTTTTAAAAAAATCAAATAAATTTATATTCATGTTATTGAGCCCAATGTAGGAACTTACCTATGAAAAGAAAAGAAATTTACCATGTCTTTTGTAAGAAATATGGCCGCTAACGTGTGTGAACAAATTTTAATTTTTTACAAAAATAAAGACGGAAATTATGAAATTTGTTATGATGTGATCGTATCATACTAGAAGGTATAATAATAATAAAAAGTAGAGAAGGTTTCACAAAAAGTTATCATATACATTGCTTACGAAACGGAGAACCACTGAAGAAGAACCTTAGAATAGATTGTGACTCGTTAAAATTTGGAATAAAATTGGTGGACAAATTTTATTTTGACTTTAAATTATTTTGTATAGGTAATAGATCGTATAAACAATGTCATACCAAAAATTTAGTATTTTAGAATTTATTTACATTTGTTTTTAAAAATTAAAGTATAGAGGAAATCTTTGCGAGTGTCAAGGAAACACACGACAAAGAAGTTGTTTACCGAGTGTCAGGGAAACACACGACAAAGAAGCTGTTTACCGCGTGTTTTTCCCTGCACTTGGCAAACAGGAAACATCAACGTTCTGTCCAGACGAAATAAAGCGATCTCATTGGTCCAAATCAAGAGGCATGGATCTCTGTTGGAAGGGATAGTTTCACAACTATTGGGATAGATGAATCGTGTACAGAGTACAGGTATATATGAGACCGGCCAAACGTATCCGAACCACCGTGACTTATAGAAATATGATCAGGGTGGATACGCTTGCCATGCCTTGGTGCACACGCAACCCAAAGTAGGCTAAACCGAATACAGCTGCTGGTGTGCAGGTCCTGGGCGCGGCTGCTGCTGGGCAGGGTGTCGTGGAGGAGCGCTGTTTGGGGGCCGCAGACCGGGCCACATCTGGATGGTCCCAGTCCACGGATCGTAGAACGAGGGCCAGGCTGCCCAGCGCCTTGGCCCCCGCCCTTACCACCACGACGTCGACGCTGACGGGTGTTGGAGCCGGAGCCAGGGCCACCCCCGGAGCTGCCGCCAGTGCTGCTGCCAAAACCGCCATTTGGGGCAGACTGGGAGCGGCCCTGGTTGTTGGAGAAGCTAGCGGAGGAGGGAGACAAGCTGGGGCCGCCACCTGCAGCCTGTGAAGTAGTGCCGTCGCGGGAGGCGTGTCGGGAGCTGTCAACTCCTCGAGCAGGAGATCAGTGCGGACGTCTTCAAAACACGGGGGAGGGCGCTGGCGTCCGAGGAGGGCACCCATGTAAGCCCAGCGCTCGCTCAGCCCGCGTATGGTGGCGAGGACGAGGGTGCGATCGGGGACATGCTCGCCGATGTCCTCCAGTGCCTCTGCCATGGCCTTGATGCACCGAAGGTATTCGGCCATGGAGAGGTCACCCTGGCGGAAACTTCGAAACTCAGCATCGAGAAGCAACGCCCGGGTCTCTTTATTACCGATGAACTCGCGCTCAAGGGTGAGCCAAGCCCGACGTGCCGTAGTGTTGCGGATCATGACGAGCTCACCAAGATCGGGACTGACGGTGCCGACGATCCAAGAGAGAACCGTGCAGTTCATGCGATGCCAGTCCGCGGACTCGTAGTTGACATAGTCATTGAGGACGTGGGAGGTGATGGAGTATTTGCCCACGATCAGCAGGAAGGAGCTGCGCCAACGCCTGTAGTTGCCCGTCGACCCATCGAGGAGGACCGGGACGAGTGCCCGGATGTTCCGTACAGCAACAGCCTGGGCATGAAGATTGGCGAGTGCAGCAACTTCATGGACGATCAGGGCGTCTTCGACATCCTCGGCACGTGCGGCGGCTTTCTCCTTAGCGATCGTCTCAAGGCGCAATTTCTTGACAGCGGCGGCGCGCTCGCGCGCTGCTGCATCCTCCTGGCTCCGCAAGGTGGCTTCAGCCTGGGCGGTTTGGGCGTCGGCATCGGCCTTAGCCTTTGCGGCGGCGTTCCGTTCCTCCTGGCTCCGCAAGGTGGCTTCAGCCTGGGCGGTTTGGGCGTCGGCATCGGCCTTAGCCTCTTGCGGCGGCGTTCCGTTCATGGATCTGCGCCTCCGCGTGCTCACGCAGCGCGACGTCCTGCTCAGAGGCGGCGTCAGCAACTGCGGCGGCTGTAGTGGCGTCATGATCGGTGGCGAGGGGCAGCGGCGTGGTGCCAGGAGGCGGAGGAGGGTTGGCCATTGGCGGCGCGCAGGGAGAAGGCGGCGAGGGTTATGGTTTTTCAGCGGAAGCGATGGGTCGAATCGATCGGCTCGATACCATGTTGGAAGGGATAGTTTCACAACTATTGGGATAGATGAATCGTGTATAGAGTACAGGTATATATGAGACCGGCCAAGCGTATCCGAACCACCGTGACTTATAGAAATATGATCAGGGTGGATACGCTTGCCATGCCTTGGTGCACACGCAACCCAAAGTAGGCTAAACCGAATACAGCTGTCTAACAATCTCTTCCCCTCTATTTCTTCCCTACACGCGTCCCTCTCTCTATCTTATCTCTCTCTCTCTCTCTAATGCCACGCGATTGGCGACTAGCAGCGCGTGCTGGGCTGCAAGAGGTGGCAGCGGGAGGGGCGTGGAGGCCTACGACACGCATCTAGGCAAATCGTTGGGCGGAGGCCGGCGGCATGCATTCTCGCCTGCGCCGGCGACGCTCGTCCTTGTGCGGAGGTTGGCTGCGGGGCACAGGGCGCGCGCGGCGGTATCAGTGGTCGCACGGTGGTGGCCGAGCACATGGTGTGCAGCCACAGCGGCAGAGTGCACGCCGCGCGGTGACGGTGGTCTGGAGGCGATGGCCCCCACATGATGGTTCCTTGATTTTCTTTTAATTTTGCAAAAAATATGTGCTGTGTGTCGGTTGCACAGTGCGGCACTCAGCAAAGCCTTTGCTGAGTGTGTTTGCCATGTGCTTCTAGCACTTGGCAAACTGCAATTCTCCCGTCCCATTGGGTGGCGGAGCGGCTCAGCCGGAGATGGCTCAAATGTGACACATGAGCTTAATCTTGGCTCTGCTCCAAATGTCAACTGCTCGCGAACTAAGGCGTTCCCGCTCAATGGATTAAAAATCGATGACCAGAAAATACCAGAAAATGAGTGATATGTTGAAGATTGAGGAACAGGAAACGAATCGACAAGAGGCTTACCAAAAAGACAGAGAGCCACGTGGAACAGATTCGGCGGCCAGTTTCAACTTCATGCAATGGCTTCACCTTGCACTGAATTACAACGAGGTAAGTGCAAACGACATCAGGGATAAGATAACAGTAGGAATGACAATGTAACTACCTATTTTTGCCTAGTCTCTTGGAGATGCTCCGAGATGTCTTGCAGTGTGGTTCAACGTTCGAGGCTCTGCAGGCCATGCGTGAAGGCATGAAGGCTCACGGGTTCATGGGTTCCACGGATATGTAGGCCCCTTCAGCTGCTGGCGCCGGGCAAACCCAAGGTCATTTTCCTCTGTTTTCTGCTGCACTACGCCCGGAAGTTACCGCTCCATCTATGACGGGAGGGGTTACTGTAACATCCTGGCCCATGGCTTAATACGATTGATAGAATACTCATGTCAACAAGTTGCAACTTCTTTTCCGGAAGCTCATCTCTAAAGAAGTCAAAGGTTAAGCGTGCTTGGCCTGTAGCAATTTAGGGATGGGTGACCAACCGTGAAGTGTTTCCCGGTGTGCATGATTGTGGACAAAGTACACGAGAAAAGACTAGTATTGGTCCGTGGGGAAATCTTGAGGGCCTATTAAGCTGCCGAGGGTAAGCGGGCCCGGCCCGAGTGGCGGGACGGTACGGATGGTATCGAGCCGACTCTCGCGGTTTTACGGGCGCATGTGTTGCACGTGTGCGGGCATGGTGTGCATGGCTGGTGTGGGCCCGGAGTGGTCACACAGCATGGCACATGCGCTAGCGATGGACACATGGACGTGGCCAAGAGAGGAAGTTCCTGGCCCGGGGTTGACCGATGAGGACGTCGGTCCTCTAAGGAGGTGAGTGTGTAACATCCTGGCCCAGGGCTTAATAGGATTGATAGAATACTCATGTCAACAAGTTGCAACTTCTTTTCCGGAAGCTCATCTCTAAAGAACTCTAAGGTTAAGCGTGCTTGGCCTGGAGCAATTTAGGGATGGGTGACCAACCGGGAAGTGTTTCCCGGGTGTGCATGATTGAGGACAAAGTACACGAGAAAAGACTAGTGTTGGTCGTAGATCTGAGGCCTATTAAGCTGCCAGGGGTAAGCGGGCGCGGTCCGGAGTGGCGGGACGTTCCGGTTACTTAGTAGAAACCGAAACTCCAAAGGCTTTCTCGCACATATGGTGCTATTACTGCCACCATACAGGGCAAAAACTTCGACCATTTATCGATATTATGATTATTAAGTCAAAAACTATGCAGCCATCGGGCACGAGTTGGAGTCTCGCTTAGGCCGACCATGACTTAGGTCCTCTTCTCCCTTGATCCGGATTATATTTGGTCGGTGAATCTACATTTACACGATCACACGTTGCTTTCTTGTCTAAATGGGCTGCCTTAAGGGTTGCTAATATATGATGTGAGAAGTAAGGGAATAATCTCGATCTTGGTAGTCTCTCTAAAACTCCAACAAATATGGTTCTTGTCATCGGTTCAGCCCATCCGTATTCAATGCAAACCGTATATTTCTTCCCTCGTGCGAGAAGACGTCACGGTGGTTACGATCAAAGTTTTTCCACTGGGTTCCATCCGATGGATGACTCGGCTTATTAGGGTCCCTCTAGCGTGTATGCCATGTCATCGGTTCAACATCTTTTGGGTTGGAAAATATCCGTCTTATGAGATCGACCACCGGTAGGTACCACATGACCAAGGCTGGTACCTTACTATCATCGTCGCTACCATTGACAATACTGATTTTCTTCCTCTTCTTGTCATTCTTTCTCCTCTTATTAGTTGTGTCTACATCATAGTCCTCATTCGTCTTGTAACGACTTCGTTTGCATCTTGGGCATCTCACGAGGTCCTTGAACTTATCCCCGGTATAATATACAATGATTTGGAAATGCGTGGATTTTTGCACACCCAGTGACATTGGGGATATCAATCTCTTAGCACAAGTACGTGTTTTTTGGTAACAAGTTTGGCTTCGGCAGTGTATCCGAAAGAAGATCCAACAATTCAATGAAACCGATATCCGACCACCCATGGATGACCTTCAATTTCATGAGCTCGAGAACCGTACGTAACACGGTATTCTCTTTAGAATATCCCTTAGACTCCTCATAAATCCTTTGATGTCATCTTTATTGTTGCAAAGTTATCAAGCCCTATTGTTGTTCTAGCATTGAGTAAAACTTGCGGTTCAACATGACATAGGAATTCCTCAACATCAAAATTAGTACATTGTTCTTCTTCGACATGAACATCAAAGGACTCGTCAACTTGGACAAACTGTTCTTCTTCAACTTCAATTGATCGCAACTCAACTTCGACCGGCTCGTCTTCTCCATGATTTGTCCACCTCGTATAATTCTAGGAAACCCCTCCGACTAAGTGAGATTTGATTACAAGTGTATCTATATACAATTTTTTATTCTTGCAGTCGACGCATGAACAATATATTTCTTGTCTTCCTAGACGCTTAGCATGCTCGGCAGACCTCTTGAGAAATACATCGACTTGACCTCGAAATATTCACTTAATCTTGACTCTTCATACATCCATGTTTTGTCCATCTAAACAAGCATTACGCGAATATAAATTATAATTAATTAATTACTAAATAAAATAATTACCATTATGAATATTAAGTATTTATAGAAATATAAGGGAACTAATATATTGCATAAGACAATCTGCTATCATACATAAAAATGTACTATACAAATTATTATTAATTGACTCGAATTTTTTAATAATTAAATTGTGCTCTAGGGGTCTCTCTCGAAGAGAGCATAAAGTAGATCTTAAATTGATTGACATGAAAAAGGCTTGTAAGACATGAATTTTTTGTATGCGACACATATACATGATATATGAGCCTATACACAAATTAAGCCAACAACAAACCTACAAACATGGAGGAATTCGACAAATCAAAATCAAAACCTAGGTCAAATGGTAATCCAAAATTCTCTATGATTACAACATTATAGCAACAAATAATACGTGGGATGAGTTTCCCTTACCATGGAGAACAAATTTCTCAAAAAAAAAAACGAGATCAAAACCTACCCCCTCGGTTTTCATTTTTTTTCCTCAATTTTCATGCCGCCACACTTTGAGTAAGCTCCTGTTCGGTCGGAACGCTGCTTTTTATACTGTGCAAAACAATAGCCACGGTTCACTTCTTCAACCGTGGCTATAGAAGAAACTATAGCCACGGTTGATGACGTGGATCATGGCAATTGGTGGAGGCCACTATAGCCACGGTCAGCATAGTAGCCCGCACCCAACTATAGCCACGGTCGATTTTGCTTGCCGTGGCTATAGGGTTTTGGCTACGTGGCTACAGTGTGTTATTATTATGTTTGGAGCTGCATACATTTCTTGGTGTCCGGCCGACAAACTGGCTCAAGCGAAGCATTGTTGCCAACCTCGGTAGTACTTAATGATGCCACCCCGCAGCTTAAGCTGTCTCGTGAAAAATCCAAGAATAGTCATAAATCGAGGATCGTAATTGATAAGTTTGTGGCCTGATCTTCACGACGTGTGAATAAGATCAAGATAACTAGCTTTCAAGAAGCCAAGATAACTAGCTGCAAGCAGCCGGGATAACGAGTGCAACTCTGACGAAATCAACTCTGAAGCCAACCACCGTCTCTATACGGCAACTTGAATTGAGAATTCGCCCAACCGCACTCTAAGTTACCAACCAACACAACCTGCAATCAAACGGAGCAGGAGCACCAATTGGGTGACGCCGAACGTCGCTTATGTAATCTCCAAGGAAATCACAAGAGCAAAGGGGTAGAAGGGACAATAGCTCCCATGCGACGCCTTTCGCTCGTATTCTCCGGGATACGACATCGTTGGATGGAATAGCTCACATGCGACACCTTTGTGATCGAAAATAGCCGAACCCACTCCCGGCCTTGACACTCGTAATGATTTGTTTGTTAGCGGCTGTGGGACCCAGCGTTGACGAGTCTCGCGCGCGAATCTGTCCGATCGATCGACCATTTTTCCCACCATCCCATTTTGTTTTGCCGGGAATCCATATCCGGCAGCGCGACCTCGGAGCGGCGGCGCACATCCCCGTCCGGCGGCAGCTCCATCCAGCGTCGCGAGTCATTCTCGCTGAACCGACCAAAGTCCTCCTTCGGTGCGCGGCGTTTGAGCGGCGTCCCAATCCGTCTCCGGCAGCGCGCCCCTCTCCGACACGGGATCCGGCAGCGCGCGCCCCTCTTCGGCACCGTCGATCCGGTCTAAAACAGATGGCCCCGAAACAGATGGGGCAGGGAGAGTCGAATTCGAGGTAATCCTCCGCACCTCGTGTTGTTTTTGCTTTCGATTAGAGCTCGGTCGCCCGAATTTGTGACATACCCGCACCATTCTTGAAATAGGGGGCGTAGCTTCAAATTGTCCGTAAAATTCCCCTTTCTATCCGTCGCGAAGCTAGCTGATGGTAGCTTGAGGAACATAGAGCAGGGCAAGTTGGTTAGTTGGGAGGTTGATTGTGTAGAGATGGACCCGCAGGACCTTGTGAACCAACAAGCGGACGCGGTGAGGAATTTGGTGGAGAAATTCGGCGAGAGTACTCCTTGGGGTCCGGAGCAAGAAGTGGTATTGATATACTTCGATGAGTGAAAGGGCGAGTATGTGAGAATGGAGGATGGCGAAGCGGTTGTCGATGAAATCGATCGGCAAGACGGTTGGAGAAGCAAACGTGTTACATTTCTCGCCGAGCTGGTGGATCTGAAATCAGATTATGTTGTTGGTTATGTGCCGTCAAAGTTGGCTATGTAGATTGCAGATGATGATTGGGCTGCAAGAAGACAGATAGCACCCATTTTAACCGAATTGGCAGTGTTAGGTGATTAATGTACATGCCTCGAGTGGCAGCACTCGGAAAACCATGCCAGCATGCCATCCTATTCTTGGCTGGCAAGCCCAAGGTAAACATGCACCCTTATCTGCATGAATATTATTCGGTAGCAAGGTTCAAGGTAGCATATACAAATCCAATAGAACCACTTACGGATCGGTCTCAATGGCCTGAAGTGGATTTTGATATCTCAATGTGTCCCCCACTCGTGAGAAGAAAGGCTGGCAGGCCTAAAATGAGCAGATTCAAGTCTTGGTTTGAGAAAGGAAGTAGTAGGAAGAAGGGAAAAAAATGACAAATCAAAACTTGCACAAAAAGGTAACAAAAATAGATGCAAGTATTATCGGAAGCTCGACCACCGAGCTGGATATCCCAAATGTCGATACACTCCGAGAAAAGCCAAGATAAGTTCCGGATAGACATTTAATTGATGTTGTGGATTAAGCACTTTACATAAATGTACTCGTTTCCGTGTTTTTCTTTTTATACAGGAAAAAGCGTGGATGTGAGGTTGCTGAATTTGAACCCATTGTTGCTGAGAATGTATGGGCAACAAAAAAACCAAGAGTGAATGGGCGTAGGCATGTGCTGCACAATGAAGATGCCATGCAAACAGAAGATGAACAAGAGACAACTGGTGTGCATACGGCGGCCTAGTCCTAGTGACGCCAAGACAACCAAGAGCATGAGGCTTACGTGTGTCGTTTATCCACAACAATCAAGTGTTAAGGAGAAGAGGAAATCGAGTGGGAGGAAAACTCGTGATTGCAATTTGTATCGAGGCGTGAAACTTGTGTCTTCATTTGTATATTCCGAGGCGTGGAACAGGTTTTTCATTTTTTTTTTTAATTTTTCATATTTTTACGAATTTAGCGAAACTGCCTTAAAGGTAGGCCAAAATGCCCTGTTTCAAGTGCCACCACTTTTTCGACCTTCCCCAAATGACCTCAAACTCGAGCATTCACATCTAAGGCAACTATAACTTCATCCCGAACAAGTTTCTCGATTTTTTGAATTTTTGGATTTTTACCTAATTTTGTTCAAATTTGCCGAATTTTGTACGAACTCAGCCCACCGAGCAAGTAATGGCCCGCCCAACCGGTATTGGGCTATTGTTGGGCCGACTTCAGTAGCGGGCACGGAGCTCACCGACGGATAGTCCCCACATGTCGGCGCCGAGTTCATCGAGAGTTCTTCCTCTGTTCATCCCGAGCGTTCGGTCTTTCCTTTTAAATTCGCATTATAATCTTCAAATACGGATAGATCTCACGTTTCAAGGCCAAATTTGATACTTTTTTTCTGTGGTCCAATGAATATAGAAAACTACTCTTTTTTGCCGGTGCCAACCATGTTATCGGTAATTATAACAATCGGTATCACTAGGGGATGAATGTATGTGGAATGTTCATATCACATGTATGGACTACTCCATTTTGAACACACTTTCTTTTTCACATTATCAAATAAAAAAACAAAAAATATAGGGTGGTTGCATGTCACATGAAACGGACGCATTATATTATATGAATTAAAAATCGGCAAAATATTCAAAAATTCAGGAAAAAGTTGTTTTTTTCCTAGGTAACTCAATAAGAAGAGTTAGGACCTGAAATCGCGAGCGAGGGATGTAACATAGACTCCTACCCGTAGAGAAAACTTAATGGAATTTAAGGAAACTTATTTGTCATGTAAACTTCCGATTAGCGAGTGTCATTAAGCTAAAATTCCATGTCAAGTACATGATCTTAAAGATTATAAAAATAACGAAACAATTAATATAGTTTCAATATTATGTATTATGTATGCCAATAAATTTGCACCGCAAATTTCTTTATACTTTTTGAGATATAAAATGCCAAAATATTGAAAAACCCGAAGGCGTACTCTTATGTGGCGCTTCCGCAACTCGGACACGAAATAAAGAAACTCTACAAACTCGGACACGTCAACCGTTCCCTTTTTGCTCGACAGATCGGGCGGTGAGCCGCCTAGTGTATCGGACCCACATTTCAGCGACCTCGGGCTGGTTAGACGGCAACCTTTCCCTTTCTGCTCCGACAAATCGGGCGTGGGCCGCCTAGTGTATCGGACCCACATTACGGCGACCTTGGGCTGGTTAGACGGCAACCTTTCCTTTTCTCGCTCCGACAGATCGCGCGGTGGGCCGCCTAGTGTATCGGACCCACATTTCAGCGACCTCGGGTTGGTTAGTCGGCAACCTTTCCCTTTCTGCTCCGATAGACTGCGTGGTGGGCAGACCATGTAACCGAACGGGCTCTAAATGATCGTCCCCACATGTCGGCGACTTCGGGCTGGTTAGACGATCACCGTTCCCTTTCTGGTTTTACCTCTGCGTGCGGTGGAGTTGTTCCCAATACGGACACCGAGTGGTGGGCCGAACAAAATATCGGGCCCACATTTTCGTGACCTTGTTGACTCGAACATTGAGTTTGACCGTGGATACAAACTTTTGGCCCTGGAACGAACAGGCCCCGACCGTGCGACGTGATGGGAAACGAACAGGCCCGTTGACTGCTCCACTCCTCACACGCAAAGGGGTCGCAGTCTCCTCGGTTCGGGAAACGAACCGGCGCACACATTGAGACACGAACCCCCGACTACTCGCCTCCCGACTACACGCAAACGATTTCCCGAGTACGGAAGTCGATCCGATTCGTCTTCTCCTCCGCCTCCATAAAATGGGCGGACCCCTTTCTTCTCTCGCCTCACACGTCTCACCAGCCTCCCGAACACTCGCTCCAAGCTTCCAACCGCTCGGGGTTTATTCGCTCCCCTCGGCCTTCCCCCTCCCCTCCCCGGGACCCTCCCCACCATGGACGGGCACGGCGGTCAACCAGCCCGCCGGTCGTCGGCCCCCGCTTCTCCCGCTCCTAACCTCGGGACTGCATTGTGGGCGGCACAGCAGGAGGCGGCGAGGGCACGTCATTCCCCGGCTGCAGCGGATGCCAAGGTCAAAGGTACGTAGCATATTAGTTATTCCACACACTTTTCTCTCCCGGTTTCGCCCCACCACGGTTTCCTTCATTTTGGTTTCTTCCACGCGCAGCACTAACGGCAAGGCTCCAGGAGATCGAGGCGGTGGCCGCAATCGCCTCGGAGAAGATGAACCTCCGCGGCGACACCGTGGCCGCTCGCCTCCCCGACATTCCGGCGCGTGTGGACCAACGCGCCGTAATCGGCGTCCGTGAAGGCGTCGCTCAGTGCCCCGACACTGGCCCACTTTCACTCCGGCGAGAACCTCCTTGGGCTTCCTATGACCACCGACGACGATGAGTTCCACGACTTGTTCCGGGATTATATTCCCACTACGACTCGCCATTGCCGACGAGGTCGAGCCGGTCGGCATAGTGAACCGGTTTCACGATGAGCCGCAGGAGTAGATGGGAGATTACATTACTAGTTTGCGGAAAGCCAATGTAAATCTAGGTCATTACGACCACATTTTGTATCCAATGTCATTGGTCTGCTAATCTAGTAATCCACTATTACATCTATGTAATCGACTTTAAAATTATTATCAATCTCCGCTTTGAATAACTAGTACTACTTCTCTTGCATTCGACTACTGTTAGACCAACGCGTGTTACGAGAAAAATAGACTAGGTCTGTCGTGACGAGCAGTGCTTCCATTTACTCACTGTGGGACCCGCAATCGAGAGAAGAGTGTCCCAATCTCAAACTCGCTTGACGAGGCTACCTTGCTAGGAGTACATGCTTCTTTTTTTAAGTGTAATGAGGCTACACGTGCTCCAGTCCTAAAACCACCGAGAACCGACGGGTCGTGCTCGGTATATAGAAGTTGGGCCACACTCTTGTGAATAGCACATGGAATGCGCACTTAAGAATATGAGTGGGCCACGCTGCAACGGCTGAATGGTGGGCCTCGGGTGCGAGCAACGAGGCTACTTCGGATAACTATGGGCCACGCTCGCGTAACTAAATATGGCCCGCACTCGTATATGAATACCCATGGGCCGCACTTTTCAATGACAGGTTCACATGGTGTGGGAGCGGGGAGGCGGGCTCACATATCAGCCCCCATCATCTCAATGACAGGTGGGGAGCTGCGGGGGTTAAAGTCCCGGAAGCTTAAGGTCATGCCGTCGGGTCCGAGAAGAGGAAAAGTGAAACAAAATGGATAATTTGACTAAATTTGTCTCAAATTTACATTCAAACAACATCCCCGCATCTCCTAAATCTACATTCCTAACCTGAATACCAACAGCAAACACAGGGCAACGATACAAACGTAAAATGCTCCGGCCAACATGTTTGACTCGCTTTTTCAATTCTACAATCTGGCTCAAGTGCTTGTTCAGTTTTTGCAACTCTCCATTCACGGATGAATCGTGCCCTAGGTTTGAGATCTCCTCCTCGGCACCGGACGAAATGCGAGCCTGGATTGGCTCAATTGGAGGAAGCACTTCAACTTCAAGCCCTCGATCCCGAATGTACGTATCCATCCACTCAAAATGACGGCAGGGATCCAAATCCCGAAATGAGGAACACATACAATAATGGGATCCCGACAATAATTCCCAAATCCAATATGCAAATTCCAAATCACGCCAAATTGAGACCAACCCTACCTTCCCATCATTCCCCCGACATGGCTTGCTCTCGCATTTCACAAATTCCCAACCGATGTTGCCTGTCTGGGAGCGAACGCATCTCAAGCGCTTCGGTGGATCCGGGCGAGGGCGGTCGGGGCATGTGGTCAAAGGGACTTCTCCATAACGTTGCCATGCCTTCCGGGGGCCTTCGAGAGCCACTAGCGGAGCTTCACATTGCTCGCCGCCGCCGCCGCCACGCACTTTTGCTCGGAGAAGAGGAAGAAGAAGGTGCGCGAGCAAGGACGGGCTCCCAGCAAGAACAGGGGAACGGAGGAGGCAACGGCAATGTCGGGGGCGGAGGACTGAAATGTGGGTCCGGATGTGTGGGTCTGGATGCATATAAGTAGCGCGTCCATCGGAGCAACGTTCGATCGGAGGGTCCCGCGTTCGAACATATCGGCTTTCGTTAACTACTTAACGGCTTAAAACAGCTGTGTCGGGCCGTGGCTATTTGGGCCGTTTCAACCGTCGCATGTGAGCTATTCCATCCAACGATGTCGTATTATAGTGAATAGAGGTGAAAGACGTCGCATGAGTGCTATTGTCCCGGGGTAGAAAGATCTCTCTCTCGAAATTGATAGCACTCGGCTAACCAAAGGGGGTTCTTTTATATTATCGAAGCTGTTCCAAATGATTCGAATACATGGCTTATTTATACTAGGAACATCCCTTCTAGTTCGGTGTGAAACACTCAAGAGTTTCCACTAAGAAAAGGAAACCGGAAATTTGCACCTGACTGCTGAGCGCTTCCGTAAGAACAAGATGTTTGGCTCTTAGTGATCACTCATTGTGAAACATTCTACTTATTTCCTATTTTCATATTAAAAACTTAAATGATACGAGAATTTAATATATGAAAGTTAAAATATAGAAAATCTAAAATGATACATCAATAATTGCAAACTGTTATAAAACCACAGCAGCAAACCGGATATTTCCGGTTTGTGCCGTGTCTTTTGTGGGCGAATTAAATTGGGACAACTAAGTTGGGTGGTTGGCAGGTGAAGCCAATCCTATCCGGTGCTCCCTTGGTTGCTATAAATAGAGGCGGATGATAACGACGGGAGATGCAAGAGAAATAAGCTCCTGGTTGTAATCCTTCTCGGAGAAATAATACAGCTCCCGCTTTGCCCCATTTTCTGTGTGTTCTTCCACTGTGATTTGTGTGTGCATTAGTGTGAATGATTGCCGGGCTGATTCGGTTGTTTTACAACACGTTATCAGCACGAGTCTCTACGAGCTACAAGGTAAGGATTAAACTTGTGCCATCACTATCTACTGATGCACGTGATTTCTCAACTAATGGTAAGTGCAAGAGTTAAAGAGCCCATGACTTGCTTGCTGAACAAAATAAACATGATGGCTTATAGCTAATGGTATGAACAAGTGCTACCTGCTAGCACTAGCTATTTGCTTTGCTTTACATTTCTAAGCTCATGAACTCGTGCTACCAGAAGCTAGCACAAGGCATCACCATTTTGATGCTTACCTGTGCCGGTCTTGAAGACCGAGCGACGGTGAGAGCCAATGGCCCCGAAGTGCCATGGCGGTGACCTCCGGAAGAAGGTCACCGCGACGCCTACGGGCTTGCAGAAGGTGGACGCCTGAAGTCGTCACCTTCTTGACGCACCAATGAGTGTCGTCTCCGCCGACGAGCAGTCCGCACCATGCGTGCCATCGCCGTGGGAGCCACAGCTCGTCGCGGGAGTTCCAGCGTTGCTGTGAGCGACGAACCCCACGCTCGCTGTCGTTGTCCCTGTTAATCCACCGCTCGTCGCCGCCGTGGAGAAGTCGCCTGCCAGCCCCCACGCGTGCAACGTGGTGAGTTCCCGGGCTGCAACCCGAGACAGAACCGGTAGGGGACCCCTCCGATGGACGCGCGGTCCTGAAGCGCCGCTACCGCCGTGTGTGCCGCCGGGCTAAAAACCCAGCAAGTTCGGCCCCGAAGTGCCGGATTTGTGCCACCGCACCACCACAAGTGTCGCGCGCCTCCGCCGAGGCCTCCGCAGCCAGGCCGCAGCTCCCGCCGGGCCCGCGCGTCGCGGCGGTCAAGGCGCCGCGAGGGCTCGCAGATCTGCTCGGGCCTCATGCGCCGCACACACACACCGCCACGGGCGTCCGCACCCCGCCGCCCGCTGCGTGCGCCGCGCGCGAGCCGCGCCCGCCCGCAACCACGGGGTCGTGCGCCGCCGCGAGCCGGCGCCGGATCGGCCGCCGGGCCGCGGGCCTTGCGCCCTGCGCGCCGCCCCGGACGCGACCCCCGCGTGCCGCCTCCTACGGGAGAGAAAAAGGGAGCGGGACCGTGGCCCCTTGCGGCTTGGCTAGCTAGGGTTTTTACCCTAGCCGCGGTCGGGCCGAGTGCTCGTGGCCCAAAACGCCACCGTTGGGTGGGCATTCGGCCCGCAGGCCAAATCGGCCTGAAGCGGGATCAACTTGAGCCGCGCCCCGCCCGCAACCACAGGGTCGTGCGCCGCCGCGAGCCGGCGCCGGACTGGCCGCCGGGCCGCGGGCCTTGCGCCCTGCGCGCCGCCCCCGGACGCGACCCCCGCGTGCCGCCTCCTACGGGAGAGAAAAGGGAGCGGGACCGTGGCCCCTTGCGGCTTGGCTAGCTAGGGTTTTTACCCTAGCCGCGGTCGGGCCAGTGCTGTGGCCCAAAACGCCACCGTTGGGTGGGCATTCGGCCCACAGGCCAAATCGGCCTGAAGCGGGATCAATTTGGCCCGCGCGGAAATAAAGAAAAAAACGAACAAACAAACGAAGAAGATCGGGCCTGGCCAAATTACAATTTCTGTTGATCTCGCATATTACCCCCCCCCGGAGATTGGTCAAATCATAGAATTACTTTTCCTGGACTATGGAAATTTGCAGATTAAACCCTGAAGTGTTTAATTGCAGTTTTTCCACATCTAACCCTGTTTTTATCCGTATTAAATTATGCAATATTATTTTATGCTCACCGACATGCAGGGAATATTTTCTAGGAATATTCATGACCCGAATAATCTCAATATCTACATGCGTAATTTACCCGAAGTAAATTGCATGATATTGCGAGCATGTCGGACATTGCAAAAAGGGTGTTCACCCAGCTTGCCTTGGATGGCAGCAACTACCTCACCTGGGCTCAAGATATTGTCATTAACGTGAGATCCATGCGCCTCGGTCATACCATTGCCAAGCCCGAAGCTGGCAAGGAAAAGGCTGTGGTCGATGATGCTGATAGTGCAAAGGCTTTGCACTTTCTGCGTCATCACATACGCCCAGCACCTGAAAATTGAATATATGACCGAGGAGGATCCACGGGTTCTGTGGGAATCCCCGAAGGATCGTTTGACCAACAACAGGCCATTGCACTCCCACGAGCTCGGAATGACTGGATTACCCTGCGCTTCCAAGACTATAAGTCCGTGGCAGCGTATAACTCTGCCATTCATCGAATCGTCTCAATGTTGCGTCTCTATGGCCAGCAGATCACGGACGCTGAGATGATCGAGAAAACCCCGAACACCTTCCACCCGGGCAACATTGTTCGGCAACAACGATACAGGTGTCGAAGTATACGAGATATTCTCAGCTCACTCGGACTCTGTTAGTTGCAGAACAGCAGAATGAGGTTCTTATGCGGAACCACTCGCCCGACCCACTGGGTCGATGGGTGTGCTCGAGGCACACGCCAATGTTGCCGGGAGTTCCGATGGCCCGAAACATGGCCGTAAGAAATGGAAGGGTAGGAAGGGTGGTATGTTCAAGGGTAGAGGAAAGGGTAAGCCCCGAGGTAAAGGTGACAAGAAGGTCACGGGTGAATCATCCGGGGAGCAAGAATGCATATTACAGATGTGGACTTTCGGGACATTGGTCTTGTAAGCTGTCGCGTCCCTAGACACCTGATTAACACCCGTCATTGTTCTTCCGGAAGCAAGAACGAGGGCGGGCTCGAGTCCCACTTCACCACCGAGCTCGAAGCTCACGCAAATGACATGGCCATTGCGAGTGGTGAAGACGTCCGAAAGGACGATAGCGGGGACGACCTTCTTGACGATGACTTTGACATATTCGGGGACCTCGAGTAATCCCCTCCATGCCAAGTGCAATGTTCCGCATGCTACCGGTTACGATCCGGAAGTACTGTAATAAAGCTCCTGAAGAGCTCATGATTCCCGAAGAACCACGGTTATGGGTCATGCTCCTGAAGAGCACACGGTTCCTGAAGAACCGTAGTTGTAAATAGTGCTCCCGAAAAGGCACTCGATTCATGGATATGCTCCTGAAGAGCAGCTGTTGTAAAGCCCGAAGTCTTTACAAACAGTCTTTCCGGAGTTGTTATCATTTTATGCATCTATATTTCCTGCATCTTTATTTATCATGTTCGGGATATTTTGATACAGAGTTCGGCTGGGTCCCATGGCGGATGAGGAGTGTTGTCTTGTAGACAGCGCAACCACCAATACCATATTAAGGGAAACTAGGTATTTCCACACTTTAACCAAGAAGTCCGGAAATATTATGACCATTGCCGAAGCAATGCTCATATTGTTGGCACCGGAAGTGCCACGATAGTTTTCCCTATGGGTACGCGGATACTTGTGAGGAATGCTATCCTCTATCCAGAATCCAAGCGTACCCTTGTGAGCTTTAAAGATATCCGAGCAAACGGCTTCCACTTGGAAATCGAGACCGAGCATGGTATTGAATAGCTGCTCATCACAAAATTTGATGGATATCAAAAGCATGTGGTTGAAAAACTTCCTTCATCGCCATCGGGTTTGTACCGTACGTACATTAAACCCGCCGAGGAATATGTTGCGATGAAGACAATCTTTCGTGACCCTGATGCCTTCAAGTCATGGCATGAAAGGCTGGGTCACCCTAGGTTGGGGACGATGAGAAGAATCATCAACAATTTTGCTGGCCATGTAATTGAGCCAAAGAACTTTCCGAATCCTAAAGAATTCATTTGCACGGCCTGTGCAAAGGGGAAGTTGATCACTAGGCCATCCCTCCCGAAGATTAGGGATGAGTTACCTGTTTTCCTGCAAAGGATACAGGGGGACATATGTTGACCTATTCAGCCCCTCTCGGGGCCGTTCAGGTATTTCATGGTACTGATTGATGCTTCTACCGGATGGAGTTATGTGGAGCTTCTGTCCACAAGGAACCATGCATTCTCTAAGCTCATTACTCAAATCATCGGATTAAAGGCAAGTTTCCCGATAACCACATACAGTCCATTCGTATGGATAATGTTGGAGAGTTCAGGTCGAAAGCCTTTGATGATTATTGCATGGCTATGGGCATTAAGGTAGAGCATTTAGTACCACATGTCCACACTCAAAATGGCCTAGCTGAATCCTTGATTAAAAGGATAAAGTGGATTGCTCGTCCACCGTTGCAGAATTGTCGGCTCCCAACCAGTTGTTGGGGCCATGCAGATGCTGCATGCAGCAGCACCGATCCAACTCAGAGCCAACTGCATATAATGAGACATCCCCCTTGCAGCTAGTGCGTGGGAAAGTGCCAAGCATTTCCCATCTGCAAAAATTCGGCTGTGCAATATATGTGCCGATACCACCTCCTCAACGTACTTCCATGGGACCCCACCAGAAGTTGGGGATATATGTTGGTTATGAGACTTCGTCCATAATCAAATTCCTAGAGCCTATGACTGGGGATCTTCATATGGCTCGGTACGCTGATTGCATATTTGATGAGGACAATTTCCCGAGTATTAGGGAGACCGGCATCCTGAAGAATGCCGGGAAATTGAATGGAATGCAACTGGAATGCGGTCCTTAGACCCACGCACTAGCGAGGCTGAACTGGAAGTTCAGTGGATTATAAATTTACAAAATCTTGCAAATAAGCTGCCGGATGCCTTCACCGATCATAAGGGAGTGACAAGGTCGCATATACCTGCAGTAAATGCGCCGGAGAGAGTGCAGATAGCCCCGAAGGCAACCGATTCTGGTGTCACCCCCATCCTAGGAAGAGGGGGAGACCTCCGGGTGCTCGGGAAAAAGCCCCACGGAGACGTCCACGGAGGCATGACCACGAGCCACTCGTCCAACTCCGGGATCCAGTTGAAGAAGCTCAACCTGAAGTTGAGAATGTCCCCGAAGGACACCGTCTCGAAGACGGAGCCCCTGAAGAGGCAACCCAACCTGAAGTTGGGATGGTCATCGAAGGACCCCATCCTGAAGATGGAAATCCCAGTGCATCGCGCGCGCTTAAATGCACTGGGAAATCGGAATGCCCTAGCTTAGTCGTTCCGGGAAATCACGATGAGCTAGAGGATATGGATGAGATCTCCGCACACAGGAGAGTAATTCAATAGAAAGACCACCATTGTGAATGTGAACTTTGCCTCAAAGATTGCTTGCTCAATGGATTCGGATCCAGAACCAAAGTCCATGGCAGAGTGTCGAAGGCGCTCGGATTGGGATAAATGGAAAGCGATAATCGAGGCAGAATTGCGCTCGCTTTATAAATGAAGAGTGTTTGGGCCTGCAGTCCCAACACCCCCAAAGGTCATCCCTGTGGGATGCAAATGGGTGTTCCTCCGGAAGAGGAACAAGAATAATGAGGTGATAAGATATAAAGCGAGGCTGGTGGCACAAGGGTTCACGCAGAGACTCGGCATCGATTATGATGAAACATACTCTCCCGTCATGAGTGGGATCAGGTTCCGATATTTGATATCTATGGCAGCTAATCTAAGTCTCAAAATGCAGTTGATGGATGTTGTGACCGCATACTTGTATGGGTCACTAGATTCGGAAATTTATATGCGAGTCCCTGAAGGACTCAAGATCCCTGGTCCGAATCCAAATCGCAACATGTATAGTGTGCGCCTACAGCGTGCACTATATGGGTTGAAACAATCCGGAAGGATGTGGTTCAACCGTTTGAGTAACTATCTCCTGAAGAGAGGTTACACAAACAATGATGATTGCCCCTGTGTGTTCATAAAGAAATCCCGAGTGGATTTTGCATCATCTCCGTCTATGTCGATGATTGGAATATCATTGGCACCACAGAGGACATTGAGGAAGCTATGGCTTACCTCAAGACGGAGTTTGAGATGAAGGACTTGGGTAAAACCAAGTTCCGCTTGGGCCTGCAGCTCGAACACCTCCTCGGGGGAGTCTTTGTGCACCAGTCTACTTACACAAAGAGGGTACTTGAAAAGTTTAATATGGGCAAGTGCCACCCTCCGAGAACCCCCATGGTGGTCCGTTCATTTGACGTGAAAAAGGACCCGTTCAGACCCAAAGGGGAGAATGAGGAAATACCGGGACCCGAAGTTCCCTACTTGAGCGCCATCGGAGCACTTATGTACCTTCCGAATTGCACGAGGCCCAATATCGCATTCGCGGTCAATCTGTTTGCCGGGTATAGTGCTGCCCCAACCAGAAGGCATTGGGTTGGCGTCAAAACCATTCTCCGGTACCTGCAAGGTACGCAAGACCTTGGGTTGTGGTTCCCGAAGAACCAAGATCCGACCATGGTGGGGTATGTGGATGCTGGCTACATGTCCGATCCACATAATGCCGGATCCTAGACTAGTTTCGTGTTTCTCTGTGGTGGTGCAGCCATTGCTTGGCGGTCCAGTGAAGCAGACCCTGGTTGCCACGTCAACCAACCACTCGGAGATCATCGCACTCTATGAGGCTACACGAGAATGTGCTTGGCTGAGACGGATGGTTGGCCACATCCGGAAGTCATGTGGCTTGGACACCGTCAGTACTCCCACTCGTTATCTATGAGGATAGCGCTGCTTGGGTTGCACAGATGCATATGGGCTATGTGAAGAGCAATTACACGAAGCATATTGCTCCAAAGTTCTTCTACCCCCATGAGCTCCGGAAGAGCGGTGAAATTAATATCCTGCACACTAAGTCATGTGAAAATCTTGCAGATTTATCCACAAAGTCTCTGCCAGCATCTAGCTTCTATAGATGCGTTCGGGGTATTGGCATGAGATGACTTAGAGAGTTGCAAGGATCAGGGGAGAATGAAATCATGATCCTGAAGATCATCAAAATGGTTAGCCCATACCCGTGATCCCGAAGATCATGGGAGTGACCCTACAGATCACTTGCGTAGTCCTGAAGACTACCGAGATACTGATAACCAACTGTTGTACTATTTTTCCTTTGGTGAGTTTTTCCCACTGGGTTTTCACACGCAAGGTTTTTAACGAGGCAGCAGGTGCAACACAGCTTGCGCATGCTATGTACTCTTTTCTCCTGCCATTTTTCCCACTGGGTTTTTGGAGGAGTTTTTAACGAGGCATAGGCATGACGCAATAATTCGCCCAAGGGGGAGTGTTATGAAACCACAGCAGCAAACCGGATATTTCCGGTTTGTGCCGTGTCTTTTGTGGGCGAATTAAATTGGGGCAATTAAGTTGGGTGGTTGGCAGGTGAAGCCTATCCTATCCGGTGCTCCCTTGGTTGCTATAAATAGAGGCGGATGATAACGACGGGAGATGCAAGAGAAAGAAGCTCCCGGTTGTAATCCTTCCCAGAGAAATAATACAGCTCCCGCTTTGCCCCATTTTCTGTGTGTTCTTCCACTGTGATTTGTGTGTGCATTAGTGTGAGTGATTGCCAGGCTGATTCGGTTGTTTTACAACACAAACATGAGAAGTCCGGGCTGCAACTCCTTTTGATTGAATGACATTTTAATTTTGTTATGTCCAGATAATCATTGTAAATTTAGGTGTATTCTAGTGCAGCTCCTCAACGAGCATTTGAGAGACAATATACCACCAGCACTATTGTTATTTCTTCTACATTTCTCTCATGCTACAGGGAAGAATCCTGTTGCACAAATGTGTGAATGGCAAAAATAGTCCAAGTAAAAACCACCAATGAGTGGACATAATCGTATATGCATTCCAGATATATAAGAAAAAAGTCTTATTGCACTACAATCTGCCCTGCAGGTTTTAAAAGTAATACATACATAAACATACAAAATTATGTTGCCTATTCTACATGAGTGTATAACTGGGAAATAAGTTTTTCTTCTATACTCTAAACCTACAAACTATTGGTCACTCTCATTTCAATTGCAACAGGCAGAGAAATTAGACATAAACTCACAAAATAAGATGCATTTAAATCGGGAAATAAGTTCGCATTTATGGGCACCTATCTTGTAACCAACAAAGTTCATTTCTGCTTTTTGGCATACCACATTATCTTTCTTTTCTCTTAACTTGAGCTCTGCAAGAGATCACATATAAAGGCAATACATACCAGACAGCTTTTTTTAAGGTAAAAGACCTAAGAATAGTGATACAGGCAGTGACTTCCATAAACGAAAATAAAATAAAAAAGATGCATTGCAACATCTTCCTTTGGACCAAGTTACCTGCTAAAATGATTTTGTATTTTAACTAAAAAACAATTAAGTACTTCTACAGTGCTATTAATAGCCCATAATTTCTGTCAACCATGCATGCATATGCTTTAAGTTTTAGAGCACAAAAAGTCTTCTTATAAATTACAAAAAGGGCATGTTCTCCTGTTATATCTAAGCCCATATATATTAATGTTAATGGAACATCGGATCCGTGCAAAGAAAGAATCTGTCACAGAATGAATGTCAAGGAATATGGTAATTAATGATTTGCTCCAACAAAGCAGCATTTGAGCTCGCTTTTAAGGAACAATATAAGAAACAGACGAAAAATGAAGTTTATCACCTTCACCTGTTTCCGTTGCTTAAGCCTTCCGCCCAACTATCTCCTCTCTTCTCTGCATAACACTGCATCAGATGCATTATCAGGCAATTGACACGCACAAATTCAGTAAGCTACTAAGGCACGAGTTGGAGTCTGCTTAGGCCGACCTTGACTTAGGTCCTCTGCTCCCTCGATCAATAAAATCTCACGCCGCCGCCTCCCCGTGTCCCCCGAATACAAAAGTTAGGGTTCTAAATCGCACGACACCACCAGATCTCGATCTATCTTCTCTTCGAAATCTCCAGGCGTGCATAGATTCTAATCCAGACCAGTGATGGCTGGCAAGGAGGGTATTCGGGAAGAGTGGTCTGGGTGCCTACTAAACCAGCTGCAGGATGTTGACGGGGTGTCGAGCGGTCTGCAAACGTTGGAGTTGGAAGAATCTGATGTGAAAAAAGAGCAAGAGGTTGGGAAGCTGTTCGCCGTTGACGTTTCATCGCCGGTGACTGCTGCCGACTACAACGGTGAGGAGGAAGATTCTGAAGAGATAAACTGGGTTGAGATGCCTGAGGAACACGTGCTTTGGATCCTGGCGAGGACGAGGGAGACCAGCCCGGTGCCCACCCTCGAGGACTTCGGCATCTGCACACCGGAGGACATCGACAGGGAGGACGCGGACGGGCTTATCCGCAAGTCCATCGCCGTGCTGCAGGCCGAGCAGGATGACTTCTTCAAGTACCAGGCTTGGGTGCGCGAAGTGTTCACCAACAATGGCCGTGTGATGGTCCCGGAAAGCGTCTTCAGCCCGAAGGAGCAGCTGCAGAGAGCCAACGATGAGTGTTGGTTCAAGGATGATGTAGTGCGCATAGGAGCCCCACGATGATGCTTATTACCACACCATTACCAATTAAATTTACTTTATGGGATTAGTTGTCTATGTGAGGATTTGGTGGTGTGAGTTAATGGATGGGAATTTGAAACAATGGTTGATAGGAAATGTGGGATGGTCAGAGTGGTTCGGGGTGAGGCACTGCTTGTGTCTTATGGAATAAGACAATATGGGATCCACTTGTTGTAGATGAGCGCTCGCCATGCAATATAAGGACCGGTTCTGTTGAGACCTCAACTTGGTGATTTTAGTACAACTATGTAACCTGTAATATGAAGGAGCAACTCTCTCCCTATATGGCCGTGGGAAATAAGACACCGTATCACATGGCCCAACTAAGTCCACGGCGTGGGGTGCTCCCAGTCATTCCGGACAAGTTTGTACATAGCGTACTGGGAGTCGGAAGGACGTTATGTCATTCTAGGAACAAGAGAGCTTAACTCATGGGTAAAGTGTACAATTTCTGCATAGTATAAAATCTATATGATAGTCCATGGTCATTGGTATGATCCTTCGAGATCTGGGCTCACTTGATTAGTGTTACTACAATCCTTGATGAGAGTTTGGTTGATACTTGGTGAGAAAGATGATGATGATAGTGCTCTGGTGAGCCAGGAGTTGTTTTTGACCGTTGGGTCACAAGGCTCAACCTAAAATATGGGAACTAGTGGGATTGAAGAATATCTCCCCTAGGGCCAGACCACTAAAATATTGATTAGTAATACATACTCCTTGATACCTATTCTTAGTGAACCCTCATGCTTAACCCCTTCTGCAAACACTGAACCATTATCACATCCTTGCTACAACCTCAATTGCATAATTATGTCCCTTGTGTAGTGTTAGGGTTTCCTGAGTACCTTTCGTACACACATTTGGCTTATTTGGTTATTCGTTATGAGATTCCCGAAGATAATTGCAGTTTGGTTTCGTTGTACGCTCAAGTATTCCCTGTGGATTTTATTTGGATTTCTGATTGAAGCTCTACTCTACATTGTAACTAGTTAATGATTAGTAAGCCTTCCGCTATTATCGTATATATTAGTCTTTGTATGGATTTTGAGAACTCTGGAGCACGTACCAACTATTGAACCAGGGTTTGGTACAGTATGCATAATACATCCCATAAATGGGGTATGACATGTCATGAATTAGTTATTCGTAGAAAATGAGCTAAGGTTAAATATTGTTATTTTTATTTGAAATGTAGCTAATTAATAAAATACTTATGATGTGGAGTCCCAAAACCGTACAACCACGAGCAAGTATGGGCGCGGCTCCTTTAGCTCCTCTCCTCTCCACCACGCTCCTCCCTCCCCGATCTCTTGAGCTTGCTTGTTAGCAACGGATTCTCCTCTCTTTCCAGGTTGGTTCATCTTCTCTCTTCATGGACGGCCTCTGATTTGGATTTCTCCCCAAGTGTTCGGTTTCAATTGGTTATTTCATTGCGTTCTGGTCCTGGCATGTCTGCTTCCCCTCCTCTGGTTTCGAGTTCAAAGCCTTTTTAGCTGGTGGTCTCCTTCAGTCAATCGGATCTTAGAATTAATGTTGATTCTGTTGGAATCATCCTGCAAGCTTGCCTTGGTGGTCTTGCGCGACATTTTGAGGCCCAACACTTGAAAGATTGGTGCTTCCGATATTCGGTCAGTTCAAAATCAGTGGGGTTGTTGATTCTTGGCTTGAAGCAATTTGCATGCAGCTTGTTCCATGCTCACTTTGCTCTCTAGCGCAGTGGTGGCCCAAACTCGGAAGTTGGATTCAGAAAATGCGAGCAATCGCTAGATGCCAAATGGCAGGTGGTTGGTTCCCGTCGGAAGTCCTATGCTGAAGTTGTCAAGCTGTCAGCACTGAACATCATGAGAAAGATCTTCGTTCTAACATTCTGCACTCTCACAAGGCTTCTGGTTCCTTCTGTTTGCATTCTCCAGATTAAAGGGCCTCAGTGTTCAAAAGGTTGCGCTACCCTGTTGATTATTATAAGAAGAACTTTGCATCGGAATTTTCAAAAGGAAAAGTTGATCCCAAATCTTGTTTTCATGTTGATCGGTACTTGTGCGGTGGCATTCATCTTCAGTCCGCTCCGCATGATGATCTATCAAACATTCCTAGCATCGTGGTTCCCGTTGATTGGGCCCCGCAAGTATTGATCAGGTGCTCGATCATGTGCATCAGCAATTGGAGTCGACATGTTTCTAGCTCTTCCACCAGACGAAGCTCCTTCAGACCGGGCCCTAGTAGGATGTTCTGACCGGGAACTAGACGATTCTCCTCATTCAAGTTCATGAGTCTGCAGGGCAGCCGCATCAACCAGATTCAAATCACATTTCAGTCTAGGCGTTTGATTAAGTACTTCTTCTGGAATAGTCTCTAGAATTTGCTTAACCCCCACAATATTGTGGAGTTGTGACATGAAGACCCGTTCACCATTGAATTCAGCTTCCAGGACGTCCATGTTAAGGACCCAGCTTGGACGGCTGCGACCTCTTCTAGCGTGATTCTCGTGGCTGTTATACAAAGGTGAAGTATCCCGTGCATCAGCATCTGACGCATTAGCTGCCTGGACTGCAGCAGCAGAAGCACCACCGGCGGAAACTCGAGTCGCTAAAGATCCAGCCTAACTGGTTCCTAGAGCGTTGACATATGTACGCGGACTACTGACTGGTACTGCCGGCGGAGGGCGTGAATCTTCAACATCCTCTGCTTCATCATGAGCCTCCTTGCGTAGACGTTCTTCTTCGGCCAGCTGAGCCCTTCTTGCTTTCTCGGCGGCCGCTTGCTTAGGTGTAAGTTGCTCAATGACTGTTCCAGTCATAAAGACTTGGAAAAAGGTTTGCGGACCTTCATCAAAGTCGTTTTCAGGCTCGGAAGAGCCGCTCATCGCTACAGACTAGGTAGCGGTCAAGATCTTGGCCTGATTGGCCGGACCGCATGGAAATTCGATTGGTCTGATTGATCGCGCCACAAGATTGGTTGCATCAGACTCGTCAGAATCTGAAGTGGAGATCAAGATCGCATCCGGTGATCGCCCCTCAGTAGAAACGTAAAGATTGCAAGCAGGATTCATCAATTGAAACTTGCCGGCGAAATCAGCCTCGAAGTCCAAAGATCCGAAGTGGATTGAGAAGCCGGGTGCCAAGTCGACGTCGAACGAAGAAGCCATCAAAGTCGCTAAGAAACTCGCAGGTACCCCTACCTGATGCGCCAAATCTCGAGTCTTTATGTCAGCACTATTACTACTTAGTCCCTCAAGAGCATGGAATTCGATAGTGCAACGCACAAGAACACACGAAATTTTAGACAGATTGAGGCCCCTCAATTGAGAGTAATATACTACGTCCTGTATGTTGTGTATTGCCTTTATCATATTGCTAATTGCAAGTTATCCAGGTTGTTATGAATTACATACTCGAAAACTCTATCTCTAAGATTTCTTATTGATCTAGAGTCCATCAATTAATCTTGCTCCGTGACGATTACGCCATGTCTTGTCGGCCTTATCGTCCGTATTTGTTTCCATAATGGAATATGGAACCTTATATTATTCTGTATCGATCGGATACCACTCTGTGGGCCCTCCCGACCGTTCTTATCTTCTTTAGTATGTCACCATATCTTTAACAAGTCATTCCTTCGATCATCATATACCCGTAAGGTAAGTATACGACAGATGAAATAATTGCTCTCTTGTAATAAATTGATGTTTTCAATGAATACATATATACCAACAATTTCGAAGAATCTTACCATAATAAAATTATATAATAAAACATGAGGCCCACCGTGCAAGTGCGCAGGTAGTTTGACTAGTTATTACATTACACCTACGCGTGCCAAAAAAAAAACTGAAAGAAAGACCACATACAACCCTCCGCATGCAGCACGCGATAAACAGATAGGGCATAACTGGCAACACTGATAACTGCTGCACACCGTTCGTAGTGCTAGATTATTTCCTGCATTGTTTAAGAAAAATAAGTTAGAAAATTCAGATGTGTGGAAGCATTTACGATAGAGGGGAGAAACGTGTATTACCATATCAGTGTTGTCGTTACTCTCGTGTTCTGGCCTGACCTCATGGGGATCTGCAACGTATAATACATTGAAATATCCGCCGCCACCATCTTTCCACGGTGCAAGCTCTATCCGGTAATGGTCGAAATCCCCCAGCTCATGACGATCCATAAGGAGCCAGACAAATGTCAGGAGCTCTCCTCCTCTCGCAAGCTGGGCGGCGTGCTCCGCTGGCCGGGACTTGCCAGCGGCATAGAGGAGGAGCCGCACCCACATTTCTCTCAGCTCCTCTAGCGTCTCCTTGCGCAGCTCAGCCGAATGGCTCTTGAAAGCAACTTTCTTTTGCTGGAGTTCATCGCTGATTTTGCGCAGAATGACATCCCTGCTATCAATGTTACCGGCACTGGACATAGATGGCGTAAAATTCTGACGCATAAGCTCTAGAGCATCTTCGGGGCTACCAGTGGCCATCTGCAGAATGGTAGTACTTGCGGAGTGTGCGACCACAAGGTAGAACATGTAGTTAGAGAGCTTCCGGCAAGTGGCCGCCAAATCGTCGTTGTCGTGGTCATCCCCAGCGGTGCCAGATGTTGCCGCCGCCTTCTCATTCAGGTAAACCTCTGTGATTAGATGCAGCGTGCCTATAAAAAAAATGAGATTCAAGACCAACTCCGGTGCTGCCTCCGTCACGAACACGCCGAGATGCCGCCACGGCCGCCGCGACCGACCACTTCTGATGTAATGAACCTGCTGCACCAAGCATGCTCTGATGTTGTCATCCACGGCCACGTGCTTGGAGTCCAGTAGCTTGCTCAACCAAAACAGCTTCTTTGCGTCTCCGACGCCCAAACATCTTGACACCTTCCTTATCTTGGCCATCAGGTGTTGGTACATAGTCATGTCCGGTTGGTCGCAGCCCAGGTAGCTCAGAAAACTGTACTGTCCCATGGTGTTTGACCAGAGCGGCCTTGTCTCCTGCAACCCAAAACTACCCCAGGGAAGAAGAGACCTGGATATACGAGCAAGACATTTGTACTTTTGACCCTTTAGCCACGCCCATGTCCACGGTGACGCTACGAACATCATTAACACTGCACAGACTTCTAGAAGAAACCCACCATACAGCAGTGTGTAGGTGATCAGAATGTCTGCTAATGTACCATATCCTCCTAATTTGCTTCTGCTAATGGTGAAGAGCACAAGGGCAATAGTGGTAGAAACCAAAGAGACTAGACGAAGTACAAGACCACTTGTTGTTCGAAGCATCCTAGTCTTAGTATACAAGTCACTGTACATGATGCAACATTCGACATCGAACAGCTTAAACATTTGGATGGGGTCGAGACTGTAGTTGGTAAGTTTCTTATTCCCATCTGGTGTCAACACCATGGCACGCCCCGCAAACATGTCTTTGGTGAGTGAGAAAAAACTTAGTGCAAAGCAAATATTCCCCTCAAACCCATCTTCCGGGCCCATTAATGGAATCCTCCATCGCCGTTTGGAACTGGATTCCCTATCAGTATCGTTGCCTAAGTTCCCATACATAAGAGCCAGGGTCCTCTCTCCGTACTTGATGATCCCTGGAATAAACAAAAAGATTCCAAGAAGAAGAAGGCACACACTATCCCAGATTCCTGACTTCCAAAACACGTACAAGGCTAGGGTCACCTGAGTTACCATATTCAACATATGCCTCAACCACAGCTTGTTGTCCTCTAAGGCAAACGCAGTGATCGTGTCTTGGCCACCGAGATGGATGAGAAGGAATGGTGCCCAAAGGAAAGCTAGTGGGTGGTTACTCCTCAATCCATTGTTTTTGTCCATGCTAGCATCCTTATGTCGTGAGAGAGACCCCAGGGCATAAATTGCTACCACATCGGCTCCAAGATAAGCTACCCAAATGCTGACTCTAAGCAATTGACTTCTGTAACACCGCCTAAGACTGCCCGTAACGAAAAGGAACACTTGTAGGATGAAGCTTACCAGCACAAGCAACTGAATCTCCCACTCATTAATTAGTTGCCAAACACTCTCCATTTCTGCTACTTGGAATTTATTGGGGCAACCACCTAATACAAATCAGTAGATATTTTAATTCAGCTGTTGAACTCTTCTTACAAAATACATATATTTCTTCTCCACGTGAATTAACATCATATTTTTCATTAATAACAATTTCTCTAATAGTATAAATTATGGATAATAGGATTAACATAAGTCTTCCTTTCTTGACCCAAAAAAGTCACATATTCTTTTCTTGGTCCTTTATAAAATAGAAATTCTCTATTTGGACTAAGGTGAGTGGTTCACCCCTTACTTAACACCATTAGTAGTCAAAACTAAAGGACTAAGGTGAGTGGTGCACCCCTGGCTTAACATAAAACTAATGGACATGTAAGGAATGAAAAAAAGAAGGTTTTTCATCCTTATAGGGAAGTTCATTTGAAAAAGGTCCACGAAAGGAAGACCAAATTTTCTTACGGCCAAAAAAGGAATTGTAAAATTATGCATCTAAATCATAATTTTAATAAGATTTGAGTCATATACGCACAGCTACCTTTTATGAGGCACGTTATCATTTAGTGATGCTTTTTTTCTTTTCTTTGTTTACGGAATGAATAAATCTTTTACTAGGAGTTTTAGGACCAAGAGTGGTAACCCAACAGGGATGGATTGAACACTCATCCCCACCATGCTTGTGTTAGCTGAAAGAGTATAAGTGAATTTGTTGTCACATAAGCTTAGACTGAAATCTTGCAGGTTTCTATAATTCCTTGTTATGTTTACTATACGCCCATAATTTTTGTTGGGAAGTTAAAAGGCGTGACAGCATGCTGCAAAATTGGACAAAAAAACTTCCTAAATGAGCATGAGTGTCACCCTCTGGATACATAAAAGACTGGAACACATCATATATCTAAATGGTAATAACAAGCTTCAAGATAGAAGAGATGGTAATAATGTTTCAAAAAATATTATATGCAAAAGAGTATAAGACAAGGATTGGGATACCTGATGATTGTTTCCTAGATGGTTGGAACAATCTTGATTAAAATAGCAGACGGAGTGCTTGCACTTCTGCTCCTTCTGCATTATTCCACGCTTGTAACAACAGAGGAGATACATTTATTGGTTGGATGGTATGAAGTTGTTGCAGAAAACACTGCAAAGACCAAAAAGATTGTTCTTCCAAGCATTTGCACCTTTGCTTTAATCTCTGTAAAGCCCAAAGCTGTCGGCCCTTTATTTATGGGTTTCTTGAAGTTAGAAAAAAATATGATGATGAGTATTCCATTTCTTTGTGACTTGTCCGACTTTGCTTCTTTTTCTTTTTCTTTCCTTTTCCTTTTTTCTTTTTCTTTTCTTTTCCTTTTTTCTTTTTATTTCTTCGATAACACGTATTAGTCAAGTTGATCCACCTGTTGTGAATCTAAAGGCTACTAGGTTAAATTCTATCTAATCTATATTGTTAACTAAGAAGTGAAATATAACTTCTAAAATGCAAGGTCACGCATCGCATAAGAGTCTAATATTTTTCAACCGAACTTACATTTTTTAGCATATTACATGGTTGGTAAATTCGTCCATTCACCCGTTATAGTCCAATGGGTAATCCGAAAAATATGTCGAGAACAATGCTCTAGAAGTAAATTCGATTTTTCTTCTACGAATTATCACCACTCACCCATAATACTGACGCTAAGGCATCAAATTTTAAACTGACATACACTACAAATTATAGAGTGACAATTATTAAAACATCACATAGCACATTGTGCAGTGACGACATATTTTGTTTAATGACAAATTTTAGTTTTGTATCCTGAGGACCGGTATGAAATCATCACAAACTAAGATGGTGTTATATTATGTTGAAACACTTTTTGTCATTTGAGGCAAGGTTCAAGTGTCACAATTTTATGACAATGGTAAATTGTCTTAGATTCACTTTTACATTAGTGTAAGAAAATTGAAAAGGTGACGACATTGCTTTAGAACCCACAATGTGCTTAAAGTCCATACCTCATAGACTTAAGAGTTTTAATCCCTAAGGATTGTCTTAACCATTGGTAAAAAGTATGAAAAGGGAGCAAGAGGAAAAAAAGAATATATAGCAGTAGCGTTTGCTACTGATAATGCATACTAATAGCGGCGGTTAGTAACACCAGCCGTCGCTGATGTTGTGTATTAGCAGCCACGGCCTGTAACACCAGCCACTGCTACTAAGCTGCTTACAGTGGTGGGAAATTACCCCCGCCGTTACAAACATCGATTTCTAGCAACGGGAACACAGGCGCGGTCAGGCCTGTGCACCGCTATAGGTGTTCCTGACCGCTGCTACAATGCCCCATCATTGTTTTGTGACACTCAAAATTTTGAAAATAAATTAAATAAGTAAAAAACTACAAAATTAAAATTTCATAAAATACTTAAGCCATTACTATAATATTACAAATATTAATAAATGAGACTTTGTTTAATTGTGTGATAATTCCTTTAATTATTTCTTGGTATTTCTTGAATTTGATATTGTCTTCTTTTCCAAGGATTTAATTTGGTTTTTAATTTGAATCGCATTCGAATTTGAACAGGGTGGAATTCGTATTTCCAAAAATTCCTAAAACCGAAAAATTGTAAAACAATTTCCCCTCTTTTTTTCCTCTGGGCCACCTGCCACGAACCTCCCTGGGCCCAGGGCACGGACCAGCGTGGGCGCATCCCGTGCGTGCGCACTAGTGCAGTCCAAATGGGCCGGGCTTCGTGGGCGGGCCCAAAGCACGCAAAGAAAAGCACGGCATGAGTGCGGCATGGCCCGAAATAATTCCGTGTCAGGCTGGCCCGGCATGAGGCCTCGTGTGGTGCTAGGGCCCAGGAACGCTAGTGGCTTCGAGACCAGCCCCAACGCTGGCGGATCATGGGGAGGAGGAGGAGGAGATGGTGGCGCTGCCCCCAACTCTAACTCTAACACTAGCCTAGGTGGAGGTGGTGTGGCGCGCACGGATATGTGAGGCGCTGCGGCGTGGCACCCCCACCTATTTATAGGAGGTTGTGGTCCGTAGCGGCGGGCTGCACTGTCAGGCCTGCAGCTAAATGGCCTACAGGCCTTAGCTACGGGCCTGATAGTGTCCGCTACTGACGGTGAAGGTGTTGTGGCGGGCCAGCATCCCGTTAGCCGTGGCCCCCTGGTGTTCGCGACTATTTTCTGCACGTAGTTGCGGACACGTCCTGTACCCTCAAATGGGCCGAACGCCTTAAGAGACCGCCATTGTGGTAAAAAAGATGTCTGTCACTATAGTGGATTTTTGTAGAGAGTTTGTAGAGTCTCCCACGAGTGTCCTAGATGGACACGATCAGAAGAATGGATTTCAGCAGAAACCAAGGGCGTGGTCAGATTAATAATCTGATCGTGATCACGTACTACACACAATTCATCTTTCTTTCTTTTCAATTATTGACTGAAAGGTTGAGAACTTTCAATCAACATGATTTGTCCATGTGCCACGTGAAGATCGACTGTTATCTTGTCGCATTTACATTCTCGCAAATTAATCGGAACAGTGCTATCTATTGTGTCGATTACTTCCAAAGGAACGGCAGGCACTGCATAGAACTTTCAGAATGGGATCGGAAGTGCTTTTGTACGTCTGTGATGGCCAACCGCGCCGTCAGACTAATACAATTCCATGGGTTGAACCGCTAACCCGGTGAGATTGGCACTTGATATACAGCAGGGTCGTATAACCAGGATCGGAGGTCCCGAATATATATATGTCCACCTTTCAGATTGTTTTTCTTCACAAGTGTCTCCTGCCTTTCAAAATTAAATGTCAGCCTGTATTTTGAGTCCCACAGTACAAATTACGTTACAAATGGAACCAGTTCACTGTCAATAACCATTTCTGGTGAGTGGTGATGCATCTACGTTTCAACTTTAAGAAAAGTGCAAAACCCTTATATAATAGCATGTAACACTTTTTATCACTTATATGGTAACTAGCAAAATACCAGTGCGATGCTATGAGCTTTAAAGTGGTGACGTTTTTATAGATTAATTTTGTGCAAATTCTCCTACTATTGACATAGTCTTGATCATATTATAACACTGATTTTCAAATAAAATTCCAACATATAATAACAACAACTACTACGGGTTGTGTGTACATAAAATATAGTATCAACTTGATCAAAAGGTAACATTGAGATTTGATTTTTTTTTTCCACAGGGTCTCCCTAAACTCATTGATTTCCATTTCCCTCCCCTTAACAAACAAACAAGACAGTAATTATAAATAAAAATACTAACAAAATAGAGAAGAATATTTTAAAATTATCAAATCAATTGCTATAGATGGACATCGACTTTAGAAAGAAAAATCATGTGATGGTGAAGTCATAATTTTATAGTATTGATTAATTCTTAAATTAAAAAATATTGGGCTCCTGCGGTGGTGAACGCGGTAACCACATTCCAAGCCACTTTGCATTGGGCTCCTGTACAAACTTTTTCCCCAGTCCGGAGGAAGACTCTATCTTTCTGGGTGAGGGCGTCAAGGGCACCCTTCGGTAATATGAAAGCGCACATGGCGTAGATCGGGAGAGCTCCAGAGGTGCTCTTGATGAGGGCAGTTCTCCCAGCTGGGTTTAGTAGGCGGCCCGCCAAGCCGTTGAGGTAACGGTCTTGGCGGCAGATCAGGGGTTGCATGTCTGTGAGTTTCAATTTGTTGGTAGATAAAGGGAGCCCTAAGTAGGACTGAGGGTAGGAGGCCACCGGCAGCCGAGAAGCGTTGCCATGCTGGTCGCTTCCGAATCTGGGACGTGGATAGGAACCAACGTGCTCTTGTCAAAATTGATAAGGAGGCCCGTGATTTGTGAGAAGCTTTCAAGGACCTTCTTAAGTTCCACTAACTGTTCACGACACTCTTGTAGGATGATGAGAGTGTCATCCGCATATTGCAAGATGGGGCAGGTGAGATCAGCGACGATGGGATGCCTGATGCAGGCTTCTCGTGAGGCTTGTTGCACCATGAGTTGAAGGAAATCTGCTGCCAGGATGAATAGGTAGGGTGACAGAGGGTTGCCCTGTCTGAGCCCTCTCTTGCACTGGAACCACTTTCCTGGTTTCCCGTTGAGCATGACCGCTGTCTGGCTGGAGTTGTTTAGGGAAGTGATCCACTGTCGCCACGTCTCCGAGAAACCCTTTGCTGCTAGCATTTCGTCCATGGCGCTCCAGCTGATGGAGTCAAAAGCTTTGCGGAAGTCCAGCTTGAGGACCAAGGCTGAAGCTTTTCGCTTGTGGCAGCATTGGACTAGCTCTGTGGCATAAACAAAGTTTTCCACAATGCATCTCCCTTTCAGGAACCCTGTCTGGTCGGAGTGGATCAGGTCTGGGATAAGCGGTTGCAGTCGGTTCGTCAAGCATTTGGTGATGAGTTTGGATAGGGTATTTTGGAGGGAGATGGGTCGGTAATCTTTGGCTTGCGTGGCGTCTTCTTTTTTGGGAATGAGCACCATGAAGGCTCTGTTGATGCCTCTGAGGTCCGCGGTGCCTTGGTGAAAGGCGTTGAGGAAGTTGGTCACATGACCTTTGATCAGCGGCCAGTTTATTTGAAAGAATTTGGGGCCAAAACCGTTGGGCCCTGGCGCTCTGTCGCTGTTCATGGAGAAGAGAGCAAAGCGTGCTTCTTCAGTGGTGAAAGGGGCGATGAGTGCATCCGCTTGGTGAGAGTCCAGAGCCTGGTTTGAAGTGAGTAGATGGACCTCGCCGAGGCCGCAGGACGGTGACTCCATTCCAAGGAGGTCACGGAAGAAGAGGAGCAGCAAGTTCTCCTTCCCTGGGTGGTCGTAGACTGGGTTGCCATGATCATCGATCAGCAGTTTGATCGGCTTGGAGCGCGCTCGGATGGTGGCGCTCATGTGGTGGAACTTAGTGTTCTCCTCCCCAAGGATGCAACGGCGGACTTTCCCCCTTTGTCTCCAGTAGTCCGAGATCATGATAGATTGTCGACGGGCAGATTCTTGCACTAGCCTATGGAGGGTGAACTCTGGGTGGTTGAGAGGTCTTACTTCTTCAATGGCATTGAGCATCTTGGTGACGGAGTTGCAGTTTGCGAGGAGCTGGTCGGGAGGGCGTAGGGTTTTAGCCCAGGCTTTGAGGTTAACTCTTGACCGTTTTAGGAACAGGGTTAGGTGCTGCTAGGGAGGCCGGGGGATCCCCATCGACGAGAGGCTGTCCCAAGTGTGCTTGACGATGTCCCGGAAGGAGGGAACCCTAGCCCAGTGGTTGTTGAAGCGGAACAGGGTGGAGGACGGAATAACGGTGGTGGCGGTGAGGAGGATCGGATAGTGGTCGGAGAGCGGGGAATCCCAGCTCGTGGAGCTGGAGTTGGGTAACGAAGCCCCCCATGAGTTCTTAATGAGGAACCGGTCGAGGCGCGCCAGGATTGGCTCCCTTCGGTGATTGGACCAAGTGAAACGGCGATCTGGAAGTGGTAAGTCCTGGAGGGCGAGCTCTTGGATAGTAGCATTGAAGAGGGAGGCGGAGGTGATGTCAAAGTTCTCGTTCGATCGTTCCTGCAGTTCGCGAATGATGTTGAAATCACCCAGGAGGGCCTAAGGTGTTGATTCGTCTATTTCAGGGGCGACTGCGGTGAGGATCTCCTGGAGGAAGGCCGCTTTGTCTGTGGGGAGGCAGGGTCCGTAGACATTGGTGATTTGAAGGTGGAGGTTGGAGCTTCTGAGGGTGAGCCAAGTTGTCAGGGAGTGTGGGGTGAGCAAGGAGCGCTCACAGTCGAGTAGGGATGAGTCCCAAGCAGTGAGTAGACTGCTAGAGGCGCCAATGGAAGGGAGGAAGCATAGGCTAGTCGCGTGGCTACCGGGGAGGAAGGAGAAAGATTTTGTTCCGACGATCGCTTGGAGTTTAGTTTCCTGTAGACAAACAACAGAGGGCATTGGGCTTGGCCAAGCCAGCTTAAGTTCATCACATTTCCCGAGATCGTTCAAGCGTCGGACATTCCACGAGGAAATTTGTACAGACTTATTTGAGCTAGCAATGAGCGGCGATCTGGCGCGGTACAAACAGGGACAGCAAGGCAGACCAGTAGGTAAGGCGGCGGACTATGGCGACAGTTGGAGTCGCCGGCGCCCGTGGAGGATGCGAGGAGCGTCGTCGGTTGAGAACGGCGCCGTCTCCTGCCCAGGCACACCGCAGGAGTGCGGTGGCTCTGGGATTACCCCAACGGTGTGCCATCAGTCCACTGGGTCCACCGCGGGGGTGGCGACCAGTGGGTCGTCCATGGCCTTCATGTCGTCGTCGGTGAGGCTGCAGCCCCGTCCAAGCATCTTGAGGTCTCCCAGGGTCCAGGAAGGCGCGGTAGTGGCAGCGGGGACTGTGGCAGCGGAAGAGGTTGTCGCTGGGCGTGGCGGGGACACGCGCGGTTCACCTGAGGGAGCGGCGACGTCGTCGAGGAGGGCGTGGCGGCGTGCAGCCTTTTGTGCCACCGTTTCTCTGGTGGCGCGCTCGGAGCAGGCGAGGCGGAGGCATCTCCGTTGCCCGGCGTCGTCGATGAAGGTGCCGCCCGGGTGGAGCAGGGCCACGTCCACGAAGGGGCTGGCATTGCTGGTGGTGGGTGGCCGCTCTCGGGGTCGCAGTGCCGGGTCGGGAGAGTGCACCTCTGTGTACGGGACGAAGGTTGGCAGCGGCGTATCAAACCAGTGGGACGGGAACATCGCCATGTCGTAGAGCACCTGGAGGAAAGGCGCGCCATTGTTCTCTTCCTCTTGCAGCTCGTGGAAGTGGTTGTCCCTGTCCTCGCCACCATGGGGTGTCCCAGCATGGGACTCTGCCGTGCCGCCGTTGCAGATGGCAGCTGCGTCCGCTAGAGGGATGGAGTGCTTGCTTCTCCAGTGGGGCGCCGCGGACCAGCGTATCGACGGTGATGGGGAGGTGTCCTGCGGAGCCGACGCGCGAGAGCCCATGGAGGAGGCCAATCGAGCCTGTGCACAAGTTGACGACGAACAAGCCGCGGTCAGGCGGCAGGTTGTGCTTGAAGGGCTGCAGGGGCACCTCAAAGGTGCTGGTGGAGCCGTCGGCGAAGTGGGCGCAGATGGAGTAGTAGCCCGGACCCAGGTTGACGTCGACGTTGACGGGCTCGTCGAGGTGCGGGGTGGAGATGGCCGAAGGTAGGACCCGCTTCCAGCTTTTCTCTCCCATGGGGGCGAGCAGCACGTCTGCCATGGATTGTTCGCGCCCACGCGGGCCGGGAAAGGAGTTCGCCCGGCGTGGAGGGTGCGGCGCGCAGATGCGCTGCCTTTGCCGGCGCTCGGGCCCCCAGCATCCGTCATGGTGATGTCGCTCTCGGGAGGTGGTTCAGGTGGATCCGGGCCGGCATGGACGGGAGACCCGGGCGGGGTGTCGTCGTCGTCGTCGCTGTCCGAAGAGCTGGAGCTAGAGCCCGGCGTGCGTAGATCGGCGTGTCCGCCATCATGGGGAAATCATAACTTAAGCGGCATTATGACCAGTCTCCCGTGATGGCCAGTGTGGAGTTATGAATCCATGTGAGCCTGGGACTCTGGCCGGCGTGTCGGAAAGTGTAGCTGCGTGTTCACTCAAAGCACGGCGGCAATCTCCGAGAATAGCTTGCGCATGTCGCGTCTAGTATAGCGGCATGACCAAGGTGGAATGGAACCAGCAGTAATCGTTAATGAATCTTCGTTTCCTGGCCGATATTGAAGGAGTATGAATTTACGCGCCATCCAGATCCGAAGAGGGTAGCTGCCATAGCAGATTTGCAGATCTAGTGCCTTGTAGACAGTATAAAACTGAAGCAAAAACCAGATACAGCTATTTGGGCACTGTATAGAAACATACTTGACCGTGGGGTTAGAGATATGAAACCAGTGCCGATTTAGAGAGCAAAGATACCCTTAAAGTTATATTCTTTCTACGACAGTTACTGAAAATAGAATTTAAAAATTTACAGACAAGGTCAGAAAGAAGCAATGGAAGGGTGACAAATCTTGTATAATCTGTGGAACCAAGAATTTAAAAAGATATAGCGTTTAAGTCCTGTATCTACCCTTCAATAGCTAATCTATCTATTTAATAATAAAAATAGATGAACTTTTCACCATGGTGCCTAGAAATTCTCACATAATCCGACCACAGTTTCTAAGTGTTCCTTAAAGCATAGGTTGCCTAGACTAATGTTCACATATCCCACTCGATCGGCATGTCCTTTGGTAAGTGTTTTCCCTTGCCAGTCTTGCCAACTCTAATCAGCCTTTTATTTATGTCTTTCCTACTTTCCTTCTTGACTTTACACTAAGTGTAATCTCTGAAATGCTTCAGGTGGAACTTCCATTTTGAACGGGTTTCTGATGGATTTATTATTCGAGTTTTCAAATCCTGAGTTCTATAGAAGACAAATATAAAACTTGAGATAGAAAATTATTTGGAGGTGGCAGGGCCAATTGGATTTTCTAAATAGTATAAAAATTCAAAATTTGCAGAGTCAACATCCTAAGAATACTACTAATTAGTTATATTTGACATAATCTAACAATATTTGTCCTAAGCTCACTTTCTTCTAACAGCTAATTTGTAACATTTTTTTACATTAATAGCTAAGAAAAACATTTGCATAGTGTAGACCTTTGTTTTTGTTGTAATAAAGGTACTTTTACCAAGCCAAATATTTATTAGGCTTAGTAACAAACACCCTCGCTCTCTCTCTCATTAATTTATTTTGATTCTTTGGAATTTATAAGCCTACTGAAGGTTTGGTATGTAGAAATTTTGAATAAAAATGCATTTTACTTGTGGTAAATAAATAAGAAATAACAACATATATGATTATCATTGTTAGTTTTATAGCAGAGTCAAGTGACCTTATTTATAGCCTAATGCATCGTCATTTTCTTGCCATGGAAGATGGCAACTGTTTTTCCAATCTCCGCATGAACGTCCCAACAAATGTTGACACTTTGTTGGATGTGCTGACTGGTGGGATTGAGGGCATGCTTGTTAGTTTTTTCCAGTCAGAACATCCGTATCTATTTCTCCATAGTTTAATTTTTTCCTTATAAAATGAACCTCAGAAAAATGCAATTTGATAAAAACATGGTAATGTGATGGTAATACATAATAAAACATGAAATGGATATAATTCAGTTTCTCTCTGCACAGATCTTCTTGTGGCAGCAATGTCCATGCCTATAATAGGAACTGAAACGGAATCAGCTAGAATAATGCCATTACTATCTAAGTGCAAATAAGTTGCTTAATTTTATTCATGAACAATTGAAACCTCGGTGAATCAACACAAATGGTTATTAACAGTTCATCCGCAAGATATGTTCTGGTTGGACGGACACGGAGATGTCTTCCAAGCCTTGGAGTTGGGGGAATAGTCGAAACTAATAGGCCTTTGCGTTGCGGGCTGGTGTTGTAATACGTGGAAAGAAAAAAGATGGAACATGCCGTTCTGAGCCTCGTTCCAATGAAACCGAAACCGAACGATTTCTTACTAATTTTGTGTTCGTCCTCTAAGTCATGCCTGCTTCTAGCACCATGCAATCCCGAAAGCGTGAATCGGCGCTGTTGGCTGCTAGTCCAGGGAGGATAATCCAACACACACATACGGTTTGATCCTGCTATTGGTGGTTTCTATGTACCCCTTTTATATGCCCAAAACCACCAACATTGTACCATATTCTCATCATAATCATGTATTTTACTTCTAATATTGACGATCTCCAATTGTAGTGTCACTTTAGTACTATATTCTAGAAATAGGTGAAAAGATGACAAAATGACTCTTATATGAGAAGTACCGGCATGAAGCCTGACTCACAATGTAAGGAAGGGCTGCCCACTAGCCCATAAAGCCTACAATACATTCCAAGACGTCCATGATGTCCAATGTGGAAGCACAAGGTCATGACCCAATGCCTAAGGATTTCTAGAAGGTTTATCCTGAAGGAAAGTTCAATTTGCGGAGTCGAGAAACAACACTGTCTTGTGGTAATTTGATAAATCTCAGACTACCAAAGTTGTAGATCTTGTCGAGAGTTTTCGAGAACATATATTGTTTTCCATGGCAAGGAGACCTGCGCAGACGAGTCCGAATCTGGAAAGATTTTATGGCATCGCAATTTCGGGAACCTAAACGGCCAAATTGGAAGATCTGAATCATAACAAAGTTGTCGATCATTTCAAGGGTTACGAGATAGAATACAAATTTGCCTCATTTGGAAGGTATGAAACCGACTTGGATTCAATCTCTACGAGCTAAATATGGTGGCCAAGCAAGGGAGGACGTGACAAGAGGCCATACAACTCCGAAATGACGCACCAAACCAGAGGAGGGTCGTGGACAGTCCATAGGAGCCGCTGCACATCGCATTATGAAACAAGATTCTTTGAAGCGCTTGGAACATGAAGGACATTTTTAAGAACTGCCACAAACAAGGGAGCGAATAATTGAATGATCGATGTGATTAATGGCCATACCTGAACCAGATGCAGTGTGTACCTATTCATCTCCAGTGTATTTGTTCATCATGGATCCGTTGCCCCAGTATTGCTGTACCAGTTCGACGCAATAAGACGGCATAGTAGCCACGGCCGCCAATTTCTCAGGACCATGGTAGTTGCGATCGAACCGCTTGTAGCACTTCAAGATTGTGTGGCCTTTGTACTTGCAGAGTTGACACCGATATCGTCTATGTCGTTGGAGTGGCAGTTTTGCTGGCTGCTGCCACGGCTAGGGGAGAAGCTGTCGCGACCACGGTTGCGGCTACCATGGCCATGACCATCGCAACCACCACGGCCATGACCATCGCAACCACCTCGGCCACCTCTAGAGGCAGTATTAGTAGTGGCCACATAGCCACTATCATTGTCCTGTTTCTGTAACTCAAGACGTTGCTCTAATGCGTGGACTTGAGAGAGCAGATCGCCAAGACCGATAGGATCAGATCTGATGGCGATTCCACCAATTATCGGATTGTAGTCAGCATCGAGACCGGCTAGAATGTAACTAGCAATCTCATCCTCATCAAGCTTCTTGCCGGCAGAGGACATGTCATCTACCAGGGATCGCCTCTTGGAGAAGTACTCCGTGATGGTAAGATTGCCCTTCACTGTGGAGGAGAGAGCCATGCGAGAATTGATGACTCGCGCACCAGAGGAGAAGGTGCTATTGATTGCACTCCATACTTCTTGAACCGTGGTTAGCGCTGCCACTTGGATGACAACATCACGGGAAAGAGAGGCCAACAGGTAGCTCAGAAGATGCTGCTCAAGAGCAACCCACTTGGTGTACTCTGGGTTTGGAACCGGCGCGCCTTCCTTGCCATCGGAGGTTGTAGGTCCAGGCATGGTTTCAGACGGCTCCTTCCTCCCCTCGTCTTCAGCTGTTTATATACATGACTCACAGCCTTAGTTGCTCTAACACTTGGACGTCTGTCCTTTAGGATTTTCCTAGGCCAGATGTTTACATTTACCTATCCACCATGCAGATAAGCCTCTCCAGCTGAAGGCAATATTGTTGTACTCCTAAGATCTTACGGGAGTTCTCTTCACGTACGGTGTAAACAACACGATTATGTGTGCAAATTTTATTATGAAAGTAACTATAAGCTAAGGAATAAAATTATCATCATCAACTACCCAATAGCCCTTACTGGCTCCAAAACGAAACCAAGGCCCTCGGTGACACACAAATGAATATTAGGGAACCAGAAATTAAGTCATGGCGTGGTTGAAGCCAATCACGTGGGTGGTTAACTCAAATTTTTCATTGCTAGAAGTACAACAAATAATACCCATTTCACTCATCACTACACCAAATATATATGCATTTAACATAAAGCTTTTATTTATTCTACTCCATGATATCTATGGAATCTGAATTTCTATTTATTTTCACATATCCTCATGTTTTCTTTTAACCAGAATATTTTTTTTTCGACCAAGGATCATAATAAGTACTTGCGTACATCCATACGTGGGGGATTGGGGGAAGAATAATTCATGAAAAAGTCAATATGACATCAAAATTTTAATCTCCATCATACTACTAAGAATATTATTAATAAGTTATATTTCAAATATATGCAATAATATTTAGCCTTAGCTCATTTTTTGCTAACATATTATTCCTGGCAATTTCTGAGTTTAATAGCTGAAAAAATATTTGTATACAATAGAACTTTATTTTTGTCATAAACAAGATGCATTCGGCAAGGTGGGTCTCACCACTAGAAAAACAGCCTGTAGCGGCGGGCCAAAACCCACTATAGCGGCGGGTATAACAGCCCGCCGCTACGGCTCTGCAGCTAAAAAATCGACAATTGCGGCACAAAGATCGCCAACCACCGTTAAAGATAAAGATAGTAACGACAGGTAACATATTCACTCGCCGTTACAGTTCACACAAGAAATAAAAAAAGCCCGCTAGGCCTGTGCTTGGCCCGCGCAGCCCTCGGGAGTCACCGCAGCCGTCGGGGCCCTCCTCACCAGATCAGGCTCCTCCTCACCGGATTCGGGCCCCTCCTTGCCGGATCCGGGCCATGCCACGTCGGGGAGGGAGGGAGCCGTCGCCTAGCCGCGTCGCACGGGAGGAGCCCGCCTGGCCGCGCCGCGCTAGGAGGAGCCGCTGGGCCGCACCGCGACGGGAGGGAGGCCGCCGGTGTCGCACTACGCCGGCGAGGGAGGAGCCGCCAGGCCGCGCCGCGCCACGCCAGTGAGGCAGGAGCCAGGGCCGTATATTTTAGCAAGTTCAACATGGGCGATGGGACAGGGCCCCCAAACTTTTGGGGCCTAAAAAATCTGCTGGTTAAAGTATATACTTAGCAAAATAAATCTCAGTATTAGTCAGCAACAGTCCCTCTTGCTTCGTTGTTGCTCAGATGATGCATTAAGAAGTCCTTGGCTCTGTCAGATACATCACTTGTGCACTTGTGCTCATGTTGTTACTTTCTCCATGCGTACTGAACATGATGTTGCGTCATCATACTTCAATCCTAGATGAGTCATTGAATTAAATTTTGGCCTCCAATTGAGATTCAATATCCCTTCCTTTTTTTTTCATGCTCTTCACATTGTTTTGCTAATTGAACTCATTGGGTCTCGAGACAACAAGAACATCGTGAGGTCCCTCATCTTAAATTTTACAAGCTCCACGCTGCTACATCAAAATTCAATTACTGATGTTTTCCCATTGCGTATAATTTCTCAAAAGAAGCATCATCTCTAATCTTTTGATTAGTTGTGTAAAAATGGAGATGCCCCATATCTTTAGAGCAAGAAAATATGAATCAAATTCTGAAAAGAGCAAGGAGAAAAGGAGATTTGAATTGCAAGTGCACGATCTCTTTTTTGGAAAGGTACTCAAGTGGTGTTAACTTTCGTCTATTAGTATGAATTTTTACTATGTTTTCTTTTATTGTTATAAAACAAACAATTATATAATATTAAAATATATTTCATTTATTTATGTTTTAAGATATAGACCTCATTTTCTATTTCGCACATGGGCCTCAAAATCTCGGGTACGGCCCTGGCAGGAGCCGCTGAGCTGGGCCGCGCCGCGCCATGCCGGTAATGGAGGAGCAGCTGGAGCAGCGTGACGAGGAGGCCGGGGCGGAGCAGCGCGACGAGGTCGGGGCGGAGCAACGCGATGCCGGATCCCCTCCAGGGTCCGCGACGGGTAAGGCGGCGGTGTAGAGGAGAAGCTGCGGTGGGCTCGTGCATAGAGAGAGAGAGAGAGAGATCGTTGTATACGAGCTCTGTATCACGACAGCTGCGACTAGGTGGGGTAGGCGGCAGCTGGGGTGGGCACGAGGAGTGTAGGGTTTACACTTATAGGTTTAGTGGGCCTGTGGTTTTTGGGCCTGGATTGTAGCGGCGGCTCACATTGTGGGCCGCTTTTAAAATCGATTTGTAAAGACGGCCCATGTTGTCAACCTCCGTTAAAAATAACTTTATTTTTAAGGACGACCCATAACTTTATCCGCTGTTACTAATAAATTTTTAAGGGCAGTTGACAACGTGATCCGCCGCTAAAAATCACCCGAAAACTGCAACGGCGGATCTCTTTTCAGCCCGGATCCATACAATGCCGCTACAGTACCTTATTGTAGTAGTGTCTATCTCCATTGCAGAAATGCACGGCTGGCATTCTTAGAATGTTAGCATATGGTAAACCTACTGATCTGATGGATGAAACTCTTGGTATTGCAGAAAGCACCACAATGGAAACATGATTAACTTTGTTCAAGGAGTTAGACACATATTTGTAATCGAATGCATACTGTATGCGTGCCCAGAAACAAGTTTTCATAGCCACATGACAATTAATGTGATAAAAGAATAATGTCTTTAATAAAACGATCACTTACAATAATATTGTCTCAAAAGACTATAAAGTAGATAAACGCTAGAAAGACTCCATAACTCCACAGGCAATCGACCAGGGATTCGCATGCCTAGACCTTTCTCATCCGTGGTATAGTCCAAACCTTCTCCATCTTCCGAGAAGCAATTCATTGTAGCAAGAGAGAAATAGCAAGGATGAGTGCATGTTGTACTCAGCAAGTGGGGGAAATAAATGATATGGAAGCCGAATGAAAGGAAGACTAACATATGGTTTGCAATAGAAAGCACCTATCAACTAGCCCATTAATGAACCAATATGTTACCCCAGTATCAAATACTGCAAGCTACTCCACTAACAGCAAACCACACTACAGGACACCCCGCTCGTAGCATCCGATGGGTTACTCCACCCATCCATACCTACTAGTTCGAGTGAGTAACCAGGCCGCTCGCCACCGTGAGCACGGCTATTATAACAGTTTTACACTCTGCAGAGGTGGCACAACTTTACCCATAGGTTGGTGATTCCATCACTATTAGAGACTAAAGTCTCCATTTCGCCAACACGCCTCCGCAGGTGTGAGGCCAAGAGATCACCACAAGGTCTTTGAAAGGACTTCCCAGCTTACGTAACGCCCATGCTAAGGTTTCACCGCTGCCGAAGAATACCCCTTCACACCAGAAGTCCCCCTGTGGCGTCGTGGCTTGAAGATCCCCTTCCTCGCCCGAATCGAGAAGATCCCCTTCCTTGATCCTTCATCGACGCTCGCAGAACTAGGAATTGATCTTCATACTTGAACTTGCCTACCCATTATCAGCCCCGTGCTTTGTGCGGAAGTCCTAGGTTGCCGCTCCAAGAACTGATCCTTATGATCCGAACAGGTATAAGCACAACCAACAATACTACACTAGTACTAGTGCATACCCACACCATCATCAACATCCTCCTGTCGGGATCACCCTAGTTTCATGTTGCTAAAAAGCATTACCAGTTCATGATCATTATGTTCAAGTAGTCAATTAGTCGGGTTTAGCAGTTAGTTTATATTAAGCCCGAGTATCAGCACGCTAAGCAATGACGTACCCACACTATATCACTATACTCAAAACCAAGGCGACAAGGAAAAGTATGGAACATGATATGACACCATGGGATTCAAATTAAATGCAATGCATGTAAATAAATTAATATAGAGTAAGAAATAGGTGCAATGTGCATGAAGGACACTTGCATGTTTCCCGTTTGCTTCTATTCATATCTTCAACTCTTTTTTTCTTGAGGTCTTCGAATTGCACGTTCTTCTATTTAACGTCACACCGATACAAACACGTAAGAAATAAGCATGCAAACAAAGTAAGGAACAATACATGAAACAATATCTAACGACTATGAAAATAGTACAAATATGTACACGTTGCTACGATCGCGTGAACGCAAAAATCGTCTTAATCGGAGTTACGAGCAAAAAGATATAAGCATTTGAAGATCTAGGGATTAAATTGCAAAATAGCCTTTTCCATAAATAATTAATTACATTTATGAATCACAAAGAAATAAATCATTATTTCATTTGTATAAATAAATAGAGATGAAATAAACAATTTAACTCACGAAATGAATAGGAAGGAATTTTATTTTAAATCCAAAAGCATATGTTTTACATTGTTCTTGGAAAACTAGAAAGGTTACGGTTCTAATTGCAAAATAACTTATTTAGAAAATTACATAAATATTTTAGGAAATAGAAGCAAGTAAAGGATTAATTAATTTCATAGAATTAAATAACTTATTTTACAAAATAAATGGAAGACAATTTATTCTGTTATGAAAACATGTATAAATAAATAGAGATGAAATAAATAATTTAACTCATGAAATAAATAGGAACGAATTTTATTTTAAATCCAAAAGCATATGTTATACATTGTTCTTTGAAAAATAGAAAGGTTAGGGTTATAATTACAACATAACCTATTTAGAAAATTAATTAAATATTTTAAGAAATAGAAGCCAGTAAAGGATTAATTAATTTCATATAATAAAATAATTTATTTTACAAAATAAATAGAAAACAATTTATTCTATTATGAAAACATCAATTTTATATTATTACAATAAAATAGGGAAAGATGGGTGACTTTCACTAAAACGGAGGGCACTTAACTAATCAACATCAATCTGAAGGGCTTTTATCCAAAGTTACAAGAGCAACCGGTCTGGGTCAACACACCGGCGACACTAAACGGTGGCAAACAGCCGGACCTCGCTCGATCTCAGGCTATGGTCTTTGGATTCTCACCGCGTTTGCTCTGTAAGAGAGGGGAGGATATGGCGAGCTCACCAACAGTGCTGCACAGCGCCGAGAGGCCTTGACGGTCACGTGCGGCAAGGAACGTGGGGGCATAGCATCAATCTCATCGGGAAGGCGGCTGCGGCGTCGGGCTCATGTCCCTGTCTTCGGAAATTGGCTTCGGGGGCTTCTGTCATCTTTCTCAGCTACTAGATGATCTCAGGGGCAGCTCCAATCCATGAATTCTCGAGCTCGACGACGCGGCAACGTCCGGAATGGAGTCCTGTGGGGAAACTCCAATGGGGACACAGTCTACGGCTGTGGTTCGCCAGCGTTGGCAGAGGGCGCGACGTCCTTAGCCTTCACCTTCATGCATGGCCGATATCCTCTTCGCCAGCTGCAGCTCTTATCTGTTCTGCTCGATCGAGCGATCTGCTATTGGCTCATGGACAACTGAGTCGCGACGTCGTTGAAACGAGAATACTGCAGCTTACGTAGGTTCATAGTGCTTATATTTGCATAGATAAGACGCGCTTCTTGTCCACCGCATGAGAGTGCTCTGGTAAGGCGCGGCGGAATCTTGCTTGCCTCGATTGATAGAGGGGAGGTAGATGAGGGTCACCAGCTCAACAATGGTGCTACGGAACTCCAGGAATAGCTCGGTGAAGACAGACTGTAAGGAAGTGGCCGGTCGGTCGACGGTGTCATCGGGGCTTTTGTTCCATGCATCTTCTTCACCTAGCGTGAGCACGCCTGGGTGCAGCTCAACGTCTTGGACCCCGTCATGCAGTCAGGGCATCCAGGGTCACCGTGGGTGTGTCCAGCAGAGGTGATGCGGTGTGGGGGTCCTCGGCTCAATGGTGGACGGCGCTAGTGTTGGATTTGTGTCGAATATGTGTACACGAGTCGGTTATAAATTGGACTTGAGTCGTATTAGGTGGATAGGAATAGAGTTTGTGTCGGACTTGTATTCCCGGGGTCATATATACGTGGGGACACCACCGTTGTAACCGCAGGAGATGACAAATGTAGTAGACAAGGGGTGACAGCGGTCGGAAGAGGCGTGCCATAGGGGCGGCCAGGTCGTGTGTCGGTATACTCCTGGATATCTGTATTTCTACAGTTATTATGGGGAGGAGCACCCGTAGTCATTCCTCGAGGATGTAGGTACATCGCTGAACCTCGTACAAAAACATCGTGTTTCGACGTCTCTCTCATTTCGTGATCTTCTGTTCTTGGCTTGATGATCCTGGGAATTGCTTCCGCAGCTGGTTTTTTCTAACAAGAGGTATCAGAGCCAGGTTACATGGTAGAAGATCACGAGAGGCACGATGGGATGCTCCACACCGCGCGGAGCTTGCACAAGGCGTCCGGGAGTGGACATGGCGCAAGGTGGAGCATGGCGGCGATCGACGACTCGATCGGTGGAGTTGGAAACTTCGATCGTGGTGGATCGAACCGTTCGATGAGCTGCATCAACGGGGATCTGTCCAGACGTGGAGATGGGGTTGATGGTGGCTGGTGGCTGCTGTTCGATAGGTGCTGATCAGACGTGATAGCCAAGTTCGACGGTGCGGCTGGAAGACGTCGCGGATGACGACGACGACTTTGACTCACGATAAATTGATGGGTGATCAATTTGATCGGAGGGGTTGTCGTGTGCTCAAGGTGGAGCACCGACGGCGGTGGTGTTTCTGCCACAGCTGGACTCTGCGTGTTTTATCATTGGCTGTTTGTTTCTGGTACCGCGAAGGCACGATGCTTGATTGAACTCAGCAATGTTGCGGCTCGCATTGACTCGACGAGAGCTGACGTGGCATGTTGCATGGAAAGCCTCAGCTAGGGCACGGAGTGTGAGGCTGCAAGGTGACGTGCGAGCGGAGAAGTTCATGGAAGCAGTATGCATCGTGTTGGACTACTGTTGCAGCAGGACTTGTGTGCGAACTAAACTTCAGTTAGAGTCGTACATATACATGTGATGGTGCATGGATGCATGGGAGACAAGATATGGCCCACATGTTAATTGTTTTGTGTTGGATATATTTTCCTCTATAACACTCGGTTTTTTGCAAGGCAAGACAGGAAATCGTGCGGCAGGTGAAGGCTCCACGGGAGGTCGCATGCAACATGGAAACGAACGTCAGTTTGTGTCCTTGTCGGTTAGGACTCTACGTCCTGCCACAGTATAAATAATCACAGGAGTCTACGGAAGGATTGCATCGGAACAAAAAGCAATTGGCTGTTCGCAAACTAGAGCTTGCGTGGTTGACGGCGAATGGCGGGCAACGATCAAGTGGGTTGACTTCGTCGTGTGCAAGCGGCGTGGTAGTTGACGGAGCTTGAGAGCAGCGGGTTGTACACAGACGGTGTACGGGAGTACGCAGAGACGTGCTCGGGTGTGCAGGAAGCACACAACTTCGACGTGTATTGTGCGCGTGCGGCATATGGTGTACACGTGCGGAGGCTCTTTCGACGGTCCGTTGCAACAGGCGGATGGCGTTGATGACATCCAAATTTGAGGTGACGAAGTTTGACGGGACTGGTAATTATGGGCTTTGGCAAACAAGAGTTAAGGACTTCCTAGCGCAGCAAGGGATCCTGAAGGCTCCGAGTGAGACGAAGCCGACCAAGGTGGATGATGAGAAGTGGGAGGAGATACAGGCGCAAGCGGCAGCAACCTTCAGATTGTGTCTCTTCGACCAGATTATGTACCATGTCATGGATGAGACGTCACCAAAGTAATTTGGGATAACTTGGATAATCAGTTCTTGTCCAAAACTCGACTCGAAGTTGTATCCGAAGCAAAAGTTATATGGGCTGAAGATGTTGGAGGGAGCAGATCTTGCTGAGCACATCAATGTCTTCAATCAAGTTGTGGCTGACCTTGTGAAAGTGGACGTGAAGCTTGATGATGAAGACAAGGCCATTATTCTTTTGTGTTCCTTACCGAGTTCTTATGAGCATTTGGTCACTACATTGACGTATGGCAAAACTAAAGTTAAGGTGGCGGACATCACGACGACGTTACTTTCTCGTGATAATGCTGGTGATAGTGGTTCCACCGGTGATGCTTTGGTAGTCAAGACTGATCGAGTGAGGGAGACCAACAATAAGAAGAAGAAGGGGCCGCAGTGCTACAAGTGCAAGGAATGGGGACATATGAGGAGGGATTGTCCGGAACGGAAGAGGAAGGACGTGGCAAATGTTGTGGTTTCTAGGAAGGATGACTCGGACAGCGATGGTGATGTTCTTGTGCTATCAAGTGAGAAGTCTTGTGATGAAGAAGCGTGATTGTTAGATGCTGCAAGTTCGTTTCATGCAACACCTAAGAATGAGTGGTTCTCTTCATATGTTGAGGGTGACTTTGGTTTTGCTCACTTGGGAGGTGACACGGTTCATCGTGTTATAGGAGTTGGCAAGATCAAGTTGACAATATATGATGGACAAGAGGTACTACTTGAGGGTGTGCGGCATGTGCCAGAACTTAGAAGAAATCTTATCTCGCTTGGTGTTTTGCACGGAGAAGGTTGGCTATATCGGGCAGTGCCGGATAGGAGGACCTTGAGAGTGATGCGGGATGGCAAGACTGTGATGATAGGCGATTTGTGAGAGACACATCACTATTGGCTGAAAGGTGGAGTCATGAAGGATGGAGCTACAAATATTGTAACGTTCAGTCCTGGCGGCGAGGTGGCCTCGTCGGGCTAATCGAGGTGAGCAGCAGAAGAGGCGACTCAAGTCAGCGCACACGGAGGTTCGAGCATGTGCAAGCTTCAGGATGGCGTGCATATTCGTCAAGGTGGAGTTTGTTAGATTTGTGTCGAATGTGTGTACACGAGTCGGTTATAAATTGGACTTGAGTCGTATTAGGTGGATAGGGATAGAGTTTGTGTCGGACTTGTATTCTCGGGCTCATATATACGTGGGGGCACCACCGTTGTAACCGCAAGAGACGACATATGTAGTAGACAAGGGGTGACGGCGGCCGGGAGGGGCGTGCCATAGGGGTGGCCAGGTCGTGTGTCGGTATACTTCGGATGTCCGTATTGCTACAGTTATTATGGGGAGGAGCGCCCGTACTCATGCATGCCTCGAGGATGTAGGCACATCGCTGAACGTCGTACAAAAACATCGTGTTTCGGCGTCTCTCGTTTCGTGATCTTGTGTTCTTGGCTTGATGATCCTAGGGAATTGCTTCCGCAGCTGGTTTTTTCTAACAAGTGATTTCAAGTTTCCGACCAGGCTCGATACCCTTTGTTGGGTTTAGTCCCACATCGATTATTGATGATAGGGGAGCCAACTAATAAGGTGACGGGATCCTCACCTATCGGACTAGTCTTTTGGGTTGAGATGACCCATGACCTTGGTTGGGGGCTCTAATTGGGCCTATGGTTCGGTAGGCCCAATGTGGCGTAGGCTGGCAGCAAGGGCTCGTGGGTACGACGAGCCGGGCCGCATTCTAACAGCTAGGGCGTCAAGTCGCGTGGCAAAGCAGATATTGGCAAAGCAGATATCGCAAAAAAAAAAAGGATCGTAGTGTTGTGCGGTTTTAATAGACACAGGGCCCTACGTGCTCCGAGGGTGCACGCGAAGGCAGCACATGTCGCTGGGCACGGCGGCGGTTCTGTCTCGGGGGTGGCAAGGTTACGGTGCTACCGAGTGGCGGTGGACGAGAAAAAACCAAGGTATGACGCAATTAACAGAACTAAAATCATCTAATAAAACAGTTAGACTAAAGGTGTGTTTGGTATAGCTTATAAACCAGCTCATGAGGCAGCTTATGCTACTATAAGCTATAAGCTGTACTAAATAGGTTGAAGCCATAAACAGTTTATTATTATCAAACAAACCATAAGCAGCATTTCCTTTTGTACTAGAGAGACAAAGCAATCAAAACCTTACTTTTCCGGTTTATGCACTCATTTCTCCTTATAAGCGGTTTTGATAAGTTATTTTGCCAAACGGTTTGACTGCTTATGTAACAATAAGTTGGATAAGCTACATAAACAAGTTTAACGAGATAAGCTAAACCATAAGCTACGCAAACATAAGCTCTATCAAACACACCCTAACTCGATCTTCCAATGGACCTCTAGTGACAAATTACAACATTTTCCCCTTCTTTCCTCCTGCAAACTGCAGCTTTATTGTAACATCCCGTGTATGTTAGTACCTTCAAAAATTCGAACAAAATCAAACTTGGACGAAGATGGCTCAAATTCGAAATAGAATTCAATTCGCATCGTTTTTGTTAAATTTACTCGCGTGTGGGCCGATTTCTTCGCCGTGGCCCAGCTCCCCTCTTCTTTCCCCGCGCGGCCCACCTTCTCTTCTTCCCTCCTTCTCTCTTTCCCCTTGCGCGGCCTAGCAGCCCAGCTGGCCCAGCGACCCAGCCCGGGCGCTGTTTTTCTTCCACCTCGCGCCCGTACGCGCGAGTGGCCGCCCGTGAGCTCGCCACGACGGACGAGCGACGTTTAGCGACCCCCTGCGTCACCCGGACCCGCGGCCACCAACTCCTCCAACATCTAGCGCCCTCACCGCCGCCCCGTGCTTGCCTTCCCCCATTTAAACCCCGCGCCGCCCAAACCCCGGACGCAGGTGAGCACCGCCGCCACCTCCCTGCTCGCCTCACCGCCGGTGCGACCCGCCACGCAGGTGAGCACTGCCGCCACCAACGAGTTCTTCTTCCGCCGCTTGTCCCCGTCGTGCTAACGGTTTCGTGTTTCGCCCTAGGTGGAGCACGAGCGAGTCGAGGGAAGCTCGCAGCCGCTGGCTTCTCCACGTCCGATCATCGCCGTCGGTGAGTTCCCTCCGAGCTCGTCTCCTTTTCATTGATCTCCGTTGCTCGCTCGTCGCCCTAGCGCTAACGCCCGTGCTTTTGGTCGCCCGGCAGCTTGAGAACGGCCTCGCGCGTGGTCACCGTCACGCGTCGCCGGCCGCCCCATGTCCACCGCCCGCCTCCCTCGCCGGCTCGCCGTCTCCGCCCTCCTCCCGTCGAGTTGATGCTCCCTTGAGCCTCCCGGTGAGTCCGCGCCCCCATTCCCCTTCTTCTTCCCGAGTTTTGACCGTGGATTTCTCCTCCCGTCGGGTTCCGCCGCCGCGCGCCATGAGCGCCGGCGAGCTCGAGGCTCCCGTCGAGCTCATGCTCGTACGATGGGCCGCGGAGCTCCGCCTTAGTCCGTAGAAGCCTATGCGCAAGTTAATTAGGGAAGAAGGGGCACCAACCTTAGTCCCCGTCGGATCCGTGCTTCCGCCGCCGCTCTACCTCGCCGCCGGTGGCGCTCCGGTAGGGGTCCGGAGCCGCGAGCGGGGGCTTCGTGTTCTGCGAGTCATGAGCTGCTCGCTCGTGCGCTCCGTTGGCGGTTTAGCGAACCCGTGTGGCTTCCCCTCACGCTAGTGCCACCGTCGCTGCTCCGGCGAGCTCTCGCCGTCGAGCCGGCGTGAGATGGCCCGCGTGGGTGGTGCTGGTCGATGCGCGGGGCCGCGGTGATCGCCGTGATGGCGGTCGTTGGGCTGCCGGCGAGCCCTAGCGCCGCCGCGCCTCAATTCCGGCAGGCCCCCTGCCCTAGCCTCGGCGGCGCCGCCCGCCTCCGGTGGGGTGGCGTCACCCCGACGTCACCCGTGGGGCCCGCCGGTGGGGCTGGGTCCATGGGGCTCGTCCCCCTTGCTGCGTGGACCCGGTTCATGTGGACCGATGGGCGTGAGGACAGAAATGGGCCCGGTCCACAACATAGTGTGGACCAGTGGAATATTCCAAAAGAATATTCTGGGGGAATATTCCAAAAGAATATTCCCTGGTTTTTCTTTTTCCTTTTTTCAGGATTTTCGATAATTCCTTTTTCCGTCGAAAATTCATATCTTTTACCGGAGCGTCGAAAAATACGCGGTTGGTTGCGTTGGATTCGTAGCGACGAGATCTACGTGTTATTGTAGTTATTAGCTATGTTCTAGTGTCGTAAATTCCGTCGTCCGTTTTGTTGCTCTCGTACTTTTCTCGTTTTGCGTGTCTAACCCGTTTCGTATGTTCCGTCCGCGCGAGAGCTACGAGGAGTTTCCGCCCAAGCCGCAGTTTGAGGAGTTCCCACTAGAGCAGCCGTACGAGTACCCCGACCCGGCCTGGGACCAGCGTTTCGCGAGCAAGCCGCAATCCTTGACCACTCTTGCTCCTACTTAGCAATTGCATTAAATTGATCCATGCATGATTAATGGTTACTTGCACTTGTAGTTTACCTATGCCATCTTTGCCACTGTTTGCCATAGGGTGTTTTTACTGTTACTCGCATGCTTAGAATCTGCTTAGTTGCTTAATTGAACCCCACGATGACTATACATGTTTTTGTGTAAAATAAATTGTAGGTGTTTCTTAGGTGTCGAGTTTCGTACTAGATACCCTGTAGGACTTTTGCGGGGGCGAGTGTAGGTGGTTAGGTGCTGGGGGACCTTTGGGGAGTCTCCATTTGGAGAGTGCCTGTTGCGGGCACAGCTTGTGTAGGGGCCTTGGGTTATGGGGCCCCTGTCGTGGTGACACCGTTGTTGAGACTGTTGTTTTGAGGAGAGGGATGGTGACTCGCCCCGGCAGCTTGAGGACCGGTTCCTGGTTGCTCGCTCTTTGGTATACTAGCTTACCACGTGACCCGTATGGGCGAGCTGGATTGAGACGCTTAGCGGAGGACTGGTGGGCCCGCCGTGGTGTAGAGTTAGTGTTAGTGGGTTTTTGGAGCTTTTGTCTCGACCCATGAGTAGAGGATATACCACTTGGCCCGTGGTAGACCTTTCACACCTTCAGGACCCTTTTCTGCGTTGTGGTTGGGGATCCCGGACTCGAGGGACGGGCGCCTGCCAATTGATGCTTTGTTTATTGATCTTGTGAGTGTTGCTGTGCTTTAGCCACGACGGTGGTTGTAGTTATAGTACCTCTTCACGTGGGTACAGTTGCTTACTCTCTGCAGAGATATATAATCTATACGTATAGCCTAGCCTTCGGGTAAGGGGCAACACCATTGAGCGACACGCTTGATTAGCATTTACTACTTCTCCCATCCGATAGGTTTTACTTCCGGCTTCGAGCTATGGTCCGAGTGGAGGTGTGCTGGACATAAAATATTGACCCTTGCAGGATTGTGTTGTTTCCTGCAAGGCCACTTATAAAATTTGATTAATAATAAAATGTGAATCACATAGACTTGAGTATTAATTGCTTTAGGGGCTAGCCCTTCCCTTTCCTTGAATAACCCCAACATGCATACATTGTTGCTAGGTAGTTGCGGCTTGTTGAGTACATGTTGTACTCACGGCTTTCCCACTTTGTTTTTCGGACGCTGATCCGGAGGATCCCGCCGAGCCGACCGACGAGCTACCGGAGAGGAGTGACGTTCTCGCCTACACACGAGTGCTTGTGGGCTTTGGGTCTTCACCGCCGATCTACATGTGAGACGCTTCCGCTAGTTTCGTTCATGTTCTCTCGCTGGCCTGTGTGCCGCGTGTTTTGTATCCATGAGATTTGAGCATTGAGTTATGATGATGATACTTTGGAGATTCTATTATCTTGCCTTGCATTTACTTTATCTTATGGTTTCTATGATGTTAACTGTATTGGATGTACGTGTCACCCTCCTGGGAGTGGCATTGAGGTACAAGGCACGGTTTTCACTATCCGGTGAAAATCGGGTCGTTACATTTATAAAAAGAAAATTATATGTTTCCTTGTTGATTCATGACTCAAAAGTGAGAGTAGATAATTAATTAATTATGCTAGACAAATTAAGGTAGGGCAAGAGCTATACTTGGCCACCATGGTCCTCCGCCACTGGGTGCTTGCGGTTGCACGAGCTGGCCAAGAAGGCCACGCACGAGCTAGCTGGGCTCCAACCTGGAAGGAAGAAAAACAAAAACAAAACACAACCAGGCCCTCCAAAGCACCGATGCGGCTGGACACTGCCGTATCCGCGCCGGACATGCAATGATACGGCTTGGATACGTATCGTCCAAGTATCCAAATAGCTGGACGATAAGTTAAATTTTGAATACATCGCTAGAGGCGTACTGGACTAATTAGGCGCTCACCACTCATAACCTAGGGTACCAGTTCTCGTTCGATGCCGCCGCCACACATACGCAAGTGAGTCGATGGCCGTCTCCTTTGCCTGCACAAACAGGTGCAAACTTGTCCACGCCGTGGCCTCCCACCAACCGGCCGATGCTAGTGCCATTGGAAGTCGAACTGACGGACAACCTCTCGAAGCAGCACAATCAATCAATCCAAGTTGATTTCAACAGCGAGAGCTATGTTGAACCCACCACAGACAATGTAATCTCCAAGACTCCAACATGTCCGCACTCAGCATGCTTCCCCATGACCGTTTTCTGTGCTGATGGTGCTCGTCCATCTCTGACCACAAAGCTCCACTGTGGGATTTTGTCATCAGTTTTTGGACAGGCCACTGATAAACCGGTAAGGCAATGCTAAATGAAGATACAACTTTTGTATGACGAAGTTCATTAGCTACACGAGATGTGAAGTTCCTTTCCTAATTCTCTCCTAATTTCGATTTCTATTTACCAACTAAATTTAGCAAATTCTACATCGAAGTTTTAAATACATTTTCAAACAATAAAACCTGATGCTCCTAATCCATCATGAATGCAACAATCGTTAAATAAAATATACAACCTAGATTACCTTTGATATAAATGGAAGAAAAGAATGGTAATTGGTTAGAAAACCAAATTCATCAAAATAAGAAAAACTCATTTTATAAGTTGAGATTAATTTGGACTGTGAACTCGTTGTTACAAAGTAAAATACTTTAAACAAAGTTAATTATTTTTAAATAAAGAATTTTAATAAATCACATATATTTGTGAAATAAACTATTTTCATAAATCAAAATTTATTGAATTTAGAAAATACTCCCTCCGTCCCATTGAAAGTGTCGTTTTAGACTTTTAGACATCCTCCTTTGACTGTTCGTCTTATTCACAAAATTTTTGTAAATACTATATTTTTTCTAACTTAATTTATCATTAGTGATACTTTAATAATAATGTATTTATTTTTATATTCTTATAAAATTTTTGAATAAGACAAGCGGTCAAACGTGAAATCTGTAAAGTCAAAAACGACACTTTCAATGGGACAGAGGTAGTGGCTCTTTTGCTCACATAAAATGATAACACGCTCATTTTGCTGACATAAAATGATAGCGTTGTAAAGAATAGACATGAAAGTGCTAAGGATAAGCTATATGCCAATTATTAAGAATCAACTAGAAAAGATATAGAAAGAGATTTTGGAGTTCTACAAAACGTTGGGCCATCAAACGTCATCCAACACACCTTCTAGAACAAAATGAATTAACTGATATTATTTATGTATGTGTTATTTTTGCACAATATGATTGTTGACGATGCGAGAGGCCCCGACGGGATACCAATTGAAAGCACATAGGAACAATAATGGTTGCGCTTACAGAAGGCTCCTGTCTATGGATTTACACATGAATATTACTAATTAATTACATTTCAAATAAATTTAACAATCTTTATCTATAGCACGTTTTCTGATAACTTAAAAATTCTTGGAAATTTATGAGTTTAGTAGCTGATAAAACCATTTGATTAGTGTAGATTTTTTTAATGAAAGCCATTACATCGATGCTATCATAAGTTAAGATATAGTATTCTACTAGTTCTATCTCATTCATTTGTTTAGGACATTTAATTTGGTATTCGTTGGATTTCTGAGCCTATCAAAGCTTTGGATGTAGATATTTTTAATATAACGTCATTGTACTGCAGGTTAATATCTATGAAATGACAATCGCAAAAAAATATAAAAAATGACAACAAATTTGACAACCATTGTTAGATATATAAGAGTCAGGTGACCGTATTTGTAGGCTAATGCATTATCATTATATTATCATGGAAGATGGTAACTCCTTTTAAATATGTTTTCACATGAAGCTCCTAAACAAGCGATGACACTTTATTGGATGTGCTGTCTTGTGGGACTAGAGGAATGCTTGTAATGTTTTTGCAGTCACAACATCCTTGTTTAATTGTTCATAGTAGACATATTTGTATATGTGCTGCGTCAATGCTCGTCCACACGCCTCGCCGTGACTTCTTGTAGTGCCGCTTTCCCCAAATCGTTCCGCCCCATCATGCATACTGCAAACTCCATAGACTCCCGTGAGATGGTATGGTCCGCTAAAGCACGAGGACATAGAAAACCATAGGATCCATAGTTCCATACCCGCCGATGCCGGATGGCGATCCGCGGGTCGTTGGAATCAGAACAGGTACGATCTTGGGCGGTGGATGGAGGTGCCTGTTCCACGTTGGTCGGCGAGATGCGACGGTGCTAGGGGTAGTGGGCGTGATCAATGGCATGATGCGTGCCGGGAACGTGAACTTGATTTTGTGACTTCGGAACTCGGCACAAGCCTGGGACAGTGGGACTCCCGGCCATGCGACAAGGCGCAAGGCGGCGTGCCCTGAAGTGTAGTTTAGGTGGCGAATCACTCGGACCATGTGTGGTGGCGATCTACCCATAAAAACATTCACTAGGACCACTTGGAGCTATAGTTTTTCGTGCGCTCCGTGCTTTCTATCAGTGACAGCAACATGGCCTGTAGAGGTGGGCCAAAACCTGCTATAGTGGTGGGTATGGCGACCCACTACTACGGCTCCGTAGCTGAAAATAATCTCCAATAGTGGCACAAAAATCGTGCACTACCACAAAAGACAAAGACAGTAGCGGCGGCTGACATCTCTACCGCCGCAACTATTCCCAAAACAAAATTAAAAAGAAACCGCGCTCAGCCCGCGCCGCCCACCCGGTAGTCGTGGTCCACGATGCTGGTTGAAAGAGGGGGGCAGGGCTCGTTGAGGAGCCCCCACCCCCCCCCCCGCCACCCCCACCCCCGACAGGTCGCCGTGGAAGAGCCCTCCGTGGTGGATCAGGGGCTCCCCTCACGTGCGAGCCCGAGCTCCGCTTCAGGCCGCCGAGTGTCGTGGCATGGCGGTCAGATCCACCGCCCGAGCTCCGCTTGAGACCGAAGATGTCTCGGCTCGCGTGCCACCACCTAGAGGAACCCCCGCCCACCCCTACCCCGTGCCGCCCGCCGGAGCGGGGCGGATGGAAGGCTCCCGCAGTGTCGCTTGTCACTCGGTTGCTGAGGCGGATCCGAGGGAGGCCGCCGTGGCGGCGAGGGACATGGAAGTCTTGGAGAGAGAGAGAGGGAGAGAGAGAGAGGGAGAGAGAGAGAGAGAGAGAGAGTTATCTTTGTATACCTTCAAGCGAAATTACTTATAGGATAAAATCTTGAATGCATCCCTGTCCATTATCCACGTGAAGATCGACTCTTATCCTTTCTCATTTACATTCTCGTACATTAATTTGAAGAGAAATGCTCTGGTGGACCTCTTTTAAAAATGGCACAGATCTGAAAGCATAATTAACTAAGTGGGTTAATTAATTTCTAATTCCCCGACGGCCTTGTCTAGCCGTCTCCGATCCATATACCCAGCCCATCAGCCCTACTAAAGTTCCAGATCAAATTAACTGCAATCCGTTTCTATTCCTCCACCGCATTATATTCACTTCCAAATAAAAAAAGGGGAAGAACGCCGACGGCGCTGCAAATTAAATCTACTCTGGATGCATTCATTGTAATAAAAAGGAGGAAGGAACTAGTCTTTGCCGCCGCTGCCGCAGAGCATTATGGTGAAAATGTGTTTCTGTAAACGACGGGCAGTTACAAACAGTCCGGGAACAGCAGCAATGACGAGCGCGTCTGTGTCCGTACCGATTTGTCCCCGACGTGGCTGTCCATCCCTATACCTTCTCGCCGCTACCAACGTTTTTAGGCCAATACCTCACGGATGTCCAGGAGTAGATAGAAAGAGGCAAGCGAACAACGCACATCTCGACGCTCAATGGCAACTGCTGCAAGCCGAGAAGGCGGCGCACTTAGGGGTTTGGAGCGTTGCCGAAGATCCTTTCCTTTTTCACTCAATTGTGGTAGACGGAGAACGACGATTACCTGTTATATAACTTTGATCCAAAATTGGCGGCTCGCCGGGCCTGGGACCGATATGGGTGACTCGAGGCTTAAATAAATCGTTTATTAGTAAAGATGACTGCTTTAAGATCCGTTCTATTTTAAGAAAGAGGTTGTAACAACCCTAACAACTGAATTACGTTGCATGGCATTTATCATCATGTCATCATGTTGCAGTTTTAAAACTATTTCATTTGGTGTAAAAATGCACATAAAATATAACGTTAACCTAAGTTAAAATAAAGTTCTTAAAAGAAGAAATTAAATAAAAGAAATTTTGGAGTTTAACCTTTTCTGTTGATTAAACATAAAGATAAAAGATTTATGGAATTGCGGCGAAATTGTTTTATTTTGTAAAAAGGTCTACAAGAAATAATGAAAATTTCTCTTTTTAATTTCAACTTGAATTTTTAATCCAAAATTTATTTGGATTTTGAACTTCGTCCTAAAAGGAAAGATATCCAGAATATTCTAAAATGTATCCCTGAATTTTCGCTTAATTTTTCGAGCCTTGGAAGTGTGCTTTTTAATTAATTAAAAACAGAAGGACGTTTTTGTAAAAATGCCAAATCAGCCCCCATCCAATCTCTCTCTCTTCTCTCCCGAACCGCCTTCCAGCCGCCGCCTCACCACCGCGCCACCCAGGCAGCTCCTGGCCGCGCGTCCGGTTCTCTCCCGCGCCACGCAGCTACCCCCACCGTTACCTCAAACCGCCATCCTCCCGGATAAAAACTCCAGCCCGCGCTCATCTCTTCCTTTCTCTCTCCCGGACTCCCTCGAGACACCACCCCGTCCGCCTCCCCTAGCCTCGGCCGCCCGGCCGTCTCCGGCTGTCTCCCGGCGAGCCACTACCACAAACGGTGCGCCCGTCTCTCCCGAAACTCGCCCCGACGTCCAATCGAGACTCCCCGCACTAGAGCCCGAGATCAAAGCCATTCTTCCCAAATCGGCAATCCTCGACGTTCGCGACCGCGCCTCCGGAATTCCCTCACTCCGGTGCACTGCTTCCTCCAATTCTTTTCCCCAAAGGTGCACAAGACACTACTCTACCATCTAGCTAACTCGCGCGAGTCATCTATCCGCGGACTCGACGGCAATCGGTGAATTTTCCGGAGCTTCGTCCGCCGCCGCCTCGGCCTCGCCGGTGAAGTCCACTTTCCGGCCGTCTTCAAGGCCAACCATCCCCGTGCCGGTCTTCTCCTTCAACTAAGGAAGCTCCCGGGGGTGACGGTTTCTGTTTGGTCCACTACCACGCCGCCGGTGCCCCACCGAACGTCTCCTCCGCCCGCCGCTCGCGGTAGGCGTGTTTCCGGCCGGGTTCCGGTGCAGCTGACCCCACCACGGTGATCTCCACGTCGACCCGAGCCTCCGAGCCCCTCCCCGTGTTGCATCCCCTCTTCCCGCACTCCTCCGGCGACGCCGCCGCCGTCCTCCGGCCGCCATTCGCCATGGCAGAGCGAGCTCGGCCGAGCCGGGCCGCGCATGTCCGGGCCGCACGCGCGTTTGGGCCACTCCCGCCCATGGGCCAGCCAGTTTCAGCCCACCAAGGTATTAGCACTCGTTGCGAATTTAGTTATTTTCCAGATTTATCCAAACTTCAAAAATTCGTGGAAAATTCCACAAAAATCAGAAAAACGCCAAACAAAGTGCATTAGATTCATAAAATTACTCTCTATTTAGTTATGTATTCAAATGCATATTTTAAGAAATTATAATTTCATAGTTTAATTAATTACCTTCCTTTAATTAAGATAATCTATTATTTTATGCTAATTATTGTTTGATTTTGAAAAATAAATTTATTTAAAAATTAGAGATACTGCAGACGAAAGTTTTCGTTAAGTTTGTTTTCCAAAAAATTAAACATAAACACCGTCATTTTATGTGATCCCACTTTAGTACTCTATGTATCATTGATTAATGATTAATCATGAATTGTTAATTAATGAACATGATTAATTGTTAATTAACATGAGTATTTGTTATTTAATAAACAAGATTAATTGTTAATTAATGACCAGGATTAAGTATTAGTTAACGAGCATGATTAATTGTTAATTGTTAGTTGTTAATTACTGAACATAATGAATCAGTAATTGTTGGTTAATGAACGCATTTAAGGAAACCCTTGCATAATCATATCATGTACATTCATGCATGCATGGTTGTAATTCGCGACGCATTGTTGGCCGACCTAGGGTCCGGCGTGATCGAGATTCCGTCCGTGGTCGAGACAGAGACGGAACGTCGAAGTCAACCAACACACGAGAAAGCTAACTCCGACGCGAATCAAGGCAAGCCCCGGTGCATCCCACCTATGATTTTAAAGTCTTTTCTTTTATCACGGTTAATGAGTCGTGATTGTGCATTAGGTTATAGGAGTTGCTTGATATCCTAGATGCATGAGATAGGTTTCCATTTGTTTATGCTATACTCGGTATAGGTAGCTCAATAGAGTTCGATAACTACTAAGCTTATGTCATAGGGAATAGGTAGAAGTCGAGTGGTGGTATACACTACTCGCGAGATATAGGATAATGGCTGTTTTAATTATTGCTAAGAGGAATGATAAGAGAAAGTTGAAGTTGAGAGTGAAGTTAATGAAGTTGAGACCGGACGGGCCCCGTAGGAGAAAGGGCAAAGACGGAGTTAAGGTCTTGCAAGGTGGTAGCCCCGTCCGTGTCTGGTCAAGGACCGTACCGTTGTCGGCTTAGTTGAACAAGTTTGAACGTACCGTACTACATGCTGGTATCATGGGCCCAGCAAGCTGATGTACCCTATCGCCCCAGCAGATGTAGCATAGCCAACTCTCTTTTACCGGCTGTTAGTGAGAGGATAGTCTCACGGGAGGGAGATGGGTCGATCACGAGGATAGTCGTGGCGTCGCCATACTTCCGGGGAGGTTGGAAATGGCTAGTCTGCTGTCAGGTGCTAGCGGGAAAAGTTGTCGTATACGATCGGTGTGATGCGTATACGTCGTGTAGTCGGGTTTTGCCAGCTGGTATAAAATCGATTCGAATCGCTGTCCCTCACAGTAATGAGTACCGCTTGTTTAGCTCGTCACATCGTAGTAATCAAGTGAAAGATGAGGATGAGAGATGAAAGGATTGTTGGTCACAAATGATCTTTGGTTGCAAACTTGATTGCAGTAGTTGTAGACTGCAAAACCTTGTTCTCTATTGAACTTAACTTGAGCTAAAACCTGAAAGTAAGGATCAACCATTAGTGCTGTTTTCGCAAGAGAGTCAACTCCACAGCCAGAAAGCCTTTTCATACTAGGCGTCGGCCTTAGCGTGCCTGTTGACGGGTCAGTCTTGCTGAGTATTAGAATACTCAAGGTTTGTTCGTTATGTTTTTCAGGACCGAGTCGTTCTTCCACGACTGTCACGGTAGCTGTCCGGAAAAAGGAGCCGTGTTCCGAGGGTGGTTCCCCCAAGTGGGAACAGATCCCGATGTCCTGAGCGAGGATGATCGTGATGTACGACGGGCGCAGTACATCACGCTAGTGATCTTTTGGTGTAAAGTACAAGTTTCCGCTGCAAGACTCGTAGGTTGTTAAACTTCAGTAATGTATTATGCTTCCGCTGTAAAATGTTTATATTTCGAAAACCTGGTTGTATTATACCATGATGTATATATTCCGGCTTGTATGAGATGATGAACTGTTGTAACTCGCTGCGTCGAGTGTCCCTCTGTACCGAGTCCTGGGTATCCCGGAGGGGATGTCACAGAGGTCCACCGGCTAATTTGAATAGTGCTATCTTTTGTGTCCATTCCTTCCAAACGAATCGCAGGTATTGCACAGAACTTTCCGAATTGGAATTGCATTGGGTACGTCTGCGATGGCCAACCGAGCCGTCTGACTAATACAATTCCATGGGTTAAACCGCTAATCCCACAAGATTGGCTGGGTCCCCAAACATATATCTCCACCTTTCTGATTGTTTTCACAAGTATTTCCTGCCTTACAAAATTAAATGTCGTCAGATTGTATTTGATGTCCCACACTGCAAATTAGCGTTACAAATGGAGTCGCTATGTTCACTGTTAATCACCGTTTCTGGTAACTGGTGATGCAACACTTTATCATGTACTCCCTCCATTTTAAAATTGTTAACACTGTTGATTTTTTTCGTTATGTTTGATCATTCGTCGTATTCAAAATATTTTCTCAAATATGTAAAACCATAAGTGGTTTTTTAACTTCCTATAGTGATAAAATGAATTATAATAAAATATTTGATAGTTCTTAAAATATTTTGAATAATACGAACAGTCAAACGTAATGAAAAAAATCAACGGTGTCAACAATTTAAGAGCGGAGGGAGTATATAGTAATGACATTCTTCTGTCTGATTCCTTTTCGGTCCATCTTCTCCATGCAACTAGACTGACAGAGAGGTGCGTGATATATAATACCTGAATCCCGGACACGAAAGGGCAGCACGTGAGCAGAGGTGTTCTGATCGAGCAGGTGCTGAAATATTACACGGCTGGAAATTCTAAAATTTTAGGCATACAGGTTTTACCAGTGGAGGCCGGTAAAATTTACTTACGGTTCAAAAACTTCAGAAATTTTTGAATTATTACCATTGATCATCTTTCACCACACAAAAAGGTAAAGTAGGCAAAATCAATCCCGGATTCCATCAATTAGTTATTCAAACTTACTCATCCAAGTATTTACTCCCCAATTTCCCATTCCTTTTTATACAATCTATCTATCTATTTAGTAATAAAAGGAGATGAAGTCCTCACCTAGATGCCTTAGAAAAAGGGAAATAGACTATAAATTCTCACAAAAAAGCAAAACATCTAACCATTGAATTTGCATCTATCAAATCCTGGATTAACATCCAACCCTTCACAAAATGTACCCCACGAAGTTTACCCTGCATCATGGACTTCTCCGACCAGAGATTGAACCTCGGCAGCCAGAATAGAAAAACCAATTATTAAATCCAACGTGACATGATTTATGTTGCAGCGTAAATCTACAATCTATCTGTAACTTAAGATTTCTATATGGGAATCGCAAAAACAAAAAAAAAAGATTTCTTTATGGGCGATGTATTCTCAGACTGTCCTCTAGCCGTCCTCAGATAGTCATATTTATATAGGGAACGTATCCTATGAGAATTAGCTTGGTGTGAGAAATATGAGAACTCAAATCCAGGCTATAAGATCTTGATCCAATGCGGTGCATGAAATCAGGTGCAAGGGGTGATTTGCAAAATCACCGTACACTTACAAATTCCCCTCCCACCTCTCCCTATATGTTCCCCTTGGATCAAAATCATGTGACCCAGATTTGAGTTCTCATAGTTCTCACATGAAGCTGGTTCTCATATGATACGTTGCCATTTATATATCGGTCCCTTCTTATCTGTACAGCTGCGGCTCCAAACCTAAAATTCTATCCAAAGTCACCGCAATGGCATCCCAGATCTCGATTTCAATGTCCTTTCTATGCTGGACTGGAATTTGACACCAAGACAAACTTATCGCCATGGCAGGGAACGGGCAAGCAGGTAAGATGTTGCACTGTGTTGATTATTTTCGTTGATTGAATGATTGTATATAGCTCGCATCATGTATCCTGCATATACCCCCACTATGATGCTTATAGATCAGGCCACATAAGCGCTAATTGATTTGAACCATGCATGAATTATGCCCAAATATGCAAAAAGCCACGCTACAAATGATAGGACTTAATGATCGGCAGGCACCATCCATCGAATACAGATTGATCGGGTCGTGAGTATATATCAACAGGCAAAGGTGCAGATCAATTAGCATTGAAGTTGTAACGGCTTGGTGAACATCATCTTTATAGCTGCGGTCCTGTGTACTGAAGAGCACAGACTGGTGTCAGTGTATTAGGGCTGGCTGGGATCAATCAGACCAATCTTCCATAGTTGCTTTTTTCCGGTGGCCACTAAAGCTTCGAGCCTTCAAAGTTCATTAGTCAATTACAGTATGTTTGACCCAACGACACAGTTTATCATGATGTTATAATTTCTTTTTGGTTTATGCTACTGTTTTAGTGTTTAGCCTGTGATTCGTCCCCTATCAGACTCAATGCTTTGCCATACTTTGTTTAAGTTATCAAGGGCATATAAATTGCTACACCGTAGTTGTAAGAGGTGCGTTAATGTGTTGTAGTGAAAACAAAAAGAAAAACCTTGACGGGGCCCTGTGCACCATGGCTTGAGAGTAGAAAACATGGACCACGACCATAGAAATTCATCGCTTGCTAATGATGTCGGACGCCTGGATGCAGAGTAGTAAATTTGTATCTGACATGATTTTGCATTGGGGGTCAAAACTTCCAGGTTGCATTGACTTATCTTAGGTGAATCGTAAGAGTAGAAACACTTGAAGTGTCATGAGTGAATAGTGGAAACCAATAATGCCTTTTAGTTATTGAAATTTATTTCACTTTTTTATTGTACAGACTCTTGATTAAAAATATCGTGCAGGTTAAATCTATATTGATGCTGGTCATGAACAAAATATTTTCAGGAAATGAAAAATTGCCGTTAGTTCACTTAGTGGTATGCATGTATAATTACTTCGTTCATCTGTTGAAAACTCTTTTATCAACTGAAACTACTTTACAACCCTTACTGGAATATTGTTATAGACAATGCATAATCCACTATTGGAATGTAAGCAAAATCATACATATATACCAACTATCTGATAGTGAAAGAACAATTTTTCAGAAGATATTTCTGAGTCCAATCATCCCTTGCTAGAATATTGATATAAATTTAAATTTCTAAAGATTCATAAGAAACATTACAACCCTCGGGATGCTGTTATAATAGTATAAATCAATAAGAGATATATTATTCAACATAGCTGTGTAGCAAAAAAATAAATTGTTTCATGCTCTAATTATTCATTGCTTTTTTATTTGACAATAAAGAGAAATCCTAAACACGGTCATTTTCAAGGTTGTGATATATCTAAAAGCTAGGTTCAAGTAAAGAGATAGTACCAGAAACAAATTAAAGTGAATGAAGTAAACACGTAAAATTATAGGTAATGTTGGAAGTGGTCATGAATGCCCCATATAATAAAAGTCAAGACTTGTTTTTAACTCCATGATTATCAATGCATAGCCCATTATTTCTTTTTCTTTCTTATTTGAAATTTTGCTCTATCACAGCTCAAAAAATCTAGAGTAATGTACTACTTCCTTGGCATTGATTTGATTTTCACTTATGTGTAACTGCCGTAGAGACCCAAGGCTCGCAGCCATTCACAAATATCTATGGCAGCGAATGTAGGAGAAAGTGGAGGCAAATTGGCATCCTTGAATCGGTAAGTGTCAAAGTGTTGTTATGTATGTTTGGTATCTAATGTTGACACTTACAGTTATCAATTTGCATAAATACAAGAAAATAAGGCAAGGTAATACATACCTTAATTGATGACATCATGTAATATTCTATAATGCACATGTATGACTTACATGAGCGATAATGACTTACAGTCAACCTAGTACAGTTGTTTGGTGATAACTTATCTAAATGATAGAAGGGAAGTGCAGCAAAGTATGCTACCATCTAGAGAACTAGATCAAGAATAGATAGATGGCTAAAATGTTGTATTGTAATACTAATACTAAAGTGTTGTCTCCAGAATCTTATAGTGATGTTTGGCGTCTAGCCCATGCAATTGTGTGCGGGCTCTATCATCTAGTTGCAATAATATAATATTCAGTATGATATTTGGATCTGGTAAACTTTGATATGCCTCACGTTGTTATTAACTTATTATATGCAGATTGTGATGTGAAATTGTTTCAGGACAAATTAGGCAACATATTTCTATCAAAATCATGTAAAAAAAATTTTAATTTTGTTTAAATTTTCAGGTATTCTTTTTGAATTTTCTCTGATATTTCCAAAAACCGGGTTTACCAGTGACCTCCAGTAAATAGAAATTTGCCGATTAATTTTTCCTGCAGGCCACGTTCTCGGGCAGCTGCCCACTTCGATATCGTCGTGGTGCACATGTTGGTGTTGGTGTCAAGCTACCTCTACGGTGCTCCGTGCTTGTTTGATGATCCAAGAGAAAAAAAAAAAGCTGATTCGTTGGTCGCGGCAGCACGCATGAACAAGACGTAAACCATGCTGGGAGATTGCCGTTATGGAACACTTCCGCCCACTGGGATGGCCGGGAGTCCCAGCGTTATGTCCAGTCCATGCTGGCCATCGCGGGACGCGTATCACACTTTTAGTCATGCGCTCTGCCACAACCTCATGTATCCATAGAGAAACCAAAATGAATCCATTTAATGTTTTATTATGTAACACCATCATATTGGGTGTGTTCGTTTCCTGGGGTCTAAACTTTAGAGCTGTCACGTCAAAAAGAATCTTACTATTTAAGAGTACTAAATAAAATTTAATTATAAAATAAATTACAGGCCCCTAAACTAATTTACGAGACGAATCTAATGTGGTTAATTAAATCATGATTAAAAGACGGTTACTGTAGCATCACTTTAGCAAAACATAAATTAATTAAGCTCATTAGATTCATCTCGAAAATTAGCATCAATCTGTCAATAGGGTTTTGTCATTAAATTAATCGAAATATCCATAAATAATAAGATTCTCTTTGATGTGACAGTGCTAAATTTTAGAGGGCAGGAAACGAACGGGGCCATTGCCACTAGCATTATCATGTGGTTAAATCCATAAACAAAAAAAAATCTGTAATTCTTGACAATTTTTGTGTTTAGATTGTACTATAATAGCATTATCATGTGGTTGAAGCCATAAACAAATATTTATATTATGGACATCGGCACATCCAGTAAAGTGCCAACACTTGTTTAGGAACCTCATGCGAAAAAGAGTTGCTGTTTTACGTGGCAATAGAATGATGATGCATTAGGCTATTAATATGGTCACTTCACTCTTTTAAAAAACTACCAATCATTATCAGATGTGTTGTCATTTTTTATATATTCATCCCAATAAAATGACTTTTTATTCAAAATTTATACCTCCCAAAGCTTCAATAAGCTCAAAAATTCTGAAGAATAGCGAATATTCTATTCAAAAGAACGAGATAGAGCTAGTAGCATACAAGAATAACTTATGTTAGCCTTGATTAAATGGATTTTATACAAATGTTTTTGTCAGCCCAAACACAAAAGTTGTCAAGAATTATATGTTAGCCAAAAATGAGCTAAGGATAAATATTGTTAAATTTATTTGAAATGTAACTAATTATAATTAATAATATTCTTAGGATGTTGAGTGTTAAAATATTGAATGTTATACATACCATATAATTGTAAAACTCATGTTTTATGTTTCTGTTCTATATAATTAAAGTCCAACAAAATGCTACATCATACTCATGTATATATTTGAAATGGCAACAACACATCAATGAGTACCTTAAAACGAGATTATCACAGCAAAACATACTAATGATACTAATGATGATTAGAGACCTTGTGCAAGGAGACCATGCCTCACTACTCGTGCATTGTCCAACAATTCACATATGACAAGTGTAAACCGCATCAGTTCACCAGTCGGATGAGAGAGCACACATTAATACGACTGATGCTAATGTCACTGGAGATAAGATCCTTGACAGTTACAGTAGGGTGTTAACTATGAAGCACAACACAAGTTTCAATGTCGAATCCGACATCTATACTGGTTTTAAAGATGGTTCTCAAGCAGCATAATCTACCAGTGAATATCATGAACAACATGTACGACCTTATCACTACCAACACGGATGGTAGCAAGCCTCTAAAATTCCCAGGCAACTGGTGGACGCTATTCAATCATTTTGTTTACCCCCCAACCCCCCCCCTCGCAGTTTATTCTTTCATGTAGTCTCATGAATGCAGGAAAAGGTTGTGTGCTTTTTTTGGAATGGTAGGTGGACAAAGTTATTTTCTTTTGATATGATCTTATGCCATGTCAAAGTAGACACACATCCGAACTAATTTCCTCCTTAGTGTGATTTGATTATGCAGTTCCCGGTCTTGCACATTGTAACAGTTGAATATTTCTCGAAGGATGAGCAAGTGCACCACTTGCGGCGGTTTCAATGTTTGTAGTTGTGATGTTAAAAGTATTGATAGTTTCTATTTGTGAGAGTGGATCGTTACATACACTTTTGCGATGTTGGAGTGTATGTTTAGGCGACTTCTTGTATGACTTGCCTGAAATGAGTGTTATGATTTGTCATCTTGGTGATAATACCTTTGTATCTCAATCATAGTGTAATGTAACTCGTTTATTGTGACATGTGACTTAACAAGGTATATTATGGACTGTGTCCATAGCACATGGCGATGTTTTTCATTATCGGGCTGCCATTATTCATAGGGATTGGGCAAGTAGTGGCAGGTGTTTGCATAATCACTCACCATGGACGGCTCCTGCTTCCCGGCACATGACATGAAGATCAACCTAGTAAATTTGTTGCAATCGTGCTATCTATTGTGTTCATTCCTTGCTAAGGAACAGCAGGCATTGCATATAAACCATTCAGGATGGAAGTGCTTTGTGTACGTCTCTGATGGTCGACCAAGCCGTCCCACAATTCCATCAGTTGAACTGCTAATCCATTGAGATTTGCATTAGTCATACGTATGGCCGGGTTGCACAACCAGGATGGGAGGTCCTCAAATTCATATATTTCTACCGTTCTGATTGCTATTCTGCACAAGGTCACACGCTCTACCACCAGGCAGGTGCCTCCATTGACTGCCCAAGACCTGTTCCGATTCCGACAAACCCCGGAGCGTCATCCGGCATGTGCCACCCCACACGCCGCTTTCCAATATCTCCTACTACCGGTGACATCGAGCGTGCAGCAGAGCCATGCCCTATCGAGGGAGTCGAGGGAGTTGCAGTCTGCTTGCTGAGCGATGGCGGTGGGAGCTGCAGTCCGCATGGTGGCCGAACGATTTGAGGAAAACAGCCAGTTGATCGACTAGCCTCGAAACTACTCTACACCAGTCGTGCACTCCAGTCATGGAGCCAGAAGAAGATTGGGAATGTAGCGGCGCAGCTGGAGCAAGCTCGCGAACTGTTGCATCAGTTGGATATTGCACAGGACCTGCGTGCACTAACAATGGAAGAGACATGGTTGCGATGGCAGCTAAAGCAGCATATGCTTGCACTTGCGTCGCTGCATCGGACGATTGTCAGGTCGCGCTCCAGTATCGATTGGTTGGCCGAAGGGGACGCAAACACAGGTTTTTTCCATTCCCATGCCAGGTTTTGCAAGCGTAAAAAATTCATAGCTATGCTTCAGGATGGTGAAAGAATTGCAACATCACACGAAGACAAGGAGGAACTAGTGTGGGATTATTTCTGTAATTTGCTGGGACAAGCTGAACAAAGGACGGAGACTCTAAACCTACAGGCTTTCCACCAACGACACTATGATCTTGCAGCCCTGGAGGAACCCATCTCTGAACAAGAGACGTGGGATGTTATCAAGGAACTCCACCCAGACAAGGCCCCCGGTCCCGATGGATTCACAGGATGCTTCTACCGGACATGTTGGTCTATCATAAAACAAGATGTCATGGCCGCTATTGGTGCTGTGCACGGCGGTGATGTGCATAAACTCTACCGTCTCAACTCGGCGTACATGATCCTCATACCTAAAAAAGAGGACGCCCAAACTGTGGGGGACTATCGGCCTATCAGCCTTGTACATAGCTTTGCAAAGCTTCTGACGAAGATCTTGGCAAAACGACTATCAACAAGACTAAATGAAATGGTGGCCACAAATCAGAGCGCCTTTATTCGGGGACGATGCATTCATGACAATTTCCTGTTGGTGCAACAGATGGCGAAGTTCTTCCATACAAGAGGGCAGCCAAGGGTGTTACTTAAACTCGACATAACGAAGGCCTTCGACCCGGTTTCTTGGGCATTCCTACTTGAAACCCTCACACACCTCGCGTTTGGAAGACGATGGAGGAATCTGCTCGCTAATCTGCTATCAACCTCCTCCACACGGGTTCTCTTGAACGGCCATCCGGGAGACTTCATTAATCACAAGCGAGGGTTGAGGCAAGGGGATCCTCTGTCCCCGATGCTTTTCAGTCTCGTCATGGACGTCCTAAGTAGCCTCATCAACAAGGCAGAGCAGTTTGGTTTGCTTGCGCCACTGGAAGCTAGGAGTATTGGACACCGCATGTCACTCTACGCGGATGATGTCGTTTTGTTTACAACGCCAAGCACGGACGACCTCACGGTAATCAGGATGATACTTCAAAAATTTGGACAGGCATCGGGGCTGCACACCAACTTGGCCAAATCTGCTATCTTGCCGATTAGATGTGATAAACAGAGGGTGCAGCTGCTGCAACAGAGCATGGAGTGCAACGTCGCCGAGTTTCCGTGCAAGTATCTTGGCCTCCCCTTATCCGTTCGCAGGCTGTCGAAGGCTGATCTACAACCTTACATCGACAAGGTGGCTGACATGTTACCTGGCTGGAAGGCGGCTTTAATGGCGACGTCTGGGCGTCTGATACTCATGCGTGTGGTGCTCACGGCGATACCGATCCACCTCCTAATTGCCTTTGACCTGCCAAAGTGGTTTATAAAGGCAATAGATAAGTGGCGTCGTTCATTTCTATGGCGAGGTCATAAGGAACTGCGTGGAGGCCACTGCCCCGTTTCCTGGTCGCGTGTGACACGGCCGCTACACTTGGGTGGATTAGGGGTGCTCAACTTGGAGATCATGGCGGCTGCCCTGCGCATGCGTTGGATGTGGCTAAGAAAGACTGATCCAGGCAAGCCTTGGCTAATGTTTGACATGCACTTTCCGGAGACGATCGAGGCCATGTTCCACATCTCAGTGACAACAACCGTTCAAGATGGACGTTCGACCCTTTTCTGGACGGATCGCTGGATAAACGGAAGCTCAATCCAGGATCTTGCCCCTGCTCTAATGCCGTTTGTCAAGCAGCGAGGATGGCGGGCACGGACAGTAAGTGACGCCCTGACGCAAAACGCACGGGTGAGAGATGTGGTAGGGGGTTTACCAGTGTTGGCAACATGGAAATTCCTCTTGATGTGGGACATCGTCACCACGGTGCAGTTGGTGCCGCAGGAGCATGATGTTCATGTTTGGACGCCATGCCCGTCGGGTGTCTTCTCCTCCAAGTCTGCGTATCAGCGGTTCTACATCGGCGGAATTGGTTTCGAGCCGCACAAACGATTATGGAGATCTTGGGTTCCATTGAAGGTCAAAGTCTTCATTTGGCTTGCGACCTGGCGGCGCTGTTGGACTGCTGACCGACTGGCACGACGCGGCTTACCACATCCGGAGGCATGTCCTTTATGTGACCAGGCTCAAGAAAGCATCGATCACATCCTCATTTCCTGCGTCTTTGCTAGAGAAGTTTGGTTCCGAGTTCTCCGCGCCATAAATTTGGAGGATGTCGCGCCGACACCGAATGAACCATCCTTCCAACATTGGTGGAGACGGGCAGCTAGGAGCGTCACCAGAGAGCAGCGCAAAGGCTTTAACACCCTAGTCATGGTTGTAGCATGGGACACATGGAAGCACCGAAATCGGTGCGTCTTTGATGCAGTGCCACCAAGCCCACAGCAGCTAATCAACGATATTTGGCAGGAGGCACGGCTATGGGCGCTTGCAGGCGCTCGGAAGCTCCGCGCTCTACTGTAGTGGCAGGAGGGTAGATTCAGTAGCTCTTTCTTCCCGGGCGCGTATGCACATGTATGTTTCGGCCACCATAGGCCTTGTAAAGGACTCATTTCTATCTTCTTCTTAATATAAAGACACGCAGTTCTCCTGCGTGTTCGAGAAAAAAATGTCATCATCACAAAATATAGGGGGAATTGCACCAAAAGACCTCTTTTGGGTCTAATTTCGGAATAGGACCTCTTTTTCCAACTTTGCAAGATTGGACCTGTTTTTTCAAAATAAACTAGCCGTCAGCCCCCGTTTTGCCTATCCGTCAGGTTACACCCTATTTTCAAATTAAAACAAATAAAAACAAAATCAAAAAGTGAACTACCCTGGCTCTATCTTACCAAGCAATCCAGAGCCGACAAGCAACTTGTGCTTTGTTTCCGATTGCAGGAAGAAGAAACCTAACACTAAGGCGTGAGCGGCGGCTGGGATGTGGCGCGTAGGGCGGGCGTCGGCAGGGGCGCAACATGCGGCGCTGGGACTCATGGCCTACAGGGCAGGCGTCAGCAGGGCGCGGCGTGCGACGAGCTCGCCATGCGGTGACTAGGGCTCGCAACGCGCTTGGCGGGCGCCTACAGGGCGCGGCGCACAGCCCGTTTGACAGTAGGTGGCTGCTGGGGTGGCGCCTACTGGCCACAACCCTTGGTTGTCGTCCGGAGGAAATGGTGCTTGGAGCAAAATTGATCTCTTCAATTGTAATGAAAGTGCTTTCGAAATATTGTCAAAATTCCATCCAAAATATGTTAACAATTTTGAAATAATATACATATAAAAATTTATTTATATGATGGCACAAATTCGTTTCAAAATCAGATTTATAAATTTTATTTTAATTCATATGCTTTGGTTGTCAAAATAAGGGTAAATTTGCAATGCTTTTTACAAAGGGCATAGTCGTCTTTTTGCAACAGATTTACCAACGTTAAGATCTCCTAACGGAATAGGGGCTGGTGTCTGGTTCATTTTGAAAAAACAGGTCCAATCTTGCAAAGTTGAAAAAAAATCTTATTTCGATATTAGACTCGAAAAAGGTTCTCTCATGCAATTGCCCCCAAAATATAAGTTGTTAAAGTTTTGCATGTTCAACTTTGTTAGACCTTTCTTAGGCCCCGTTTGGGACAACTTTGGTGAGCAGCGCTTCCGTGGAAAACCAGTTTTGGTGAGTAGCCACTGAGGATGGAATTGCTGCCAGAAGAAGCACCCCGTTTGGCTCCCTCAAAACAATCGCTGCAAAGTTAAGGAAAAAAAACAATCGCTGAAGGAGAGAAGCGACGACGGTGAGCAGGAGGAGGACGAGCTCCTTGTCCACGGCAGTGAGCAGGAGCAGGATCCCCGCCTCCCGTCCCTCACACGCGCAGGCTACTCAGGTCTATGCCCGCCGCAGTCACGCGTGCTCGCCGCCGGTTGCATACGTGCTCGCGGATGGCGACGGGGACAGACGACTGCGAAGCTGCGCTCGGCGGCGGCGGGCGCACGACGATTGTGAAGCTGCGCCCGTTACTTCCTCTGTGTGAGGAAGATAGCAGGGCGAGACGAAGGACTAGCGAGCTCCACCGCCGACATCGGGGTCCAAGAGCTCGAGATGGTGGGCGTGCGCAAAGGGGGCAGCTTAGGTACGAGCAGGAAGTGCCTCTTTCGTTGGCGAGAGGACGTCGTGGCGATCAGCGGCAGGCGAAGGCGAGAATCGGTTCCGCTTTACGTACAATCCAGGTGGAGGGTCGATTCCGCGTCGTAGTTGTAGGAGGGCATCTAAATCAATCGTGTTCGCTGGAAGCCGCTTCAAAATCACCTCGTTTGGCTCCCGAAGCGGATTAAATCCAATGGAAACCAGGCATAATCTGTTCCAAACGGGGTATTAAACTTGAAACCTTGATGCGCCAGAAGAAACACTAATTTTTTATACAAAATTGTATTGTTGGACTGGAAATACCATACTGAGGGATATGAACATTTCATCTGTTTAGGCCAACGGCAACCGTGGCGATAAATTTGTCTGGCTCAGTGGATATGTGTGGAAGTATAGAGCATAAAGAAACTACAAAAAAGTTCGAAAACGAATTCCCCAATGCACTACAGATTTTCTAACCCTGAAGTTTTTTACCGAACAATAATCCTATGGTTATTTAGAGCAATATAATCCTTTACTAAATGCCACTAAGGAATTAAATTCATTTCATCTTTTATTATGTAATATCATCATATTACCATGTTGCTTCATTATTGAATTTTACATGAGGTTAAATACATAAAGCAATATTTCTATTATGGGCAATTAAACAAGGATGTTGTGACAAAAAAAGCATTACAAGCATTCCCGTAGTGCCACCAGCCAGCACATCCAATAAAGTGCCATCACATGTTTTGGAACTTCATATGAACATATATTTGAGAAGACTTACCATCTTAGGTGGCAATATAATGATGATTATCAGATATGTTGTCATTGCTTATATATTCACCCCCTGTAAAACGATTTTTTATTCAAAATTTCTACATCAATAGCTTCAATCGTCTAAAAAAATCCATAGAATACCAAATATTGTAAACAAATGAATGAGAGGGGTACAGTATATTATTGTATCTTAACTTATATTGACCCTGATGAGAAATGGTTTTTATTAAAAAAATTATACATTATAAAATGTTTTTCTTAGCTAATAAACTCATAATTTCCTAAAATTATATCGTAGATGAAAATGAACTAAGAACATATATTGTTAAATTTATTTGAAATGTAACTTATTAGTGTTATTCTTAGCATGTTGAGCGTACCATCAGATGGGTTATGGAAGTGCTCTCTGTGTTCCAAAGGGATCATACTTTGTAGTCCTTTACTTTGTTTCCTACCTTGACGTATCTTTTCTATCTGATTCGCCAGAATCATAACTCTTTTTGCATCATCAAATATTTCTTTATGTACCTCTTTAATGTTCCCTAAACAATGTTGAAGCTTTTGACTTGTCGGATACGGAATAAGGCACGGTCGTACTACTACTTTTATTGTTGTTATTGAGGGTTTAGTAAATTAGGAATAGTCACATGGCTGCTCTAATCTTTTTATATTCTTATTAGAAATGGACTATCCAAGTTTAGTTAATTAGAGGCTGCAATACTTTTTTAATAAGCTAAGTGGCTTGTGTAAGTTTAGTTGAGGGATAAATCCATTTTACTCTGCTGGACAATTCACTTTCTCTTGTTTACACCCTGAATAAAATCTTAACTCAATTTACTCCCTCAAAATTTTAAAGTTTGGTGTATTATATTTCCTTATGAACTATTCTATTTTTGTTTATCTTTGTAAGATTTGAATTTGAAACTAAAATTTTGCAGAATGATAAATGGTTAAGATAATATTAGAACTATATGGTTAAGATAATATTTTTATTGTTTTCTAAATTATTTTGCACACAATTTATAACTATATGGTTAAGATAATATTAGATGTTTTTAAGATATTCTTAAAATATATATTATACTACTATACTGCACGCGCGACACACACGTGTTCTCGAATTTTTAGAAAAGTATTAATGAACTACAATGCAGATTTCAAATTTTTTGCCACTTGTTTACAACTTACATAAATGTAAGTTACGTATGCATAATAATTCATGTAATTTTATCCATTATACAAAAATTTTGTATACTCACAATTTTTTGGAGATTTTGAGTTTCTAATCTTTGTATTGAACTAAATATATAAATGAATTTTTAAATATTTGAAATTCACCAGATGCTCTTATGAACCCTTTTTATGTGTTTCTTTAGCATTTCATTCAACTAGAACATGTTTCAATCTGCTAGAATTGTTTTTTTTTAATTTAATATGGCGTCACTTGATAACAATTGAATATTTCTCGAAGGATGAGCATGTCCACCACTTGCGACGGTTTCCATGTTTGTAATTGTGATGTTAAAAGTGTTGATGGTTTCTATTTGTGAGAGTAGATCGTTCAATACAGTTTTGCAATGTCGGAGTGTATGTTGAGGCGACTTCTTGTATGATTTGCCTGAAATGAGTCTTATGATTTGTCATCTTGGCTATAATACCTTTGTATCTCAATCATAGTGTAATGTAACTCATTTATTGTGACATGTAACTTAACAAGGTATATCACGGACTGTGTCCATAACACGTGGCGATATCACTTCCTTGCAGATTCTTCCCCGAGGACGACGGGCTCGTATGCGGTGCGTTGCCGCCTCCCTGGCCGTGAATCCCGACCCACTGGTTTCCATCGATTGTAGCCACTACTAGTACTACATGTATTTGAGTTTGATTTGCACTCTGAGCTATGCAATGGTTGGCTCACCACGTCCATCCCCTTCCCCTGTTCTCTCTCATTACTGAACAAACAAGGATTATTATACTGCCATTTTTTTTGTATTTTGCAGGCGAACAACCTTTTAGCGCCGTAGTTTCTTATTATGGATGAACTAAAGCCGAAAAGAATAACACAACACTACAAAAACCACACATTATTAATTTCTGACAACAGCATTTCAAGATTGCTTTGAAATAGCACCAGAAGAGAAAAAACATCACTACAAAATCCAGCATAAAAGTTGCCAAATGCTTCTTCCATCCCTACACCAATATGCCAGTGCCAGAAGTCAGTTTTAGCATATGTGAGCATTAAGAAAGCAGTTTTGCCAGGTTTATGTCAGTGAATTTGGCTCGTGCTTGTTCTTCATAATTGATGTGCAGTAGAAGCTTCCCTATACAGCTGAGGAGCAAATACGTTTCCACTTTTCTATGTCGTAATCCCCGTATGGCCAAGGTGGTTCTCCTGCAGCCATGGGAGATGCCAGGGCCGTCGATTGGCATGGGCAACGTGGGCGACCGCACAGGGCCCCCAAAAATCAGGGGCCTCCAAATCCTGCGAAGATGCAGTTTCTAGTCAGCCACTCGCCTGAGCCTCTGCTATCCGTCATGCTAGCCGTCACCGGTGGAGCTTTCCCTCACCCTTCGACGCATCCCATCTACGTGGCGTAGTGTCCAATCAGTTGATGTTCTGCTCACCATTGATTAGAGGCTCCTGTACAAGAACGAACAGAGGTCAGAGGAAGAAGATGAACCAACCGTTATTTGGGCTGTGCTCTGTGGGCTGCTGCGTATGCTAGTTGTTTGCTCGTGGCCTGCTTCTACTGTGTACTTTAGGGCCCCATGTAATGGTTCTCTTGTGAACACTTGCGCTGCTTCTTCAAGTTTGCAAGCTAGTGCATATGAATTGACTTTAGACCTTTAGTCTAGTCTATAAGCTATTTTACATAAAAATAATCTGACGCTGTTTTAATTAATAATAATACGTAGCCTATTTGTTACCTAAAACAAATACAGCTCTATTTCATGTTTTTTAAGGTTCTGAGTATTTTTTGTTGCATTTGTCAATTATTGTGTATGTATAGAGCATTAAAATTATATGTATAATTTATCCAATCAACTTTAATCCATAGGGCCCCATTTTACGTTTCGTCCTGGGGCCACAATTTCTCGGAGACGGCCCTGGAGATGCCAAATATTTGAAGATGCCTCCATGTTCTGATTTCTCAACTGGTTGTCTAAATTCCCAGCAGCGATATGAAAGCATGAGAATGAGTTGAATGGAGATCATCAATGCATTGGATTAGATCACTCACCGTAGCCTTGGCTCTGGTTCATCAGACTGGATCCTTTTGTCCCAAACGCTTGCAAGTTTCACACACCTCTGCTTCTGGTAGCTACATAAGGATAATCGGAAGAATCGTTTTACGTGGAATCAGGGGGCTAGTTTCTGGCCTAAATAAAAGAAAGAGAGGCCTGGCTCGTGAAACTTGTCTTGGGGAAGGTCAACCAATGCAAACGTGAACTCTCGAAACACCAAGATCTGCGTGGAGCGGTATAATATAAGTAGAAAGAAGGCTCAGGAATTGTTCGTGTTTTGGAGCTCTAGTTCCTTACGTGCAAACCAATCAATTTGTTTTCTTTCTTTTTTTCCCCTGTTATTGTGTTAAGCTTTCTGTTACCGTATTGTTTATTATTTGGCAATTTGGACACTTTTTTGGTTCTTATTTAGTCTGAATTCCAATAGTAATATATGGCATGAACCCTTACTTTAATCCTGACCATCAGATCTTCATAAAATCTAACGGTTCGTGTTTTGCTTTTTTAGATTAAAGTGGTAATTTCTTAGCCTTGAGAATGAACGTGGAGGTTCCTTTTAACCTTCTAATACAAAGATGAAAATAGATAGATGGGTTGAACCGCTAATCCGGTGAGTCGTATACCTAGGATTGGAGGTTCCCAAATATATATCTCCAGCCTTTCAGATTGTTTCCACAACTGCCTCCTGCCTTATATTACAAAATTAAATGTATGTCTGAATTTTGAGCAGAGGCGTCCCAATCGAGCTGGTGCGGCTTAATCGGCGCTGCTGCAAGCCACCTTTTCGGGCAGCTGCTCTCTACAATCTCTCGGCGTGCACACGCTGGTGTTAGTGTTAAGCCACCTCAACGGCGCTTCGTGCTCGTTCATCAAACTAGAGCCAGGAAATGAGACAAAAGAGGGTTCATTCGAGCAAACTGCCAGTTCGTTGGTCACGCCATCGCGCACGAGCAATATGCAAACCATGTTCCTAGATCGCCGCCATGGGCATGCCGCCTTGTCGCATGGCCGGGAGTCTCACTGTCCCAGGAGGCTTCTGCCGAGTCGCAGGAGTCACAAAATCAAGTTCACGTTCCCGGCGCGCATCATGCCGTTGGTCAGACGCTCTACCCCCAGCACCGCCGCATCTCGCCGACCAACGTGGAAGTGGAACAGGTGCCTTCATCCACCGCCCAAGACCTGTTCCAGTTATGACGACCCGCGGAGTGCCATCCGGCACCAGCCATCCTGCACGCCGGGTATGGAACTATGGATCCTGCGGTTCTCCCGGTGACATCGAGCGTTCAGTGTGGAGCCATGCCATTTCGAGGGGAGTTGCAGCAGTCTGCACGGTGGGGCCAAACGATTTGGGAAAGCGGCACGAGAAGTCACGGCCACGGTCTAACTAACACTAGTGCCGGGCGAGGCGTGTGGACACACATTAAAATATCTCTATTATGGACAACTAAACAAGCATGTTGTTACTGCAAAAACATTACGAGCATTCTTGTAGTCCCATCAGCCCGCACATCCTGTAAAGTGTCATCACTTCTTTAGAAACTTCTTGTGAAAATATATTTGAAAAGGAGCTTGCATCTTCCATGGCAATATAATGATGATACATTAGGCTATAAATATGGTCACCTTAATTTTACATCTAACAATGGTTCTCAAATATGTTGTCATTTCTTATATATTAATCCAAAGTAAAATGATGTTTTATTCAAAATTTCTGCATCCAAAGCTTCGTTAAGCACCAAAATCCAAAGAATACCAAATATCCTAAACAAATGAATTAATGAGATAGAACTAGTAGAATACTCTACTACTCCCTCCGTCCCATATTACTTGTCATCCTATACTCATATAATTTTTCCTATTTACTTGTCATCCTCGCATTTTAATACACATTTCTCTCTTTCCACTGTATCTCTATCTCTACCTCTCTGTTTCTTGCACACCTAACTTATTAATTTCTCCTTAATTCCCGTGCGCGGAGCCAAAAACGACAAGTAATTTGGAATGGATGGAGTATATCTTAACTCATATTAGCCTCGATAAATGGATTTTATTAAAATATTCTACATTATACAAATGTTTTTATCAACTACTAAACTCATGAGTTTTCAAGAATTAAATGTTAGAAGAAAATGAGATAAGGGTAGATACTATTCAATTTATTTGAAATGTAACTAATTAGTAATATTCTTAGGATGTTAAGTATCAAAAATTTTAATGTTATAAGGACTCAATCGTCCTTCACATCTCGAAACAATTATAAATCTCATATTTCATATTTTTGTTCTAAACAAATCAAATTTTACAAAATTCTACATCATAGTAAGGTATCTATTAGAATTCTGGAACAACACATCAATGAGTACCTTATAATGAGATTAACACAATATAACATACTAATTATACCAATGATGATCAATGGTGATGAGAGATCATGTGCAAGGAGGCTAGACCTCGAATCCACCTTGTCAAAAAAATTGACAGCTGACATGTGTGCACTACATCAGTTCATGCATAGGAGTAGAGAGTGGTGTCCCACCATGGGCACGAGTAAAGAACAAAGATCCACCATCAACAGGAGAAGAGACTGGACATTAGCATTATTAATAAATACTTCATGTGAAATATAACTGATTAATAATATTATTAGTAAGTATGATGAGAACCAAAATTTTGATGTCATATGGATTTTATTTTTGTGAAATATCCTTCCTCCAGTCCCCTGCATAAGGTCGAACTCAAGTAATTGTTATAATCCTTGATTTAAACAAAAAGTTTTTTTATTGTGGTTTAAAAAAATAGAAGAGATATGAAATTAGAGAGGGTGTCATCTTCCAGATAGGATAGAGTAGAAGAAATAAAAGCTAATTGTGTATATACTTGGCATCATCATAAGTGAAACTGGTAGCTATGCTCTAACGTACTTCCACTTTCTAAAAGCGTAAGATAATTGTCCACTGGACTGACTTCAACCACGTCATGATTCTGCAGTTCCCTTGTTTTCGTTTGTGTGTGTCGTCAAGGGCCCCAGTTTCGTTTTGGAGTCAGTAAGGGATATTGAGTCGTTGATAATGATAATTTTTTTCTTAGCTTACAGTTACTTTCCACGATAAAATTTTGCTCACATATGACCATTATTTACACTGTAAATGAATAGAACAGCCTGCAAGTTCACTCAGGAGTTCCTTCAACAAGAGAGGCTCATCTGCATTAGCGGACAGGTAAATATAAACAACTATCCTAAGAAAAAACTAAAGTACATGCAAGAAAATGTTATTGCAACTGAGGTTGTAAGTGAGTCATATATAAAACATCCGAAGAAGAGGGGAGGAAGGCAGTTTCATTTCTTGTTATTTTCGGAAGGCCCATTGTATGGACATAAACTTATGTAATCTTTTAGTTTTCTTGGTTTGTTGTCTCTTCTTTTCTTGTCTTCTCTACAATTCTTTTCATGATTTTTTTTATCTTGATGCAGCTCTTGTTGCTTGAGTATGCTGGATACCCCCTCTCTCCTTACGCCACAATATCTCTTGGTTATATCTATATTGACAAGGACTAAAGCGCTTGATTCCTTTTCTCATTGCTTATCATCATTGTTGAAATATGATTGTTTTCATGCTGAGTAAACTTTGTTGTAACTTTGCTTTGTAACCTACATTTGAGAGATGTATAAGTCACGTTGATGGTTTTGCACTTATAATAGTATATTGAGGTTGTGGAATGAATTTAAAGTCGCTCATCGACTGTGACCACATTACACAGTTTCATCGATGAGGACATCTCCTGTATGCCCCTAAAAAAGTTCCATTCCCTTGTACGTCACTGAAAAATACTTCTCCGTCGCTTGATATTTCTTTCCCTTGTGTGCCACTACCTAGTAAAAATATGTTCTCGGTAAAAATATATTGTAAAACTAACTTTCTTCAAAGATGAATAATGAAAAATATTAAAAACAATACATCACAAAATATGATTATTCATAAAAAATAAAGTAAACTTTGAAGAAAGTTAGGTTTTCATATAATTATTCATAAAAATTAAGGTAAGCTGAATTCGTTTGGATTTTTGTTCATAAATTGTGTTGAATTCGCAGTGGACCTAATAACAAAAATTGTTCATCGCTATTTCTTATGTCACCTTAAAAATTAGCTCTAATATTGAAGCAATGAAAGTCTTTTTTCAAGCTGATAATAGTAGGGGAGGAAAATATATCGTTATAAGATTAAAAATTAATTGGGAGTGGCATACAAGGGAAGGAAAAATTGTGTTCCCCGCATTCAAAGCTCGAGCATTGAGCATGGTCGACAGTCTAGTCGGATATCCTATATGTAGTACGTGCTACCCTGAGGTTCGGGGTAGCGCGCTTTGAGATTTGCGCGAAAGACGGAGATGAACGGCTACGCAAACACTTTGGGACTGCGTCGCTGCGTGAAGTGCAGGTGCGCAGAGGAAAGGTAGCTGGAGCGACATGTGTCAACATGAGAGTGGAGGCGCGTGACCATCACATTCTTATTTAGAATGAATGCAACAAAACAAGATCTCACATGGATATATTTTTAAAAAATCAATTTTCTTTTTTTTTTTTTTTTTTTTGCTCTACTTGTATACTACTGTTGTTCCATACATATACCATCATTGTTCTACATGTGCAATGACATTGTTCTACGTATTAAGAAACACAGTTCTAACATGTCCTGTTATTGTTCTATTTGTAAGCTATCATTGTTCTATATATGTAGCGGTATTGTTCTTCATATATAACATCATTATTCTATTGTATAATATCAGTGTTTTATTCACCATTTGGATTATTTTTTAATATGTTTGTTCACTCTACAATTTTCGTACAAGAAAAAAAATCTGCTAGCATAAAACCTAGTGCTACCATTTTATGTTCGTGCACATGGAAACTTTTCTGGCAATACCTGCTCCCGCTCAGGCTTAGCTCATGCTCCCGTGCAAAAGGAAAAAAAATCTAGTAGCTCAGCTCAGCTCCCGTTCGGGCTACTACCTATAGGAAGTCCCCAGTCTAGTTGGGTATGTCATCGTCATCTTGTAGATCCAGTTTACGCCAAAAGAAAACGACGCCAGCAAAACATATGTTTGCCACAAATAACCAACGGTCAGTTTATATGTGAGACCAAGATGTTGGAACACTGCCTCCTGCCTTAGCCTGTCCTTGCGGTCCTCGAATTTAAATTTAAATAGTGCCCTCGATTTCGACGACCCCCACGCCACATCTTTGGAGGAATTTTACGAGGCCCGAAGGCCGAAGCTTGCTCGCCATGTCCATGGGCTTATTCATGCAATGCAACTACTTCATTCAGCTTCAGCCGGCACGGCAGCAGAGCAGTCTGCGAGTGCGAAGCTCGGCGGGTGCAGCGGTGCTATCTGTTAACGATTCTGTGTCTTGGGCTGACAAGAGGAGCGGCCGGCAGCGTGGACTTTGAGCCCAATAACGGCCCAACCAAGTAGTATCTTCTGCGCCTTTTTTCACAAGTCCAATAAATAATGGCACGCACGTTTTGCATTTATCGGCGCGGCAGATATGGTCGGAGAGGAAATCTGTAAAAGAAAAAAAATGATAGTCTTTGAACCCAACGTCTGAATGAGTTCACCGACGCACTTGTCGTCTCCTCGGCGGCTAGGCTCTTTGTCAAACTGCGGGCACCAAATACAGACGTGAAACGGCTCTGTGGTACTACTAGAGTACTACTAGTACATACTACTACTACTTAATATGGTAGACGTACACACGTTGGTAATACTAGTACGTACTACTCTTGCACGGTCAATTTGTTGTAGGAATCATCGTTTACGGCCGGAGCAGGTTCAGGCCAACCTGGGCTCTGGTACCCCCTTGCCTTGCACAATTCTATGAAGAAATTAGCACTGCTAAGTGATTAAGTAGTAAATCGGCGCCTAATCACCATGTAAATCATTTTTTATTTTCACTCCGGCCCCTCCTTACCTTTTAGTTCTGTCGTCTCTGCTCTCCAACGAACACCCGAAACCAATATTTGTGCTTCGGAATCCAGAAACAATATAATGGGCGGGCTGTCGTTGGGTCAGACTTTGCACGGTGGTTCAGGACCAGACCAGAGACCAGAACGCCATCTTTGGATGGCTCGCGTCACCAGGAATGTCGCCGCTCGCTCGCTCGCCGCCGCGGCGACCGCGAGGCGCAGCCACCCAATCTTTTAGAGCAAGTATACTGAGCCCACGTCAGCTAGCGAATAGAGCAGACACGTCGGACGAATCTCACGTGGACGAGAGAGAAAATAGGAGAGAGACGAAATCGAGCGACTCGCGACTCGCTCGCTTCGGCGTCGTAACCGAGGGGAAAACGCCCGCTCTCAGCCCGCTGCTAGCGATTGCGTTGGCGCCTCCGTTCGTGCCTCGATCCTGTGCTCCTCCCGCTAATCTCCCTCCCAAATAGCTAGCTCAGGCTATTCGGTGACCAAATAGCTGGCTCCATTATATGGACCGGTGCTTGTGAAGGCGAAATGTGACTTGGCCAGCGCATTTCGCCAGCAGCTACCGAAACCATTAGCCCTGCTCTTATGCCTTGAGATGCAGACACCCTACCTGCAATTTCTTGGTCAAGTTCACGAAAAGGCCCTTTCTTTCCAAAATGATAGAGCAGCACGAATCTCAAGATGACCGCACGTGCCAATGATGTGTTTTTTCTCTTTTCGCAAGTACAGTTTATCCCAAGAAATAATCTACCGATCGACGTGTGCTCGTCCCCCTCAGTGTGCCCGAACAGAAAAAGGGAGTTCAGAAAAATTGAGGACGCTGGGTCAGACTTTGTGTGGTGGTTACGGGTTAAGGACCAGAAAACTGTTCATGCTTGGATGATTCGTCACGAGACGGTCGCCGCCGGGGCGGCCGCGCAGACGCAGCCATCCATGCCCGTCCCGCACGCTCGCTCATGGATGCGGACGTTTCAGTCGTCTACTTACCTGCCATTTTTTTCGTATCAAACTATATACATGGCGACCCAAATAAGACAAGAGCTTGGCGGCATACGTGTGCATGACGCCAGCTCTTTGTTAAGCTCAATCGATCTCTTGCTCTTCCTCGTCGTTACATTTTGAGAGGCGGGAATCAACTAACCCGGTCGCCGGAATCTCTTATTCACGAGCGTTCGATCGTTCCAACCGAGCAAACCGTTTAACGTTTTGATGAAACTTTTTTAGAAAACTTTTTGAAAAAGTTTCAACACAACTTTTGATGTCAAACTTTGATCTGAAACTTTTTGATTGAATTTTCATCAAACTTTTGATGCAAATTCTACATTGAAATTTGATTCAAAGTTTTTATGAAACTTTTCATTGAACTTTTCTGTTAAACTTTGTGAAATTCAAAGTTTTTACAAAACTTTTGATTGAACTTTGTGATCAAAAGTTTGGATCGAACTTTTGTGTTTTAAAGTTTTGATGAAACTTTTTTTAGGAAATTTTTGGGAAAACTTTCCTAAAATGGAAAGTTGTGGGATGAAAATTTTACCACAAAAAAAAGTTTCTCACTCTGTCCGAAAATGTGCACGAAGGGCTGCTCGCGCACGCACGTGAATTAGCAAGCCCCGCCGGTCGCTAACACATACCTAACCTCCCTAAAGTAATGCTCCTTCTTTTTTAACAATAATAGGTGGGTGGATCATGAACTCCCACCCTCGAGTTGCAGTGTCCCAGCGGCACTGATCTAGCCTGATTAAGGAGGTTCTATAGCTTTCCAGAGGCCATGAGGAGAAATGGACGTATGGGTCATCATCATGCTGTCACACATACAACCTCAGCAAGCACGTGCGGATGAACTATGTGTCCTCTGGTTCTTAGATTGCCTTTGAACATATTATAGTACGTAGTAATCTCTTCGATATATATCAAATAAACTCATTGTAAGACGAACGGACCTAAGCAGTGACGAAACTTGCCAACACAAGCAAGACGGACCCGCGTTTGTAACTCAGGAGGAAAAAATGCTGGAAAAAAAACATTAATCCAAATCTAGAGGGGGCATGGCCCCTATGACCATAGAGAAGCTTCGCCAATGAACCTAATGGTTTGGAACAGTGAATGATGGAAGGAGGAGTTGGTAATAATTTTGGGTTGTTGACAACATGTGAATCTCGTATCGTGTTACCAATTTCATTGGTGATGAATTACAGGTGACACGGTTTAGTATAGCTGGTTCCATAAGAGCAAGTACATCTAACTCCAAACCACAAATATCAAGGGCCTTCTCGACTTACAAATCCGCACGACCTTCTTTGAATTTGCAAATAGATATCAGTTTGTATGCCATCAAGATATTAGATGATTGTAGCCCGATCAAGGAGGTTCGAACTTCGGAGAACCCATGAGGAGAAATGGACATATGAGTCATCATCATGCTGTCACACATACAAACATCAGCAAGTACGTGCGGACGGACTGTGTGTCCTCTGGTTCTAAGATTGGCTCTGAACATATTATAGTAGTTGATAAACCCTTCCGTATCAAATAAATTGTAAGACGAGCAAACCTAAGCAGTGGCGAAGCTTGCCAGGACAAGGAGGAGGGGGCAACAATAGTAACAGGAGGGGAAAATACTGAAAAATTGCCGCAATGAAGATTATCCAAATCCGGAGGGGACATGGCCCCTAGAATTCTTATTTTAAAATAATCAGTTTTAATCCCAATTTTAATACAAACCGTGCAAAACTATATTTTCAAGATCTAGACGTTTTTATCAAGCCATGTGGAATGAAATGTTTGATGTACGAATCACGTCAGCGTGTTTGGATTCGTGTTAGTGTCAACTTTCACGTTCAATCCGAGTGTGAACTGAGGTTGTCCGGCCAATTTATATGATGTGATTAACAAATGAATCATACCAACCCATTTGGCCTCATTCAATACTTGCATGCATGTCCCCCCCCCCCCCCTCTTTCTCTCTCTTTATTTCATATTTCTCTCTTTCTTAATTAGGCTTCTATTTGATTTGCCTCCTAATTAATGTGCTAATTACTGTACATGGCCAACCAAGCGTCAGTTTACCTCCTGCATGCGCGCAACCTTGTGCATGCGTGGGATTAGGGAAAAAAGGAAAATAATATACGTACTTCTGGGTTGTCCGACTCTAGCGTTGTGATAATTCTCATGTACGGGCAGGTATCGATGTTCAACTTTCCTAGTGCAACTGGTCCACGCCGTGATGCTTGCGTATCAGTCGGAAGACAGAGTCGCAATACTTGGTCGGATGTGTAGCAGGGCTCGGGAAAAAAGTTAACTATCCGACTTAAATGGAAGTAAAATTTAAAGGTATATTTTCTTTGTTTTATTATATTTTATTTTTTAACTTTTTGGCGGGTCTGTTAGGTTAGGCTTATTCGTCTATTTTTTTTCACAAATTTAGGGGGGGGGTGAGAATAATGTATTCTTTCGGTCATTGTCTTTAGCAAAATTATCAAATAAAAAGTATTTGGTACTAGCAAAGTGTCCGTGCGTTGCTACTGGTTACAAAAGAAAATAATATGATAGAAAAGTTTTTGCAATGCAAAAATCAAGGTAAAGATAGTAGCTAAAACTAATATCACATTCCAAGATAAAAGGTAAAAATAAACTTTTTTATGAGATGAATGACTTGATTAACTATAAAAAATGCAAGTATATTGAATCTTCTAAATGATGATTTGCACAAACCCAATAGGCAGCCCCGTCCATCCTGCAAGAGCTAACTGGATTATAGGAGATAACAAAATTCAGCTATTTATTAAACGGAAGAAGAAAGTCAAACAAAACGCCCCTGCCTACTTCCAAGAAACTTGATGACATCATGATCAATATGGCCTGGCCTTGATGCTGGCAGACTGAGAGAAAGATTTTTCTCTCCACAATGCACTGCTAGTGGCCACATATTTGCACGGGTATCTCATGGTCACCGTTGGAGACACGAACAATTAAGCCGCAAGGAGGCTATGTTGTGTCTGTGCTAAAGATCTTCCGACTTGTCACACACAAGCAGGCGTTAGCGCACCAAGAATCTCGATACCTTGTATACCCCAAACTCTAATGCCTCCCTACCCTCGCCGGGGACACTCACGTTGCGGAGTAGGTGAAGCCGTGGTGATCATCATCAGGTAGACGCTCATGTCCACATGCGCATCCCTCCTCATCTTTTGCCAAATGATTCGTACAACCACCACTACGGCATGGCGCGCTGGGCTCCACCTCGGCCACCAAGCCAGCGCCCGTTGCTCGAACTAGGAACGAACATTGACAAGACGATCGAGCAGAGGCAAACGATCTCGTGTCAATATCCGATAGCATCGAGGCCAAAAGAATTTTTGACATAAAGGGCGCCAGATGGAACTCCACATCTTGTACGCATCCACGACGGACTCGTATATGACTTGACATGAACTTTACGTGTTCATGACGAACTCACAAGGGCATACGGCTGGAATCATTGGAAGCTAGAGACTTATTCGGACAATAGACTTGATCCTCATTGGTTGTGGGCGTACAGGACGTACGGCGTGGACGTTTTCATCGAACTTATTAAGGAGTAGAGAAAATTGATCCGTGCACAATGATCTAAGAAAGAAAAGGATGCAAAACTGCCCTGGAACAGTATTTGCATACATGCATGAAAAAATAGACATATGCACGTTAATTGCTTTGGTTTTTCTCCCTAATACTATTAGTCTCCTAAATTTATGTGACGCCTCCTCTCCTGCGCGCAATTAATTTTCTTTCCTAATTATGCGCCGTGGAAAGAGATAAGGTTTTTTTTTCCTTTTTTCCTTTTATTCCTTGTTGGAATTCCTGCATACGGAAAAAGGGAAAATAAAGGGAAGAAGAAATCCATGCATGCATGCAAATGCACCTAATTATGCTCCGTGGAAAGAGATAAGAAAATATTTTTTCCTTTCATTTCTTATTGGAATTCCTTCATACCGGAAAAAGGGGAAAATAAATGGAAGAAGAAATTCATGCATGCATGCACATGCTATATGCAAATTTGGCATGATTTATTTGTCAATCAGGCCATATAAATTGGCGTAATTCGGGTCAACATCAGTTCACACCCAGATCCAATGTGACGGTCGACGCAAACGTGGACCTAATCACGCCATACCATGTGACGTGATGTATGCATAAACACGCCAATCCACAATGCGTGACAAAAAAGTCTAGATCTTGAAAATTTGTATAGTTTTTTATTAAAAGAATTTTTAAAAAATAATATTTCTGCCCCTATGGCCATAGAGAAGCTTTGCCTGTGGACCTAAGGGTTTGGAACAATGAATAATTTTGTTTTCTTGACCAGATCTAAACCTCGTATGGTGCTAACCTGCAATTTTGTCGGTGATGAACTACACGTGGCCCTGCAATTGTTGTTCTGTGCGTCCAACTCCAAACCACAAATACCAATGACCTTCTTGACTTAGAAATCCGCAGGACCTTTTTCGAATATGCAAATAGCTAACGGGTCAGTTTGTATGGGATCAAGATATATTAGGCGACTCTGCATTTAGCTGCGCAGCGTACGTCACCACACACGCATTCTTGGCACACCTCCTCGTCCTTGGACAAGTATTATACTAGGCTGTTTGTCAACGTGCCGGCACCAAACACATGCAACAAAACGTCTTGCAATAACACACGCACGTCGTCGGACGTGCACACGCGTAACGTCCATGCACGGTCCATCTGTGGCCAATACTGACGGGTACGATTTCGACGGCCGGGATTCGATCGGTGCAACCAGAAATAAAAGCCCCCATCCGCGCAATCAAGAACCCAAATGCCAAAAACATTTGTGCTTTGAGTTAACCTCTTTTACTGACCCCAATCAATATACAGTAATAAACTCTGCATGGTAGCTGAGAACGGAATTCAGAGTTAATTACGGGACGTTTGGGACGGATGACTTTGCATGGTGGTTCAGGTCATCAAGGATTTATTTATCTGGTCAACGAGGTGCAAACGAATAGCTCGCTCGCTCGGTCGCCGCCGGGGAGGCGCGGACAGATGTCGTCCTATTATTACCTGCCATTTTGTAATCAAATTAAACCGCTGCAACCAAACGGGTGAAAAGGCCCCTTTTTTTTTCTTGGTAAGACGGTTGAGACCGCAGTCGATCCAGCAGCTCTGAGTCATTTGAAACACACTTGGCCGCCGTCAGCTGGACCGCGAGGCCTCACCGGCGGCAGTGCAGAACGTGGAGACGGCAGAGTGACACGTGCTGACGTGCAGGCACACCTCCTGGGCGATCCGGGTGCGTGCGTAATCATGACGCCGCGCTGGCGTCACCGTCGTCATGGCTGAATTATTGGAGCGGGCGAATGGCCAACCCCACCACGGCACTGATGACCCCGCCTCGTCCCCTTATAAACCCCACACCACACGCCTGATAAGCCACTCACTTCCTCATCACCAATCAGCTAGTTACCCAAGCCAGCAGTGAGCGCGACCACCTCACCCCACCTCGAAAGCGAGATAAACCCCACCTCGAAAGCGAGATAAAACCGGCGCGAATTCTCACCTCATCTTACTTATCATCCACACGAGCACCGACAGGCGGCGACAGCTACCATGTCCCCAATGGAGAACGGCGGCGTCGCCTGCAACAACAACAGCAACGGCGAGGCCGCCGCCCGTCCGCCGCACGTGGCGATGCTGGCGACGCCGGGGATGGGCCACCTGATCCCGCTGGCGGAGCTGGCGAAGCGCCTTGCCGCGCGCCACGGCATCACCACGACGCTGCTGACCTTCGCGTCCACCGCCTCCGCCACGCAGCGCGCGTTCCTGGCCTCCCTCCCCGCCGCCGTCTCCGCGCGGTCCCTGCCGCCCGTCTCGCTCGCCGACCTCCCCGCCGCGGCCGCCATCGAGACGCGCATGTCGGAGGAGTGCCGGCGCTCGGTGCCGGCGCTCACGGAGGCCCTCCGCGACCTCGCGCGCGCCACGCGCCTCGTCGCCTTCGTCGCCGACCTCTTCGGCGCCGACGCCTTCGACGCGGCGGCGGCGGCGGGCGTGCCCAGGAAGTGCCTCTTCTTCCCCACCAACCTGCACGTGCTCACGCTCATGCTCCACCTCCCCGAGCTCGACGCGTCGGTCCCCGGCGAGTTCCGCGACCTCGCCGAGCCGCTGCGGCTGCCCGGGTGCGTGCCCATCCCCGGGCCGGACATCCTCATGCCGCTGCAGGACAAGTCCGACCCCTGCTACAAATGGATGGTCCACCACGGCGCCAAGTACCGCGCCGCCGACGCCGTCCTCGTCAACTCCTTCGACGCCGTCGAGCCCGAGGCCGCCGCGATCCTGCGCCGGCCCGACCCGCGCCGCCCCACCGTCTACCCGATCGGGCCCCTCGTCAAGCACGACGACGCCGCCGCCGCGCCGCGGGAGGCGTGCCTGGAGTGGCTGGACGCGCAGCCGGCGCGGTCGGTGCTCTTCGTCTCGTTCGGGTCCGGCGGGTCGCTGCCCTCCGACGAGATGCGCGAGCTGGCGCTGGGGCTGGAGCGCAGCGGGCAGCGGTTCCTGTGGGTGGTGCGCAGCCCCAGCGACGGCGGCGCGGTCAACGACAACTACTACGACGCCGAGAGCAAGCGCGACCCCTTCGCGTACCTCCCCGCGGGCTTCGTGGACCGCACGCGGGCCGTGGGCCTCGTCGTGCCCTCCTGGGCCCCGCAGACGCGCGTGCTGGCCCACGCCGCCACGGGCGGCTTCCTCACGCACTGCGGATGGAACTCGGTGCTCGAGAGCCTCGTGCACGGCGTGCCCATGGTCGCGTGGCCGCTCTACGCCGAGCAGCGCCAGAACGCGGTCATGCTCGCCGACGCCACCGTCGGCGCCGCCATCCGCGTGCCGGAGGCGGGGAAGGACCGGGACCAGATCGCCGCCGTCGTCAGGGAGCTCATGGAGGGCCAAGGGAAGGGCGCCGCGGTGCGGGCCAAGGTCGCCGACCTGCAGAAGGCCGCGGCCGACGGGCTGCGCGAGGGCGGCGCCGCCGCCGCCGCGCTGGCCGAGGTCGTCGAGAAATGGACGGCACCGACTGCTGTGGACGACGAGTAGGCACGGCACGGCACGGCACGGCTACTGATGATTTGTTCATACTACTGCTTGTTTTCATTCATTCAGATTCAGGAGCTTTCTTTGTGTGCACGAGCAGAGCAGGAACATAGCTAGTACTCCTCTGCTTGCCATTTGCTGTAATTTAAATTCACCGCGAGGAGTAACTGAGCGTGCCAGATGCACGCACACGTACGATGCATATATCGATTTCCCCTCATCGTGTGAAGATCCTGAAATCAGGTGGGAACAACTCTTTTTAAAAAAAAAACAATATTCTCTTGTTCTTGTCTGCACTGATTTCACTGCCAGCGCGTGATCGCTTCCTCTCCTCTCCTGGTCAGGGTGTGACTCATCAATCCTTGTCGACACTTCGGATGCATGATGGCCGCTGGCCACACAACAGTGAACTGAATTTATAAACATTTGAGATCTGGCCGGAAAGCCGAGAGAGGGATTTTATATTCATTCATCATAATCTATGCGATTATAATTAAGAAAGTCAGGCTCGTACCTGACGTTTCTCTTAATAGCAACTCCAGTGGTGCCCTCTAAATAACCCTCTACTCTAAAATTTAGAGGTTCATTCTCAAAACTCAACTCCAGCAGACCTCTAAACAGACTCGTATTTTCCATACTCCTTCAAATCCCACCTCCAAACCTCTATTTTTGGAGGCCCTCCAAACCACCATCTAAAATGTGGGACCCACTATTTTTCTTTATTTTTCCCCTCTCTTCCCTCTCTTCCCTCTCTTCTCTCTTGGCATCGACAGGCATCTATCCATCAGGATCTGGTCGTCGGCCGCGCGCCGCCACCGACCTGCTGCGGGCGATGCCTCACCGCCAGGCCCGCCCGCATCCTCTTCGCCCGCCCGGCGTCCGCCCGCCACCGGGGTCGCGCACCGTCCGCCCGCCAAAGAACGCGGAGCTCGTCGCGGGCAGAGCGTAGAGCAGTGCACGGCGGGCGCAGTCGCGGGTGCAACGGGCAGGCAGCCTCCGCCATCCCCGATGCAGAACTCCGCGGCGTCCTCCTCCAAGCCGCCCACCCCCTCTTCCACGCCCAATTCCGGATCTGCGACCACCACGTCCCTGGACCAGGTCCTGCCTGACAACGGCGGCGGCGGCACGGATGAAGCGCTGCCGGAGTTTGTGGGCGTCGGCGGGGGCGCAGGTGTGTTCCGCGTGCCGCTCCGCGCGGCGGTGCACCCGAGCCGGCCGCCAGAAATCGAGGTGCGGCCCCACCCGCTGCGCCTCGCCCGCGGTGCTCTGCAGCTTCGTCCCCCGTATCTTCTCGTGGTGAGCTCCAGGAGATGGCGGGAGTGAGGTGCCCACGACGAGCACGTCCATCCCCGCAGGCGAGCTCATCCCCGCGTCGCTGGGCTTTCCGAAGGAAGACGACGATGCCTCTGCGCTTGGAGTTGGAGTCCACCCCAGCTCGGGCTCATCATCTAGCGCCTCCTATCTCAGGCGACCGGCGCAAGCTCGTGGATGATGCACCTCATGGGTGGACAAGGACCCACTTGTCACACAAAAAATAGAGGCCTGTTTGAAGGTTCCGCTGGAGTGAAAAGTAAATTTTGGACTCCAATATTTTGCATATGGGACTGCAAACCAGAAAATAGAGGCCTGTTTTTTCAGGCCCGGCTGGAGATGCTCTAAACAGGTTAGTAGCTACTATCCGACAACCGGTGTATTATAGGCATGCAAACCTAATCAATATGTACATGACTACTGACACAGAAGTATCATGATCACAAGAGTGCAGTATAACCTTCTTTTCTAACTACAAAAGTGGGTGCATTCAATGCTACAAAAATTATAGTGACGGACGCCATTTTGATCGATCTCTTGAGACATCCGTCGCTAAGACGGGGTACACGGCGGTTTCCACGACTACGTGCGCAATATAGTCACGAACACCAAGGACCACGAGTCCGTCATAACGCTTTCAACGCCAGTAGCAAGTCATATAGAGCGGCCCGCCGCTAGGGACCGCTTCGTTCTGCTTGTCGACAAGCACGTCGTTGAGGATTTCAACGGAATCCTCATGCTCCATCGAGCGCCAGCAGACAACCTCCCTCCAGGTGGCGGGCGACCTCCTGGTTCGCGTCTACGCCTCCTCCATCGCCATCATGACCTCAATTATGCTTGTCGACAAGCCCACCACGAAGCCTGCTCCGTCGGAATCCCCATGATGTTGCTTCTTGTGCTTAATCTCTCAGTGACAGGTGAGTCTCATATATGGTAATTATTTTCTTTCACAGACATGTTACCACATGTCAGAAGCAAAAATAGGAGCTTGAAACATGTAGTGCTATTAGAGTTGGTTGCAAAATTTAGACCTTAAAAAATAGGAGCCAAGTTCAACTAGTAGATGAGAAAGTAGGGACTTGATTTGAGAGCCTACACTAGAGTTGCTTTTAGGGAAGGAGAAGAGAAGGAGATTGCGATGCGAGCCAAGGTGGCGGAGATATAGATAGATATGCAGGGACAGACAGACTTGCATGGACGGTTATTACTTTGTTCATTCTTCTTTTGATGGATTCAAATTCATGAGTCCATGTTGTGGCTGGCTTGGTCGGCATACTTAAGTTGTTCGCCTTTCGTTGAAATTTTGATTCATGTGGAGTAACAGAGAACCATTTATGTACATGTATATTAATTCTCCTCGTGTGAAGATCTCTAAGGATGCGGGAACAACTTTTCTAAAAATAATACTCTTTCTGTCGCAAATTACTTGTCATTCTAGTTTTATACCAGATTCATTTAATATTCTATGAACCTAGACACATTGTTTGTCTAGCTAGGAAGTTGAATATTCTGTGAATCTAGGAACTAAAAAACATCTCTCATAAGTAAATTGGAAGTAGGAAGTACTCTTGTCTGCATCGACCGGATGTTGCAGGGTCGTTTTTTGCTGACATCTGCCTACATGTGACTCTCCTACTGGTGTGTGGGCGTGACTGAAATCCTTGTCGATACTTCGGATGGCCACCAGTGGCGGCAGCTGGTCACAGCATAATAAACGTTTAAAGTTTGCCGGGAGGTATTAGTCGGTTGTCGCATACCATGTCATCATCCTTTTAATATTCTTCCATCCTAATCTTTGCGATGAAGAAAATCAAGGGCGTACGGTCGTTAGTACCCGACAAGGGTTGTGTTATTATATGCCAGCCTAATTAATGTGCAGTACATGGCTAGTGATAGAGAAAATGACGTGACCAGAAGAGTACAGCGTCACCCTTTTTTCTAATGATCAGTAGGGTACATCTTGGTTAACCATCTTTCTACTAGAATCAGTAAGAGATATTCCGTAGCCATCATTCTAGGATCAGGAGCCGATGTAATTGTCATAGATAAGCTCGTTCGATTGGAGCATATGTAGGAATTTCCGCAGGAACTGTATCGGATCATGGGAAAACTCAAATGAAGAAAAAAATCTCTTATATAAATAAAAATGAGGGTTCTATTTTCTGACATAACATTTTGAGGCTAAACATGTTCAATTCCTAGACCTCTATCTTATTTCCTCAGGAATGGCATGATCCTCTTGTACAGTTGTACTGGACCATAGACCAACATCAATATGGCATCAGGTTAGCATCGCCAGCGATGCTGCCGTATCCATATTCGTCGCTCTCGTCTTTCGAGCCATGATCTGCCACGCTGTCTAGTGTCTACCATAAGGAGTCTGCTGCTCGCTGAGGCTTCTGTTCATGGATCCAACTGTCCGTGACCTGTGAAGACGACGAGGAGGCAGGCAGAGTGGGCACGGACACAGACAGACACAGGGCAGCCACGAAACGGCCGTCCGCAAGAGGTCAGGCCGCAAAGGCCACGGGCGCACGAAGCTTCAGCGCGCTCATGCGGCCGCACGTGGATCCTCTACGGATTCGGTTGGTGTTGACACTTGGGTGGATCGTGGTTGCTCGGTTCGAGGGCACTGTACTGTCGAAGGAGAGGTCAGCGAGGTTGACAAAAGAGTTTTGATGCTCTATTTGGCTTTTGAGGAATGAATAGGATGTGCAGTAATAACTGACTGACTTCCTGATTTTCTTCCGTGATGTTTGATTTGAGGTTAGGTAGGGGAAAGGATTGCATGACCTTTGCCTATGGCGATTGATGTTGTGGCCATGGGAAAAAGTGGAATTCTAGAACATCTCAATTCAGCTGATGGTTATCAGATGGTGGGTGAGTTGCAACGGTTCTATAAGAATGTTATTATGTAACCATACCTATTACTTAGTATTCAAGTGATTATCAAAAATAAATAAAATAGACATAAGTCTAGTCTTGCTTGTACTTGAGGTTCAAATAAACTAGAAGTTGTAGAGACATGGACTCCCTCCATCTCTTATCATGTTGAGTATATACCAGATTCACAAGATATTCGATAAATCCGGACAACCACTATGTCTAGATTTATAGAAAAAGCAAATGGTCCTAGACATTTAGAAAATATGCTAGAATGACAAGTAATCTGGAGCACAAACGGAAAGCGACCGAAACGGTACCCTATGCGTCGTCTCTCGAGGCGACAGGAGGGCGACTCCGCTCCCCACCTCCTAGCCTCTCCGACTCTAGCCACTCCTGTCGTCGTCATTGTCGGCGAGGGCGGCGTCGGCGGCCCGCAGCGGTGGCTCAAAAAGGCCATCACCCGCACCCCGATTTCCTCTCATTTTTTTCCTCTCTCTCCATCGTTTTCCCCTTTTGAGCTCTCATGTCCTCCTCTCGCTCAAATCCGAGTCGCTAATGGGCGGATCCGGGGCTTTGCTACCTAGATCTACCACTTATGCGGCCTCCTTCTTGTGCTCCATGTGCTCCATGGGCGCCATAGCGGCCTCGATAGAGGGCGTGAAGGGTTCGGTTCCGGAGGCGACGACGTCACACTCGGCCGTTGAGCCTACCCTGCTACTCGCTCCCCTCCACGACGACTCGACCATGGGGAGGGCGGATCCGGCTATGTCTTCTCCCCTGTGCCCCCTATGCTAAGGCCGATCCCTAGCTAGGCGGATCTACGCACTCTCACGCCGGAAACGCTCGTTTGGGGAGAGACTTGGCCCCCAAGGCTATGACACCTACATCTCTAAGCATCCGGTGAAATCCTTGCCCGACGATTGCTGCTGGTGCCAACAATGGCGGCACTCTGCGGTGTCTTACCTTGTTGGAGGCATTGTTGTGATGTCTCTCGATCTCACAGGGAGTTCTTCGAGTGAAACTCAAGTCCGATCTCCTGGATGGGCGGCGACGACGTGTTTTACGTCATGTTTCTTCTTGGAGACGTCGTCTTAGGAGTTCTATAAATGTGTTTGGTGTTTGGTGCTTGCAAGTTGGAGCCGAGGGTGATCTCGATTGGGCTCTACGAGGATCCGTTAGTGTTTGTGGCTGTGTTCTTGGCCTCGATGTGGATGCTTGCTATTATTCGAATGGTGCTCTCCTATGGCGCCTCTGCTTGGTTGTTGCCCTTCTTGTTGATCGTGTTGTCAAATAATATGCTTGGAAGATTCCATAGTAGCCACCACTCCCTCCTTTGGGGTTTTCTCCCCCACCGGGCGTCGAATGGTGGAAGGTGGTGACCGGATGCGCGGAGCAAGGCAACACAATCAGCTTTAAGGAAGATCATCATTTTCGGAAAGCCTTTCCCGATGAGCTTGTTCATGGCCTTTAGTCCCCTTACAAGCTGGGTCGTCCCACGAGAATGGAGGGCAACGAGTGGAGCGGCGTAGTTACGAGGGGCGATGGACGGTTGAATTGGATAATGTGATCCGGCAAGTATGTTGTTAAGCTAGGGTACCCATAGATGGTTGGTTTGTGTTTCCTCATCTTGCATTAGTGTTGTTGTTTGGTGTTCTTTGAGAATTCTTGTTGTTTTCTTTGTCTGTCTTATCTTGTTGTGGTGCACATAAAGTTCTTCGTAATATGGGGTCTACCATATTTTTCAATAAAATTGTTCAGGTTGGCCAACCTTTGGCCCACCGTAGAGTTCCTAAAAAACAAGTAAACCGAGATGGAGAAATGATCCGTGTATTTTGGACCTTTGGGGATACATTTGGTACATGTTAACAAATAACTTTGCTCTAAGAAATGTATAATAAATTGATATTGTTGGATAATGTGATCTGGCAAGTATGTTGTTAAGCTAGGGTACCCATAGATGGTTGGTTTGTGTTTCCTCATCTTGCATTAGTGTTGTTGTTTGGTGTTCCATTACAACAATTATGGTCTTCTATGACGATGTAATTACGTCATAACACCCGAGAAATTCGTCATAAACAACATTCTATGACAAACTTATGATGAAAATCACTCTGTCATAGATTGAGCGTAGCTAATTACCTTCTATGACGAATTATATTTTTTCATCATAAATCCATGACGATATACAAAATCGTCATAGATGTTTATGACAATTTATAAACCGTCATAGACTTTTATGACAGTTGTGTTTCGTCATAAACCATTAAGCAGAAAATGACGTGGCATAACATGAAGCTGACATGGATCTGACGTGGCATATCAGCGGTCCACATGTCACAATCTCAATGCGTCACTTGTCACATCCAGACCAGCCATATGTCATCACATGTTGTGACATGTGTCACGATGGTAAAGTGCCACGTGTCCATTCATGATTGTGCCACATGCTACGCTAGGACTTAGCCACGTGTCTCCATTTAGATGTAGTAAATGTTATTTTCATACAGCACCACATGTAATTTTCTCACAGAATATTCAGAAAGTAAGAATTTTATAAATGATGTCACAGATAGAAAATATTTGTCACCGATAAATATTTTTTTGCAGTAGACAATAAATGCCAAAATTAGAATCAATCCACCATACAAACTTTTCTCCAGAAGTTGCCATGAACCAAAAAAAGAAAAAATAATAATACAAGCAAGCTCGATTGGATAATTTATCTCTATTTTATCTTTTCAAAGCTTGCAACAGCCACTTCTGTTCATGACTTGGTCACAGAGCACGCCCCTATCTTCCCGACTGTGAAAACACACAAAAAAATGGATCACAGATCAGATATGATAGATAGAGAAATGTAGACAAGGGAATAAAAAATTTTCAGTCCTTTTACTGGAAGGGATAAGGTCAATCTCAGCTAAATAAAGCAAGTGCCCTTAGTCAAACATATTGAACCGGATTTTGCACAAAAAAGAACCATATTAGGGCTATAATTGGTGCCTATTTGCAAATCAGTGACTAGGCAAGAAGCAATGTTGTTTTGTAGAAATTACTACCACCATTATTAGACTAGACGCAGGAAAAACATGAGCAAAGCAGTGCAAGCCTATATTATTTCTAATGCACAAAAACAGCCAACAGGCCTGCAGCACTAGTACTTCAGCTAAGCGTGGAACACAAAGCTACTCAAACAAGAGATACAAGGCACAAAGATTGACAAGGTAATTAACGGTAAAGCTTTACTACTAACACGCAGGCAATAAAAAATTTAAAAAACAGAGAAGCAGTAAGATACAAGGCAAAGAATGACTAGGTAATTCAGGGCAAAGCTTTACTTACATGGCACTGAGTTGATTCAAACAAAGTGCAACCTGAAAGCAAAATGATATCAGGAGCAAGTCGAAGTGCAACCTGACTAGGTGGTGCATATTGTGTATTCTTCAGACCTGCAGAAGAAAAACAGTAAATGGAGTGAAATGTACTGTGAGATGGAATTGATTCAGAGGCTTAAGAGGCATGTAAACATAAGTTATGGTTATCCAGGGAATAAGGGCCCAAATCCGCATGTTCCATCACAACCGTTTTGCATCAGAGAATGGGGGAATCTAGAGATTAATCTGGAGGGACAGGGGGCACACCTGTAGGAGATCTCTAGGTAGAGGATGCACAGGAAGGGGATGAGCTCCAAGCTGAGGACGACCTGCAGATCGGAGACAATCTCGTCGACTTCAGAATGGTGCGGTTCAGTGACTCACAAACTTTATCGATGGCTTCCTCGCCCTTCTCATCCATGTGCGCCTGCAATCACCCACGTAACCCAGGCTGAGGATGAAGGAGCAGCTCTCCCGCAGCTCGCACGACCACAGCGGTGGACACGAGCCGCCCCGTGGAAGGAGGTTGCTCCATGTCAGCAGCCCCAACCTAGATCTAGGAGGCGAACGAGGTGCTCGAGCGTGACCGACGCCTAGCCTCGATGTGCCGGCTCGCAGCCGAGCTCCCACGCCTCGATGCGCCATGAGGGCTGCCGGTGTTGCACGCGCACGCCAGCCCCGTCGCGCAACCCTGGACCGTTGCGCCGCGTGGCCGCCGAAGCGCGCGCAAGCGAGAGCAGCGAGGCGGGCGGCACTGCGCAGCCACTTGTGGCTCGCCCGGCGAGGTCGTCGCTCGCTGGGAGGTGGGCCGCGAGTGGCAAGGAGTGGGAGGTGAGCGGGAGTGGCGGCTTGCATTGCGTGAGGCCGTGAGATGAGAGGGAGGCGGCGGTTGTCTTGCGGCTGCGGGAGGGGTGTAGGTGTAGGTGACCGGGTGGGGTGGGTATGAGTGATGAGGTTAGGGTTTCCTTCATGGGCTGGGCCGAATTTAGATTATGGACTAAATTATAAATAAATATATATGTATTTAAAAATATTTTTGGCAGAACTAAAACCTCACGGAAAACTATACAACATGAATGCAATAATAAATATTTTTTGGTTTTAGTAATTAATTATTTTCCCAAAGATAAAGTGAGCACCCTATTAGATGCAATATTTACATATGTTGCAACATTAAAATATAAGGGTCTTGCACTTACATATTAAACAAAATAGTTAATGACAACTTATATTTGTCATAAATTTTGTTTATTAATTTATCAATTATGACGTTTCTATTCGTCATAATATAGTGTTGTGCTTATTTATGACGATTTCATTGTCGGATTTAGTGACAAATATTGGGTTTTGTCATAAAACAAGCTCTTTCTTAGAAAGCGTCATAAACTTTAGTGACTTTATGACGAAACAGTATGTTGTCACGGAGAATTCGTCATAGAAGGTCACATTTGTTGTAGTGTTCTTTGAGAATTCTTGTTGTTTTCTTTGTCTGTGTTATCTTGTTGTGGTGCACATAAAGTTCTTCGTAATATGGGGTCTATCACATTTTTCAATAAAATTGTTCAGGTTGGCCAACCTTTGACCCACCATAGAGTTCCTAAAAAAACAAGTAAACTGAGACGGAGGAATGATGAGTGTATTTTGGACCTTTGGTGATACATTTGTTACATGTTAACAAATAACTTTGCTCTAAGAAATGTATAATAAATTGATATTGTACTTGTAGGGAACTATTAAAACACCACTCCTAGCGGGATAAAAAATAAAATAAGTTGCTTATCATTTTGGATGTACCAGATTCACAAAAGATTCAATAAATTTGGACAACCACTATGTCTGTATTCATAGAAAATGCAATGAATATGAATATTTAGAAAATTTGCTAGAGTAGTAAGTAAACTGAGACAGATGAAGTATGTGTATATTTAGAATTTTTGCGATATATGTAGCATTGTAAAATCCTATTACAAGTTAATAAATAACTACTCCTTTTGTTTCAAATTATATGACATTTTAGCTACGAGCATAGAAATTACGAAGATGTGAAAACATGTGATACATAGAAACAAGAACGAGAGAGACGATAGAGGTGTATTGAGAAGAGAAAATGATCCATTGGAAAACGAGGATGTCTTATAGTTAGAGAAAAATTGATGAGTCTAGAGTGTCGTATAATTTGGAACGGAGGGAGTGTACCTTAATTTTTGCTCCAAAATTGTGTGGCTCTCCAATGTATTTGTTATTGCACTTGTAGGGATCAATGGAAACAACACCCTTAATTAATTTGCTTTTATTTGCGAAATGGTAGGATCTTCTTTATTTCTTATCCCACCTCACGTACGTCGTCACGAGATAGACATCGAGGCATCTTAAGAGGAAACACGAAGATGGGCATCATGATTGATGCATCAGACACATAATTTTGGCATGACTCACATTTTGTGTTCAGTGGTAGAGCTCCAGTACGTCAAACCCAAAATAAAGTTTGTTGTGGATTCCATGACCACTATGCCCTCCACACGTAGCTCATCTGCGCCATTCTTCTCGACGTGCACGGTAACAAGATAAGAAACGCTCATGGGTAGTTTCGTCCGAACACACCCAAAAGCAGCCGTATCATCGCAAGGACCAAGGAGCTTAGGTGGCAACAGTGGTCGTCACGTCGCTGCGCCAGATGATGGCGACAGCAGCGTTTTTTTATGTAATTCGCATATGCCGCAGGATTAATAAAAAAGAGATACGGATTCCATAGCTGACGCTAGAGCGCGCGAGGGCATGACGCTAGTATATGCACTGGAGTGCTTTTGTTTCTTCTAAGGTCGACTGGAAGACTCTTGTTGATAGCGTACTAGGTACTAAAATTATGTTTATGTATGTACTTTCACTACTTTGTGTTGGTAGTACTTTACCTTATGAAATTGAATCAAATGTATTCGGTCTAAGTAAGATGTACTAATCATAAAGAGATTGTAAACTGGAGTGACTTGTCCAACAATATGTTTCACTCATGATCTTACCACGGTGACACGTCTATAAATCTTTCATATTTTGGTCAAACCACAGTGATGGAAAGCTAGAAAGGATTTTTTGACCCCTGGGGTCATATTAAAGATTTTGGGCACCCCTAAAATTGGTATCCGCAACATGTTCATGATCTTTATTCTCATCGCTGAATTGAATCACATGGCAATATACACATATCATTTTTATTGATGCCTATATGTATGTCAGATTTCATCTTGCAAAATGGATCACCCATTAACTCTTTTCCAGCTTTCCACATCTCTGATTACACTCGTCTCGTGATAGCCTATTCTTAGCTGTTCTCTTTGTTCAATGATTTTCAGGGGAAGAACAGAGCAGATCAAGGACAATGATGATGTTTCACATAATCACATCACGGTACGTCCTGTTCAGCTAGGAGCAAGGTTTACATTCCCGTTTCTCCCGGTAATTCCGGTCGAGACCGGGACGTCGGTTTCGCGGAAACCGGTAATCCCGGTCCGGATTAGAATCCGGACGAACTCCGTTTTGGCAGTCCAGACGGGATGGACCGGGATCCCGACCGGGATTACGGGATTCCGGACGGGATTGCCGGAATTCCGGACGGGATTACCGGGATCCGGTGACTGATTTGTAAAATTTGAGAAGAGGTTAAAACATGAAAAAAAAGACGTGGAATTAATCTAAAAAATTGGCATAACAGTTTCATAATATTTCTACTCATATTCATGACACATAAAACATTCATCCATCACAAATGCATGATAAAGACATAAAACATGCATCCATCACACATAGTTCAATTACAAGTCCTAAATGAAGTCCACAACTAATACTTCGATGACAAATACAAACTATAATAGATAAACATGAACTCAATACCAGATAAGGTTTTTTTTATTTCTTTCTTAACTTGTATCTTACTTTATTTTTCTCATAAGTCAAAACATCATCATTTTTATGATTGGATTTCACCATAAATCATAATTTTTTATCTAGTTTTTTTTTCATATTTTCATATCAAATTCTTTCAAATTTTTAAAAAATTCAAAATTCAAATCCGGGATCCCGGTCTCCGGTGAAACCGGCCCGGACCGGGATCTTCGAAATCAGCGAAACCGGCCGGAAACCGGTCGGGATTTCAAACCCTGGCTAGGAGGGCCCTGCCCTGCAGTTGGAGGGCATCTTTCTGGCTGATTGAAGTGACGAGTTCCCACACCCACTAACGGATACAAAGCTAATTCCTGTCAAATCCCGTTGCTAATTTCCACTAATCAATGTAACATGTCCCTTTTCTTTTCTAGAGAGGTTGGGAGAGCGATCTATCCGTGTCTAAATGCTTCCAGATGTTATCTTTTCGATAGTACATACATGGAAACAGGGTCTCCATCATGCTTGCATCGATTCCTTGAATGTGATAGAGATGAAGCATCAGGTTCACGCCGTAAACAGTGCCTAGTGGACCAGCAGTTGGGCATCAAACTCAATAATTAGATAAAAGCAATACACGATCCTACTCCTAATGCAGTATTGATGGCTTCCATGACTTGTTACCTCTTCCCCCACCCCATGCCGCTTGGCTGCGATGAACTGTCCGTCCCATAAGTTGAACAGAAAAAACACTCTCTCTCTCTCTCTCTCTCTCTCTCTCAAATGGAGGTGAACACTCCACTTGTCATTGGCTAAACTCAAATGATTCAGTTTTGTGCTCAGCTCCAATGGGCCACTTGTCATTCCAGCCCACAAAGGCGCCGATCCTCGAACAGCCTGCGAGAAACAGCCCAATTAATCATACGGCCCATGTAATTCATTCCCCATCCTTTTTCACTCACTGGGCTGTAGGCTGGCCCACGGACCGATCTCTGGCGAGCCACCGGCCGGTATAATACCCTCGCTCTCTCCACCGATCCCCTCCTCTCCCGGCGGCGCCTTCCTAGGGTTCAAGCTCCCCTCCCCTCTCCGGCGGCGCGACTCAGCACCTCCACCACACCCCATTCAGGCCGGGAGGCGGCGGCGAGACCCAAGGTAACGACCTGCTCAACTCCCTCCTCGCCCTCGCCGTGATCCCGGTAGCTCCTGCGTTTTGTCGCGTAGCCGAGGTGTTTGTGTTCCTGGAGGAAGGCTCCTGGCTCAGCTGAGCTGCGTGAGCCAGGAGCCTTCCTTCAGGATCACTCCTCCGAGGTCACGGTTTCGTCTTCCTTCTCTGTAGCCACCGGATCGATGGATTGCATCATGAAGGGCATCTGGCCTGAGTCTGTGAACTTGTGTGCAGGGTTTGAACTGCGCGGATCTGGTTCCTGTCAGTTTACTTATTTTTTGTTAGAGATTGTTGTGAATGAATTGCTGTTTGGTGTAATGCCCACTGAGTTGGCTGTTTGTGAGGATCGATTATGTTCTATTTTACCGATTGTACCATATCTCTGATTCAATGGTTATTGGACGCACCAATGTTCTCAGAAAGAAAATTTAGTGATTTTAAAACTGTCATCATGATCTTACCCACCAAATTGGGTGGTCACTACTCTTGTTCCATACGTGGCCGTTTTAGAAATGTTGTTGTCTGCTTATAGAACCTGTAGGTACATTTCCGACTCAGTTCAGTTGTGTGCTGTGGTGGTGTTACAAACTACAGTACACTTTAACTGCCAGAATGATTTCTTGAATTTGTTTTAATTCAAATTATTCTGTCATGCATGAGGTAGACGTGTAGCTACATACCTGCTAGATGGTTTTGTCCTCTTTGTATAGACTTGATACAGTTTCGGTTCATCTTAAAAGTTCATCTCATTGATGTGGTCAGTTCAATCTTTTTATCGAATGGATATGTTGTGGTCTGTTTGGATGTCCATTTTATTTATCTGGTAATTATTTGCTGTTTTTGTATTATGTTCCTTGCATAGTTGTGTTCATTGCCAGCAATCCTAGTATAGTAACCTGCAGCATGGAGTTTAGTTGGTGTTCTGTTCTTAGAAATTGAATTCTCAGCTTGTGTTTTGATCATGGTTATATGATTGTGCAACCATATAGTATCTAGCGTCTGGCCTTATATGAACTTAGTGTACTGTCATATGTCAAGTGCTGCTACTTTTGTTTTGTTGTTATGGTAGCTATCTGTGTGTTCATCATTCAGTAGCTATAGCTTATAATTATTTAGTTTGTGAACATCTGTAATGCCAAAAAGCATAATTTATTCTTCCATAATCCAGTGGCTCACTATAGCTGTATATGTTGCCACTATGATTCATGCTCTGTGTTTTCTTCTTTATGTGTAATAACTGTCTTTGTTTGCCACCCCTGTGCTTTAATTTCAACTGCTTTACAGCTATGAACCTAATAACTATTTACTTATTTATATTTAATTTTTTTGCTTCTGTCAATGTAATCCTTTTTAAAGATTGTAATTTTTAATCAGCTTACAAATTTGTTCTACTGTATGTACTTGCAGGTTGAGCAAGGATGGTGAGGGTCAGCGTCCTTAACGATGCCTTGAAGAGCATGTACAATGCAGAGAAGCGTGGGAAGAGACAAGTCATGATCCGGCCCTCTTCAAAAGTGATCATCAAGTTCCTGATCGTCATGCAGCGCCACGGTTAGCTTCCGTTAAATTGTAAAATCAGCTTGCTACTGTCTGAGTATTGATTTGTGATAGCTGATCCTTTCTACAGGCTACATTGGTGAGTTTGAGTATGTTGATGACCACCGAGCTGGAAAGATTGTGGTGGAACTGAACGGCAGGCTCAACAAGTGTGGGGTGATCAGTCCTCGTTTCGATGTTGGTGTGAAGGAGATTGAGGGCTGGACTGCCAGGCTGCTTCCATCCCGTCAGGTATATATCTTCATTTTGGTTTTTCTTCACACCATAAGTTTGAGAATCTGGATGGTGCAGTTTGGTCCCCTAATTTAATTGTGTTTGTTTTTCTGATAATTCAGTTTGGGTACATCGTTCTGACAACCTCTGCTGGCATCATGGATCATGAGGAGGCCCGCAGGAAGAATGTTGGTGGCAAAGTCCTTGGCTTCTTTTACTGAGTGGAAGTTTTGTGAAAGGAACTTGAATTGCTTGAAAGGAGGTCGAATTGCTGTAGTAGGCTATTTATCTTATGTTGGATCTTGAGCCTAGTTAATTACTAGATGCAGTTTGTGGAATCTTGAGCCTTTTTCCTGCTGAATTATGCTTTTGCGACGTTGAATGCTATTATGTGCTGTCTGGCAGATCTTTCTTTCGTATATTGGTTGTTGAATAGTTGCATGTGCGCTAAGTTTGGTGCAGACAAATGTATGGAACGTTGCTTCCAGTGATGTTAAGTTTTGAAGTGTTAGCTTTGGATAAATTGAGTATTTGTTCAGATGTGAACTTTCTTCTTTTATTAAAAGTAGCTACTGGAGTCTGAGTAGAGGTTGAGTAATGGTCACTACGGTTAAATTAATTTTTCTGCAGTGAAAAGCCTCGCTGCAATCTCCTAAAGATTTCAACATCATAAATGACGTGGTTCAGCTGGGAGTAGCACTGTAGCAGTCGTTGTGTTCAATGCACAGCCTGCGCGCTGCTTCAAGATACACTGAAATTTTGAAGACTGGTTAATCGAGATGTTGAATATTTGATAATGTTTCTGTAGGCTTCGTGCCTTGCTCCTTTCCTAAGGACAATTAATTCTTCAGTAGAAAAGCTTCCATGTTCGTAAATAAAGTCCCGCTGAGCGCTGAAAAATTTCTCTCTGTGAATAAAATAGCTATGAAAAGTACTTATTTCCATGTGAATAAGTTACGCGCGACAGTGCGACACCTCCCTTCACGCGCTACGTGTATACCAGATGTCACCAGCCAAATATTCTTGAGAAAATTGTTTGTATGGCCTCATGGCCTCTAAAAAATGAAAGTTCCCTACAAGGTCCAGTTTCGTTTTTCAGTTTCCTCTGTGGCCCTTCCGTCCATTTTAGTGACTAACGGTGTTAAGTCCAATGTAAAAAAGACAGTTTTACCCCTAAAACGAAATAAACTTATTTTTTTACAAAAAATGTTTTGCTGGAAGTATTTATTTTCTAGTTGTTGTATAAATACGAAACATGTATTTCGGCTCGTTTAAAAATTGAACTGGATCGAATTTGCATATTTCACGTTGCCACCAAAATATTGTATCCGCTTTGCTAGCTCGGGAGTGAAATAAAATGGAAGACAACAAACCTTTTCAGAAAAATATTTCAGCAGAGGACGTACGGATACTGAATAATCTGTTTGGACCTGACCTGGTGTGCCGGTAGCCGGCGGCCGCATCTCGATCGAGTCCTCAGTCCTCACCATCTTCTCGATTCACTTGGGTGCACAACGCGGATAAAGGCTACCGTCGCCCTGATCAATGGCTCGATTAACCATTCAGTGCTCAGAACAAAGAAAACAAGATCAAAGATGTGTAGAGAAGGGCATCGACGTCAAGTTCCTGATCGTCATGCAGCACCACGTAATTTAGCTTCCGTTCACTTGTAAAATCAGTTTGCTACTGTCTGAGTATAGATTTTTTATTCTTGTTCGTTTCAATAAGGTACAATGGTGAGTTTGAGTATGTTGATGACCACCGAGCCGGAAGATTGTGGTGGAACTGAACGGCAGGCTCAACAAGTGTTCCATCACGTCAGGTATATATCTTCATCATTCTGATTAATTGCACCAGAAATATATTTCAGAAATCTGGATGGTGCAGTTTGGTCCCTTAATTGAATTGTGTTTTTCTGTCTGATAATTCAGTCTGGATGCATCGTCCTGGCAACCTCTGCTGGCACATGGACCATGAGGAAGCCCACAGGAAGAACGTCGGTGGCAAAGTCTTTGGCTTCTTATACTGAATGCAAGTTTTGTGAAAGGAAAGTTGAATTGCTGTTGTGGGATGTTTATCTTATGTTGGATCTCGAGCCTAGTTAATTACCGGATGCACTTTGGTGGATCTTGATCCTATTTCAGCTGAATTACGCTTTTGCAACGTTGAATGCTATTTTGTGCCATTATTAGGCTGATCTTTCATGCCTGATTGCTAGGTGTGCTCGGCAAAGGAATGAAACGTTTGATTATGTTATCGAGTAGATCCTTTTCCGACGACGTCGTAGCTTGATGTTAAACGTTGCTTTTGTCCTTGAGTACAAGTAGCTACTGAAGTTGGAGCAGATGTTGATGTAGAGTAAGTCATTATTACAGGTAAATAAATTTGCCTGAAGTGAAGAATGGCCTCTCGCGCGCAATGCCTAAAGATTTACAGCAAATAAAGCTCGGAGTAGGGAGCGTTTGTGTGCAACAAACAAGAGCCTGGCTTTGACGCCAGTTTTGTGACCGGCAAATCTGCGGGTCGAAGGACGGGCCGGACGGCGCCAGCGGCACGACCTCGCCGCGCGCAGTGGCTGCCGGTGCCGGCAAAGTCCACCGTCTCGCCGGGCACCTCCTTCCACTCGAACGCCAAACGGCGGCATGATGTTGACCTCCCTGCTCCCCGTGAGGTCGACGTCCTCGCCGGGCAGGAACGCCGGTCCAGGCGGAAGCGCCTCACGTCCGGCTGCGGCTACACGTCGGCGTCCTTGGCCACATGGCGCCGAGCGTGGAGTTGAGCATGAGGTTTGGTGTGGCGAGAAGGCACGGTGAACCTGCCGAATGTGGCGGCGTCGGCGGGGATCCAGAGGCCGCCTTCGTCGGGGATTCCAAGGCCGAGCAGCGTCACATCGTCGTGCCCGCATCGGAGGGTGAAGAGCTCCTCCTGCCGGCGCCGGACGAGCATCTTCTTCTCCTGGGCTCCTGGCTACGGACGCCCTCGCCGAGCACATGCGGGCGAGCACGCGGAACATGGCCTCGCGCAGCAGCCCTTGTCGCGTCACGCCGGCGACGAGGCCCGACGCGACAGGTGGAGGACCGTGCCGGCGAGGTTGCGCCGGACGTGACGGTGTGCGCTGCAGGGCGCTGGAGAAGAGTCGACCCGGGCTTGGGCAGGTTCGCCGGCTACAGGTCGGCGAACGCGGCGCCGGACTGCAGCAGGACGCAGCTCGCCACGGCGCGGTCGGTAAGCAAGACGACGGGGTTGGGGAGGTGGTTGAGCGTGAACACCGGGCCGTACCAACACCGTGCGGAGCAGACGAGAAGCTAAAGCCCGTCCAGCCCATGACGAGCCACCAGTCCTTCGGTTCATCAAACTACACTTCCATGCTCTGTGTTCGGTGCACTGCTACTGCTAGTGCCTGTACTCCGCATTTCCTCTGCTAGGTGCAGTGCCAAAGTTGTGATATTCTGATGCAGTGCTAGAGTGTGGCCCAATCTGTTTCAGTCGGGCTTTCATTGCATCATCCAGTGAAGCCTAACGCCAAGGTGATTAATTGGAAGCTGGCGATGATTCAGTTCCTGGGCAGGCCGCGTGCAATGGCCGCTCGGCGTCTCCGGCCACCGCGCACGCTTCCGGAAAGCTGCGCCGGCATAGGCGGAGGGGGCTGCTGGCCGTGCACAATCGTCGGGGCGAGCAGGACAGAGGATGCGTACGTGCGGCGGCGGCGGCGCTAAGCTGAGGACGCACAACCATTCGCAATGGGCGCTCCGGCAGACATCTCTAAGACTGTAGTCGCGATCGTGATACAAATTAAGGGGCCTCTTTCTGTAACTGCTTGGGTCTCGAATATTTGCAGAAACGCCCTTGGCCCGCCCCGTCAGTCGCCGTCCGCCGGCCGGCTTCTCCATGACGTCGACCTCACGCCGCCTCTGCCGACGCCGTCTTCCGCTCCGGCTTGCCATCTCTCTCACTTGCGTCTCTCCATAAAGCTCTAGCGCCCGCCACGGCAATCTACGGAGCAGGCCGGGAGAGAGGCACGCGAGCCTGGGCACCGTGCCCGCCGCTCCGCGAGGGCTTCGGTACGGTCCCGACATGACGGCGGCGAGCAGCGTGCGATCACTGCGATGTCAGCGTCCTTGAGGCGCCTAATAATGGACAGCACCCCGCTTCTCACGTCCTCGGGAGACCGCTTCTACGACTACAAGATGCTGAAAATTTGAAACTGCCGATTGGATCTTTTTTGGGAACTCACTGTAAATATTTCTCATTCCACCTGTAAAAATGTTCCATCACCTCTGTCCTGTGCACGGGACCGTACAATGTGAAACGAAACCGGCCCGGTTTTTCCTCCGATCGTCGTATAAGTGCAAACACTGTTTGATTTTCAGAAAATGCAGAAACACACATGTAGTTCGAGATGGGTCTGAACCACATCTTTTGACGCCAAATAGAGATTTTTGCTATTTTACCTACCTATCCGCGGGTCTTCGGCAGAATGCCCGCGTGCCGTTGGGCTTTGACCGAATGCCCACGAAACGGTTCCCCACACCGGTAAAATGCACATGAATATGTTTTGAGACCAAACTGTGCCTATCTTCTTCTCCTTCCTCCGTTCCGGCCATAGTAGACAACGTGTCGAAAGTGTCGCTGGCTTGTACAGAGGCCGCGGCCTTGCTGCTGGCGGACTGCGAGCAAGCACACAGGCATGGAGCAAGCACAGAGGTCGCGGCCTTGCTGCTGGTGGACTGCCTCTTCACTGCCCTCGACCATCTCCTCCACGCTGCTGCCGAGCATGCCCTCGAGGGCCGCTAACACGCACGCGCCGCCACTTTTGCTCCGACTGCCGCTCCTCGTCGCCATCCCCGCCGTTCAGCAATGGAGAGAGAGGGGGAAAGGCCGCCCGGACAGCCGACGACGACCTCCGCGTACAGCGCCGCGCCTCACCCCTCTGCGCAGCCGACGAGCTCTCACAGCGCCGTGCCCCTCCGTGTAACCGACGAGCTTGCACTGTGCCGCGCACCCCGCGCAGCAGACGGCGACCTTGAGGACGCGCAGCCGCAGCGCGGACGATGCCCAAGCGCACGAGCTCGCCACGTGTTGCGACCGACGCGAGGCGCGAGGTGGCGTTGGCGGCGATGCAGGAGAGGCCAGAGTTGAGGGCGTGCCCTTCCAGTGCGCCCTTCTTGTGACGTGCTCGACGAGGCGCACCAGCTCGGCCACCAGCTCCGAGGAAGAAGAAGGGCAGTTTTGTCCCAAAAACAGGCCATGGACATTCCATCGGTTGTTGCTTCGGTTTTCTGGACATTCCATCAAAACCCATTTTTTGGTGGGCATTCCGGCGAAGCCTGCTCGTTTTGGTGGGCAAAATAGCAAAAATCTCCACCAAACATGATCTCAGTTCTCAGGTGTGGAGTTTGCAAAGTTTTAGTCCCTGTGACCAGAAGAAGAGTACAGAGTGGATTCATCAGGATCCAAGTATTTTTTTACCATGACCAAGTTTCTTTTCCTTTCCTTTCTTTTGCGCAAAAAACCATGGCAAAGTTTGTAGACAAACGAGCACCATTTGGAAGGGACTACTGAACATACCAATACAAACAAAACACACGTGAAGTTTTTGGTGACCAGTGTACCAAAATTAATCGACTCTGAGATGAATCTTACCAACATTAAATGTGATTTAACTTTTCCCTCCAGAATTCGTATTTGCAATTTTGATGAAAAAAGCAATTTCTTAAAATTTGAAACATAGACATATCCCTCTTTACGAATTCCAATCCGTAAGGGAATATGGGCCCGAATCTGACGGGCCATCGTTTTTACCCGTATACTGTAGTATACCTTTGGTGACCCAGCCCAACCCAGAACCGTTCGTCCCTGCTCACCAATTATTCCCCAAATTTGGTAGGTCTTGCTTCGCAGTTCGCACCCACCCATGGCACTCGCCGTCGGCGGCGCCGGCATCTCGCCGGACTGGACGCGGTTACCAGAAGACGTCCTCGTCACCGTGATGGGCGACCTCCACATCCGCGACCTCATCCGCGCGGGCGCCGTGTGCGCGCCCTGGCGCTCCGCGTGCGCTGCCTTCCGGCGCCTCCGCCTCCCGTCTCCACGGCAGCCTCCCTGCCTGCTCTACTACTCCCCAGACGACATGGGCGGCGCTGCTGCGCTGTACTGCCCCTCCACCAGCGCGAATTTCGGGATCCCCTTCCCGCAGCTCCGCGGCCTGTCGCCGATCGGGTCGGCGCTCGGGTGGCTGGTGGTCGCCGATGAGGTCGGCAACCTCCACCTCATGAACCCGCTCACTGGCGGCCGCCTCGCACTGCCGCCAATCACCACGCTGCGTGGCGCCGAGGAGGGCACCTCCTTCGACGAGGACGGCAACCTCGTGTACACCTTCCACCAAAAACCGGGGACCCCACCCGGCTGGCGTCCATCCGGGTGGGCGAGGCAGCGGACTGCACGTACGAGAGGGCGGTCCTCTCCGGCAGCCCTTCTTCCGCCGGAGGGTGCGTTGTCCTGCTCCTGCACTGGCCGCATGGTGCACTCTCCTACGCCAGGCCCGGCGATGAGCGGTGGACATGGATCACATGCCTTCCAAACCACAATTTTTACTGGAATGCGTCGTACAACGACAAGGATGGCTTGTTCTATCTGGTACACTTCGATGGCTCTATATACACATTGGACTTGAGTGGACCTTCGCCGGTGGCGAGGATGATAATCCCTGAACTGAAACTCGAGGGTGAGCCTTACAGGTACCTCATCCACGCTCCATGGGGCGAGCTCTTGCAAGCCCTGAGATTCAGGGAGGAGCACGAGCCACCCACTCTTGTCGAGTCTCCGACAGATGCAGGCTATAATCCATTGGTGGAACTCCGCACCGGTGAACTCCAGCTGTATAGGGTAGATAGCCATGGACAGAGGCTTGTGCAGCTGGAGCAAGGTTTACGAGATCATGCTCTTTTCCTGGGTTTCAATGAATCACTGTGCCTCCCAATCACAGAATTTCCTGGGCTGAAGCCAAACTGCGCCTACCTTATGGATGATTCACCTGAGTTCATGAATTACTGTAAACGGAACAAGAGAGAAATTGGTGTGTGGGACATTGGAAAACAGAGCCTGCAGAGCTTTTATGAAGCCTCAAATCCGAAGCTGCCATGGTTGAATTGGCCATCTCCCATTTGGATAACACCCTCCCTTTTGTAGAGGGAGGTGACTCTGAATAACACCATATCCCTTTTTGTAAGGGATGTGATTTAAACCTAGGCATCAGTTTGTACACCGCCGTTCCCCTATAGGGATGGGGTGCTGAAGCCAGGTACTCCCTCTACCAAACTGTGCCTATCTTATGGATGATTCACCTGAGTTCATGAATTACTGTAAATGGAACAAGAGAGAAATTGGTGTATGGGACATTGAGAAACAGAGGCTGCAGAGCTTTGATGAAGACTTAAATCTCAAGCTGCCATGGTTGAATTGGCCACCTCCCATTTGGATAACACCCTCCCATTTGTAGAGGGAGGTGATCTGAAATAACTCCATCCCTTTTTGTAAGGGATGTGATTTAAACCTAGGCATCAGTTTGTACACCGTCGTTCCTCTATAGGGACAGGATGCTGAAGCTTGGTACTCCGATTGATGTTGTATCTTGTCAATTTAAATTATGCTGTTTATAAAACTACACATATTCCATTGTTCATATTGTTTTTGAACCTGCGTCGGTTTTATCATTCATTTCACTTTGTTTCCTAGTATCAATTTTGTAATGACATCTTACTGCTATTTTGCATTCTAGAAGAGGTTAGACATATTTTATGGCTCTGTCGACACACTAGGAGATTGAAACTTGAAGGCTAGAGAAGAACATTTTTTCAAAAAGGGAGAAGTTAAACTGCAGTTAACTGAAATTTTGCTGCTGTTTGGAAATGTTTACTTGCAAGAGTTAACAATATGCTTTGAAATTTGTATACGATATGATACTGTAATGCCAAGTAAACTAGAGAAAATATCATACAGTTGACATTATGTTTATGTTCAGCAACCATGAAATGTTTAGCAGCAACGAATATAAAAGGGTTGTTCCAGTTTAGATGATGTTATAGCTGGGAAAGAGACATGTTTTATGGATAATTCCTATTTAAATTCTACCAGATTCATTAGCATGATTAGATTTAGTCAAAGCAATATGTTAGTCTGCTCCTTTTCTTAGTCTATTTTTTTTAGCAGCCCTCTCTTTTGCTCTATGTTTTTATTTCTTGAGGCAAACCTGATATATTGGTCTATTCCTTTCTAAAAGTTGATATGGCAAATGCAAATGAACATCCAAAATGAGCTTGGCAAGTTGTTTTGGTTCACGGTGCATAATCACGAAATCAGACAGGATTTACTAAAGATGAACTATTTCAACATGTTGTATTATAGATAATGAATTCACTACTATGGTCAACTAAATGTTTGAACTACTTCAACATTTCTGAGTAGAGATAATGAAGTGTGTCAGTATGGTCAACTACTCAGTTTTTCTGGGGCACCTCAAGGTGGCTGGATTTGCAGAGGTATCCATGTCACAAATGGTGGGCTGCTGTTATCATTTGCTTTTTGCTGATGATTCATGATTCTTTGGTATCTATGCAGGCAAAGGGGAATGGCGTTGTGATTGAATGATATTCTTTATTAAGGTAATACTGAATGGGGTAAAAAACAACAAATGCACACAAATATTTTATGATATCAATCTGAACTGTGATGATCATCCACAGCATTCTTCTATGGCTCTTTGAAAATATTTGTGGTTACTCGCTGCTCAAAGAAGGATATTTTTATGAGAAGTTTCAGCATCTTGCAAAATGAGTTTGTGAGCATGCTCATAGGTGAAGGGAGAATCTATGCTGTGTTGGTGTTGAAGATCTTTTCAAATCATTTGGGGCAGACAAATAATTGAAATGATGATTGTTGTTCTTGAGTAGATCTTTCTATTTTGATGTAGCATGTCTTTGGGGCTATGTCAGCAAAGATTGAGAGGTAAATAAGTTTGGTTGTGAACATCTGGCCTGCGTAAGAGAGGCAAATGCCTGTTGCTTGCTGAGATGAAAGAGTTCTCTCTTTAATGGAGCCACATTTGCACGCTGTGTTTGGTACCACTTCTATTGCCTGTAGTGTGTACTGTATTTCTGTTAGTAGGAGCAGTATTAAAGTTTTGATTCAGGAAAGGAGCTGACAGGCTGTTGCCCAAATTTGTGATGGAAATAATTTTTTAGCAATTGCTGGACAAATTGAGAAAGGTAGTGAAAGCAGTACCACATCTTTCTTGTTTCCAAGTTTAAGACAAACCTGTCTGAAGACGGCACCTTCTCTGAAAATGCTCTTCTTTTATTTGTTACCGGACTTTGGATGCTACTGAAAGTTGGAGCATCGATTTAGTATCTGGAAGACTGGAAGAACATCAGGCTTGATACCTGTTTCGGTCATGCTTTCATCACATCTTGATGGAAAGAAGGTGCGGCTGCCATTGAGGTGGCAAGTGGCAGTGATTGGAAGCTGGCTGCTCATTTGCCGGGCAGCCGCCTCTTGTTTGTGAGCTCGCTGAAAAATTCTGATTTCACTGTTTTTTCTCAAACACGTAGGAGAGCTGCGTATTTTTGTATTTAGAAAAGAGTGGTACAATGCGCTCCTCGCCTCCAAAGGGAGGTTAGAGGAGCGCACAATGTTTCATATTACATTATCACCTGATTTCACTGTAAGTTCCATCACCCTTGTCATGTGCACAGGACTGAAACATTATGAAACTAAAATTCCATGGTGCGAGCACCTGCAAGCCTTTCAGATTCAGGAAGGAGCACAAGCCGCCCACGCTTCTCAAGTTTCTGCCAGAACTTGAAGATTGTGATCCGTCAGTGGAACTCCGCACAGGTGAGCTGCAACTCTATAAGGTCGACAGTCACATAATTTTCTGGGCTCAAGCCAAACCATGCCTATGTTATGCATGATTCACCTGAATTTATGAATTACTATAAATAAAACAAGAGAGAAATTAGTGCATGGGATATTGAATGTCAGGCTTCAGAGCTTTGATGAAATCTCAAATCTCAGGTTGTCCTGGTTCAGTTGGCAACATATCATTTGGATGGAGGGAGGTGGTGCTGCAGCCTGGTATTGACATTGTGATATTGTTGTGTATTGTCAATTTAAATTATTGTTTATTATGATACATCGATTCCATTATTAATTTTGTTTATGAACCTCCATCATTTTTATTATTCATTTCATTTGTTTCCGAGTAACTTTTATCGTAGCGATGCCTTACTGCTATTTTGCATGCTAGCAGACTATATAAAGATGTTGGATATTTTTAACGGTCTATCAACACGCCAGGGGTTTGAAACTCAAATGTGAAAGCAGAACATCTACTTTTAAGCGAGAGACTAAATTGCAGTTAACTGAAAGTTAGCAATTTGGAAATCTTTATTTGTAATGAGTTAAGGATTTCTTAAATCTTGTGTATAAAGAGGAACAACAGACATAGATAGGTAATGGCAGTTACGAAGATGTTATAGCTGGAGCGGAAACTGGTTGTATGCATAATTGTACTTTTATTAGATCCATGAGCAGGATTGGGTTGGGTCAAAGCAATATGTTGGTCTGTTCCTTTTCTTACTATATTGCACTAAGGTTTTTTAGCAGCCCTCTCTTTCGCTTCATGTTATTCTTTCTTGAGGGATTTTTTTTCTTTTTTGGCTGAATCTTGAGGAAACCTGGGTAATATAAGGTTTTTTTTTTGTCCAAAATAATGGATATTCAAATGATACCCTTGAACAAAGGTTGCCTGCCCTGGACGATCATATTACTTCTCTCTTCTCGCATCGGACCATCTTTCCTCCCTTCTTTCACCATTGATCTTCTTATTTTTTTGCCCTTCGCCGTACTGTTGTCCGTTGTTGTTTCGTCTCACCTTCTTTATTAGTTTAGATACTCTTTTGTGAACCTTTTAATTCCTTTGGAAGAATCTTTCTCCCTTTTTGTTGTCTTTATCATTTATTACTGCCTCTTGTAGTAGCGAAGCTTGAATTAACGCCACGGTGGTGCGAGGTATATAAATGATGGGCTAAATATATGTGCAAATGCTCAAATTTAGGATTGTTAGTGCTGGAATTTTGTTTTACCCTGGTGCACTCTAGTTTAGTTCCCCGCATGTGATCAATTAATTAGCGGTCAAAAGACAAACAAAATTGTGGTGGTCGATTGCCATTGTGGAAAATTTTCTTTTTTTTTTGGTCAGTTGTAGTTTTCATGATTCACTCAGAGTGTTCATTGTTGGCGGTTGGCTTCATCGAGCATCGGTTCAGAATAGTGGGTAGTGTATGATTAACTCTTAGTGCCAATGACAGACACGTGCCTCAAACCAAAATCAGCATAGAAAGCTTCAAAAACTTTTTTAAAAAAACTTTTTGGCAGCGTAGATTCGGAAGATATTGAATCGGATGATCCGGAGGATGAACTTATTGCACAAACAAAAAATGATGGCCTATCGAGAGGCTTGTGATATACTGAATATGGTGTAAGCAAGTTGGTAGATCTACCAGTGCAATTCCATTTTCATTATTAATCAGGTGATTATATTGTAAGTACCGAAAACAACTATGCACAGTTTGTAGATCGCAATACTTCAATTTACATGGAACTGTATTTTGATTCCTTTACATTCTTTTGTATTTAATAATGGCAGTACCAGTCTTACCAGAGGACAAGTTTAAATGGTTTCAGTACATGCTAGTATGCCAGATAATGCATGTACAGTATAGTATACTCACAATCGAAGACCTGACAATAGTTTCACAAATAATGTTTAAAGGCCTGACAAACATACACCCCAATGGTAAAATGCTTACAAATGAAGGATATATCTGTCCAAGCAAATGATCAAAATGCAATAATCTAAAATTAAAGATATCAGGTGGGTAGCGGTTTCTCCAATTGACAGTCAAACGAAAACAAAAATAGACGTTCAGACAATGAAATTTATACCTGCTGCCATTTTACATTGCAGGCTCTTTAAAACACAATAGCTATAACATTGCGATCACTTTTCTTCCCCAATCACCATTACTTCATTTCCTACTGTGCAGACCCTTGATTTTCATCACCATATCTGTTCTTCAGTGTTGGAAGAGCGTTGGGAAGGCATCATGTGAATTGAAGTGTTAAATCTAACTAAATTTATTTGAATAGACATTCTTTGATTCAATATATATAAAAACAAACATTCCATTTTCACTCTTACTCCAAGAATGAGCAGATCTAGTTTCTTTTGTTTATGGCATCTGTGTGCGCTTGAGAATTTCCTCCTCCGTTCTCTCAACCAAGAAAGTTCTTCCCATGCATTTCCACCATATTAAGACTGACTCCAACAATGAGAAGGCAATTTCAAGAGGCAAGTCACGGTTTGCCTGGCTTATACATTCACTGCATAGGCATGCCTTCGGTGGTGGAGTGTCTCCAACAGAGCTTGCAGTTTGGAAAGGCAAATCGTAAGCACATGCGTTCGCCCACCATGCCGCAGCTCGCCCCACACCTGATCGCCAGAGCTGCTCGCCACCGAAGCCACGCGCCTCGCGTCGCCGATGCCGCTCGCCCAGCGCCCTGCCTCCGCGCTCGCCTGCGTGAGCTGGAGCGGCCCCTCCCGCGTGCCACAAGCTCGGCCGGCCCTGCGCTCCGTCCCCCATGCGCACCGCCTGCCGCGAGCTCTGCCAGCCCCGCGCTCCGTCCCCCGTGCGTGCCGTCTACGAGCACTGCCAGCGAGCTCCCATGCATCTCCACCATATTAAGAGAGGGATGGTATGATCCAAATTGGAGGTGGCCAGTTGAGCCATGGATGAGAAGATTGCACATCTCCAAGGCTCTCTAGTGTCTCTGTTTCAAAATTCCAGATTCCCACATCACGGCAACCATACATGTTGCCACATATTTCCTCCCAATTATCATATGTCAGGTATGCACAGTTGGGCTTCAACATGGGAAAATCCTTTGTTGAAACCATCATGGTAGAATTGAAACCAAGAAAAAGAGCATGCTCTTGCAAATCTGAGCAACACATCTTAACCAGCTTTTGATCATGAACATCAGCCCTGTTGATCTCTATTGCACTGGTGTACGACCCTGAGTACTTATCAACAAGGGCCTCTTCCGAATCCTCAGAGGGCAGATCCCTTAACCTACGCACCTGCAAGAAATCGCCCCATTGGGTCAAGACAATGGATTTAGAAGAACCCCCAGGTCCCACTGCCAGACTCCCGATATAATCTTCGTAGCCACCGGAGAAGGCCCGTTGAGATTCAGTGCAAATGTGGAGTCGTCTGCAGATAAAGCATAGAATAATCCATCCTCCTTGCTGTAGGCTGCTGCTAGGCACCCGGCGCTACGCAGGAACCTTTCGTCCGGTTCCTTCCATGTAATTCGAGTCCAGGTGTCCTCCCCAACACGGGCATAGGACATCTCCCCGCCGTGCCTGTGCAGGAGCAGGACGATGCATTGGGTACCCGCGGAAGGGCTGCAGGAGAGGTAGACCCGGTGGTAGAGGTAAAGCCGCAGCTCGAGCCGGGTGTAGATGTCCTTGGCACCAGGTGCCATCACGTCGTCACGGAGGTTGTACGCGGGGCGGCACTGATCGTCGTAGCAGTTCTCGACGAGGTGGAGCCCCGTTACTGGCGGGAGGTCCACCTGAGCGCCGGTGAGCGGATTGAGCGCCTGCAGGTTGGACTCCTCGTCGGCGGCGACGATCCAGCCGTGGCCCGAACCGAACACGTAGCGGCTGCGGAACGCAGGCCCCGGCAGGCGGACCTTGAAGGTCACGCCGGCGGAGGGACTATACATGGTGGCAGTGTCGGCGTCATCGCCGGCACATGAGTAGAGCAGACACGGGGACGCGTCCTTGATTGGGATGCGGACGGCGGAATAGGCGGCGTACCACGATGTGCAGACGGCCCCTGCGTGGAACATATCTGGGATATCCAGCAAGCGCATCACGATCGCCATCAGATCTTCAGGGAGGCCTGACCAATCCGGGAAGATGGCCGCCTCCATGGGCGGCGGCGGCGGCGGCATTGATTTGGGGAAAACCTAGTATGCGAGCAGAGGGGAATTGGGGAATTTTGGTGCTGGTGAAATCTCACATCGATTATGTAACGCCAGATTGGAGTGGGAACAAAGTCGGATTCGGTGAATCCGACTATAGAGTCAGATTATGCAACGTTTGGGCAGTTGGGCCTGATTGCTGCCTGCCGCGGCTCCGAAACAGAGTGCCACTCGCCGGTCGCTACTGCCACATCCAGAAATTTTAAAACAGAAAAACAGAGCAGCGCAGAGGAGAGCTTCCCGACTATTTATTGATGAATTGGTATGTGCCATGCTCATTGCAAGATTAAGTCATACTGCTTGATCACGTTATATATCTGATATTTGAAGCTTTATACAGTTTTTAATGAAGATATCAAACAATTAATGTTTCCCCCTATTAATAGATGGTTTCTCCAGGATATCACATTATCATGCATGCCGCTCATCACATGTAATTAGAAGTTGCCTAGCTTCATATGCCTTTGTTACTGCACCTCGGTATTCAAAGCCAACACATCCAAAATGAGGTTGGCAAGTTAGTTTTGGTTCACAGTGCATAATCACGAAATCAGACAGGATTTACTAAAGATGAACAACTTCGGCATGTTGCATTATGGATATATTGAATTCACTACTATGGTCAACTAAATGTTTGAACTACTTCAACGTTCCGAGCCGAGATAAAGTGTCAGTATGGTCAACAACTCTGTTTTTCTGGGGCACCTCAAGGTGGCTGGATTTACAGAGGTATCCATGTCACAAACGGTGAGCTGTTGTTATTATTTGCTTTTTGCTGATGATTCATGATTCTTTGGTATCTATGCAGGCAAAGGGGAATGGTGTTGTGAATGAACGATATTCTTTATTAAGGTAATATTGAATGGGGTAAAAAAACAACAAATGCACACAAATGTTTTATGTTTTGAGTCTGAACTGTGATGATCATTCTCATCATTCTTCTATGGCTCTTTGAATATCTGGGGTTACCCATTCACTGCTCAAAGAAGGATAATTTATGAGAAGTTTCAGCATCTTGCAAAATGAGTTTGGGAGCTGGCTCATGGTTGGTGGGAGAAGCTTATGGTGTGTTGGCGTTGAAGATCTTTTTGAATCATTTGGGGCAGACAAATAAATGAAAGGATGATTGTTGTTCTGGAGTAGATGTTGCTGATTTGATGGCATGTGTTGGGCATTGTGTCAGCAAAGACTGACAGGAAAATAAATTTGATTGTGAAAATCTGGTTCGCGTAAGAGGCAAATGCATGTTGGTTGCTGAGATGAAAGTTTTCATCTGACCGAGCCCCATTTTAAGACTGTGTTCCGTACCACTGCTATTGCCTGTACTGTGTACTGAATTTCTGTTACTAGGAGCAGTGTTAAAGTAGTGATTCAGGCAAGGAGCTCACAGTGTGTGGACCAAATTTGGTATGGAAAGTATTATTTTTGTAAGTGCTGGATAATTGAGAAGGTTGTGAAAGCAATACTATATCTTTCTTGTTCCCTAGTTTCAGAAAGACTTGTCTGGAGACTGATTGCCCTCTCTGAAAATGCTCTTCTTTTGTTTGTTGCCAGACTTCGGATGCTACTGAAAGTTGGAACAACGATTTAGTGCCTGAGGGACGGGAAGAGCATCAGGCTTGAAACTGTTATAGTTCATTCGAAAAAAAAAAACTGCTGTAGTTTGTTGCCGGACTTTGGATGGTATTGGAAGTTGGAAAAACAATTTAGTGCCTGGAAGACTAGCATCAGGCTTGAAACTGTTGAGCACTTGAGCCGTTGATTCCTGTTTCAGTCAGGCTTTTATCACACGTTGAAGGTGCGGCCACCTGTTAGAACCCGGCGCACTACGTAGGAAGTAGGCGTGTGAGACGGGAGGGCGAGGCTTGAACCCTCGCAAGTGAACGGGCGGCGTCGTCCTGACGGCCGGCGACGCACAAGGTAGATCACGAACACGGGGAGCTGTTGGAGCGCGAGAGATTGATCTCAATCTCCAGCTAACCTTTATTCAACATAATCAACCGACTTACATAGCCGGATACCTGATCGGATTACAATGCGAAACAAACTAACAAACTTCCTAACAACTTGGTAACTGAATCAACAATCCTACTCACTGAATTATTCCTTGGACCTCTGATCGCGGCGATGACGATACGTTGTCCCAACATAACACCACCAATGAGCGGAGGAGGCGAGAGGGCAGCCAATTGTTGTAATATGATCCAAATTCGGCCTTGCTAGGGACGCCTAGGAGGTGTGAGAGGTGGAGTCCTCCCACGTTACGGATCCTATTAGTTAGCCACCCATATATATACATCTTGTGTGTTGCAAGGGAAAGAGAGAGACTCATTGTAATTCCCCTGCGTTTTGTAAACTCTCCTCATATAGTGAAGATTGCCGGTTGGCGCCCGTGGTTTTTTCCCGCAAGGGTTTTCCACGTAAAAATCTGTGTCTCGTTTCGATCTTGTTTATGCATTATTTGCTAACAAGTGGTACCAGAGCCAGACACGAGATTGATTAAAAAAAAAAATTAGGGTTTAATCCCTGTTTGTAGCCGTCAGCTGCCGTCTTCGGTTCGAGAGCCGCCATCGCTTGCGCGATCTCCGTGGTGAGTCGAGTCGAAGTCTGTTTTATTTCCTCTCCGATCCGTCATTGCTGTCGTGTTCTTCCGTACCAGATTGGAGGGGCGTGATTTTTTTGTCCGATCCGAGTTGCTCCCTACTCGGCGAGTTCTCCTATTTCTGCTGCTGCTTCCGTGCCGTGCGTCAAGTACCGAGGTGGCCGTCAATCAGTCTGAAGTGCTAGGCACCCACCGGAGGCCAAGGGAGATTCCCGTGCGTGTTGGTCAAATTTGGCCTAAATTGCTACGCGTACACAGTTTGTGGTACACGGAGGCTGTTTTTTCGTTTCTTTGCTGCGTGTACACAGGAGGTGTACCAGGAGTCTGCAGTAATTGCTTCGTCCACACGAAGTTGTACCAGGGACACTGCAGATTGATTTTGTTGCTGATTTCTTCGATGGCTTCTCTCAAGTATGATGTTCCGCTGCTTGACCGTGATACACGGTTCACTCTTTGGCAAGTCAAGATGAGGGCAATATTAGCGCACACTGATTTGGATGATGCGCTTGATTCTTTCTCTAATAAGAAGCAAGAGACTTGGACCGATGAAGAAAAGCGTCGTGATCGTAAGGCTCTTTCACAAATTCATCTTCATTTATCTAATAATATTTTGCAAGAGGTTTTGGATCAGAAAACCGCTGCTGCTTTATGGCTCAAGCTGGAGTCGATCTGCATGTCCAAGGATCTAACCAGCAAGATGCATTTGAAGATGAAATTGTTTACTCACAAGTTGCAAGAGGGTAATTCATTGGCCTCTCATTTATCGATCTTCAAGGAGATTGTTTCGGACCTAGCGTCCATGGAGGTAAAATATGATGATGAGGATTTAGCTCTCATGCTTTTGTGTTCGTTGCCCCCGTCTTATTCAAATTTCGAGAGATACTATATTATACAGTCATGACACTCTTACTCGTTAATGAGGTTTATGATGCTTTGCATGCAAAAGAAAAGATGAAATTGATAGTGTCTCCTGAAGTTGCTGCCAATGATGATGGAGAAGGTTTGTCCGTCCGTGGTAGGACAGAGAAGAAGAAATTCAACAATGGGAGAGATAAAAGTTCGAGTGGTCATCGCGGTCGCTCTAAATCCAGAGGCAAAGATAAGTTCTGCAGATATTGTAAAGGGAATACTCATGATATTTCTGAATGTTATAAGCTGCAGAATAAGGAGAAGAGGAAAGCTGCTCAAAAGGCTAAATCTAATCCTAATGATGATGGTGCTGCTTCGTTGTTGCTACCGCTGATGATAGCAGTTCGATGGTGATGTTCTTGTTGCTTTTGCTGGATGTGCCAAAATTAATGAGGAATGGATTCTTGATTCTGCCTGCTCATTTCATATTTGCATTAATAGAGATTGGTTTTCCACTTATGAATCTGTCGATAGTGGAGGCTGCGTTCGATGGGTGATAACACTCCTCGCAAGGTAGTAGGCATGGGATCTGTTCGGATTAAGATGTCCGATGGTATTGTCGGGACATTGGCAGATGTGAGGCATGTTCCAACTATGACAAGAAATCTTATTTCTTTGAGTACTCTTGATCGCAAAGGGTATAAGTACTCCGCTAGAGGTGGAGTTATGAAGGTAACTAAAGGCTCTCTTGTTGTCATGAAAGGTGATTTATTGACTGCCAATTTATATCTTCTTCAAGGCACTACTGTTATTGGCAATGTTTCTGTTTCTACCAAGTCATTATCTGATTCTGATGTTACTAACCTTTGGCATATGCGTCTTGGGCATATGAGTGAGCTTGGTATGACAATTTTGAGCAAGAGAGGACTTCTTGATGGGCATAGCATCGAGTAAGCTGGATTTCTGTGAGCATTGTGTGTTTGGCAAACACAAGAGGGTGAAGTTCAACACTTCGGTTCATACTACTGAAGGTATTCTTGATTATGTGCATTCTGATTTATGGGGGCCTGCTCGTAAGACTTCTCTTGGAGGTGCTCGTTATATGTTGACAATTATTGATGATTATTCAAGAAAGGTATGGCCTTATTTCTTAAAGCATAAATCAGAAGCATTTTCTAAATTCAAAGAGTGGAAGATTATGGTGGAGAAACAAACTGATAGAAAGGTGAAGGTTCTTCGCACCGATAATGGGATGGAATTCTGTTCTCATGCTTTTAATTCATATTGTAAGTCTCAAGGCATTGTGAGACACCGCACCGTTGCTTATACACCTCAGCAAAATGGTGTGGCTGAGCGGATGAACAGGACTATCATCTCTAAGGCCCGTTGCATGTTGTCTAATGCTGGCCTGAGTAGGCGTTTTTGGGCTGAGGCTGCTTCCACTGCTTGTTTTTTGATTAATCGTTCTCCCTCTATTGCTATTGATAAGAAGACACCAATTGAGGTATGGTCCGGTTCTCCAGCAAATTATTCTGAATTGAGAATTTTTGGTTGTCCTGCTTATGCTCATGTTGATAATGGTAAATTGGAGCCTAGAGCTATTAAGTGCATTTTTCTTGGTTATCGTTCTGGTGTTAAAGGTTATAAATTGTGGGATCCTGAATCTAAAAAGGTCATTACTAGCAGAAGTGTTGTCTTTAATGAATCTGCTATGGCTACTAATGCTCCTGTTCGAGTTCGCAGACCTCTAGTGTGCAGGTGGAGCATGTTATTGATTCAGCACATACACCAGATACTGATACAGATGCACATATTGATGATGATTCATCTGTTATCCCACATTCTCCCGTTGTGCAGTCTCCACAACGTTCTATTGCAGCTGACAGGTCTAGGAGGCCTCATGTTCGACCCAAGAGGTTAATTGAGGAATGTAATATTGCTGCTTATGCTTTGAGTTGCGCGGAAGAGGTTGAAGGTACTGCTGAACCTTCTAATTATTCTGAGGCTATTACTTCTGCGGATTGCAACAATTGGGTTACCGCTATGCAAGATGAGATGGAGTCACTTGATAAGAATGGTACTTGGGATTTAGTGCCATTGCCTAAAGAGAAGAAGCCCGTTCGTTGCAAGTGGATTTTCAAGAGAAAAGAACCTATTTCTCCTAATGAAACAGCAAGGTATAAAGCAAGGTTGGTTGCTAAAGGCTATAGTCGGATTCCAGGTATTGACTATAATGATGTGTTTTCTCCTATTGTGAAACATAGCTCTATTCGCACTTTACTCAGTATTGTTGCTATGCATGATTATGAGCTTGAGCAATTAGATGTTAAAACTGTATTCTTACATGGAGGATTAGATAAAGATATTTATATGGATCAACCTGAAGGTTTTGCTATTCCTGGAAAAGAACACCTTGTCCGTAAGTTGAAGAAATCTCTTTATGGCTTGAAACAATCTCCTAGACAGTGGTATAAGAGATTTGACTCCTTTATGCTCTCTAAAGGCTTTAAGCGGTCTGATTATGATAGCTGTGTTTATTTAAAGATGGTTAATGGTTCAGCTATTTATTTGCTTCTCTATGTCGATGATATGTTGATTGCTGCAAAAGATAAGTCAGAAATAGCCAAGTTGAAATCACAATTGAGTAATGAATTTGAGATGAAGGATTTGGGTGCAGCAAAGAAAATTCTTGGTATGGAGATTATTAGAGAGAGACAGTCTGGCAAGTTATTTCTTAGTCGAAAGGGTATATTGAAAAGGTCCTTCGTCGTTTCAATATGCATAAAGCTAAACCAGATGAGTACTCCTATAGCTCCACATTTCAGATTATCTTCAGCTTTGTGTCCTGAGTCAGATAAAGATATTAAGTACATGTCTAGAGTTCCTTATAACAGCGCAGTTGGTTCTCTTATGTATGCTATGGTTTGCTCTCGTCCCGATTTGTCATATGCACTGAGTATTGTCAGTAGATACATGTCTAATCCTGGTAGAGGGCATTGGAAAGCAGTTCAATGGATTTTGAGATATTTGCGCGGTACTTCAAATGCTTGTTTGCAGTTTGGGAAATCTGGAGATGGAATTGTTGGTTATGTTGATTCAGATTATGCTGGTGATTTGGACAGAAGGAGATCTCTCACAGGTTATGTTTTCACCATTGGTGGTTGTGCTGTTAGTTGGAAAGCTTGTTTACAGTCTCATTGTTGCTTTATCAACTACTGAAGCTGAATATATGGCTATTTCTGAAGCTGGTAAGGAAGCTATTTGGCTTCGAGGTTTATATGCTGAGCTTTGTGGAGATGATTCTTGCACTACTATATTCTGTGATAGCCAGAGTGCTATTTACCTTACAAAAGATCAGATGTTCCATGACCGGACAAAGCATATTGATGTGAGGTATCATTTTATCCGAGATGTTGTTGCTCTTGGTGATATTAAAGTGTGCAAGATCAGTACGCATTTTAATCCTGCGGATATGATGACAAAGCCAGTTCCCACTGCTAAGTTTGAGTTATGCTCAAGCTTGGTTGGTGTTACAGTTTAAGTCCTAGTGACTTGTTGGCGCACGGTGCTATTTATTATTGAAGGGAGTTCATTGATGATCCTTCATTTGCTGCAAGATGGAATTTGTCTCAAGGTGGAGTTTGTTGTAATATGATCCAAATTCGGCCTTGCTAGGGACGCCTAGGAGGTGTGAGAGGTGGAGTCCTCCCACGTTACGGATCCTATTAGTTAGCCACCCATATATATACATCTTGTGTGTTGCAAGGGAAAGAGAGAGACTCATTGTAATTCCCCTGCGTTTTGTAAACTCTCCTCATATAGTGAAGATTGCCGGTTGGCGCCCGTGGTTTTTTCCCGCAAGGGTTTTCCACGTAAAAATCTGTGTCTCGTTTCGATCTTGTTTGTGCATTATTTGCTAACACCAATGAAGAAGGTGAACGGTGATTGGAATCTGGCTGCTCAATTCCCAGGAAGACACCTATTTGGGAGTTCACCGAAAAAATTTGAATCACCTGTACAATACAACATGGAACTCGGTTTTCCTCCCATCACCGTCGAAGTGAAACACTCGCTTGTTTTGTGGAAAATGCAGAAACATAAATGTTGTCCCGGGCATGGGTCAAACCGTTAGAACCATCTTCTCACTACTACTTGGGATGATCTTAGGTGGAAAGTTTGGAGTTGCAGATTTGCAGTCCATCTCAAAAGGGCAAGAATATTTTATTAACCTTGACAAAGTTCAAGACAAGGGTCATTAGGAATTTAGGATGCATGTGAGAAATGTTTAATGTGGTTTAACTTTTCCCTCCATGAGAACTCGAAATTCATTGTAAAATCAAAAACGAATTCGAATCACAAGGAGAATATGGGCCCGAACCCGACGCGACATGGATCCTTTATGACTTTGGCCCAGCCAACCCGGAACAGTCCGTTCTACTCACCGATTACGCATTTGGCTTGTCTTTGCTGTGCGCCGCCGCCACCCATGGCGCCTACCGTCGCCGGCGCCGACATCTCGCCGGATTGGACACACATACCGGAAGATGTCCTCGTCACCGTGATGGGCGGCCTCCGGATCCGCGACCTCATCCGCGCGGGCGCTGTCTCGCGCGCCATGGCGCTCTGCGTACGCCGCCTTCCGGCGCCTCCGCCTCTCGTCTCCGCGGCAGCCTCCCTGCCTGCTCTACTCCTGCGACGCCCCGGAAGCGACGCCGCCGCGCTGTACTGCCCCTCCACCGGCGCCAATTTCGGGATCCCTTTCCCGCAGCTCCGCCACCTGTCGCCGATTGGGTCGGCGCACGGGTGGCTGATCGTCACCGACGAGGTCAGCAATCTTCATCTCATGAATCCGCTCACCGGAGGCCGCGTCGCACCGCCTCCCATCACCACGCTTCGCGGAGTTGAGGACGGCACCTCCTTCGACGAGGACGGCAACCTCGCGTACAGCTTCCACGAGAACCCAGGGGATGCCACTCGGCTGATGCCTATCCCGGTGGGCGAGGCTGCGTACTGCACGTACGACCGGGCGGTCCTCTCCTGCGCCCCTCATCCGCCGGCGGGTGCGTCGTCCTCACTACTACGGAAAGAGCCAGCATTATCGGGGGCATTTTTCAGCAATAGCGGGCACACGGAAAAACGCTATTGCTGGGTGCCATCGCCGACGTCATCATGGGGCGACGCTATTACGATGACGAGACCCGCCTCACGAAGAGGTGTTTCCGTCTCCGGGATCATCATAGGTGACATCACGCGTTGTGATACCCGATATTACAACATACAAACATAAACATAGCACAATGAATATAAGTACAAGTCTCTTACATTCATCCCAAGTACAAATGTACATCGAGTCTCGAAAGCATCGAAGCTAATAAGTTTGGAAAAACAACTAAACAGCGGAAGCAAATAAGATACAATCGCTCTCTCGGCGATACATCACGGGCACTCGGCAGAGACGGATGTTCCTGCCCTAGAACATCTTACCGGCACATCAACTCCTCTATTCATCCGGGCCGCACCACTCCCAAGTGTAGTGGCCGTCACCCGAGTCTCCTCCTGCCGGACGTCATCGCCGACGTCGAAGTCCTGTCCCATGGGGTCCTCCGAAAACCACATGGAGCAAAGCCCCGAGCAACTAGAGCCCAGCAATCTTTCACCCTTACAGCAATCCATCGCTACATCGGTTTATCGGGCCCATAAACTCCAGTATGCAAAACGAGTACGTTCAAACTTATCCACATGGGCCGGACACGACGCGGTCCTTGTGTGCACGAGACGGGGCTACAACCTTGAAGACTCTTTCAGTCCTTCATTTTCCACCTAGTTGCCCGTCCGGCCTCCAATTTTCCATTCTCAACTTGATACTTAGCATCGTGTCCCAAAAATGTGATTGTCCTATCTACGAGTGGTCTCTCGTACCACTCGACGGATCATCGCCCTATTTAAGCAAGCATCTAGCGTAGGGTGATCGAATCAGGGTAATCAGGATCCTACTGCATGCTAGGGTTTTCATCACAACTCCTGTAGACCTAGTGCACAACACGAGACCTACAAACATAGTGATGAAAATAAAATACTTAAATTAAAAGGTTGTGCACCGGGGCTTGCCTTGAGCTTGACCCTGAGCAGCTAGGTCAACAACAGCAGCAGCTTACGGCGCCTCCTCGCCGGTTACCACGTTTACCACCGCAGCTACATGATGCAAAGGTGATATGTAAATTTTGATGAAAACATGACAATGAATATTTTACGGAATACGTGCGGATTTCATCAAATACATGTAATTCATGAGTATAAATTAACTTGGTGTCCAGCAGGGTGAAATTGATTTAAGGTGATTATCTAATTTATCTCCTTCATCAACTCCCATGAAGCATTTAAATCATTATCACATGTGCAAGAAGTTAATCCATTAATCCTAGAAAAACTAGGTAAAATAGCAATTAAATTGCTCCTGGTCCTTAGGCACATGATATAGATAATAATTACCTTAAGCTTCATAATTTGGGGCAATTATTTAATTAACTAAGCATTAAACTTAAGTCTCCTAAAAAGAATTTTGACCTAAATAAATTGTTCCTGAAAATGCCAACTGAATGCACCATAAAATAGTACATGTCTCCAGGAGTCCAACAAAATTTAGTTTGCAATTTTTGGAGGTCTAGAACTCTAGATATGATTTTTCTAAGTTTAATTGAATTTCAGAACTATTTACGAAAATGCCATTCGAGATTTAAATTTAAATCTCCGCGCTCGTGCCACACCGAGGACCACAGGGTTACGGATCCGTGTGTGGCTGTGGCCACATGGGATCCGGGCCGTGTGGCCCGCCCTATGGCCTCGCCGGCGCGCGGCCGGAGGCGGCGGCGCGACGGCCGGAGTGGCGGCCGTGGCCCGCGCGCAGCCCTGCAAGGGCCCAACGTGTACCGCACGACACGACGGACTCGTCGGAAAGATCCACGCGGCCGGAGGCTCACCGGAGGGGTGGCGCGACGGCGGGTGGCGGAGGGAGGTTGTCCGGTGGTGGCGCTCGTCACGGAGAAGGCACGGGAGAAGGGGCGGCTTGGCCGTGAAGCTTCATGGAAGCATGGGCTTCACCGGCACGCTCTCCGTTGAGGATGAGCTCGACCGTGGGTGGCCGTCGACGGGAGGTTGGCGGCGGCCGGAGCTTCGCGGTGGGGAGAAAACGGAATTCCGGTGACCTAGGGAGGCAAAGGAGGGAGGTTAGGATTTGAGGATGAGCTCCACCACCGTGCGCACCCACCGGAACACGATGGAGGGAGAGGGACTCACCGGAGAGGCAGCAATTCGGTCGCGGCGTCTACGGTGGCCGGAGTGAGCTCGTCGGAGATTTCTTTGGAATTAGGCCGATTTAGTTCACCATTGTTGGGGCTTTTGGCCGTGGAGCAAGTGGAGGTCGGGGCGGAGCTTTGGGGCGGAGCGGTTTGGCTCGGGGAAGTAGGGCGGCCGGGCGTCGAGCTTCAAGCTCGGGCGGCAATGGCTGCTCGGGGGAGTTCGGGAGAGAGAGAGAGAATGGAGAGGGAGTTCCGACCGGGTAGGGGACCTCCCCTTTGTCCCTCCGACTAGGTGGGGACGCGGCCGAGGGCGCTGTCCACGCGGCACCGGCGTACGGCCCGGTCGGGCGCGGGGCGCGGCCCCGGCTCGCCGACGAGGCGGGGCCCACGGCATATTCCCCTCGAGCATCTTTTCTTTTCCCCCAATTTCCAAACGTGGCCCAATTCAAATTTGAAAAATCAAATGCAAGGCCTTCCCAAGCTCAAAAATTAAAGGAGATAATTTTGGTGAAAAGTATAACTCTAGAAAGTGACATGCACGAAGAGTATACTCAAAAATCCTTTCTGGATTTATTCTGAAAATTCAGAGAAAAGGCTTAAATGCTAAGCTTGTCTGATTTATTTGGGGTATCAAACCTTGATGAAATCCAGTGGGGTTTTGTCATAGATTTTTCATTTGACATGCCCTACAACATATATTTTTGGTTGACCATACTTATGTTGTAGAAATTTGAATTGTAGTTCAAACCAAAGTGTTTTTGAATTTATTCGGTGCCCAAAACACTTTGCATGTCAATGATACTTCTTGGGTAGGTTAATCCAGCCTTGAGATTAGTTTTAAAAATGCTAACTCGAAAAAATTAGGACACGAAGTGTCACAGAGACCCCTGCAATAGCGGGCGCAGGTGACGTCATCGGAGGCAACGCTATTACGGATGGGGGTCACACGGTAATAGCGGCCGATGGTGACGTCACCTGTCGTCCGCTATTACTGTCCGCTATTATCTGGGTGAGCCGGTAATAGCGGGCCACCAATGACGTCACCGTGGGCCGCTATTACTCGGGCTGGCCAGCAATAGCGGTCGTTGTTGACGTCACCTGGGCCGTTATTACAGGTCTCCTGTAATATCGTCTCAAGGATGACGTCATGATGCCCGCTATTGAAAGCAACGAGTGTATAAATTCGTCCCCTTCCTCCCGACAGGAGCTCTGTTTCGCGAGCTCACGGACGAGCTGTCCGTACGGAGGGCGGAAAAAGCCAAAAAGAAGGGGGAAGGTTTTGAACCTGTTTTTTGGAAGGATATTGTTCTAGGAGGTAAATCCATACCGTGCCATGTATTTTTTTTGTGTTTAACCATAGTTTTAGTCTCTTTTTTTATGGTTACTTTTTCTAGGGTTTGGATCTATTTTTTTACCTATAAATGGCATGGTTAGTAGTCCTCATGCATATCATAGGGTGTTTAGTACTTAAACTTATCCTTTCCATACAATATGTAGGCTTTTATATGTAGGGATCTAGTTTTGGATCTAGACCTAGTTTGGGATCCATCTTTTATTCATAAATCTTTTTTTAACAGTAATTTATGTAGAGATTTTATTATTAACTTTTAAATAACACGTAACTATAGTATGTAATATTCTTGTGTAACTACTTTTGCTTTTTAGCATATAATTCCATTTTGACTTAGTTTTTAATTATTATTCATTTCTTTATTTGATACATGTCTCGTAGAAAGATGGAAGATCGATCTTGGATGTACACTGGTGGGGGTGGTGATGCTGTTGTATATTTCCAAAGGTCACGGGTTTCGTTGAAGAAGCGAAACGACACGCAAGAAGAAGGGGTACACAATATATCTATTGTCCTTGTACCCGTTGCAAGAATATGTTTATGTTTGAGACACCTGAGACTATTCGTGAGCACTTGTTGGAGAAAGGATTTATCAAGGACTACTATATCTGGATAAAACACGGCGAAATAGGACCTCATGCACAAGGTGACCACGTTGAAGAGATGATAAGAGAAAGAGCTTACCACGACGAGCGTAGGGTGAGGGGTGAAAGTAGCATAGAATATGCAACGACATCAGGTCCCATGGATGGTCCGGAACTTGTCAAAGAAAGCGAGGACTTTGACGGCGGTCTCGATGTGGAAGAATTGTTGATGCACATTAACAACGAGAACCTGGTCCAAAAGAAAAGGCGAGCTTTGGATAACTTGGATGCATTGGAGAAGGCGTCAAAGGAGTTTCAGTACGAGGAATCCAAGGGGTGTCATAAGGATTGCACGGTCTTGCAGACAGTGCTAGAGCTTGTCACACTTAAGACTAAGAATGGGTGGTCGACACAAGCTTCAACCAACTTTTGGAGCTGTTAGCTAAAATTTAACCAAAACCAAACTCTTTGCCCACCAACACATACAATGCAAAGAAAGTGTTGGCACCGTTGACCCTAGGCGTACGGAAAATACACGCTTGTCCAAACCACTCGCATATTGTACCGTAAAGAGCATGCCAATAAGACTAGATGTCCAACGTGCAACGCCCGTCGATACAAAACTAATGATGGAACTGATGATACGGACATCATGGATAAGTCCGAAGTTGAAAGAAAGCTGGCCGAAGAGGAAGAAAACCAATACCGATCGTGTTCCTCATGATGTGCAGGAAGATGTGGTTGATGAAAGAAAAGTACCAGCCCTTGTGATGTGGTACCTTCCGATAATCGATCGTTTGAAGCGTCTTTTTGCCAACAGTAGAGACACTAAACTCATGACATGGCACGATGATGTTGACGGGCGCAAGAAGGATGGGATGATTCGTCACCCTGCTGACGCTCGACAGTGGAAGAACTTCGACATTAACCATCCTGATTTTGCGTTAGAAAAGAGGAATCTAAGAATGGTCTTAAGTACAGATGGAATGAATCCTTTCGGAGAGATGACAAACCCGCACAGATACTTGGCCGGTGATTTGTTGCTTCTACAATATTCCTTCATGGTTGTGCCACAAGAGGAAGTACCTTCTACTAACTACACCGATTTCTGGTCCGAAACAAACTGGAATTGATATTGATGTCTTTCTTGAACCACCGATGGAAGACATGAAGCTATTATGGGAACAAGGGGTGAAGGTTTATGATGCGTACGGACAGGGAAGAGTTCACCCCGCACGCCATCTTTCTTTGCACCGTCGGTGATAACCCGGCACGCTCGGATCTCAATGGGCGGATCGGAGGGAAGACAACATGTTCAACATGTGTGGACCAGACTGCATCGTTGTACCTTCCTTTCTCGCGTAAGTTGGTGTATGTAAAACATCGAAGATGGTTAGCAAAAAGGCACCAATATCGTCAAAAGACAGATGAATTTGATGGAACAGTTGAGACAGAGTTGACCCCTAAACTTCGAGACGGTCAATTTGTTTTCGAAATGGTGAGAAATATCAAATATACCTATGGGAAAAAGAAGAAGGGAAAGAAAGGAAACATTGCCGATACGGGCGTGCCGTTTAAAAAACAATCGATCTTTCATCGGTATTTAAGTTATTGGAAAGAATTGGAGATCGCCCATGCCACGGACCCTATTTATGTCGGAAAGGGTGTCTTTGACAATTGCAATGGCACTTTTATGGACATTCCCGGTAAGACAAAGGATGGATCTGCGGGCACGAAGAGACCTAGAGAAGTTAAATATAAAGCATGGGCTTCACCCTAAGCCAAGAGACAATGCGAAGTATTATCTTCCACCAGCTTGTTGGAACCTAACCATCGAGGAGAAAACGGCATTTTGCAAGTGTCCGTGGGGGATAAAAGTCCCTACAGGTTTCTGTTCAAACATAAAGAAGCTCGTATCAATGAGTGACTTGAAGATAAGTGGCTACAACACACATGAGTGTCATATGATGCTTACGCTGTTTCTCGTAGATCACAATGAGGGTTGTTAAGCAACCTCATATCAAGTTAGCTATCATCCGGATGTGTCATTTTTAGAATTCTATATCTAAGAAGGTGATAAGCCTTCTTGAGCTTGACACGATACGTAAAGAGATGATAGAGACAATGTGCCAACTAGAGATGTGTATGCCACTTGTCTTTCTTTGATTTGATGGAGCACTACATGATTCACTTAGCTGATCGGATTGCTGTTCTTGGCCCCGCTTACTTGCATCATATGTTTCCGTATGAGCGCTTTATGTCCATTATGAAGGGACATGTTCGCAACCGGGCTTACCCCGAGGGTTCCATGATAGAGGGATATACGATCGAAGAGGTTCTTGAGTTTTACAATGATTACAATCAAGATGGAAAAACAATTGGTCTACCGAAATCATGCCATGAAGGAAGAATTTTCGGTCAAGGAACCACAGGAAAGAAAACATATAACAACGAGAACTATCAATTGGTGAGTCAAGCACATTTCAGCCTTCTGCAGCAGTTACAACTTGTTGAGCCATACATCCAAGCAACACTTAGAGCAACTACGTGCAGAAAATGAAAATTGCACTCGACGATCTGGATCATGAGAGAGCACAAAAAAACTTTTACAGGGTGGTTGAAGGATCAAAACATTCCAATTGGTGAAACAAGGGATGAAAAGACAATGCATCTATTGGCTAGAGGTCCACAACGAGTTAGTTACAACATGGCAAGGCTATGATATTAATGGTTTTACATTTTACACTAGAGAAAAGGACAGGAAGAGTCGAATCAAAATAGTGGTATTAGTGTAACAGACACAGGACAACACCTTGAAAGAGAACACCTATTATGGGTATATTGAAGAAATTTGGGAACTCACCTATGGGACTATCGTACGGATACCCATATTTAAGTGTCAATGGGTCAAGCATCCGCAAGGTGTTGAGGTAGATGAATATGGCTTCACTCTCGTTTTCCTCAATAATGTAGGCCACAAAGATGATCCTTGGGTACTCCCGAATGTGTTGCACAAGTGTTTTATGTAGTCGAGCCCGAGCATGAAAAGAAGCATATTGTTCTCTCCAGGAAACAAAGAATTATTGGACTTCAAAATGTAAAAGATCCAGAAGAGCACAACCAGTTTGACGAGGTCTCCTCTTTGCGGACATGAAAAAGTTAAAACTCATTCAAACACAGCTCAGCTTATACATCAATGGCACCATACATGCGTGTCGATGACGATAAACGCAACGGAAAGTTGGTTAATGACTCGATATATCGTATTGTGGTGTAATGTCTAATTAGTATTTGTGACATATCATGGAATTTTAATTAAATACAATTTGTATTTTATTATCCACTTTATTGATATATTCATATAATATATGTGGGCCATGACTTAATTAAGATTGTTGGTTACTCTAATTAAAAAATTATTATGTAATTTAAATTTTTTATCCACTTTTATTCATATTAATATAATATTTTAGTTAATCTTCTCATTATATTGATATGCATATAATCATATTATTATTATTTTTAAAATTTATTTTCGTACTATGTGTTCCTTATTAATTTTCTTTTTAATTATATATTTATTTAGTCTTATCATTATTCGGAAATTAAAAAAATTGGTATTTGTGACATATCATGGAATTTTAACTAAATGCATTTCGAATTTTATTATCCACTTTATTGATATATTCATATAATATATGTGGGCCATGACTTAATTAAGATTGTTGGTTATTCTAATTAAAAAATTATTATGTAATTTAAAATTTTTTATCCACTTTTGTTCATATTAATATAATATTTTATTTAATCTTCTCATTATATTGATATGCATATAATCATATTTTTATTATTTTTTAAATTTATTTTCTTACTATGTGTTCCTTATTAATTTTCTTATTAATTATTTTTTAGTTTATTTTTATTGTTTTTAATTTATTTTCTTACTTAATTTCCTTATCACTTTTACTTACTTAATTTATGTTCTTACTATGTGTTCCTTATTATATTTTCTTTTTAATTATATATTTTATTTAATCTTCTCATTATATTGATATACATATAACCACATTTTTATTGTATTTCTAATTTATTTTCTTACTATGTGTTCCGTATTAATTTTTGTTATTATTTATATATTTTATTTAATCTTCCCATAATTCGAAAATTAAAAAAAATTTTGGAACCCGCTACTAATGGACCACCATTACTAAAGCAAGCCCATCACCGGGTTCCAACCGGTTCATAAGTGGCCCAACTTCACGGCCCGTGGACCAACAAAGCCCATCAAATCAAACAGGCCACAAACAAGCAGCCCAACAAGTTCTAGAGACGTTCGATTGGCTCGGCGCGGCGCGCCTTATAAACAGAGGCTACGCGCCTCGATCGGGCGATGTGGTACTAAACCACATCCGCTCGGGCGGGTGTAGCTCTGTAATCGCGGCGGCTGACGTCGACGACCCGCTATTAAAGGCTGGACCGACCTAACTAAATTAAATTAATTCTGAGTTATTAAAAATAAGTTAAAAAATCAGAATAATTAAAAAATATTTCAAAATAAATAAAAATAAACTAAAAAATAATTCAAAATAAATGAAAACAATTCAGAATAATAAAAAAATAAAACAAAATAAATGAAAATAATTCAGAATAATTCCAATAAATGAAAATAATTCAAAATAAATAACAATAAACTAATGGAATTCAAAAGGCCCAAAAAATAATAAAGTAGTTAAAAATAATTAAAATCATAAAAAATTAAAAAGTAAAAATACTAAAATCTAGAAAATTAAAATTTAAAAATAATTTAAATTTTTTTTAATATTTTGATTCATAATAACTCAAATGAATTCATAATAACTCAAATGAATTCCAAAACCACCGGCCCCTAGCTCATGCACTCGTTTGTCGGGATAAGTCTCTTTTCTTCTTTTGATTCGTATTTAATTTTTCAAACTTGTTTATATTAGTCAAATATTGTCCAAATTGAGCGATTTTTTTTCTAAAATTTTCTAAAATTCATACCTATCACATAGGAGAGTTATTTTTCTAAAGTTAATATTATTTTCTTTACGTACCTATGTACGAAATCATGGTCCAAGTTTAACATTTATTTAAACATTTTTATTTTGAAAATCGTTGTGAATTTTACAGCAATTTTTTGTTTGAATGCCTAACGTGTTCTAATACACACTTGTTATTTTTTGTTTTTTTTTGAAAAGTAGAAAAATGTTAGGAGTTGAACCAACAAGAATTTACGTATGAAACTCATTTCACTTAGGACTACATGTCCCATTTGAATATGTTTTTTCATATAAATGTTTTAAAAAATATATAAAAAATATATTTAGGTTGGAATGGTGTTGAAATAGTGTCATGCCAAAAATGAGGTCAAAATAACTTGTACTTTGTAAAAATAAAATGGTCAAATTAATTGCACAACTAACGTTTCTTTTGTTTTTTTCTAGGTGTAGTTTTCTTATTAGTTTGGAACTAATATTTGACATACACAACTTATATGAAAATTACAAACTACTGTAAATTTTTTAGATTTATTTGAAATATTTAATTCATGTTAAACTCATAAAAGTCATCTCCTAGTTTAAATATATTAGTGAAATAATATGATAAAAAATAAATAAAAAATATATTTGTGCTTGAAAACAATGGAAACAATTTCATGCCAAATTTCAGATCAAAAATCAATATAGCGTAGAAAATAAAAATGTAAGAAATTAAAGAAAAATGACATTCATCCGTGCCGACGTCATCCGAGCGATATTACGAGCTCCGATGACGTCGACTGTCCGATATTATAGGGTAGCCTCGTAATATCGGGCGGTGCTGATGTCAGCGAGTGCTCGATATTATAGGCTTCGCCTATAAATAGCGGGCGTCCCCTTTCGGGACTTAGCCTCGAACCCTAGCCGCCGTCGTCGTCGCCGCCGTGCCCCGTCGCCGTCGCCGGCGTGCTCGAGATCCACGAGCGCCGCCGTCCTCCATACCTCCTCGAGCTCGAGCGCCGCCGCGCAGCCTCTCGTGGGCTCCACGCGCCTCGCCTTGAACCCTAGTCGCCGTCGCCGTCGCCGCCGTCTCCGTCCTCGAGCCGACCGGCCGCCGCCGCCTCCTCGAGCTCGTCTACGCCCTCCTCCATCCTCGAGCTCGCTCTCCTCGAGCTCGCCCCCCCTCAACACCGCCTCCGTCCTCGAGCCGACCGGCCGCCGCCGCCTCCTCGAGCTCGTCTGCGCCCTCCTCCATCCTCGAGCTCGCCGCCCCCTCAACGCCGCCTCCGTCCTCGAGCCGACCGGCCGCCGCCGCCTCCCGGAGCTCACCGGCCGCCGCCGCTTCCGCGAGCTCGCCGGCCCTCCCCGAACGCCGCCTCCCTCGTCAAGCCGACCGGCCGCCTCCGCCTCCTCGAGCTCGTTGGCGCCCTCCTCCATCCTCGAGCCCTCCCTGGTATGCCCCCTCCCCTTGTTCCCCTCCTCTTCCCCCTTCCCGATGGTGAGGCCTTGACCTCCTCGTCGGCCCTCCCTGGTACGCCCGCCCCCTACCCTTCCCCCTCTCCCCCTCCCCTTCCCCCTCTCCCCTCCCCCTCCCCGAAGGTGAGGTGTCCTTCCTCATCGGCCTCGCTCCGCACCGGCCCTGCTCCGCCTTGTTAGGTTAACTATGCTCCGATGAAATATTCATATATGCTATGCTCTGATTTCTGAAATTGTACAATCGTGAATGATATATGATGATATTTGTTGCATCCGGCTTGAGTTAGCTTCCATGTTACATAAGCATGGTGTTCTAATGTTTTTAGATGACACACTCGTGCATAGATGGTGACAGTGCTGATTTCAGTCTTGATTTTAGGATGATTTAAGTTACAAGAAAATTCTCTTTTTGGGTGACAGTGCACATTTCAGTCAAATATAATCAAACAGAGGGCATATAGTGCTCACTTTTTGATGCGGTGGCCCTCAGTAGATAGACTAATTCTTGGAGTGCCGGATACTAAATGCAAAGCAAATTTATCATTGTATTCTGCTGATTCTGATGAAGTACATTTCAATATTGATTGTATTGTAATAAAATTGATTTTAAACAGCTGACATTTCTACTCAATGTGGCCTTCTCAATTTTAGTTCCTTTTTTATTGTGAATGTGACTGATGTTTTCCTTGTTCATTTTGTTAGTTTTTTTTATTATCTGTGACATAATTTTTTGTTTTAACTAAAATGTTTCCACCAATTTGTGCTAGATTATTTTAATTCAATTTAATCGTATGCTTTTATACTATTCTGGATTTCGATTATTACAAGGTTTTATATCTGAATTGCTTTAAAGCTGTCATTTGCCTGTTGACATTCTAGTATTACTTAGTAGATTGCTGCTTTTGTTATGGTTACCAAGTTTTGGATGGGTGATTAGGGACTGGCATGTCATCGGTTGCAATCTAGTTATTTTGTTTGTTGGGCAAGCTCGCTAAATGCTAAATGAGTTTCCGAGTCATGTTTTTGCTATCTCGCTTCACTTATTTTGGGACGGAGGGAGTAAAATAGATGGTGACAGATGCTGATTTCGCTTGCTTAATGTTGAACATGTTCTACCTCTGGTAGCCCTACTTTTTATCGAACATGTTCGAGTGCCATTTATCAAACATGTTCGGTGCTATATTTTGCCCGGTAACCCTGCTATATTCTGCTAGCTGGTAGCCTGCTATTTGTGATCAAATATGATAATTGTGCTTGCCACATACGACTGCTTGCGGTCATGCCTGCTTACTTGTTTCCTAATTCAGTCACATATGACTGTTTTTTTCTCCTCATTGAATTCTGTTGATCGATGATTGATGATTGATGATATATTGAGGCAATGTAGACCGTAAGAATATATATAACTGCCTATGTTGCACCTATTCTTCCTCTATATTTTCATAAGCCCTCAATTTCCTCTCTTTTCTCCTCTTCCTCTCTTTCATGGCTAGACCACTTTTTTAAAATAAAAACTATTTTCTCTTCTCTTTTTTCCCCTTTCTTTCCTCTCTTTTCTCCTCTATTTCCTCTCTTTTCTCCTCTCTTCCTCTCTTTCATGGCTAGACCACCTTTTTAAAATAAAAACTATTTTCTCTTCTCTCTTCTCTACTCTCTTCTCTTTTCTCCTCTATTTCCTCTCTTTCCTCTCTTTTATCCTATCTTTACTCTCTCTCTCTCTGTCTCTCTCCTTGGTCTAGCCATGCTCGATGATGAAAGCGGGCAAAGTGAGATGAGCGTGGCAGTATGGACCGCATCCTCGGATGTTGTAAACAAGTTGCCATACGAGTCGATGAACTTAATGATAGCGTTGGATGGCCGTTTATTCGGCAACCCGCACCGAGAGCATCTTTCCGGCAGATGATGACTTTTAATAGGAGACGAGGTAGATGGGGTGGAAGAATGTAGAATGTAGGGTGTGTTTCATTAGGAAGGTTGGTACAATAAAATGCAAGACATACCGCAACTCGTACGACCTGGGGTAGACATGGTCGGATGCTTGGGTATTCTCCGGATTATCTTTGTGATGTGTGTGGCACATTATATTTGATTTTCCGGAGGATATCCAAGTATCCCGACCTATCTATCCCGAGGTCGTATAAATTGTGGTATGCATTGCATAGTGTGCACCTGCCTTTCTTATGAAACTGTTCTACATTGTATGTCCTTCTATCTCGTCTACCTCCTCTACTATATGATTCCGATGCTATCCCTTCTTTCTTTTTTTTTCTTTTAATTGTCTGCCAATAATTGATGGCCTTTTTAAATAGTGAGAGCCGTTATTTGACGGCCTTTTTAAACACTTTTGTAGCGATATTCTTTCGTGTTATCAACGTAAAGAAGCTTAACAATATGCGTATCTATTTTTTTTCTTTTAGCAAGCTTAACAATGGATCAAGGCAAAGAAGCTGAACTTGTTCAGAGCCCCGTGTCGGCGCATGAATCGAGAGAACGGTTCCGATCATTCAACATCATTTGAGAAACCTTCTCCTCTCGAGATTCCTTGCGGTAAAAGGCAACGGGTTGAGCAACCTGATCCCGATTACAACCCAAACGATGACGTAGATGATGAGGTATCGCATCGTCAAAATCATATTTCATGGACAATAATTATTATTTAATTAAAACGTCCTCTAACTATATTTTCAATAGGTTGTTGAAACACGTCGTAGTGCTCGACGTTTATTTCTTGAAGATGCTCCTCCAACATCGTCGGAGGCCGCTGCTGCAACAGCGTCCACTATAGAAAGACGGAACAAAGGGCAAAGAAATACAAACAAGCTGCATACTGCCGTTCAAGCTATTACGGCAATAGACAAGGATGGGGCTCCAGTTGAGCCTCAAGGCGTTAACGCGAACCGGCGCAATGATTGATTAGTCCGAACCGCAATCAACATTAAGTACGACAGCTGGCTTGACGTGCCGACCAGATGAAAAGGACACGTTATGGGAGAACTTGAGTAGAACCTACATTTTTCCACCCGAAGTCTCCGAGTGGGCCAAAAATGCTACTCCGAAAACCATGGGGAGGTGCCTAAGGACATTCAGGACAACCCTTAATACGAAGTTTGTCCATAAAGGTCTCACACCGTTCCGAAGTACGGTTTTATCACTCCTAATGATTGGAACTCGTTCGTCGAGAAAGTCTCCTCCGACGATGCTAAAAAGAAGAGCGAGATTTTCCAAAGCTTGAGTAGAAAGAACAAGTTGCGTCCTAATCTGGGACCAGGAGGATACAAGGCTAAAGTAAAGAAATGGAGGAGTATGGAAGAACAACGCCGACAAGCTGGAATCCCGGACCCGTTAGAAGGATGCGGTGAACGAACCCAAAATTGGGTGCTTGGGTGTTCAAAATCCACTGCCGATGGGCAGCTGGTGCCGAAAAGCTCGGGGTTACCGAAGTCTTGCAAAAAGCAAAGCAAGTAGCCGCCCAACAGAAGGAAGGTACTCTCAATCCACGGACGGATGAGTTGATCTGTTGCCATCGGGGTCGTACAAGAGGGGTCTCTTCACCGGCACGATTGAAAGAAGTGTCGTCTGCTGCCACGAGTGAAGAATGTAGTAGGTGCGGGCCACGAGAGCAACAGGGTATCGATCATGAATGGTGGGTAAAAAACTTCTACGAATTCATGAAGAATAATCCTCAAGCTGTCATGCAACCTATCGTGGTACCGGAATTTTAACTCAACATTGACAACCCAAGTCCGTATGCTCGGCCTCCAAGCGATCATGGCTCCGCGCCTGATGCCACCAGGTACCCTGTGGATGACATCACGGAGAATACACCTTGTGAGCTGCACATGACGCTCGGCAAGAGAGGGAAGACCGTCAAGGTAGCGAGAGGGCATTGCGATCCACGGACGTACATTTAACGATGAACCAATTCCGCAGGAGTGTGCGAGAGTCCAAGTTATCAAGGTTCAGGACAACTATCTTGCTTGCGTCCTTGATTATCCACAGGAGGATGATGGTATTGAGACACTCGAGGATGCGATTAATCATATCATCCTTTGGCTTCGACGCGAGATTATCGTTCTTGTAGAGCATTCTTCGCCTGCACCTACGCCTCCTCCTACTCAAGAAGCATCGGTTGACCCCGAGATTTCTTTTGAGCCACTACCTTCACCTCGGCCTTCTCCGACGCATGACGACCGGATCCCTCCGGAACATGGCTTCTCCACGCCGCCTCGTCCGGATGTTGGGAATGAGGCAGCTCTCCTTCGAACAACATCGACTGCGGCTCCGGCGACACCACGTGACAAAGGGGCTAGGGCGATTCGTAGCTCGTCCACCCCGCCTAATAACAGTGAACCTTTGATCGAGCCTGTTCCACCTCCGCCTCCGAGGAAGGAGTTATCTAGCACGGAAAAAGTAAGTACACTTTTGTAGTACTTATGAATTCACGACTATGTATGTCACACCCCTATCCCGAAAGATAGTTAAGTGTGGTACGGATCGCTTTGGGAGATGATTGACGAAGCAACCATACATAGCATCACATTAACAAATATACACGATTTGCAAGGTTACATAATTAAGTCTTGATTACAACATAGAGTTCGAATAAAAGATACATTAGGTTCGAAATTAAGTCTTACATAGCCATGATCTTTGTTCGAAATTAAAGTGCGGAAGCGAAATACATAACTCGACGATACATAGATGACTTAAATGAACCATGTCGGCCTAGGCCACGGCTCACTCATCATGGGTCGGAGAGCTAGGGACCCATTCAATGGTCCACTCTTTGGGTTCTTCTCCATCCCAAACCACCTTACCACAACAATCACAAAACCCGGCTTGCGGAAAACCTGTAAATCAACATGTAGTGGCAAAGCCCGAGTATCTAACATACTCCGCAAGTCTTACCCGTCAAATTGGTCATTTAAGACCGACTCCTAGATGCATGGGGCTTGACCGGTTTAACTTGGCCTTTTTGCATAAATAGCACCTATGCTAATTAGGTAGGCAATTTTATTACTTAGCCAAATTAATAGGGTGGTTGCATAAAAGAAACTTTAGTGAGCATGCTAACAATACAAGAGTTTGTAATACAATTTAATATCAATATAAAACAGCAAGCTATTTAATCTCTTTCCATTACTACACATTGCAAGCTGCTCGAATCAAGTGGTACTCATTAACCGAGAGGAAACGGCGATAATTATCGAATTATTAATCCTGCAGGAAAGAACCCAAATGCACGACATACGCATCATTTAAGAACACGTATGGCCACCGTTCGCGAGTTCATCATAAAGTAAAACACGGGGCCACCGAACCCGAGTACACGTCCCCCTTGCGACCGTCAACAACGCGCCCAAGGCTTAACCCATGTACTCTCTAATGGTCCTCAACCCGTGCAACCACCGTGCCATACACATCACCTCCGGGTCGGTGAGACATCCGGCTCACTTTACAACTTACAAGCTACGTAGGTTTACCAATCCCCATAAGAAAGGTATGCAAGTGGTACACAACTCAAACTTGTTCGTGGAGCCACAATGGGGTGTTCTCAATTTTAACCAAATTCATCATGTTCACATTTAATCATAAGCCATGAGTGAGATCCCCAATCTATCGTTGACTCCATAAACATAGCATAGCAATTCTAACGAGGATATGACACATAAGTGACATAGGACATATAGGAATTTATGCATGTGGATTTCCAATCAACGCCTAAGAACTTAAATGCACATTCATCATCCTTAATAGAGTGATAAAGGAAGACATTTCAAAATAATAGGAATGCACCGGGGCTTGCCTTGAGAGTGATCGAAGTTAGCACTAGCCTCACAAGTGTTGAGCGTAGCAACCGTGTCTTCCGGCGGAATCAATTCGACGTCGTCACCTATAAGATGAAATGCGATGCATAAGTGGCATGGATACAAGGTCGATGATGATGGTGATGCATGTGTGCTATTTTTGTAAAGACGCATATGAATATGTTAATCAAAAGTTTTGTTTGCTCAAACCCTAGCAATCGTAAACATGCCTCTTGTTTTCTTTTAAGGAAATCAATTACACGAACAAGCATAACCCTACTAATACATGAACAATGGCTTGATTGCATAGACATGAGTGCTGTGGTGCTTGCAGGTTTAGCACTAACATTTTAGCAAGTTTTTTTTTAACATACAAAACGAAGAGACCTAGGCTTAAGTGTTTAACATCACATGCAATGACGATTCCATTTTTAACAAGAACTCGGTCCCAAAATTAATACATGTGTGAAGTATGTGAAACCTTTTTACCAATCCTGCCATGAAGTGCTAGGGAACATGGAGAACAGTGGAAATCACATAAACATGAAGAATTGCAATTTTGGGGAACATTAAACCCATTAACATGTGCTGAAATTACCCTTTTATGGAAATAGATCTAGAGTTTGCAAGAATAATTATTTAACATGCTCGAAAATTAACATGGACTTTTCTACACATACACAGTGCTAAGAGAAAATTAATTACCAAGTTTCATGCAAAAATAATTTACACAGCATGTGCTGAAATTACCCTTTTATGGAAATAGATCTAGAGTTTGCAAGAATAATTATTTAACATGCTCGAAAATTAACATGGATTTTTCTACACATACACAGTGCTAAGAGGAAATTAATTACCAAGTTTCATGCAAAAATAATTTACACAGATTTAATTAAAAATTAAATACAGAGAATTCAAGAAATGCAATAACTTGAAAAATATGAAATGAAATGCAGATCTTTCAGTGCCAGAAATTCAAGTATGTTTATGTGAAGGTCTTGGCCAAGTGGCATTATTGTTGGATTTATATTTTTAAAGTTATGGCTTAGTTAAGTTTTCAGGGGTTGACTTTTGTTATTTTTGTAAAAATATGAAAATGACCAGATCTGATGAGTTCATGTTACTTTTATGAAAGTACAGGTCTTCTAGTTTCCAAAACATTATAGTTTGTAATTTTTGGACATTTCAAACGCGAGATATGAATTTTTCAAACTTGAATGAAGTTCGGATCTATTTACGGATTTGCCACCGAGCAATTTAAAAAGGGGGGTGGCGCACGCGCTCCGGCGGGCGGCGGCCGGCGCCGGCGAGCTCGCCCGCGGCGGCGCTACGGGGCAGCTCATGCTCCGACCCTTGGGGAAAACGGTACGCGTGCGATGGGGAGCTCCCTGGTGCGGTCCACGGGGGCCCGTGACGCCCGGAGACGGGCCGCGGCGAGCGGCGGAGCACCGCGGAGCTTCGGTGGCGGTGCGCGTGCAGCTCGAGGGACGAGAGAGGGAGAGGTTTGGCCGGAGAGCAGCACCTGCTGATGGGGAAGGGCGGCGTGGGGTCGCGCGGTGGAGGGGACGACCGGAGGTGGGGGCTCGTCGTGGGGGCGACGGGGCAGGGCGACGACGGCGGCTCCTCTTGACAAATTCCGGCGATGTACTGCACGGGACGGGCAGGGAGGTTAGGGAAAGAACCGCTGGGGCCTTGCGCACCCACCGACACGGGTAGAGGGGGAAGAAAGCTTGCCTAGACGGAGCAATCGCGAGCTGCGGCCATGGCGGTCGGACCGGGCGGCGGCGGCGTTTTGCTCTCGTTCTCGCGCCGAGGAGGCCGAGGGGGTGAGCTGCTGGCACTGGGGAATGCAGAGGAGAGTGGGCAAGTGGTTTGGAGTGAAAGGAGCGATGAGGACTTGGCATTCGTGCCGGATTTTAGAGGAGAAAGGGAGGGGCGGCCATAGGTGTGGGCGGCGGCGGGGAGGAGTAACTCCGGCGCCCTACCGTTGGCCGGCGGGTACAAAATTGGTTGGGGAGGTGGCCAGGAGGGACGTGGCGATGGGACTGGGCGGGAGCACGCGCGGGCGGCGCCCGGGCTGGCCGGTCCGGCGGTCCGGCCGCCATTGCCCAGTGGGCAACAGTGTCCGGAGGTCAAATTCGAATTTTTAAATCTGTGGTTTGAAGATTTGAGTAAAATACGTACTTTCGGTGCTCTGAATATAGAAATAAAAATACGTGGAGCTCCAGCATGATGTGCTCGAATTTCTATCTTTGAGTTTGAAGTTCTAATCTTGCCTCCAAAAATTCATACAGAATTCACAAACAACAGTGTTTCAGAATTGAATTTGAATTTTTGGGCATTTAAAACTTTGTTCAAAAATTTTATAAAAATGTTGTAAATTCATCTTTTTACATGAGAAATCCAGTGGTGCAAAAATATTGTTGTAGTGTTTTTATAATTTTTGCACTTCTCTTATGGGTTGGGTTAGGGCTAGGGTTTAGTTTGGGTTTTTCCTTTTTCTCTTTTTATTTTTCTTCTTTTCCTTTGGGTGATTATCATTAGCGCTTGATTAGTGATGTGATTAGGGTAGTAATTACGTACTTAACCTTAATCGTGACACGGGATGTCACAATGTATACGGTTACTCGATATATTAACGACTTGGCATGCGATCGCAACATGGCATAAAGGCGTGGCGGCAGCATATAGGAGCGAGAATAAGGAAGTGGTCCCACATGTTCTCGTTCCGCCTCCTGGCGTCCCGGAAGGAGGTTGGGATCTCACACGAGAAGACTTCCCTACCTATAAGCATGACATGCCACTACTACCAGCAGATGTATTGAAAAAGAAGCCATGGATATTTAAGTACTTTCATCCATGGTACTTAAATGCATGTAGTAAGGGTGTCCAAGTTATCGCGGCAAGGATCCCTGGAGAGGTTTTTGGACAAGAGGGATATTTTGACTTAAATGTGCCTTTTGAGGAGATCCATGCTCTGTACCGTCTCCAACGCATGGATGCCACTCTCGTTACCATCTGGTGCCTGTATGTGTTTTCCACCTTTATTATATTTCCAAGCAAATGGTACATGAATTCAACTGATTACCCTTTTTCATCGCTCAGAATGTGTCATCACTCCGGTGCCTCAAATGAAGTCGGATATCTAAACCCAACCGCCATTAGCCAAAGCGCTATGAATCCAAAGATCACCGATAATCATCCCCTGTTGGTCGGAAAGAAGGTGGCCAAGGCCAGAAGGCAACAAGTACATGTTCAAGCGGTTAAGGATGCAAGGAGATGTATAGCAACCTACATTGGGAGACGCATGTACGATTAGAAAGAGAGACGATGCGTTATGGCTCCATATAACTTTGAGTAAGTTTTCGTAAGCTGCTACTTCTTGTGCAAATCATTATTTCAATTAAATAATAACATAATGACATATTTTATAGTGACCATTGGATTGCTTTCATGATACATCCGAAACTCGCGGGAGTTTGGGTGTTTGACTCTTTGGATTATGATCCTAAGAGGTATAAGGATTTCATGGACACCCTTAATAGGTAATTTCAGATATTCAATGAACTATTATTTTTTATAGATTGCATTATGCTCGTTGCTCATTTGCTTTTTTATAGTGCCTATAAATACTATCTCGAGCTTGGTGGTGACCCTCATCCCAAACGGACCAACCTTGGATACAAAACGCATTATCCGGTACTATTATCTCATATCATGGTCATTTCTTTTATTCAATTAATTAATGTCTCTATTTGTAAAGTAACTTAACCATTTTCTTGTTTTGTAAAGTGTTCAAAACAGCGTCCTGGGACCGTGACCTGTGGCTACTATGTGTGCAAATACATAAGCGTCGGAAACGGGGAATATACTACATTCCCTACGGAAGAACCGGCCCCATGGAAAGATGTAAGTATTTAGTGTGTATTTTCTTGCATTAGTATATTAGTTTTATATTACTTAACAAACATGTATTAATTCCATAATTTATTTGTGGCAGCAACGCTATGAAAAGCCAAAAACAGGTTCCTACTTAGAAGAAAGCACGCTCGAGCTCATTGCAGCCAAACTCCTCCGCTTCATGATTCGTGAGTTTTGTAATGAAAGAGGCAGGTATTTTGATCCTCTAAGTGATATTGCAATGCATGAAGACTTGTATAGCTACAGCGGTCAAAAGGGCCACCAAGATGCAATTGTGCAAAATTCAAAGACAGAGGAGCAGAGATTGAAGGCACTAGAGCCGAAGTGGCCGGATAAATTGTAATTTTGTTGTGTTTTGATGGATGAATACTATGTATTAGAAACATGATGTATATGTATGTGGATATTGTGAAATGAATGACAACTATGTTGTATGTACATATAAATGCTTTAATGATTATTTCTATGGTCTTGCGTATATAGTGTGAATGTATTTTCAGTTCTGTAAAAATATTTAAATTTGTCACCTGGAAAATAAAATAAATAGCAATAATTGTTTCAGTTCGGAAAATACTAGTAATATCGGACAAGATGATGTCACTAGACGATATTGCTGTCTAGGCCAACAAAATCGGGCAGATGACATCATCGTGCACGATATTGGCAAAACCACTGCAAAATCGGGCACGGTGATGTCATCTGCCCGGTTATTGAAGGGTCACACAGCAATATCGGCCTTCGTGATGTCATCTGGCCGCTATTGTAGAGTGACCCTTCAATAGTGGCCAGGCTGATGTCAGCTGCCCGCTATTGAAGGGTCTCCTGCAATAGCGGGCGTATGACATCACCGTGCCCGCTATTGAAGGGTTCCCTGCAATAGCGGGCGCCCATGGGCGCTATTGCTGATCGGTCCCTGCAATAACGTGTGCGTAATAGCGTCCGGAATGGCCGCTATTACAGGGCCAAAACGCCCGCTATTGCAGGGCTCTTTTCCAGTAGTGCCTGCTCCTGCACTCGCCGAATTCCGTGCTGTCGTACGCCAGGACCGGTGACGAGCGGTGGATGTGGATCCCTCCTGGTGATGGTGTCACGGGCCTCCGGCGGCGCAACTTATACTGTAATGTGGCGTACAACGACAAGGACGGCTTGTTCTACATTGTGCACTTCTACGATTCTATATACACGTTGGACCTGAATGGTCCTTCGCCGGTGGTGAGGATGATAATCCCTGAACTGATGCTCGGGGGTCAGCCTTACATGTACCTCATTCATGCTCCATGGGGCGAACTGTTGCAAGCGTGGAGGTTCAGGGAGGTGCATGAGCCACCCACACTTGTGTTTCCACCAGATGTTGACGATTATGATCCATCAGTGGAATTCCGCACCGGTGAGCTACAACTCTATAGGATCGACAGCCATGGACAGAGGCTTGTGAAGCTGGAAGGTTTGAAAGATCATGCTGTGTTCCTGGGTTTCAATGAATCGTTGTGCCTTCCAGTCACAGAATTTCCTGGGCTCAAGACAAACTGCGCTTATATTATGGATGATTCACCTGATTTTATGAATTACAGTAGACGGAACAAGAGGGAAATTGGTGTATGGGACATTGAGAGACAGAGCCTGCAGAGCTTTGATGAAGCCTCTAATCTGAAGCTGCCCTGGTTGAATTGGCCATCTCCCATTTGGATAACACCCTCCCTTTTGTAGATGGAGGTGATTCTGAATAACATCATCCCTTTTTGTAAGGGATGTGATCCAAATCTAGGCATCAGTTATACTTATACCACCGTCCCTCTTATAGGGAGGTGATGCTGAATCCTGGTAGTAGGATTGCGATGTTGTTGTATCTTGTCCATTTAAATTATTGGTTATAAAACTGCACCGATTCCATTATTATTTTGTTTGTGAACCTGCATCAGTTTTATTTTCCATTACACTTTGTTTCATGGCAATGCTTTTCTATTATGTCTAATTGCTATTTTACTTGGTAGCAGAGTTTATGATAACGTCGGATATGTTTTAAGGCTCTGTCAACACACCAGGGGATTTGTAAGTTAAAGGCCAGAGCAGAACAATTATTTTTGAGGGAGATGTTAAACTGCACTTAACTGAAATTCAGTGCTTCTTTGGAAATCTTTACTTGCAGGGCTAACAAAATTTCTTTAAAATCTGTATACGAAAAACAAGATACTGATATGAAACTGTAATGCCAAGTAAACTACAGAAAAGATCAGATAACTGATCTTATTTTCAGCTACCTCAAAATGTTTAGCAGCAGCAAACATGAAAAGGTTGTGCGAGTTAAGATGATGGTTATAGGCTTATAGCTGGAGAAGGAACATGTCTGGATAATTCCTATTTAACTTCTATTAGATCCATCTGCATGGTTAGATTTGGTCAAAACAATATGCTAGTCTGCCCCCATTCCCTAGGCTTATGGTTTATAATTTTTAGCAGTCCTCTCTTTTGCTTCATGTTATTATTTCTTGAGGGAAACCCAGTATATCGGTATAGTCCTTTCTAACAATTATATAGAAAATGCAAATGAAGATCTAAAATGGGCATGGCAAGTTGTTTTGGTTCCTATAGTGCATAATCATTAAAACAGACAGGATTTACTAAAGATGAACTACTTCCTATGTCGTAGTACAGATAATGAATTCACTACTACGGTCAACCAAATGCTTGAACTACTTCAACGGTCAACCAAATGATTGAACTACTTCAACATTTTAGAGTAGAGATGATGAAGTGTGTCACTACGGTCACTATACTCTGTTTTTCTCGGGCACTTCTCTTTTCAAAATTGTTATCATTTGCATTTTGCTGATGAGATTCATGTTTGTTTGGTACTATCCAGTTATAGGGAATTGTGTTTTGATTGAATGATATTTTTTATAGAGGTAATAATGGATGGGGTATGCAGCACATACGTACAAAAGTTTTATGATTTAAGTCTGAACTGTGATGATCGTTCACAGCATATGGCTCTTTGAATATTTGGGGTTACCCACTGCTCAAGGAAGGATATTTTTAGAAGTTTCAGCATCTTGTGAAGTGAGTTTGGGAGTATGCTCAGGGTTGGAGGGAGAAGCTGTAACGACCCGATTTTCACCGGATAGTGAAAACCGTGCCTCGTACCTCTATGTCACTCCCAGGAGTGTGACACGTACATCCAATACAGTTAACATCATAAAAACCATAAGATAGGATAAATGCAAGGTAATATAATAGAATCTCCAAAGTACATCATCATAATTCAGTGCTCAAATCTCATGGATACAAAACACGCGGCACGCAGGCCACGAGAGAACATGAAGGAAACTAGCGGAAGCGTCTCACATGAAGATCGGCGGTGAAGACCCAAAGCCCACAAGCACTCGTATGTAGGCGAGAACGTCACTCCTCTCCGGCGGCTCCGTCGGTAGGTACAGCGGGATCCTCCGAGTCAGCGTCTCGAAAAACATAGTGGGGAAAGCCGTGAGTACTACGCGTACTCAACAAGCCGCAACTACCTAGCAACAATATATGCATGTTGGGATATTTCAACGAAAGGCAAGGGCTAGCACCTAAAGCAATTAATCCTCAAGTCTATGTGATTCACATTTTTATTATTAGTCAAATTTTATAAGTGGCCTTGCAGGAATCAACACATTCCTGCAAGGGTCAAATTTTATGTCCAGCACACCTCCACTGGACCACAGCTCGAAGCCGGAAGTAAAACCTATCGGAGGGGAGAAGTAGTAAATGCTAATCAAGCATGTCGCTCAATGGTGTTGCCCCCTTACCCGAGGGCTAGGCTATACGTATAGATTATATATCTCTGCAGAGAGTAAGCAACTGTACCCACGTGAAGAGGTACTATAACTACAACCACCGTCGTGGCTAAAGCACAGCAACACTCACAAGATCAATAAACAAAGAATCGGCCGGCAGGCGCCCGTCCCTCAGGTCCGGGATCCCCAACCACAACGTAGAAAAGGGTCCTGAAGGTGTGAAAGGTCTACCACGGGCCAGGTAGGGTATCCTCTACTCATGGGTCGAGACACAAGCTCCAAAAACCCACTAACACTAACTCTACTCCACGGCGGGCCCACCGGTCCTCCGCTAAGCGTCTCAATCCAGCTCGCCCATACGGGTCACGTGGTAAGCTAGTATACCAAAGAGCGAGCAACCAGGAACCGGTCCTTATGCTGCCGGGGCGAGTCACCATCCCTCTCCTCAACAACGGTCTCATCAACGGTCTCACCACAACAGGGGCCCCATAACCCAAGGCCCCTACACAAGCTGCGCCCGCAACGGGCGCTCTCCAAACAGAGACTCCCCAAAAGTCTCCCAGCACCTAACCACCTACACTCGCCCCCGCAAAAGTCCTACAGGGTATCTAGTACAGAAACTCGACACCTAAGAAACACCTACAATTTATTTTACACAAAAACATGTATGGTCATCATGGGGTTCAATTAAGCAACTAAGCAGATTCTAAGCATGCGAGTAACAGTAGAACAACCTATGGCAAACAGTGGCAAGGGTAGCATAGTATGGCATAGGTAACTACAAGTGCATGTAACCATTTATCATGCATGGATCATTTTAATGCAATTGCTAAATAGGAGCAAGAGTGGTTAAGGATTGCGGCTTGCCTGCGAAACGCCGGTCCCACGCCGGGTCGGGGTACTCGTATGGCTGCTCGGCGGGAACTCCTCAAACTGCGGCACGGGCGGAAACTCCTCGTAGCTCTCCGGCGGACGGAACGTACGAAACGGGTTAGGCACGCAAAACGAGGAAAGTACGAGAGCGACGAAACGGACGATGGAATTTACGACACTAGAACATAGCTAACAACTACACTAACGCGTAGATCTCGTCGCTACGAACCCAACGCAACTGACCGCGTATTTTTCCGACGCTCCACTAAAAAGATATGAATTTCCGACGGAAAAAGGAATTATCGAAAATCCCGGAAATTGGAAAAGGAAAAACCAGGGAATATTCCCCCGGAATATTCTTTTGGAATATTCCGCCGGTCCACACTATGCTGTGGACCGGGCCCACATTTTTCTCACTGCCATTGGTCCACATGGACCGCGTCCACGCAGCAAAGGGGAAGAACACCCGATGGACCGGGCCCCGCCCGCGGGCCCCATGGGTGACGTCGGCATGACGTCACCCCACCGAGACGGGCGGCGCCGCCACCACAGGAGCGCAGGCTCGCCGGGATCGAGGCACACCGGCGCTACGGCTCGCCGGTGGCCAAACGGCGAGCATCACAACGCCCACCGCGGTCCCGCGCACCGACCAGGGCCCCACCACGAGCACCGGCTCGCCATGAGGCGGCGGCGCAGCGGGGAAGCTCCCTAGGCTACACTAACTCGCACGATAGCTACGCCAAACGTTCGCTCGAGTGCTGCGGTAGCACGAGCAACACACCACGACCCAAAGGGGCCACCGGAGCGCCGCCGGCGGCGAGGAAGGCGGCGGCGGAAGACCGAGCTCGACGCGCGCACGGAAAACAAGCCCTAAAAATCTAGCTAACGAGCGCGTGAGCAGCAACGGACCCGGGCGAAGCCACGCAGCTCATCAAAGGAGCATGAGCTCGACGGAAACCTCGAGCTCACCGGCGCCCATGGCGCTCGGTGGCGGACCACGGTGGAGACCCCCAAATCAAAGCCAATCCCGAGGGGAAAGAAGGGGAATCGAGGCGCGGGCTTACCGGGATGCTCGAGGGGACCTCGAACGGGGCGGAGGGGGCTTGACGACGACGAACGCGGCAGAGATGCGACGGCGGACGGGGAACGGCGGGCGGCGTGCGATGGTGATCACGCGCGATAGCGTTCCGGGCTACAAGGGCACGATGAGGACGGGGTGAGCGCCAAGCAAGAGAGCAACCGGAGGGAAAGAGGGAACGGCCCATGGGCTCACCGGGGAGGCATCAACGGCGACGAGCGACGGTGGAGAAGGCGGCGGCTCCAAACTCGTCTCGCTCCGTTCGTCCTCCGTCCCGCACGAAACGCACCGTGGTGAGCACCAACGGGACGGGGGCGAGACGCCGAGCGGATGACGAGCGACCGGAGCGCAACGGCGAAGCTCACCTCGAGGCGGGATGATGGCGGTGCTAGGGTTTGGGGAGGCGCGGCGCGGGGTTTAAATGGCGGAGAGGGAGAACGAGGCGGCGGACGGTCCGCTAGAGTCCGGGCGGACTTGGCCGGACGCGGGGCCGGGTGACGCGATGGCCGGCGCTAGGCGACGAGCGTCCGACGTGGAGCTCACGGGCGCCGCGCGCGTACGGGCGAGGTGGGGTAGAGAAACAGGAGCGCTTCGGGCTGGTCGGGCCGGTCGGGCTGGTTGGGCCGCGTGTGAGGAAAGAAAGAAGAAGGGAAGGGAGTGGGCCGCCGCGGAGAAGAGGGAAAAAGAGAAGGGGAGCTGGGCCTTGGTGGGAAAAATCGGCCCGCGCGCGAAACTTGGTTTGATTCCTTTTCCAAATTTTTCCTTTTTTCCAAATCCAACCAAACTCTTCCAAAATCAAATTTAAATACGCCGGAAATTTGAATTAAACATTCCACTTTATTATTTCAAGACACGAGGCTGTTACGGACTCCCCCTTACAAGAATCTCGTCCTCGAGATTTCACTCCTCATCCTCGAACAAGTGAGGGAAGTCCTTCCTCAAGTTGTCCTCCATCTCCCATGTGGCCTCACGCTCGGTGTGGTTACTCCACGGAACCTTACAGAAATGGATCCTGCAACTCCTCGTCTCCTTGTAGGCCCTATCCAAGATCCTCACGGGGTACTCCAAGTACTCCACACTATAAGAGACTTGTTAATCTGTGATGGAAATAAATCATCACGAATCACCAAAAAACCATCATAATGTTGTGGCTGTGACAATTTTCGACAACGTCATGTATTGAGCATCACGGATTAAAGCCGCTGACGTTTCCTCGATTCCCCTCTTTTACAATTTGTTTTACCCCTTAATAATAAAAATAAAAATTTAGGGAAAAAGGAGGCACCGAGTTCGAACCGGTAACCACCTCTTGGTAAGAAATGATCTTTACCATTGCACCAATGTAGACCTTTCATTTAGAATACATCTTGCAACTTATTTATTTTTAAATACCATGGAGAAAATTATTAGTATAAGAGACTTGCACACTTGGAGAAAGTAAAAAAAATGAGCATAAGAAAATTACACGGGGATGTTCAAGGCTCCTTTGCTGCTGGCAAAGGCAGACACTAAACAAGACATTAGACAGGGCTATTTCCCAAGAGCTCGACAGGCTCACATTCCTTACACTACAGCAGGCCACAACAGATATAACAAAGGAATGATGCACCAAGATGAAAGATGTCCCAATCTTATGATTCACTATTCAGTACAATGAAAAAAATCAACTATCATGTTCAAGATTTCAACATCGTCGCTATCATTGAAGGACTTGAAAATTTGACAGAAGGTGGGGGGCATCTGATCTCCTCCAGGGTACTGTCCATACATATAAAACTTAGAGCACAAAGCCGAAGCTGCAACTTTTGAATTGTTATTCATCATCACTGTCAACCTCCATTGTAGCACCAAATTCATCGTCGCTGCAGTACTCCAAAAGTGTGTCATCTTCTTCTTCGTCACCATCACTAAGTTGTGCTTCTGGGATTTTTTCCTTCATGAACCGAGCAATATCAGCAGCTTCAAACATAATGCCTTGATCATCATCTCTATTCAAAGGCTGGTTAGATGTACTGCTTGCAACAGTTGCTCGTGTACCATCCTCTTCAAAGCACTCATCCTCTTGATATGCAGGAGCATTATAGTTTACAGAGTCTATTTCCCTCACATTGAAAAGATGCCTATGCTCAAATGTTTGGACAACTTGCCAACTCTTTCCTAACTTGGTGTCCGGTAAATAGAAGACTTTCTTGGCCTGAGGAGCCAAAATAAAGCAATCATTCTTGTACCATAGACTTTGAATATTGATGCTTTTGAAAAATCCATCATATTTCAGTTCAGTCCTCTTCCCATCTAGCTTAAACCAGTCATATTTAAACAATACAACTGTCCTCCCATCCTCTGGATACTCGTAACTCAATTATCTCTTTCACGGTTCCGAAAAAATCAATGAACTCACCATTATGTGTGCCCTGTGACATTACTCCACAATTTTGTGTTATCTTGTTGCTGTCACGATCAACGGTGTTGAACCGCACACCATTGACTATGCATGAGGAGTATTTCTTCACTCTGCTATCGGGACCACATGCCAAGGTAAAGAGATCACCATCTATCTCTTCTTGATCATTATATTTCAACATCATAATCTATCACAAGCAAAACACAAATATCATAATCTATACTAAAAATATGGCTATATCTAAAATAGTGGGGGAGTAAACTAACATGGTTCCTGAGCCAAGCCCGGAATCCTAGCCGAAGTGTTTTTTCAATATTAGCCGCCCCATCTCTCTCTAGTTCTTCTCTGAACATTCTGCAACAAAAAAAACATCAACATTAGTTACCATTTGTACACAATACAGATCTGTCATAAAGAAGTATATAAAATATAATGATCAGAACTTACGTAACATATTTCTCAACTTGAGAACAGTTGTTCAGCGCATACCACACCATTTGGTCAAACTTTTCATCATATGTTTGATCAGGCACCGAGTTAAAATGAACTCCATGCCCAAAAACGTCTACACCATATTCTTCTTCATTAGAAAAACCTTTATTTCTTGGTTCCCGATTAAACCTTGTTTCAACATCATCAAGGTATTTTGAGCAAAAGGTCAAGCATTCGTCAGCAATATATGCCTCGGCAATAGAACCTTCTGGCCGTGCTCTATTTCTAACATAGCGCTTCAAAGTGTATAACCTCCTTTCAATCGGATACATCCATCCAAATTGCACAGGACCACGGAGTAATGCCTCATCGGGTAAGTGGACAGCGAGGTGAACCATCACATCAAAGAAAGCCGGGGAAAAAATTTCTCAAGCTTCACCAAAATTATAGGGATCTCTTTCTTCATATCTAGCAAAACATCCTTGTTAACAGTTCTGCTGCATAGTTCCCTGAAAAACTTCCCTAACTCCGCTATTGCTTCATAAATATCCTTGTCCAACAATCCTCTCATGGCCGCTGGTAAGATTCTTTGCAAAAGAATATGACAATCATGTGTTTTCAGTCCTTGTATCTTGGTTCCCTCAGCACTTATACATCTTGAAATGTTCGAAGCAAAACCATCTGGAAATTTTACCTCACGTAAAAAATCACAAAAGGCCTTCTTTTGTGATGTGGACAAGGTATAACGAGCATTAGGCATCTCACAGGAATCTCCATCCTCTCGAAAATGTAGTTCCTTTCTAATACCCAAATCTTTCAGATCAAGCCTAGCTTTAATTGTATCCTTTGTCTTTCCATATATGTTCAAAATTGTCCTAATGAGGGCCTCCAATATGTTTTTCTCAATATGCATGACATCAAGATTATGTCTCAGCTTCAATTTTTTCCAATATGGCAACTTCCACAAACTAACCATTCGGCTCCAAATTCGCACATGAGTACCATCCATGTCACAACGCTTTCTCTTCCGACATTCTGGTTGCTTCCCAGGTCTAATATCTTTAACTTTCTCTAGCTCAGCCAACAGCTCTTCTAAAGTAAATTCACCTGGTGGATCATTGCTTTCATGGAGTCCAGCAAACTCATTATTCCTCCGTAAATGATGTTCCTTTGGAAGGAATCGAAAGTGCCCGATATACCCAATTTTGCTCCTTAGGGCATATGAAAGAGGGTGCTTGTCACAATGTATACATGCAAAATAGCCTTTCGTGGTTCGTCCAGAAAGAGTACTCAAAGCTGGGTAATCATGGATGCACCAGAGAACAGCAGCATGGAGGTTAAATGTTTTCCCAGTCCTAGCATCATAAGTAGGCACACCTTTCCAAAGTTCAAGTAAATCTTCTATAAGTGGCTGTAAGAATAAATCGAAATCCTTCCCGGGTGATTTAGGTCCTGGAATAAGCAAAGCCATCATGAAGTTGGACTCCTGCATGCATGCCCGGGGTGAAAGGTTGTATGGCACAACAAAAACAGGCCACATGCTATATCTTGAGTTTTGTTCTGAAAAAGGATTAAATCCATCAGTTGCAAGTCCAAGTCTAATGTATCTTGGGTCTTTCGCAAACCATGGATATTCTCGATCAAAATCTTGCCATGCCTCGCCGTCAGCTGGATGGCTCATTTCCTTCTCATTAGGCACCCGCTTTAACTTGTGCCATTGTGCCTCTTCTGATGCTTCTTTGGTTGAAAACATCCTTTTTACCCTAGGTGCCAATGGAAAATGCCGCAACACTTTTTGTGGTATCTTCCTTCTTTCTGGGTCTTTCCATCTCGAGAGATTACATACAGGGCAAGTGTCAAGCTTGGCATATTGTTTCCTGAACAGCACACAATTATTGTAGCACACATGTATCGATTCATATCCAAGCCCTAGTTCCTTTACAACACTCTTTGCTTCATAATATGATTTTGGAAGTGTATTGCTTTCCGGGAATGCTTCAGCCAGTAGCTTCATTACCGCAGAAAAGGCAGAATTGCTTATCCTATATAATGCCTTCATATGAAGAAGCTTTACCACAAAGGAGAACCTTGAAAATTTGGTACAACCTGGATAAAGCTGATGCTTCGCCTCTCTCATGGCTACTTTAAAAAACGAATCTTGTTCATGAGGTTCTACATCATCATCCTGATCGTCTCCATCCTGATTTCCTCCATCACCCCTTGTTTCTTCAGCTGCACTGTGTAGGTTTGCTAAAACCTCTTCCAAAGGATCGACACCATAGTTGTCCTCCTCTGTCACACCATCAACACTGTTGTGCACACTGTCACAATTATCAATTACATCTGCATTCAAGGCCTCCCCATGATGAATCCATCGAGTATAGCTACTGTCCATGCCATTCATCAATATGTGCTTCTTCACCAGAACTTGATGTTGGTACTTCTGATTTAGACATCTACTACAAGGGCATAGAATCTCAACATTGTCCAGAAATTTTCCTTGAATAAAGCTCATAAATTCTTTGACACCATTGACATGTTCCGGTGAGAACATTCTGCTACGCACCCAACTTCGATCCATCTATTCAAAAAAATTTGCATAACAACCCAATTAATAAGTCTGCACCAATTCAAAATACATTCAAATTAATAAGTATACATTCAATTGCACCATTTCAGTCTACATTCAAATACACCAATTTAGTCTAGGTTCAATTGCAGAATTCAGTCTACATTCAACAAAAAAAAGCAAGGATTAGATATACCTTCACTGCTGCTCGGTGTTGATGTGGGGAAGAAGATGCACAGGCCGGGACCTGCCCCTTGACCCCTCCTCCTCGGTCCTTCCGGCGACCAAACCCACAACGAATTCGACCCGGTGTACGCCGATCCGCACCTTTCTCTCTCTTCGAGTTCTCAGATCTGTCCACAGTAGAGGGCAACGGAGGGCAATGGTGGCAGTAGCGGTAGAGGGCGGCGGAGGAAGTGGCGGTAGAGGGTGACGGAGGTAGTGGCGGCCGGCGGCTGGCGGCCGGCGAATGGAGACGGCCGCTGCGGGTAGCGAACAGATAGTGCGTGGTTCGTGGAGGAAAAAGTCACCGTTTGTACCTAGCAGCCACACGTATTTAGTATAAAATCTGTGGAATAGATACTTTAGCACAACGTAGCACCTACTCAGGTGGTAAAGCTGTTGACTTAGATCCGAGACCTCCTGGGTTCGAGTCCAAGCAGCGCTGCCTGCAAGCTATTTTTGCCCTTTAATTCCGGCGCTGATTGGATAAGTTGCAAAATTAATTTATTTTTTCATGGCAATTAAATTTAATTCTCAAAAAGTTTACCGGCGCTGACTGGACAAGGTGCTCAATTAATTTCTTTTTTTATGGCAATTAAATTTAATTCTCAAAAAAGTTTAAAAGAGCTCACATTGTTTTAGTTTATGACGTAAGTGTTGAAACGTCACGGTATTGTGGGCCGGATTGTGATGAATTTAACAAAACGTCATAGTTTGTTGGGCTTAATATCCACCCATGCACATTCATGATGAAAAACAGGTAGACGTCACAAATGCAAATATATCCGTGACGTTATCTAATAACGTCATACAAAATTCATCATAGATTACCATGTTTCTTGTAGTGTCGGACTGTCCTGAATATCCAACACATCGGGAGACACCTGCTCCTCTAGCACACGCAAGCACTTCTTGAGTTGCGAAACATGGAACACATCATGCACTCCGGCAAGGTGTCCCGGCAACTCAAGTTGATAGGCGAGATCTCCAATCCTCCTCACCACTCGAACGGTCCAATGAACCTCGGTGCCAACTTGCCACGCACGTGGAACCTGCGCGTCCCACGAAGTGGAGAGACCTTGAGATAGACAAAGTTATCCACAAAGAACTCCAAAGGTCTCCTCCTCTTATCTGCGTAGCTCTTCCGCCTGCTCCGGGCAACGCGGATGTGCTCTCCGACCTGCTCAACCTTCTCCTCGGCCTCTCTAACAAGATCCGGGCCATAGAAGGACCTCTCTCCAACCTCCGACCACATGAGAGGTGTCCTGCACTTCCCTCCATACAAGAGCTCATTCGGTGACATCTTGATACTCGCCTGGTAGAAGACAGAGAACATAAGGAAAAGAGAGCGAAGACAGTTTAAGTGATAAAAAGAAGACATCTAGATGCTTGCACAGTAACTGTTGTTGTAAGAGAACTCAGCAAACGACAGGCTGTCCTCCCAACTCTTGCTGTAGGTGAGCACACAAGCTCTCAACATATCCTCCAAAGTCTGGTTCACCCTCTCTGTCCGACCATCCGTCCGAGGGTGATACGCTGTGTCTGTAGTCCGAGTCTAGTGCCCATCGAAGCATGCGGACTCCTCCGAACTTAGCCACAAGCCGAGGACCACGATCGGACACTATGGTGAGTGGGGCACCATGTAGCCTCGAGAATGTTGTCAATGTAGAGACGGGCAAGCTGCTCCACATTATACTTGACATTGACGGCAATGAAGTGAGCCGCCTTGGAGAAACGATCCACAATCACCCAAATAGAATCATGACCCTTCCGCGAGCGAGGCAAACCATTAATGAAATCCATGCTGATGTTCTCCCACTTCCACTTAGGAATCTCAAGAGGCTTGAGCAAACCGGCTGGCTTCGATGCTCGCCTTGACTCTCCTGCAGATATCACACATCCCCACAAACCGAGCAATCTCCATCTTCATACCCTCCCACCGGAACCGAGTGCGAAGGTCCTCATACATCTTTGTGTTCCCTGGGTGGATCGAGTAGCGAGAACAGTGAGCCTCTCTCAAAATCTCCTCTCGAATCCCAGCACCTCCGGGAACCACAATCCGATCCTTGTACCACAGTATACCATCATCATCCACCCTAAAGCCGGGAGCCTTATCCACTGCCATCTTAGCCTTGATCGATGCCACCAAGCCATCTTCCTTCCGCTTTTCCTTGATCCGATCCTCCGGACGGTTGGTGATCCTCAACTCGTGGAGATAGTCCTCGGGAATGAGCTCCACTCCATCCCTCATCATCTCCTCAAACACCTCGGACCGGCTCGTGATGAGACTAGTGCAATAGGCCTTGCGACTCGGCGCATCCGCAACAACATTTGCCTTGCCAGGGTGGTAGTTGATGCTCAAATCATAATCCTTTATCAACTCAAGCCACCTCCTCTGCCTCATGTTCAGCTCCGATCTGCGTGAAGATGTACTTAAGACTCTTGTGATCCGTGAATATCTCACATCTGCCACCGATGAGATAGTGTCTCCAAATCTTCAACGCATGAACGACCGCTGCAAGCTCAAGATCATGAGTGGGGTAGTGCTGCTCGTGCTTCTTCAAGCGCCTCGAAGCATAAGCCACAACCTTCCTGTTCCGCATGAGTACACAACCAATCCCATGAGTGGAAGCATCACAAGTACACCTGGAAGTCCCGACTAAGATCCGGCAAGGTGAGCACAGGTGCGGTGGTCAATCTAGTCTTGAGCTCTCGAAAGCTCCTCTCTCGCTCCGGGGTCCACTCAAAGGTGACATTATCCTCCAAGAGCTCCGTCATGGGACGAGCTATCCGAGAGAAATCCTCAACAAAGCGACGATAGTAACCAGCCATCCCCAAGAAACTCCTCACATCCTTGACACACTGCGGTCTCTGCCGATTCACCACAGTCCCGACCTTCCCCGGATCCACACTCACTCCATCGGCATTTATGACATGCCCCAAGAAAGCTACTTCCTCAAGCTAGAACTTGCACTTGCTGAATTTCGCATACAACCGGTGTTCCTTCAGCCTCTCCAAGACAACCCTCAAGTGCTCGAGCATGCTCTTCAGCGGACTTTGAGTACACAAGAATGTCATCAATGAACACCACCACAAACTTATCCAACTCTGCCATGAAGACCTTGTTCATCATGTTCATGAAGTAGGGAGGGGCATTGGTCAAGCCAAAGGAAGCAACGAGTGAACTCAATCTGCCCGTACCTACTCACGAAGGCGAGTCTTAGGAATGTCACACTCTCGAATTTTCATTTGATGATAGCCGGATCGCAAATCAATAGAGAAGAAATACTTTGCACCCTTCGACTGATCAAACAAATCATCAATCCGCGGTAAGGGGTACTTATTCTTGATGGTGACCTCGTTCAAGGAACGATAGTCAACACACATCCTGTCGGTACCATCCTTCTTCTTCACAAACAGAACAGGGGATCCCCAAGGTGAGGCACTTGGGCGAATGAACCCCTTCCTCAACAGATCATCAATCTCCTGCTTCAGGAGGATCAACTCATCGAACGACATCCGATATAGCCTCTTAGCAATAGGGGCCGTGCCAGGGAGAAGATCAATCACAAACTCAACATCCCGATCCGGCGGATGCCCTGGCAAATCATCGGGAAAGACCTCGGGATACTCACAAACCACACGAATCTGCTCCAAAGGAAAACCCTCAAAGTGACAAAGCTGCTCCGGCAAACGAGGTACTATGGGGGTGAACCTCACAGATGACCCCACGGTGACTCACCAAGGTCACAATCCTCTCCTCACACTGAATCACACCCTTGTTCCTGGTCAACCAGTCCATACCCAAGATCACCTCAATACCATGCGAGGGCAAAAGAATCGGGTCGGCCAAGAACCGCTCTCCCTCAATCACAATCCGAACTCCTCTCGCAACCCAAGTGACACTTGGCTACCCCAAGTGGTGAAGTAGTGACAACAGGAGACTCAAGCAAGACAAGTAGGAATCTTAAGCCTCGAAACGAACGCGGACGAGATAAACGACCTAGTCGCACCGGTATCGAAAAGAACGGAAGCTAAACAAGACTCAACCAAGAACTCACCAAGCACAACGTCGGGGGCCTCGCTGAGCGTCCTCTGCGGTGACGTGGTGAAGCCTAGCACGGGAAGCACCGTGCTGCTGCTGCGGCCTAGCTGCTCGACCGAACCGGGCGCGGTGCACTGCGGAACCGTGACTGCTGCTGCTGCTGAGGTGGTGCTGCTGGCCCGGGTGTGGTGAAGGTGGTAGGAGCTCTCCGACCCAAGTTGGGACACGCGTAGTACTTGTGTCCCGCCCGGCCACACCGGAAGCACCTGTTGGCGAAGGGCAACCCACGGCTCGGGGCCCTCCACCCCGACTCGCTGTGGTGCTAGAGCACGCTGGTACTGCTGTCCCTGTGGTGCAAACCGCCTCTGCCCGGAACCGCCAAACTGCCCTGTGGCGGACGTGCGAACTGCTGTTGTGGCCCACCAAACCTCGGCCTCTGCTGCCCTCTAGAACGGTCCATCCGACCAGCTGTCCTCTTGTGAGACTCGGTGCGTCTCACCCTCTCAAGACCATCCTCAACCTCAATGGCCTTATCCACGAGCTCCTTCGGGGTAGAGCACCCTGCCACGTGGAGAGCAATCTCAGCCCTCGATCCCTTCTTGAAGTAGTAGATCTTGTCCCGCTCTGTGGACACGTCATGTGGTGAGTAGCGTGACAGCTCGGTCCACCTGTGGTAGTACTCGGGCACACCCATAGCTCCCATCCTCGGGTTCCTGAACTCGTCGGACTTCCTGTCCATCACCCCCTTGGGGATGTGCTGCGCTACGAACTCCTGCTCAAACTCGTCCCAAGTGATACTTGTCCGGGTCCTGGTGGTTGGCCACGTAAGTGTCCCACCACCCGCTGGCTGCACCTCCGAGTAAGTAAGTAGCAAGTGACACGCACTCGGCGTCGGTACACTCCATCATCGTAGCTGCTTGGACACCGTCCCGAGCCGGCTGTCGGCGTCCAAGGGATCCGTGCGGTGGGAGAACGTGTCCGGCTGGAGCCTGCGGAACGCCTCCTTCCTCAAGTCCGACCGACTGCGCCCTGTGACCTGCTGTGGCTGCTGCTGCAAGACCTGCTCGTGGTGGTGGTGCTGCTGCTGCTGTAGCATCCGCATCGGACCTCCAAGGATGTTGGTCCGGTTCGCCATCACGTCGGCAAGAGTCCGAACAGGGGAGGCGGTGGCGCCTCCGGCTGCCCTGCATCCTCCTACTGCTCCGCACCCTCCTGCTGCTCCGGTGCCTGCTGCTGCTCCGGTGCCTCCTGCTGCTCTACACCCTCCTGCTCTCCGGCAGCCTGCGGCTCTCCTGCCGCGGGGTCTAGTGGTGCCTCTCCACCGCGACCACGCCCACGGCAACGAGCTCCCACGGCTCCTCCACCACGACCACGGCCTCTCGCACCGCGGCCTCGCGCAGCCTACTGCGGGAGCTGCACGACCTCCGCCACGACCGCGGCCACGCCCACGACCTCGGAGGGGCTGGCCGTCTCCGTCCATCGCAGCCTGCTCAAACTGCACGTGGAGACCCCTTCCTCTCGGCATCTGCTGTCGGGACAGAAATCCAAGGTTAGAGTGTTACTCAAGAATTATCTTCAAATCTTGAAATAAAACTATAATGCATGCTAGAACAATTGTCCAAACAAACATAACGAGTCATTATCCGTTCGGTGCAACTTGCGTAGATAACTTCGATCTACGAGAGATTTCAAAGTGTGATGAATTGGAGTTTAGCTGATTAGAGTACTAGATCATGTCCTTAAGGGTATCTTTACTAACATCGGTTCTCGTTCCTACGGACAAGTATGGCTCGATACCAATCGTAACGACCCGATTTTCACCGGATAGTGAAAATCGTGCCTTGTACCTCTATGTCACTCCCAGGAGTGTGACACGTACATCCAATACGGTTAACATCATAAAAACCATAAGATAGGATAAATGCAAGGTAAGATAATAGAATCTCCAAAGTACATCATCATAATTCAGTGCTCAAATCTCATGGATACAAAACACGAGGCACGCAGGCCACGAGAGAACATGAAGGAAACTAGCGGAAGCGTCTCACATGAAGATCGGCGGTGAAGACCCAAAGCCCACAAGCACTCGTGTGTAGGCGAGAACGTCACTCCTCTCCGACGGCTCCGTCGGTAGGTACAGCGGGATCCTCCGAGTCGGTGTCCGAAAAACATAGTGGGGAAAGCCGTGAGTACTACGCGTACTCAACAAGCCGCAACTACCTAGCAACAATGTATGCATGTTGGGATATTTCAAGGAAAGGCAAGGGCTAGCCCCTAAAGCAATTAATCCTCAAGTCTATGTGATTCACATTTTTATTATTAGTCAAATTTTATAAGTGGCCTTGCAGGAATCAACACATTCCTGCAAGGATCAAATTTTATGTCCGAGCACACCTCCACTGGACCACAGCTCGAAGCCGGAAGTAAAACCTATCGGAGGGGAGAAGTAGTAAATGCTAATCAAGCGTGTCGCTCAATGGTGTTGCCCCCTTACCCGAGGGCTAGGCTATACATATAGATTATATATCTCTGCAGAGAGTAAGCAAGCTGTACCCACGTGAAGAGGTACTATAACTACAACCACCGTCGTGGCTAAAGCACAACAACACTCACAAGATCAATAAACAAAGCATCGGCGCCGGGCGCCGTCTCTCGGGTGCTGGGATCCCCAACCACAACGTTGAAAAGGGTCCTGAAGGTGTGAAAGGTCTACCACGGGCCAGGTGGGGTATCCTCTACTCATGGGTCGAGACACAAGCTCCAAAAACCCACTAACACTAACTCTACTCCACGGCGGGCCCACCGGTCCTCCGCTAAGCGTCTCAATCCAGCTCGCCCATACAAGTCACGTGGTAAGCTAGTATACCAAAGAGCGAGCAACCGAGGAACCGGTCCTTATGCTGCCGGGGCGAGTCACCATCCCTCTCCTCAACAACGGTCTCATCAACGGTCTCACCACAACAGGGGCCCCATAACCCAAGGCCCCTACACAAGCTGCGCCCGCAACGAGCGCTCTCCAAACGAGAGACTCCCCAAAAGTCTCCCGAGCACCTAACCACCTACACTCGCCCCGCAAAAGTCCTACAGGGTATCTAGTACAGAAACTCGACACCTAAGAAACACCTACAATTTATTTTACACAAAAACATGTATGGTCATCATGGGGTTCCATTAAGCAAGTAAGCAGATTCTAAGCATGCGAGTAACGAGTAGAACAACCTATGGCAAACGAGTGGCAAGGGTAGCATAGTATGGCATAGGTAACTACAAGTGCAACTAACCATTTATCATGCATGGATCATTTTAATGCAATTGCTAAATAGGAGCTAGAGTGGTCAAGGATTGCGGCTTGCCTACGAAACGGGTTAGGCACGCAAAACGAGGAAAATACGAGAGCGACGAAACGGACGACGGAATTTACGACACTAAAACATAGCTAACAACTACACTAACGCGTAGATCTCGTCGCTACGAACCCAACGCAACCGACCGCGTATTTTTCGACGCTCCAGTAAAAAGATATGAATTTCGACGGAAAAAGGAATTATCGAAAATCCTGGAAATTGGAAAAAGGAAAAACCAGGTCGGAATATTCCCCCGGAATATTCTTTTGGAATATTCCGCCGGTCCACACTATGCTGTGGACCGGGCCCACATTTTTCTCACTACCATTTGTCCACATGGACCGGGTCCACGCAGCAAAGGGGAAGAACACCCCATGGACCGAGGCCCTACCCGCGGGCCCCATGGGTGACGTCGGCATGACGTCACCCCACCGGAGGCGGGCGGCGCCGCCACCACGGGAGCGCGGGCTCGCCGGGATCGAGGCACACCGGCGCTACGGCTCGCCGGTGGCCAAGCGGCGAGCATCACAACGCCCACCGCGGTCCCGCGCACCGACCGGGCCCCACCACGAGCACCGGCTCGCCATGAGGCGGCGGCGCAGCGGGGAAGCTCCTAGGCTACACTAACTTGCACGATAGCTACGCCAAACGTTCGCTCGAGTGCTGCGGTAGCACGAGCAACACACCACGACCCAAAGGGGCCATCGGAGCGCCGGCGGCGGCGAGGAAGGCGGTGGCGGAAGACCGAGCTCGACGCGCGCACGGAAAACAAGCCCTAAAAATCTAGCTAACGAGCGTGTGAGCAGCAACGGACCCGAGGCGAAGCCACGCGGCTCATCAAAGGAGCATGAGCTCGACGGAAACCTCGAGCTCACCGGCGCCCATGGCGCTCGGTGGCCGGACCACGGCGGAGACCCCAAAATCAAAGCCAATCCCGAGGGGAAAGAAGGGGAATCGAGGCGCGGGCTTACCGGGATGCTCGAGGGGACCTCGGACGGGGCGGAGGGGGCTTGACGACGACGAACGCGGCGGAGATGCGACGGCGGACGGGGAACGGCGGGCGGCGTGCGATGGTGATCACGCGCGACGGCGTTCCGGGCTACAAGGGCACGACGAGGACGGGGTGAGCGCCAAGCAAGAGAGCAACCGGAGGGAAAGAGGGAACGGCCCATGGGCTCACCGGGGAGGCGTCAACGGCGACGAGCGACGGTGGAGAAGGCGGCGGCTCCAAACTCGTCTCGCTCCGTTCGTCATCCGCCCTGCACGAAACACACCGTGGTGAGCACCAACGGGACGGGGGCGAGACGCCGAGCAGATGACGAGCGACCGCAGCGCAACGGCGAAGCTCACCTCGAGGCGGGATGATGGCGGTGCTAGGGTTTTGGGAGGCGCGGCGCGGGGTTTAAAAGGCGGAGAGGGAGCATGAGGCGGCGGACGGTCCGCTAGAGTCCGAGCGGACTTGCTCGGACGCGGGGCCGGGTGACGTAGTGGCCGGCGCTAGGCGACGAGCGTCCGACGTGGAGCTCACGGGCGCCGCGCGCGCGTACGGGCGAGGTGGCTAAGAGAAACAGGAGCGCTTCGGGCTGGTCGGGCCGGTCGGGCTGGTTGGGCCGCGTGTGAGGAAAGAAAGAAGAAGGGAAGGGAGTGGGCCGCCGCGGGAGAAGAGGGAAAAAGAGAAGGGAGCTGGGCCTTGGTGGGAAAAATCGGCCCGCGCGCGAAACTTGGTTTGATTCCTTTTCCAAATTTTTCCTTTTTTCCAAATCCAACCAAACTCTTCCAAAATCAAATTTAAATACGCCGGAAATTTGAATTAAACATTCCACTTTATTATTTCAAGACACAGGCTGTTACAGAAGCTAACTGCGTTGGTGTTGAATATTTTTTCAAATCATTTGGTCCAGACAAACACATGAAATGATGATTCCTGTTCTTGAGCATATCTTTCTGATTTGATGTAGCATGTGTTGGGGCCTGTATCAGAGCAAAGTTTGAGAGAGGTAATAAATAAATTTAGTTGCAAAAATCTGGCTTGCGTAAGAGAGGCAAATGCCTGTTGTTTGCTGAGATGAAAAGAGTTCTCACTTTCTCTGATCGAGCCTTATTTTCACATTGTGTTTGATACCACTGCTATTTCTTGTACTGTGTACTATATTTCTGTTACTAGGAGCAGTGTTAAGTTGTGATTCAGGCAAGGAGCTGACAGACTGGCCGAAATTTGGGATGGAAATAATTTTGCTGAGAAAGGTTTTGAAAGCAATGCCACATCTTTCTTGTTTCCGAATTTCAGAAAACCTATCTGAAGACTGAATACCTTCTCTGAAAATGCTCTTCTTTTATTTGTTTCCGGACTTTGGATGCTACTGAAAGTTGGAAAATTGATTTTGAAGACTGGAAGAGCAGTAGGCTTGAAACAGCTGCAGTTGTTCACACCTGTTTTGGTCAGGGTTTCGTCACATCTTGAAGGAAAAAGAAGTTGTGGTTGCCAATAAAGAGTGAAAAGAGGCAAGCGAGAAGAGAGCAGCCACTGAAGGAGGTGAATGGTGATTGGAAGCTGGCCGTTCAATTCAGGGGCAGCTGCACAGGACTGTCCAAAACAATCTTATTTCATCTTTAAGTTCCATCACTGTCATGTGCACAGGACTGAACAATACAGTACAAAAATAAAATTCCATGGGGCGAGCTCTTGCAAGCCTTAAGTTCAGGAAATCAGCACTGGTGAGATGCAACTCTGCAGGATTCACATCTGAGAAAAAATGCACATTGAATTCGTATATAAATTCCCTGATGATTTTATGTGGGATTTCGTTGAAGAACTCTAATTTCACCTGTAATTTACGTTATCTCTGTCATAACGTACTCAACAATGTGAAATGAAATTTCTCCAGCTTTCTTCTGACTGTAGTAACACTGTAACACTTAGTATTGTGGAAAATGCAGAAGTATAGTTGTTAGAGTTATCTGTTTTCTCATAGTTCTACTTACCTGAAAAATGACCTTGGGACTATGGGAGACCACCAAACCCTGCCAACAATGATAACTGACAATCCACAACAGAGCAGTACCTCTGAACCAAAACATCACAAAGCTGATTCATCAAGATCCAAGTCTTTTACCATGGTAAAGTTTGTAGGCTAATCAACACATGCCATCTCCAAGGGTTCAACTTTTCACAGTAAGAGTAATTGATCAAACACATCAACAAAAACAAAAAATCAAGATTTCCGTGAGCAAAATTTGGTTTACTTCAGCTGTGCAGACATCAATGTAGCAATTCCTATATGGAACATGTACTGATCACTGTTTCTACTACAAGTTCTAAGAGGTCCCAGCCATGGAGCTCAACATAGACTACTTCACATCGTATCAGAAATCACTCACACATCCTAGTGCCATTTGTACCAACAGGCAAGACTGTACGTAAGAGGTTACAAACACTGTTTCTTTTGCCATCCTGGACAGGCATTTCAGACCTGTTGAGCATGTTCGTCACTTAAGCTAGCCTCAGCGGTTGATTTCAAGCAGTCAGGAGCTGGATCAATCTTCATGTTCTTCATTTCCTCTGTCACTTCACTCTCGTCTTCAGTTTCGTTGATTGGTGGACCTGACGATTCTGTGTCGTTCACCATGATCTCAGTAGTCTCAGCAGCTTGAACCTCACTGCAGCAACAAATAAAAATTGTAAGCCTCAGAACCGTCACAAGCTTAATGTGTTATTGTATACTGTATGATAACATGGCAGAGGAGACCACATATAAACAAAAACAAAATGAAGTGTCAGGTCAACGAGCATATATGAATATGAATGCCAAATTCGTACTTTTACCCATTATTATAACCAATGAACCTGGAGCAGCATTCTAACTTTAGTGCTCTGGGAAGAATGCGAACAGTGTGATAGCATAACATGCTTTTGTAATTCCGAAAATACACAATTGCATTAAGAATAGGAACCACAAGACAAGAATTTACCAAACAACTAGACATTTAAGCATCAATCGAAACAGACAATGGTAGGCATCAAGTGAGTAATTACTCTGCATAAGATAGCTAGGAAGTAGTAAGCAAACTGAAAACAGAACACTTCACCTTTCTGCATGACTCTGAACATCCTTATAGGCAGGTTTCTGATCTTCAGTCATGCATTTCTTCCGTTCTTTCTGCACAGATGGTTATCATCAGTACGACACAATGAGCAAACAGATAACAACTATAGTGCTGATAAACATATCCAAGCAGATGCAGTGTTAACGAACCCATAAGAATGTTCTTGCAATTGTTGCAATCATAGCTCGGTAATCAATGACAGAGGTTCTGAGAAAGTTGTGCCACACGTCATTGATTTCAGGAAGAGCATCAGCAAACTGCAAAGCAACAATACGTGAAATATCAGTCTAGGTTACAACCTACAACTAACAATACAAGAATGCATCAATAGCAATCCATGGAAGATAGCAAAATAGTCAAACCTCAGCAGTAGACTTATCAGCAGGCAGAGCTTTCATTTTCTCCTTTATGCTCTCAAGAAGCATATTTCCCTTCTGGCGCTTAGTTTCTCGAATCTCTTGAAACGGCTTTGCTCCAACTCCACTTGAAGGTGCATAAAACAACCATTTGAACAGATCACTCCTCTTATCAAAGCTGATCACATCTTGCTGGTTTGAATCTTGGCCAAGTGACACCCCATCCAAAAACTCATCACACTCCAATGCTTTGTCACTGAGTTTGGGATCCAATACAGACTGCAGCCGAGGCAATACTACTCTGGGGTGCTTGCTGCACATGTGTGACAACAGCGAAGCAGAGTCCAAAAACTTCTTGCCATCACAGACTGGGCAAACCCAGAATCTCCAAGAGCCCTTTTCCTTCACAAAGCTGTGAACATCAGATACATTGAAGGTCTTGGACCGATCTACCTTGCTGTACTCCTCCTGCAGCAAATCAAGCTTCACAGACTGAAAGCCCTCCTGCCTCTCGCTACTGATCGAATCCCAGTAATCCTTGGCCTGCATCAGGATTTTGTTGAGCAGCTCGTGAAACTCGCAGGCCAAGGACACCAACCTCGCCCCACGGTTCTCTCCGCTGATTGATCCAGGCGGAATACAATCAAGCTGCGGGTCATCAGGCTCCTTCATGCCCAGCGCGCGGCGGCACTCCTTCTCGGCAGCGTCGTACTCACCCAGGACGAAGAGTAATTTTGCGAGGAAGGAGGCAATCACGGCTGACCTGGGGAACGCCGCCTGCTCGGCGCGCTCGGCGATGGTGAGGGTGCGGCGCAGGAACAGCCTCCTGTCGATGGACGCGTCGAGGCCGCGCACGAACTCGAGGTTGATGTAGGCGTTCAGGTACTGCGCGCGCGCGAGGTTGGGGAAGGCGTCGGCGACGCGCTTCGCCTGCTTGCGTCCCTCCGCGGCGCCGCTCTGCCTGGCGGCGTCCAGCACCCGCTCCACGGCGAGCGGGACGAGCTCCTCGACCGTCATGCGCGTGTACGCGCGGCGGGCGCGGTCTCTGGCCTCCTCCACCCTCTCGGCCGCGGTGGTCTCCGTCTCCTCCGCGTACATGCCGTAGGCGGCGTTGTTCTGGGCGGGGTCGACGGGGCAGGGAATGCTCTGCGCGCGGCGGAACTCGGACTCTGCTTTGCCGAACATCTTCGAGGCGCAGAACACGTCGCCCAGCGCGGCCGCGATGTCGATGCAGTTGGGCGCGAGGCGCCTCGCCTCCAGGAGCGCGTCGCGGGCCACGCGGAGGTGCACGCTCGCGGTCAGCTGCCCGGCCTCCTCGCTCTCGTCGCCGCCCGTCGCGTGGAAGGCAGCCGCGTGGCGGAGGTCGCCGACGAGGCGGTGCGCGATCGCGGACTTCGGGTGCGCGGCCGCGAGCTCGTGGCCGCGGGCGAGCGCGTCGTCGATCTCGCCCTCGTGGTCGAGCAGCAGGATCTCCCGGGCCGCCGCGCGGACGTCGGCGTCGGCCATCGGAGCAGGGTACGCGCGCGAGGTGTTTGGGGAAATGCCGCCGCGCGGAGGAGGTGCGGCGAGGTCAGTGAATGCAGACCTTCTGATGGAGTTCACGCTGAACACCTTTGCTGGCAACGATGTTGCCGCACCTCCTGCACTTGTTGGCTTCCCCTTGTGGTCCGCCACAAATGATCTGTGCACCTGGGCGTAATGAGGAGGCAGTCCGCCGATGCTGATGCTCCGCGGACAGGTGGTTGATGCGTGCAGGAAACGCAGGTGGCAGAGAAGGCATGGAAACACAGCGGAGCTCCGCTTGCGCCGTCGCGCCGCGACGGCGTCTGCGTACCCGGCTTGGAGCCGGGCAAGGAGGGCCGCGTCGGCGTCAGCTTCCTCGCCAGCATCCCCGCCGACGGGGGCCTGGTCACCGAGGAGATGGTCGTCCTCGTGGTGCTGCTCAGCTTCTCCATCCATGAAGATTCGGGGATCGCTTTGGATTTGGGGAGATTCGGCGGAATCAGGGTGGGGTTGTTGGGTGATTTGGGGCTTTTGGCGGAAACCGGCGAGCAGAGGTGCTCGTTGGAGAGCGCAGCGGGTGCCAGGGATTGCGTGGGGAAGGGGTTGGTGGCGACGGGAAGGAGAGGGGATCTGCCTCTGGTTTGGCGGGTTTAAGTAAGGGAGGAATGAACGCGGCGTGCGCAAAAGGACTAGGGAGAGCATCAACGGGGTCTTCCGAGAGAAAGCAGAGCATGAACTGGATCGGAGCTGTTTTAGGGTGATAAGACGGTGAACGCCTAGGGATTCCTTTGATTCCATGACGGGGCAGAGGCTGGGTTGAAGCAGTGAAAGAGGAGCGCAAAAGGTTTCTTCAGAGGGTGGCCGTGTTCAGGAAGAGCAAAGAAGTAGAGCCGCTCAATCTCTCTCATCCGTTAGAAGGAGCTGCCGGCCTTGGGGAAGATAACATGGAGGCAGATTGGAAGGGAAGAAGGCTTTGGGCCAACGCAACGGCCCGCTACTACCTTGGGCTTGGGCCCGGGGCGTGTCATAAACGGGTTTGTGAATCGCAGCAGAGATAGCTGAATTGGGTTCAGTTTCTCAAAAAAAAACAATTGTACAGGATATGAAAAAATTTGCCCCGATCCTTTGCTTGCTGTGCAGTGACAGTACCAATATCCAGTAATCGTTGTTTCCAGATACGGTTGCCGGTTGACATCTTTTCTAATTCGTCGGTCGGTACGAGAAGCAAATTGTTGTGCGTGGAGGAATCAATATCTCGACATAAGCCAAGAGGCAGATCTTGTGCCACTCCACCAGGTCGTATGAAACTGGCATGCATCCTGGCTCCCGGGACTCTTTCATAGAATTCCAACAATTTCTCCCGCTCCTCAAAAGCCCAACGGAACGGAGTTGATGCTCCCACATCCATAGCATGAGTAGTTGAAGCAAGTGAATGATTTGAAATTCGAGTGCCACGTAGTCTGACACTCGGCAAAGCCCCCTCGTAATTACCTAGTGACCCCTCTGGAGCACTCGGCAAACATGGCAAACACTGAGAGTTTAATGTTTACTGAGTGTCTCGTGGAAGGCATCGGCAAACGCCCTAGTTGCGTACACTCGGCAAATTGTTGGGGCAAACGCAGTAGTGAATGATAGGCATGCACCTCAAATCAAAACCAATTTGGGACAAACTGCATGACAGCTTAAATCTGGACTATAATGAAGGACCTCTCCCCAATATCATCTTTGATCTTTGGAGAGACAACACAAAGCAATGGAACTCATAGAAAATTACACACATTTTTGATCAAAATATTTTACAGGTCATCGAGCGAGTTCAGATAATCCATAATGAGAGAGAAGACATTCTAGTGTGGAAATCTGCATCTACTTGTAAGAGGCTTACAAATACCTTGCCTCTCTCAACCAACCTACCATTCCCCAAACTAGTAGCAGAAGCATATCAGAATGCTCTCTAAAAATCCTCATGGAAATCTGGAAAGAAAAAGTCATCCCTCCAAAACTTAAAACCTTTGCTTGGAGGATCATTAGGAAAGCCATTGCAACAGGTAGTCGATTAGGAAATTATATTCAGAACATAAGCAAAAAATGCAATTTATGTGATAAGGAAGAAGATGATGCTCACCTATTTTTCAATTGCACTTTTGCGAGAGGTGTTTGGTTTGCATGTCCTTCATAAAAACAGATGCACTCCCATGCAATCTTCAAGGCATTCAATCACAGCTCAATTACATTCTCAAGGACAGACTTAATTAGGTGACCTTACTGCAAATTCTACTGCTACTTTGGTTCATTTGGAAAGCAAGGAATGAAAGGAGATTTAATCATAACCATTGGAATGTATAGCAAGTACTCCAAGCAGCAAAAGTAGAAACAAATTTCTTTTTGCAGGACATTACTAATGGCGAAATGGACTACAAACAAATGGCAACAGATACAAGAAAGGAAAGAGAGGACAACCGAAGAATAACTACAAATGCTGAAAATGACCATGAAATCTTCTGTTTTTCTGATGCCTCTTTCCCTACCAGCACTTTGCCTAATCATCCAATCAGAGCTGGTCTAGGCTCATTCATCTCTTGCAGGTATCAAGGAGAACCAATTGTGATTCAAGTTCAAGCAAAGGGAAGACATGCAGCTTCTGTATTAGATGCTGAGACACAGGCATTAAGCTTGTCTACAAAGATAATCAGGGTGCTCGATCTGCAAGACATCACATTTGCCTCTGATAATCAGGCCTTCATCTCCATTTTACAATCAGAAGATCCCTTCTCAAACCCAGGAGACCGGAGAATTAGACCAACTCTCATGGAGATTCACTAGAGAACAAACAATTCTGCTCACAATCTAGCCAAAGCTGCAGTAAAGGAGAATCCTATCATTAGTTCAATACTTAAATGTAACAATGTTCATCACTCATGTCGTTGTCCAATCCTTGCAAGGATGGCTCATGTAAAATGGGGTTATATTACCCCTGTAGCTGTAACTTGCAGCTGAGTAATAAAATTCCTTAGTTTGCCTTTAAAAAAATGAAAACCAATATAGAAGGCTTCAGAAACTAAAAAAAAAAAACAAAAATGCCAGCATAGATTCTGAAGATATTGGATCGGATAGTTCAGAGATGAACTTATGGCACAAACAAAAAATAATAGCCTGATACAGGGGTGAAGCGCGGAAGGGGCGACCTCACAATGGGCTGATGGCTTATCGAGAGAGGCTTGTGATATAGTACTAGTACTGAATATGGTGTAAGCAAGTTGCTAAATCTACTAGTGCAATGCCATTGTCATTATTAATCAGGTGATCATATTATAAGTACCAAAGACAACTATGCAAAGTTTGTGATATACTAGTACTGAACATGGAACTGTATTTTGAGTCTTTAACATTCTTTTGTATTTAATAATGGCAGTACCAGCCTTACGAGAAGTTTAAATGGTTTCAGTACATGATAGTATTTCAGATAATGCATGTACAGTATATTCACAGTCGAATACCAGACAATAGTTCCACAAATAATGTTTACAGGCCCGATGGTAGAATGCTTACAAATGAAGGATCTGTCCAAGCAAATGATCAAAATGCAATAATTTGAAAATGAAAAAGAGACCTACGATCCAACATTTTAACAAATGAATGACTACATGTCAAAAAAAAAAATCAAATGAATGACTTGATAGGAAGTCCAGAACTCCAGATACTCATGTCTCTACTAGCTGCTGCTGTCTGTTTTTTTTTCGATTATGTAACTGTAAATATCTTTGGAGCCTTTTCAGGGAGCCATTTTGATAAAATGGGATCAGGTGGGGATCGGTTTCTCCAGTTGACAGTCAAAGAAAACAAAAACAGACGTATTGACAATGTAATTTAAACCTTCTGCCATTTTACATTGCAGGTTCCTTTAAAACACAATAGCTATAACACTGCGATCACTTTTCTTTCCCCGATCACATTTCATTTCCTACTGTGCAGCTGCCTGATTTTCATCACCATATATGTTGAATGCTTCAGTGTTGGATGAGCGTTGGGAAGGCAGCATGTGGGTTGAAGTGATAAATTTACCTTGTATAGTAAATTTAATTTATTCGAATAGACATTCTTTGCTTCAATAAAAAAACATTCCATTTTCAAGTATGAAAAGTTCCAACATAATTTGTTCTAACAATGTGAACAAGAGATTCACAATAACAATATTTATAAATTCACCAGGGAGTAACTGATTGTGCTTAAATATATCAACACCTATAAAATTCTCAAGCTACTTTACTGATGTAAGAGCTTCTGGTTTCAGCAGAAGGCTCGTAAACAAAGAAGCAAAAACCACTCGAAAATAGTTTCCATGTCACTCTTACTCCAAGAATGAGCATATCTAGTTTCTTTTGTTTATGGCACCTGTGTGCACTTAAGAATTTTGGCCACCATTCTCTCAACCAAGAAAGTTCTCCTGTGCCTCTCCCGCATATTAAGAGAGGGATGGTATGATCCAAATTGGAGGTGGCCAGTTGAGCCATGGATGAGAAGATTGCACATCTCCAAGGCTCTCTAGTGTCTCTGTTTCAAAATTCCAGATTCCCACATCACGGCAACCATACATATTGCCACATATTTCCTCCCAATTATCATCTGTCAGGTATGCACGGTTGGGCTTCAACATGGGAAAATCCTTTGTTGAAACCAGCATGGTAGAACTGAAACCAAGAAAAAGAACATGCTCCTGTAAATCTGAGCAGCACATCTTAACCAGCTTTTGATCATGAACATCAACCCTGTTGATCTCAATTTCATTGGTGTACGACCCTGAGTACTTATCAATGGCCTCTTCGGAATCCTCAGAGGGTACACCCCTGGTTCTACACACCAGCAAGAAATCGCCCCATTGTGTCAAGACAATGGATTTAGAAGAACCCCCCAGCTCCCACTTCCAATCTCCCGATGTAATAATCTTCATTGCAACCAGCGAAGGCCCGTTAAGATTCAGCGCAAATATGGATTCATTTGAAAATAAAATATAGAATAAACCGTCCTTCTTGTTGTAGGCTGCTGCTCGGCACCCGGTGTAGTAATGCGGGAGCCTTTCGTTGGGTTCCTTCCATGTAATTCGAGTCCACATGTCGTCCCCAACACGGGCATAGGACATCTCCCCGAAGTGCCAGTGCAGGAGCAGGACGATGCATTCGGCACCCGCGGAAGGGCTGCAGGAGAGGTAGACCCGGTGGTAGAGGTAAAGCCGCAGCTCCTGCCGGGTGTAGATGTCCTTGACACCAGGTGCAAAATAGTCGTCACGGAGGTTGTACGCGGGCCGGCCCTGATCGTCGCAGCAGTTCTCGACGAGGTAGAGCCCCGTCACAGGCGGCAGCTCCACCTGGGCGCCGGTGAGCGGATTGAGCGCCTGCAGGTTGGACTCCTCGTCGGCGGCGACGATCCAGCCGTGGCCCGAGCCGAACACGTAGCGGCTGCGGAACGCAGGCCCCGGCAGGCGGACCTTGAAGGTCGCGCCGGTGGAGGGACTGTACAAGGTGGCAGTGTCGGCGTCATCGCCGGCACATGAGTAGAGCAGACACGGTGAGGTGTCCTTGATTGGGATGCGTACGCTGCGGACGGCGGAATAGGCGGCGTACCACGATGTGCAGACGGCCCCGGCGTGGAACATATCTGGGATATCCAGCACACGCATCACGATCGCCATCAGATCTTCAGGGAGGGCTGCCCAATCCGGGTGGACGGCCGCCTCCATGGGCGGCGGCGGCGGCGGCATAGATTTGGGGAAAACCTGATTGGAATTGGGGAATTTTTGGTGCTGGTGAAATCTCACATCGCCGACGGAGATTATGTAACGCCTGATTGCATTGGGAACAGAGTCAGATTCGGTTAATCCGAATTATTGTGATTTAATCCAAAAAAGATCTCCAAGGCTCGGACGGCTTATCCTTGACTCTCCACGAGCAGTCACACGTGCCTAGCGTGAGTAGAGAGCTCAATCAGTTTGGTCTCTGGAGAAAAAAAATGAGCGCAGTTTTGTCGACATGAGCATTGTACGTACAGCAGTCTCATACGTACAGCAGTTTTTTCAAAATTTGAATATTTAGAATTTATTTCGTCGAAAATTGACAAAAACCGAGCCGGAAATTGGTCCGAATCCGACGCGACATGGTTCTACAAATCCTATAAACTCTGGCGGTCTGGCCCAGCCCAACCAAGAACAGTCCCCCAAATCCCGTTTAGCATTTGGTCTTCGCTGCGCGCCGCCACCGATGGAATCCACCGTCGCCGGCGCCAGTGCCGGCGCAGACGATTTGCCGGACTGGACACTGCTGCCTGAAGATTTCCTCATCACCGTGATGGGTGAGCTCGACATCCCCGATCTCATCCGCACAGGCGATGGCACTCCGCATACGCCACGTTCCGGCGCCTCCGTCTCCCGTCTCCGCGGCAGCCTCCCTGCCTTCTCTACTACTCCGGAGACGCCGTCTCTGCCGCGCTGTACTGCCCCTCCACCGGCACCCACCTCCGGATCCCCTTCCCGCAACTCCGCGGCCTGTCGCCGATTGGGTCGGCCCACGGGTGGCTGGTGGTCGCCGACGAGGTCAGCAACCTCCACCTCATGAACCCGCTCACCGGCGGCCGCGTCGCGCTGCCGCCTATCACCACGCTACGCGGCGTCAAGGAGGGCACCACCTTCGACGAGGACGGCAACCTTGCCTACACCTTCCACGAGAAACCGCGGATGCCACCCGGTTGGTGCGCATCCCGGTGGGCGAGGCGGCTGACAGCACGTACGAACGGGCAGTCCTCTCCTGCGCCCCTACGCCCACCGGCGGTGGCGGCTGCATCGTCTTGCTGCTGCACTGGTCACAACGCTCGCTGTCCTACGCCAGGCCCGGCGACGCGCGGTGGACATGGATCTCGCCGGGAGACGGCGTTACGGGTATCCAGCGGCATAACTGGTACTGTAACGCGGCTTACAACGACAAGGACGGCTTATTCTACGTGGTACACTACTATGACTCTATATACGCGTTGGATCTGAACGGGCCTTCACCGGTAGTGAAGATAATAATCCCTGAACTGAGGCTCGGGGGTCAGCCTTACAGGTACCTGATCCACACTCCGTGGGGCGAGCTCTTGCAAGCCTTGAGGTTCAGGAAGTTGCATGACCCTCCCACCCCGACGGATGTTGACGGCTATGATCCATTTGTGGAACTCCGCACCCGTGAACTTCAATGTATAGGGTTGATAGCCATGGAAAGAGACTTGTGAAGCTGGAGCAAGGTTTGGGAGATCATACACTTTTTCTGGGTTTCAATGGATCACTGTGCCTTCCAGCTAAAGAATTTCCTGGGCTCAAACCAAATTGTGCCTACCTTATGGATGATTCACCTGAATTTATGAATTACTGTAGACAGAACAAGAGAGAAACTGGTGTATGGGACATTGAGAAACAGAACTTGCAATGCTTTGATGAAACCTCAAATCTGAAGCTGCCCTGGTTGAATTGGCCATCTCCCATTTGGATAACACCCTCTCTTTTGTAGATGGAGGTGACTCTGAATAAGACCATCCCTTTTTGTAGGGGATATGTGATTTAAAATTAGGCATAAGTTTGTACATCGCCGTCCCTTTTTGTAAGGGAGGTGAAGCTGCAGCCTAGTATTGTAATTGTGATATTGTTGTATCTTGTCAGCTAAATTATTTTCTGATAAAACTCCTCTCACCGGTGATGTGATTCAGCACCTCCTCTTTGTTTCATGGCAACGTTTTTCTATTACGTCTAACTGCTATTTTACTTGGTAGTTATGAAGATGTCGGATATGTTTTAAGGCTCTGTCAACACACCAAGGGACTGTAAGTTAAAGGCTAGAGCTGGACATTTATTTTTTGAGGGAGATGTTAAACTGCAGTTAACTGAAATTCAGCTCTTGTTTGGAAATCTTTGCTTGCAAGGTCTAACAATTTTTCTTTAAAATTTGTATACAAGAAACAAGATACTGATATGAAACTGTAATGCCAAGTAATAAACTACAGAAAAGATCAGATAACTGATCTTATTTTCAGCTATCTCAAAATTTTCAGCAGCAGCAAACATAAAAAAGTTGTGCGAGTTAAGATGATGGTTATAGCTGGAGAAGGAACATGTATGGATAATTCCTATTTAACTTCTATTAGATCCATCTGCATGATTAGATTTGGTCAAAACAATATGTTACTCTGCCCCCTTTACTTAGTCTTATGCTTTATATTTTTTAGCAGCCCTCTCTTTTGCTTCATGTTATTATTTCTTGAGGGAAACCTGGTATATTGGTATAGTCCTTTCTAAAAATTTGATATAGAAAATGCAAATTCTCTTTTTTGGGACACTTCTCTTCTCAAAGTTGTTGTGATTTGCACTTTACTGATGAGATTCATGATTGTTTGATATCTATCCAGGCAAAGGGAATTGTGTTTTGACTGTATGATACTATTTATAGATGTAATACTGGATGGGGTAAGCAGCAAATACACATAAAAGTTTTACGATTTAAGTTTGAACTGTGATGATCATTCACAGCATATGACTCTTTGAATATTTGGGGTTACCCACTGCTCATGGAAGGATATTTTTAAAAAGTTTCAGCATCTTGTGAAATGAGTTTGGTAGCATGCTCACGGTTGGAGGGAGAAGCTAACTGTGCTAGTGTTGAATATTTTTTCAAATCATTTGGTGCAGACAAACACATGAAATGATTATTCCTGTTCTTGAGTAGATCTTTCTGATTTGATGTAGCATGTGGTTAGGGTTGTATCAGAGCAATGTTTGAGAGAGGTAATAAATAAATTTGGTTGCAAAAATCAGGCTTGGGTAAGATAGGCAAATGCCTGTTGTTCTCACTTTCGCTAATCGAACCTTATTTTCACATTGTTTGGTATCACTGCTATTGCCTGTACTGTGTACTGTATTTCTGTTACTAAGAGCAGTGGTAAAGTTGTGATTTAGGCAAGGATCTGACAGACTGGCCGCAATTTGGGATGGAAATAATTTTGTAGCTAGTGCTGGATCATTAGAAAAGATTGTGAATGCAATACCACATCTTCCTTGTTTCTGAATTTCAGAAAAACCTGTCTGAAGACTGGATGCCTTCTCTGAAAATGCTCTTCTTTTGTTTGTTTCCTGACTTTGGATGCTACTGAAAGTTGGAACGCTGATTTTGAAGACTAGAAGAGCATTAGGCTTGAAACTGCTACAGTTGTTCACACCTGTTTTGGTCAGGCTTTCGTCAGTCGTCACATCTTGAAGGGTGGCTACCAATGAGGAGTGGGAAGGAGGCAAACGAGCAGCAACTGAAGAAGGTGACGGTGATTGGACGCTGGCCATTCAATTCCCGGGCAGCCGCCTCTTATTTGTGAGATTGCTGGAAATAAAACTGATTTCATCTTTAAGTTCCATCACTGTCATGTGCACAGGACTGAACAGTACAGTACAAAACTAAAATTCCATGGGTCCGGCGCTTGCAAGCCTTCAAGTTCAGGAACTCACCACTGGTGAGCTGTAACTCTGCAAGGTCGACAACCATGGACAGGCTGGTGAAGCAGGACATTGAAAGAAGACAATTTACTTTTAAGGCAGAGCCCGAACTGCAGTTAACTAAAATGTAGTGGCTGTTTGGAAATCTTTACATCCAAAGGGTTAACGACTACTTTGAAATGTTTCCAAAGAAAAGAGATACTGGTACTGTAATGTACAGAAAAGAACTGATTGTATGCTCAGCTACCTCAAAATGTTTAGCAACAACAAATATAAAATAGTGATGCCAGTTTACAAGATTTTTTAGCTGGAGAAGAAACATGTTGTTTGGATAATTCCTATTTAACCTCTATCAGATCCATTTTCACGATTAGATTTGGTCAAAAAAATATGTTAGTCTGTTTTTTCTTAGGACTTTGCTTTACATTTTTTTAGCAGCCCTCTCTTTCGTGTCATGCTATTTTCTTTTGAGGGAAACTTGGTATATTGGTATAGTCCTATCTATAAGGTTATATATATAGCAAATGCAAGTGAAGATCCAAAATGAGATTGGCAGGTTGATTTTTTTTACATAATATCTAAGTCAGATAGGGTTTAATGAAGATATACTATCTCAACCTTTCATAGTACAGCTAACGAATTCACTATGGTTAATCATGCGCTTGAAGTACTCAACATTTCAAAGTAGAGATAATGAAGTATGAGTCTGATCAACCATGTATGTTTAAGGACTAAGTGATTGGTGATATCCTAACCCTATGGCAATCCAACTCTGTTTTTTCCCCTCCTTTTCGAATGTTTCCAGAGGACCCACTTCTCTTTTCAAAGTGTATCATGGTGGTTGGATTCACAGAGGTACTCATGTCAGAAATAGTAAGCTGTTATTATCATTTCCATTTTGCTGATAGTTATTAAGGGAAATCAGCCCCTGATTGAATGATAGTATTTATACAGGAAATATTAGATGGGCTAAAAAGCAAATGCACACAAAAGTGTTATGATACTCAGTCTGAACTGTGATGATCAGTCAGATCATTCTTTCAAGGATGTTTTGAATATATAATAAGCCCTCTGAGAAATATCTGGGGATTACCTTGCTCAAGGAAGGATATTTTTATGAGAAGTTTCAGCATCTTTCTGAGAGTTCAGGTGCATGCTCATGGTTGGAGAAGCTATCATGTGTTGGTATTGAAGACCTTTTAAAATCATTTGGGTAGAAAAACAGAAGAAACACCTATTGGTGTTCTTGAGTAAATCTTTCTGATGATGTAGTGTGATGCTGGGGGTTCTCTCTGAAAGAAGTTTGAGACAAATAAATTTGGTTGCAGGTAAAAAACGGCTGGGAGTCCATCTCAGAGTAGCAGGTATCATGTTCAACAAGTTCCATGTCAATATTGGGACAGCAGTTGTACTCATGTACTCAATTGAATCTCTTTCTTCCTGAACAAAAACATATGTTCTTGTTATAGAGAAAATTATCATTAGAGAATTCAGTAAATTTCCGAAAAACCTGCCTGAAGACTGGCTGCCTTATCTGGAAATGCTCCTTTTATTTGTTGCCGGATTTTGGATGCTACTGAAAGTTGGAACATTGATTTAGTGTCTGGCCGGAGACTGGAAGAGCATTAGGTTGAAACTGCTGCAGTTGTTCCTACCTGTTTCTCTATCAAGGTTTCATCAGATGTTGAAGGAAAAAGAAGTTGTGGATGCCAATATAAGGAGCAGATGGAGGCAAGCAAGCAGCCACTGAAGAAGGTAAACACGACGGCTCTGAACCAAAAGAATAGAGTGAATTATTTATCAGGATCCAAGTCTTTTTACTACTTAACAGACTTTCAAAAACTTGCCAACTGATGCCATTTTGTTATTAAAAAAAGCCATTTTCAGGCATTCAGTTTTTCGCAGCATGAATACTTACCCAACACATAAACACAAAGAAAACTTCACATCTTTGGTCGCTAATGGAGATAAGACAGGCTTTATATTAACCAATAGACTTCAACTCAGAATAGTAGGCATTAGAGCATCTCCAAGAGCCTCTATAAAATTAACTCTAAATTTTGCTGATTTAGCTAGTCTCTAAAATAGAAATTACCAAAAAAAAGTGAATGAAACCAACAGCCTCTCTAAAACCAACTCAAACTCTATTTTCAAAGTGAGCCTTACTTTTTTGCCCCCTATAAAAGTTCTCTGCTATTGTAAAAAAAACTGATCGCAATTATGTAGATTCGTTCACTGGGTACTAGATTTTCTTCGATGGACTATTCTTCTTCCTTTGTTTCTTCTTGTCGGTTTGAGTTCTTCACATGTCCTCAATGGCAGGGCATGCGTAGAACGATGGATTGATTTAGAAAAAACAGGGCATTGAAGGATGAAGGAAAAATCAAGGTATGGCAAAGCACTTCTACTTCCCTACTGAGACCTCCACTCCTGTTTGTGAGATCGATTAAAATGTTTGGTCCTGATCCAATCTCTGCTGCTCTATTCCTGTTGCTTTCACGAGAGCACAACAACGTTCTTTTCCCTTCCCATTGCTTCACAAAAGCACATCACTCGAAACGTGAATTTGCAAGAGCTACCCTGGTAACGTGAAAACTGGTTCACCTTGGAGCAGCCTGACAAGATCTTCTCTACCAAGGCCGCATACCGAGCAGTACAAAAGGTGATCACGGGAACGAGCAGAACTGGAAACCAGAGGCGGAAACGCGAGCTAGGCGCTAGAAAAAGGCGCGGAGGGAGCGATGGCGAGCAAGACGTGTTAGCTACCTCTACCTAGCGAGAACTGCGGGATGGAGGCTGCTCTATTTTTCCGAGTCGGTTAACGATTCTGTTGGAAGACTACTTTAGCGACTATTTAGCTAAATAAAGAGTTGGAGAGTGTTTTACTGTGTCTCTTGGAGATGCTCTTATGTTCATTGTTTAACAAGAACTTCCATGTCAACATTTGGACACCAGCTGTAACCCTGTACACAACTAAATCTATGTGTTGGTCTTCCTGAACAAAAGTATCAGGTTCTTTTTTTGATGTACAAAGTATCAGGTTCTTGTTATCGAGAAAAATGTCATCAAAGAAAATTCAGTTCAATTCAACGTGGCCTCTCGGAGAAATACTTGACTAGTAAGATACAAGTATACAACAACGAAATTACAGTTATCTAGACATGTTAAACTGGACACCACTGTCTCTACAAGGCATACAGAAGACAACACGCTTTGCTCCATCGGCTAAAGTGCTGAGCCTGCCTTGCACAATTGTACTCCGCTGGCCACCAGCATGAATTTCGTCGAACACCACCGCCCACCCGGCCATGGCCGCCGTCAAGCCCCCTAGTGGCGTTCTTCCTCTTCTTCGGCGCCGATGATAAGCTGAGTCGAGAACAGTCATTGGAGAAGTTTAACGGGATTTAGTAGTCTGACTCTGTGTTATTGGGCGCGGCGGTGCGAGCATTGTAAATCCTCATGGTATCCTTCAATTCCAGACGAGCGAGAAGCCATTGAAGAAGGTGAATGGAGATTGGAAGCTGGACGCTCAATTTCCAGGCAGCCTGAACTCATGACCGCTCTGCATCTCCGGTCCCTGCGCGCGCCTCTGGAAGCTGCGGGAGGGACAGGAGCATGGGAAGAAGAGAACTACCAGGGCGTACGATCTGCGGGGGTGAGCGCGAGATATGCACATCGGCGGGGATAACCGGTGGTCGGCGGCGGCGGCGCAACCTCGCCGCTGCTGCCGGCGTGAACATTTTGGCTCCCTGATTGCCTGATTGTTGGGATCCAAATATTTTCAGAAAGACCCTTAATTTGCATCGTGATCCAACGTAGGGGGGTTTATGTAAATGTCCAGGTCCCGATTATTTGCAAAAGCTCCCCTGGTCTGCGGAACCAGTTTCGCTGACTTAAGTCACTGGCCACTGTGTCACTGCATGTGGGCCATGCATGCTCACATCGTCAGTGATGGTGACTAAGTCAGCCAAACCTCATCCCTGGTCTGGCCGCCGCCAGCTTGTCTTCCTCGCGCCGTCCCGCCGCCGCCGTCGTTCTCCCCGCCGGCGTCGCGAAGATCTATTCCACCCGACCCTCATAAATTCATAGCACCTGCCAGCTCTCCACTCATAGCAACCACCATGGCAAAGGTCCGGCGGAGGCCGCGCACCAGCAGCACAGCTCCCGTGCTTGAGGTCAGGGCGTCAGGCTGCCGGCAATGGCGGCTTGTCCAGGATCCGCTCCGCAGTTTCGGCACTGCTCAAGTTCTCATGATGGTCGAAGACTGTAACGCGTGTCTGTGCACAGGAAGCCACTGCTTCAAGATACTGAAAGTTTGAAGGTCTGGTGACTGAAGACTGAAGATTTGATAATAGGGACATCTGCAGGATTCGCGTCTGAGAAAAATTGCTGTGAATTTGTATATCAAGCCCCTGATGATCTTATGTCGGAGCTCGTTGAAGAACACTGATTTCACCTGTAATTACGTTATCTGTCATACATACAGGACCCCAACAATGTGACATGAAATTTCGCCAGCTTTCTTCTCACTGTAAACTGTAGCAACACTCTGTATTGAGGAAAATGCAGAAATATAGTTGCAGCACCGAGATAAGGTAAAACCTTACGAGTTTATCTACTTACCTGAAAAATATCTTCAGGTGGGATTATGGGAGCTTGCAGAGTTGAGATCCTTGAGACCACCAAACCCTGCCAACAATGACAATTGACAATCGACAACAGAGCAGCACCTCTCAACCAAAACACCACAAAGCTAATTCATCAGGATCCAAGTCTTTTACCATGATGAAGTTTGTAGGCTAATCAAGACATGTCATCTCCAAGGGTTCAATTTTTCACAGTAAGAGTAATTGATCGAACACATCAACAAAAACAAAAAAATCAAGATTTCAGTGACCAAAATTTGGTTAACTTCAGCTGTGCTGACATCAATGTAGCAATTGCTAGATGGAACATGTACTGATCACTGTTTCTACTACAAGTTCTAAGAGGTCCCAGCCATGGAGCTCAACATAGACTACTTCACATCATATCAGAATCACTCACACATCCTTGTGCCATTTGTACCAACCGGCAAGACTGTACTTAAGAGGTTACACACACTGTTTCTTTTGCCATCCTGGACAGGCATTTCAGACCTGTTGAGCATGTTCGTCACTTGAGCTAGCCTCAGCGGTTGATTTCAAGCAGTCAGGAGCTGGATCAATCTTCATGTTCTTCATTTCCTCTGTCACTTCACTCTGGTCTTCAGTCTCGTTGATTGGTGGACCTGACGATTCTGTGTCGTTCACCATGATCTCAGTAGTCTCAGCAGCTTGAACCTCACTGCAGCAACAAATAAAAATTGTAAGCCTCAGAACTGTCACAAGCTGAATGAGTAAAACATACATGCAAGTTTGAATACGTGTAATGTGTACTGTATGATAACATGGCAGAGGAGACCACATATAAACAACAACAAAATGAAGGGTCAGGTTAATTGAGCATATATGAATCTGAATGCCACATTCATACTTTTACCATTTATTTTAACTAATGAAACTGGAGCAGTATTCTAACTTTAATGCTCTGAGAAGAATGTGGGATTTGTTGCAGAACATGCTTTGTAATTCAGAAAATACACAATTGCATTAAGAATAGTAACCACAAGATAAGAATTTACCAAACAAGTAGACATTTAAGCATCAATCGAAACAGACAAGCGTAGGCATCAGGTGAGTAATTACTCTGCATAAGATATCTAGGAAGTAGTAAGCAAATTGAAAACAGAACACTTCACCTTTCTTCATGACACTTAATGTCCTTATCTTCCCCCTTGGTGAATACTTCACTAATATCAGCAGCACTAATAAACTTAGGGGCAGCTTTCTGATCTTCAGTCATGCATTTCTTTAGTTCTTTCTGCACAGATGGTTATCATCAGTACGACACAATGAGCAAACAGATAACAACTATAGTGCTGATGAACATATAAGAGCAAATGCAGTGTTAACGAACCCATAAGAATGTTCTTGCAATTGTTGCAATCATAGCTCGGTAATCAATGACAGAGGTTCTGAGAAAGTTGTGCCACACGTCATTGATTTCAGGAAGAGCATCAGCAAACTGCAAAGCAACAATACGTGAAATATCAGTCTAGGTTACAACCTACAACTAACAATACAAGAATGCATCAATAGCAATCCATGGAAGATAGCAAAATAGTCAAACCTCAGCAGTAGACTTATCAGCAGGCAGAGCTTTCATTTTCTCCTTTATGCTCTCAAGAAGCATATTTCCCTTCTGGCGCTTAGTTTCTCGAATCTCTTGAAACGGCTTTGCTCCAACTCCACTTGAAGGTGCATAAAACAACCATTTGAACAGATCACTCCTCTTATCAAAGCTGATCACATCTTGCTGGTTTGAATCTTGGCCAAGTGACATCCCATCCAAAAACTCATCACACTCCAATGCTTTGTCACTGAGTTTGGGATCCAATACAGACTGCAGCCGAGGTAATACTACTCTGGGGTGCTTGCTGCACATGTGTGACAACAGCGAAGCAGAGTCCAAAAACTTCTTGCCATCACAAACTGGGCAAACCCAGAACCTCCAAGAGCCCTTTTCCTTCACAAAGCTGTGAACATCAGATACATTGAAGGTCTTGGACCGATCTACCTTGCTGTACTCCTCCTGCAGCAAATCAAGCTTCACAGACTGAAAGCCCTCCTGCCTCTCGCTACTGATCGAATCCCAGTAATCCTTGGCCTGCATCAGGATTTTGTTGAGCAGCTCGTGAAACTCGCAGGCCAAGGACACCAACCTCGCCCCACGGTTCTCTCCGCTGATTGATCCAGGCGGAATACAATCAAGCTGCGGGTCATCAGGCTCCTTCATGCCCAGCGCGCGGCGGCACTCCTTCTCGGCAGCGTCGTACTCACCCAGGACGAAGAGTAGTTTTGCGAGGAAGGAGGCGATCACGGCTGACCTGGGGAACGCCTGCGCGGCGCGCTCGGCGATGGTGAGGGTGCGGCGCAGGAACAGCCTCCTGTCGATCGACGCGTCGAGGCCGCGCACGAACTCGAGGTCCATGTAGGCGTTCAGGTACTGCGCGCGCGCCAGGTTGGGGAAGGCGTCGGCGACGCGCTTCGCCTGCTTGCGTCCCTCCGCGGCGCCGCTCTGCCTGGCGGCGTCCAGCACCCGCTCCACGGCGAGCGGGACGAGCTCCTCGACCGTCATGCGCGCGTAAGCGCGGCGAGCGCGGTCTCTGGCCTCCTCCACCCTCTCGGCCGCGGTGGTCTCCGTCTCCTCCGCGTACATGCCGTAGGCGGCGTTGTTCTGGGCGGGGTCGACAGGGCAGGGAATGCTCTGCGCGCGGCGGAACTCGGACTCTGCTTCGCCGAACATCTTCGAGGCGCAGAACACGTCGCCCAGCGCGGCCGCGATGTCGACGCAGTTGGGCGCGAGGCGCCTCGCCTCCAGGAGCGCGTCGCGGGCCACGCGGAGGTGCACGCTCGCGGTCAGCTGCCCGGCCTCCTCGCTCTCGTCGCCGCCCGTCGCGTGGAAGGCAGCCGCGTGGCGAAGGTCGCCGACGAGGCGGTGCGCGATCGCGGACTTCGGGTGCGCGGCCGCGAGCTCGTGGCCGCGGGCGAGCGCGTCGTCGATCTCGCCGTCGTGGTCGAGCAGCAGGATCTCCCGGGCCGCCGCGCGGACGTCGGCGTCGGCCATCGGAGCAGGGTACGCGCGCGAGGTGTTTGGGGAAATGCCGCCGCGCCGGTGAGACGAGGCACCGGTCGGCGGAGCGGTTTGGGTTTGCGAGGAGGCGTGTGGGGGAAGGGAAGGTAAGAGGAGGGATTTATAGTGGCGTCGTCGGGAGGAGGCTGGTGGGCCCAGTCCGGCGGTGGCAGCCGCATCGATGCCTTCTCGTGCTCACGAGTTTCGTGGAGGGAAGGAGATGGAATGACACGCTGGGCGCTGGGCCAGGCTTGGTTTGGTGTGATATTACTAGTAGAGTACAAGTTCTGGTTTATTTGCTAGAGCATACTAGTATATAGTAAGACCCTCCCAATCTTAAATTCTATGTAGTCAATTAAAAATTGCGAAACTAGCCTAGTGATTACCAAAGTGTCCATAGCCCCTCAGGTCCAGGGTTCAACTCTCTGTAGGAGCGATTTTTCCAGCTAATGCTTTTAGTTGTAGGCGATGCTCTCGTTGACAGTGGGGTACCAGTGCCGACTTCTTCAATCTCATCTTTAAAGATGCTCATAGGGGTAGGATGTATCTATCTGTCTTCATAAGGGAGTGTGCGTGAGTTGTGAGTGTCTAAGTGCAATTGCAAAAAAGGTAGTCAACTAAAAAATAACTCTAATAGACCTCTTATTTCAACTTCTGCTCTAGGTAGTTTTCCAAATGCACCCTCCAATCCCATAAGAATGAAAGTCCTCCTTTCTCCCCCTTAAAAACTAGCGGGCGGTAAGATGCACATATTTTCTCTCTTTTTCCTCTCTTCTCCCATCCCAACAGTTTTGATGTTTTCCCCGTCAAACTCGATCTGCTCCCTCTTGCTTGCTGGTGCGAATGGAGACGCCACCCCTTCATCGGCTTGGGCTTAACATCATCCGTCTGCACCTGCCCGCCACACCCATCCTCCCTCAACAACGAGAAGAAATGTCACAGTCCAACGATGAGTGTGTAAACCACATACCACTCCTTTCCCTCTCTCTATGTCACCACCGGCACAACCGCCCACCATCTACGTGGACCATTGGCCCATCCTACTTGCTCTTCCAATGCAGGCACATTAAGACCCTCCCAATCTTAAATTCTAGGTAGTCAATTAAAAATTGCGAAACCACATGTAGCCTAGTGATTACCAAAGTCTCCATAGTGTCTCGGGTCCAGGGTTCAACTCTCTGTAGGAGTGATTTTTCCAGCTAAGGACATTGTGCTTTTAGTTGTAGGCGATGATCCCATTGACGACGAGGTGCCGGTGCTTGACTTCTTCAATCTCATCTTTAAAGATGCTCATAGGGGTAGGACGCACCTATCTGTCTTCATAAGGGAGTGTGCGTGAGTTGTGAGTGTCTAAGTGCAATCGCAAAGAAGGTAGTCAATTAAAAAGTAACTCCAATAGACCTCTTATTTCAACTTCTACTCTAGGTGGTTTTCCAAATGCACCCTCCAATCCCATAAGAATGAAAGTCCTCCTTTCTCCCCCTTAAAAACTAGCGAGCGGCAAGATTCACATATTTTCTCTCTTTTTCCTCTCTTCTCCCATCCCAACCGTTTTGATGTTTTCCCCATCAACCTCGTGCTCCCTTTTGCTTACTAGTGCGAATGGAGACGTCGCCGCCTTCATCGGCTTGGGCTTAACATCATCCGTCTACACCTGCCCGCCACACCCATCCTCCCTCAACAACGAGAAGAAATGTCACCGTCCGAGGACGAGTGTGTAAACCACATACCGCTCCTTTGCCTATCTCTATGCCACCACCTAGCGCAGGCACCCACCATCTACGTGGACCATCGGCCCATCGTACTTGATCTTCAGCTGCGAGCACGGTCGGCACAAGGGCCTTTGTGTTTCGCGGTCACAAGGGAAGCTTTGTTCCCTGTCCACATGAACCGCCAATGCTATAGTATCCCACCACACCTATGTGTCCGCCCTAATTGGATCTATGCTTTTCGGGGTTGAGCACAATGTTTTGGCCCTAATCGGCGGCATGATGAGCTCACTACCATCGCACCGACCACGCCGGGTCTCTCCGCTCACAGGTGGACATCATCGCCCCACCATGGCTATGGACACTGCTATCATTGGCCATAAGCAGCGTGGAGGACCACGAGTGAGATGAACTCCCAAGTCAAGGCCTCACCGTGCGCTTCCGACTCAATCGCCACATCCATTGCAAGGCCGATGACACCCCTTCTTTGTCGGATCCACCACCCGGCACCGTGACCACTTGTCCTTCCCCTGCTCCATTCTTCTTCTTTCCCTAGGCAATTTGGTCCCGGTCGCACCATGTCACCAAGGCCGCAATAGGATGCACCATCGCCTCTGCCCGTCTTAGCGTTGTAGCTCATAGTTGGGCAACATCAACCCATCCGTTTGTTTCACTTGCAAGCAGGCCATGTGTTAGAGTTGAATTGTGTCACCAACCGGTGGGCCCGATGAGGGATAAGAGAATGTAGCAGCTTCAATTTAGGTAGTCTTGTTGGATTTGAAAATCATATTTAGGTCCTTAAAAATAGGAGTGAGCCCTCAAACGAAATTGTAGAAGCATAATTTAGTAAGTTCTGTTGGAGATGCTCTTAGTGCTTAGTAATTAAAGCACTGAGTTAATATTGTTCTTTTTCTCTGTAAATTTTTCGAAAAGATGGATGGTCAAAGTTGCTATTTTAACTAGCCACTCATTCAATTTTGCCTAAGAGATCCAACTCGACATGTATTGGGATGCTCACGAGATTCGTGGGGGATATGGAATAATGAATGCTTGAGGGTTGGCTCGGACAAAGAGTTTTTGAACGTGTTTCTAGATGCCTAATTTTGTTGTGGATGATTGACATTAATACAATTAAAATTGGACTAATGTCTTCATGAGAATGTACGTAGTTGAGCTACTTATGATGCATGAAAGACATGAAGAATGAAAGAAAAATAGAAAAATAAGATGATCACATTACAATATTTGAAAAGATGGAAACAACACTCGAGTGCCACGACACCAAGTTTTTATATTTATTTTGAGTCTAGGGATTCCGTACTACTAAGAGGGATGTAGATCACAATTTTGGTTGAGGTCGAAGTGCTCACAAAAATCTCAAAGAAAATACAAGACTCCATAGTTTTTGAATACACCCGATCAGAAGTTTCGAGTGCCCTACTGGAGGTTCAGCTGGCACACCACGATGACACGAATGCTCACTGGGTCTCTAGGGAAGTCCGGATTGGAAGATCCAACCCCGTACCAAAAGTACCGATATGGCCCGTGAGAGAACTTGATCTTCGAGATGGCACCAACGAAGTGCTTGGTACCAAGTCAACAATTCCGTCTAGGAACTCATCGGAGCACCAGGTGCACTGTCGAAAGTTCCGACTTAGTACTGGAAACTCCGGTAACACCCAGGCAGAGACTTGGTCTCTAGGGTGGGTGCACCAGACTACCCGGTAGTCGGTTAGCGGTTCCGATTGGGCATGGGATTTGCCCCAATCGGAAGTTTTGACCATGTACTAGAAGTTCCTGTATGGGCTACTAGAGAAACTTGGTCTCTAGGATGGCACCCACGAAGTGTGATGACGGCCACTAAGTGCAATATTCTACCATCAAATATCTCAGAAATAAGGGAGAACTAACATGAAAACCTCATATATTGTTTTAATATAATCTAGTTCCACATGCCCTTAGAGATTATTTCGTGCAGGTGAAATACATAAAGATATGAGGTGAAATGAAGAATGAAGTGGCAAGACGCCAGGATGGAGAAAGAAGCCCACAAACAAAATTTACCGAGATCAATCAATGCTAAAACTTCGTGTATGGGCTCAAGGTCCGAGTGGGAAAGCACCGACCAAAGATGGGGGCCAACAGGCCCGCAATAGGTCGGCCGACCTATGGTAGGGGTGGTTGGTGCCTAACTTTGGCGGGAAGGTCTCTCCCGCCAAGACTTACTGCCTTACCTATGCGCCCACATATTCCAGCACCTAGAACCACCTTAGAACCGTCTCTTGGACCCTATATAAGGAGGGTTTCCCCCTCATTTGAAACACACAACACACAAGCAATTCCTCTCACCACGCTTTTGTATAAGTAGTCCAAGGCTATGAGAATAGGCATAGAATAGTCTCCTTAGAGTTCCCAAGTTCCTTAGGAGAGTTGTAGGTAGCTACTATCTCTCTTCTTTGTAAGCCCTTGATCTATTTCAATGGAGTTATCTTCTACTTATGTTATTCTTGAAATTATTCTTATGAGAGCATTGTTATTATGTTCATACAAGTATCTATATCTATGCTTAGTAGTATGCATGTTATGGGTGATATATAGTGCTATGTTAGGTACAAGGTTCATGTTCCTTTTGGGTGCTTTAGTTGGATATTCTAGACTAACTAGAGTTCTATTCGAAGGCTTAGGCATGGTGTTTAGGTCTAAGAGTAGCCTCAAATGTTGTGTGTCCCACGGAAGAGAGGGTTCATACGAGTAGTGACAACCTCCTGTGATAGCAGTGTTATCTCCACGTCCGACCACATTTGTAGGGCTCATTGCAGGAGTCACCTGTGTAACAAGGGTAAGCCCGTGCTTCCCAGTACCTTAGGAACATAGTTGCCTTGATGTGTGTATATTAAGTGTATATGCATAGATTAGACCTACATCGGTATCCAGTACATATGGAACCAATCTTTTCTTAGTTTATTCTTCATAGCCTTGTTACTTGTTTATTCTTGAGATGGAACTATATGTGTGTGCGTCAACATTACCCTTAATCTTTATATCAACTTACCCTTGCTAGGATTATGGTCTATTAATTGATAATATAGTTATGAGCTTGGTACTTTCTTATTTCACACCTTACCTTGGGAGAACAATAAATGACACCCATTGAAGTAATCCAATGGTGAAATGAGGATGTCCGCGCACTTGCGGATTTAACTTTCCCACACTAACCATATGTTTTGTTCTTCTAACAAGTATTACTGACACCTTGTCGAACTATTTGTTTGGTGAGACTTAGCAGATGTCGACAAAGTGTCGGTACATAGTTGAACGTTCCAACTAGAAGTTCTCATGAGCTAATAGAAGTTACGGTGCAGATCACACATATGGACTTGGTCCCTGGAACCGAGCTACTCGGAAGTTCCGATGAGCCGCCGGAGGTCCTGGTGCGGTTGAATCCTTTGACCTAACCTATGAATCAGATGTTCCGGTGCGAGGCGTTCGGATAGCCAATGACTCTATTTTGAGCCAAAGTATTTAAGCCCCCAAACCCCCTCTCAAACCCATAAACAATACATCCTTTCAGCCACATTCCTCCTCCAAGGCTAAGAATCCATTGTTTGAGCTAGGGTTTGAGTGAGAGCTTGTTTTCAAGGTATTGGGAGCATCCATTCCACATTTGAGCATCTTTGATTTCATGAAGCTCGTGATTTGCATTTGTTACTCTTGGAGCTTGGTGCTCTAAACTTGTGTGGTGATGTCCGGAGAAGTTTGTATTTCCCGCCCCACAAGGGGTTTGCTAGTGGAAAACTCAAGCTCGATCTTGGTAGTCGTTTGAGTGATAATAGGGTTGAAAGAGAGCCGATCCTTGGTGAACTTCTCAACAGAGAAGTAGAGTCCTTGGTGGACTCAAACTTCGAGGATAAAATTCTTGTCTCGTGTGCTCTCTTTACTTACAGGCCTTGTTCCTTTTTTATGTTCTAGGGTTCTTACTAGTTTTGCTTTTTATCTTATCCAATCTAAGTGCTAGCGTGTTTCCTCTTGTTTTAAATACCTAGAACTGCATATGGTGTTCCTTTTGTCTTTTGTTTCAAGTAAAAGTGCCTATAATAGTTTAGGGTTTAATTTTTGCAACTTTTACCCTTCCATCGGAAGTCTCGATAGTGTACCGGAAGTTCTAGTAGGTATCGGAAGATCAAGGTTTTCCTATTCACCCCTTCTAGGCAATTTTCAGTTTTGTATGTTTCTCATGGTCTACATGTAAGCTACTAGTAGTGTACCATTCTGGGCTTATTTTTATAGAAAAAAATTAAGAGGCGACTGGTCGCTAGATACACCGAGCCAATGACCGGATGTGGTGAGCAGGAACCACAACCGCGGCGGTGGCAAGTGGGTAGGTGGTGCGGTAAGGCAGCGTGGCTCGTGGCTGCTGGTGGTGGAGGCGGGCGGGTGAACGGGACCCAAGTTATGAAACTCACAAGATTCATATGGGACGAGAGATGAAATGATGTATGATGGTGGCTAGGCCAGGCAAAGACTTTGGTGTGATTCTTGTTGCCTACATGTAAGTTACTAGTAGAGTGTACATCCGATCTTATATTTCTAGAAAAAACTAAGAGGCGACTGGTGACTAGATACGATGAGCACCGAGATAGGGCGAGTGGGCAAACCATAGGCATGATGATGGCAAGTGGGAAGGTGGTGCGGTAAGGCGGAGTGGTGCCACGACCACCGGTGGCGAGAGGTGGGCGGTGGACAGGACCTGAGTATGGAGCTAACGAGATTCATAGGGGAGAGAGAAGGAATGACATATGATGGTGGCTAGGCCACATAGAGAGTTTGGTGTGATTCTCGTTGCCTACATGTGAGTCACTAGTAGAGTATAAATTCAGGCTTATTTTATGAAAAAATCTAAGAGGCGGCTGGTTGCTGGATACGGCGACCGGGCGACCACGGACGCGAAGGTGGCAAGCGAGCAAGAGGTGTGGTAAGGCGGTGTGGCACTGCGGTCGCTGATGGCGGAGGCGGCCAGTGGATGTGACCCGAGTTTGGGTGCTCACGACATTCATAGGAGAGGGAGATGGAATGATGCATGTTGATGGCTGACCATGCAGGGAGGTTGGTGTGATTCTCGTGGCCTAGATGTAAGTTACTAATTGCGTAGAAATCCCTTATTTTTATGAAAAGGTTGTGACCGGTTCAAGTGTGGAACTTCATGTTGCTCCACAAATACATGTTTACATAAGTTCTTGTGTACTCGACACATATGATTTTTGACATTTTGTGTGTATACCACACACGTCCAAAATTTACTTCAATTTTGTGTACTCCACACATGATTTTTGACCGGTTCGTGCTGACGAGATTCGTGGGGAGGACTAGGGAGGGAGGTGGAATGACACATGTAGTGGGCCACAGGGAGTTTTGTATGATTTTTGGCTCTCAGGCCTACATGCAAGTTACTAGTAGTCTGGGTTTATTTTTTGGAAAAAAATTCTTACTGACAATTAGTGGCTAGCGGGAGGTGAGCGAGTAACCACATGCATGGAGGTGGCTAGCGGGCAGGCTGTACAGTAAGGTGGCATGGCGCCGCGGCCTCTGGTGGCGAACACAGGCAGTGGACGGGACCTGATTTAGGGAGTTCACGAGATTCATGGCTCATGGGGCGAAGAGAGATGGAATGACGCATGCTGGTGACTAGGCTAGACATGGGGTTTGGTGTGATTTTTTCTGGCCCACATGTAAGTTACTAGTAGAGTATATATCTGGGCTTATTTTTATGGGAAAATCTAAGAGGTAATTCATCGTTATACGGCGAAGGTGACTTCATGTGCGAAGATGGCAAGCAGGAAGGTGGTGCGGTAAGGCGGTGTGGCGGAGGGAGACGGTGCATGTGGTGCATGGGACCTGAGTTAAGGTCCTCACTCAATTCATAAGGGAGGGAGACGGAATGACGCATGCCGGTGGCTGGCTAGGCATAGAGTTTGGTGTGATTCTCGAGGCTTACATGTAAGTTACTAGTAGAGTGCAAATCCGGACTTATATTTATGGAAATATCTAAGTGGTGATTGATCGCTAGATACGACGAGCAGACAATCACGGAGGTGGCAGGCGGTCAGACGGTGCGGTGAGGCGCCACGACTGTTGGTGGCGATGGTGGGCAGTGGATGGGACTCGAATTATGGGGAGGGAGACAAAATGATACATGTTGGTCGCTGGACCAGGTATCATGTGTAAGAGTTGAACTGAGTCACTGATAAGTCGGTCCGACGTGGGAAAATAGAAAGTAGGAGCTTCAATTTAGGTAGCCCTGCTGGTTGAAAATAATATTTATGTCTAAAAAATAGGAGTGAGACCTCAAACAAAATAGGAGCTTGATTTAGGAAGTTCCGTCAGAGATGCTCTTACTGCTTAGTTATTGTACCAACCTAATATTGTTCTTTTTCTCTACAAATTCTCTAAAAAGATAGACGATCAAATTAACTTGCCACCGTGATCCAACTCGACCTGTACTGGAATGACAATTTTCGTTTCATGGGACTACAAGGTGGGTCCCTGAAACATTATTGAATGGGCTCGGATGAAATTTGGCCAATCTTCAAATAGTCACCTCATTAACCTACCTACAACACCTTCCAAACCCTAACCTGAATGAGCATATATAAGCATATTCTCTTCCAAATCGTAATCAACTGCTGCTCCTTTCTCTCCATGTTGTCTCCGCCGCCTCGACCTTACCCACATCCTTTCACACAAGCACCGTCATTCAACACCACCTATCTTTCTTTAACCCGCCGATGTTCACCTCTCCTCACAACATCGTTGTGCTTACCTCCTCTTTACACGACAACATGAGCGAAGGTGCAACAAATAGTGAGTTGCGATTGCAGCAAGGTATAGCGACATCAATAACAAGTAACTGCAGTGGCAACATCAATGGCATGGAAGCCTGCTTTCGAACGGTTATCTGAGAGGATAGGAATAGGACAAAATTTTACCCGATACACTAGGCAGGGATGAGCATCGCCAAGGTGGGGGCAAGGGGTGGCGGTGGCACGTGGCAGTCATCCTCCCAGCCTCAACCCAGGGATGTTAGCAATGGGCCGGGAATGCGTTGTGTACTCCACTCATATGATGTGTGGCCAACACATATCCCGGTTTACTTAAGTTCTTGTGTACACCACGCATAGGATTTTTTACCAGTTCATGTGTACACCACGCATACAGGTTTACTTAAGTTCAAGTGTACATGCCACTTAAATGCTATACGACAACTATTACTAAAAAAACAATTTTTTTCAGATGTTTTGGATCTCATAGATAGAAGTTCATCATAAATAGTTAAGAAAAAAAATCAGAGAAATGCTTATACTTGATAGTGAGAGCGAGGAGTTGTCAGAGAATTTATCTGTCCCGATAATCTCATATACTGCATGTTTGAACCAGTTCCTGGAATTTTGTTATCCGGAGACATCTTATTTCATCCTAATTGTACGTCCAGGTCTTCTCCAGGAGAATTATCATTCAACCTGTCCTGTATATGAGAGCATGATAATCGAAAGGACAATCATTTTATTTGAATAGTCCACTTCATTATCCGGTAGCAATACATCTCAACTTGTGCTGGTTCCACGACAGGGGAAAACAATCTGAGCTATGTCCATCTAGAAATTGAAAATGCAGGGGCATCTCATACACTACGGGAAACAGTGAATATACCGTGTGCCAAAAAGTGTGCCGTATGTATTTTGTCGGGCACACGACACAGAGGTAACTGTGCCGTGTGCCCCACAAAATACACACGGCACACGTTTGACACACGGCAGAACACTCTGTGCCGTGTGCACTGTCTGGACACACGGCACACTCATCACTGTGCCGTGTGCCAAGCCGCGGCACACGACACACTCGCCACTGTGCCGTGTGCCACACGGCGGGCACACGACACAGCTCACACCGTCTGACGGGTTGGCAGAGTGTCCCTCTGTGCCGTGTGCCCCGGCTGTTAGCACACGACACACATATTGTTGCGCCGTGTGTTTTACCCAACACACGGCACAATAAATTTTTTTAGCTCTTTCTGTATTCATATTATTTTATTTACTATGGAGACTATATGTGACACCTTATGGTACAAAGTTGTGCATTTTTTTTGGAAATTTTGTTATATTTGGCGCTTTTATTTCGTTACCGGTATTTTCTCGTGATAATTAAAATTTGAACTGGAAGTGTTTAAAATATTGGAATATGTCGCAAACAAACTTTATATTCATGTTCGTAGGACCGATTTGAGACCGTACACGGGCAATAAAGTGTAAATGTCGCTCAATTTGTACATAAAATATCGTGAATATCATGTTGTCCACGGGTGTTTTAATTGTAGAAAATGCAAATGAAGTCTAAAACTCATGATATTTGTGCTAACATGATTATTTCATGTATGGATGTTGCGGTAAAGAGTGGAGGAAGTTTCGCAAAAGTTATCACCTACGTTGTTTAGAAAATTGACAATCTCTCGAGAAGTTTCGAGTCATGAGATTGATTCAATATGATTTGGAAATAATTTGAAGATTAAATTGGTTTTTGAAGGCAACTCTTTTTAAGTAGGTTACACATCATATGAAATGTGCCTAGGAAGAATTTGGTTATTTTTAGGATTCGTTTGAAATTTTTAAATTTTTTTTGCCAATGTAGGATTTTAATGTTTGAAACTGAATTTAGAGAAAAAGTACGTGAAATAAAACAATTTCTTTGATCAAACCTCAGGTAATATGTATTGGAAGAATTTTCATTAGTTATTTTTCAAATTTTTTGAAATAGGTATAAATAATTTGAACGGCTGGTTGAATAAAAAAACAGAACAATATCTGTGCCGTGTGTCCTATCTTCGGCACACGGCACAGTTTGAAAGTGTGCCGTGTGCCAGAAGATAGGGCACACGGCACAGATGGCCGTCAAGTAACGACGGCGTCAACCGTCTATGCCGTGTGCTTCCACGGCACACGGCACAGATGGGAGCAACTGTGCCGTGTGCCCGACAAATGACATACGGTACAGATTTTGTGCCGTCAAGTCTAGTGCCGTGTGCGTTGTGCCGTGAGCGACATACGGCACAAACTGTGCCGTGTGCTAGAGGGCTTGTGTTGTGTGCCATGGGCACACGGCATAGTTGCTGTTCCCCGTAGTGATAGTTCCTGCACTGTGTTTACGACCCACAACCTTGGCAAAGTTTTTTGCTGAATGTACCAAAAGAGTGTTTTCAAATGAATACTATTACTGCACCAAGAATACAGCAGCCTGCTGTAAAGCAAAGCAGAAAGTAGCCTGGACATAACCTTGGACGAACCATCGGCGTCCGGGGATACCACACTCTTATGATGCATCTTGAACTAGAGATATAGTAACTGCACTTGAGCTTTCCTTTGTCACGATAATCCGTCAGAAACTCCCAGTGTCGCTCTGTGCAAAAGCGGACGCAGCTGGTCCAAGGAGACGACATGTACAAGAGGGAACGCAGTATGGCAACGGGCTCATGGAGCAGCTTGTTCACAAGCTAGAGGCTGGAAGGAAGAGTAGATGTAAGGACGATTGCTTCGGCATCAGCGGCTGCAGATTCTCTGGATCTCGGGGATTGTCGCGGTAGGTGGCTTTCAGGTTGAGGCCCGACCCGCACACCTGGCGAGTCGGTGGGCCAACTCCGCGAGGACCCTGTGAGCGTGGGGGAGCGTTGCAGTTGCAGGGAGAGATATCCTCGCGCCACGTCGCCCCGGCCACCGTAGCATTGCACTTGCACGCCGCGGCTGGCTAGCGCGCCGCACCGTCGCCGAGGTCCCGACTTTCCCATGCGTGCGTTGCGGCCAATGCCCGGAGGAAAATCTCGGTACGCACAAGGCAGCGGCGCGGTGTGGATCGTAGTGCTCCAGTTAGCCTAAGATTGCCGCAATTAGGACATGCTTGGTTGATACCTAAACATTGCTATACATATTCATCAAACTTTCATAACAGTTTTGACAAATTTACTACATCAAAGATGAGAGTCTACAAGATGTGAGTTATCAGTGTGGCAAACACAGCTATAGCACAAAATCAAACGCTTCCTGTGACATGCCAAACGTTTGTAGGGGCAAAGTTTGACAATCAACTAATTAAACACCTCCTAATTTTTCGTTACTTTGGCACATGTAACAACATACTCCATGCAGAAAACAATCTTATTCTTTGATCCCGTGTAGGACCAGAAAGTTGGTCGTCCGTCTACGTGTGTCATCTTTGAGATCCGTGCATTCTATCCTATGTGAAAATGCTAAATGAGGAATACTCTGCCTTGACATTGGCTACGATGGGCACTCTGGGAAGAATATGTTACAAAGACATAATATTCAAAACAGATAGATGGGGGCATGAGCTCCCTCAAAGTCATTTATTTTGGAATGATTACATGTCATTCAACTGTTTATTAATCTAGTTTCAGCCAGTTTTTTTAATTAATAAAAAACCGACACATAGAATGGGAAAAAAATTATGCAGTCGTCCTGTTGATGAATGTGTTTTCAGCACCATCCCGATAAAAGACTCGAAAAAAATAAATGCAGCATCCCTTAATGATAACCATGCATGGAGAACTGATGATTGGGAGAAGTAGAAACTTCCCGCGAGGCCGGCCGACGCTGCAATATGTAGTATATGCATGGCAATCAGGTGTTGTAATTACCGGAGCTCATCCGGGGCTTATGTGCAGGTCACTGATCCGAGCGGCGCAAACGCATTACAAGCGATCGAAAACCGTTGGGGCGAGAGGAGAGCAGGAGCAGGGATGACTGAACTAGGCCGGAGTTAGGTCATGTACGAGTGCTCGCAGGCATGTCCGCATGGTTGGAGAGGATTTCACCATGGCTGGATGAAGCCGAGCTTTTCACCTTGCGTTTGGCTTGACAATAGCCACTAGCTAGGGCTCGATAGTTGACTTGTAGTGGAGTGCATGGGCTGCTTTCAGATTTGATAAAGAGGACACGTGGAACAAATCTAGATGGTGCTGTGAACTCATCCTTCTACAGGACGACTGCATAGAATTTTCTTTCCATAGAATGGTAGAAGCGGTAAAAATGTGAGTGTTTATGATTGACTTTCCATTAAAATTTCATGAAACAAGTGCATAAGGAAAAATTTACTGAAATATTTATCTTGTTTCAATCAAATTCTAGTTAGCAGCTTTAACATCGAACAACAGACTCGTCGAGAGCAATAAAGGTAAGAAAGAGCTGAACGAACTAACAACCTTGCTGCATGTAAGTTACTAATAGATACTAGTAGAGTATAAATCCTGGTTTAATTTTGGGAAAAATTAAGAGACAATTAGTGGCTAGATACGCGAGCGGGTGACCAAATACGCCGAGTGAGCGACCTCATGCACGGAGTTTGCAAGCGGGCAGGCGGTGCAGTAAGGCAGCGTAGCGCAGCGGCCACTGGTGGACGGGACCCGATTTAGGGTGTTCACGAGATTCATGGGTCATGGAGGAAGAAAGATGGAGTGACGCATGTCGTTGACTAGGCTAGGCAGGGAGTTTGATGCGTGTTTTCTTTTTGGTCTATACATGTTAGTTAGTAATATAGTATAAATCAAGGCTTGTTTTATGGAAAAAATGTAAGAGGTAATTCATCGCTATATACAGTGAGTGGGTGACCACATGTGCAGAGGTGGAAAGCGAGAAAGGGGTGCGGTAAGGTGGCATGACAGAAGTGGGTGGTGCACATGACCTGAACTTACTTTTATGGTAAAATCTAAGAGGCGACTGGTCACTAGATACGGCGATTGGATGACCAGGGGCACGGAGAAAGCGAGTGGGCATGCAGTGCAGTAAGGCAGCATGGTGCCACGGTCACTGGTGGCGGGGGGGGGGTGGATGGGACCCGAGTTGGTGTGCTCACGAGATTCATTGGGAGGGAGATGGAGTCATAAATAATATCTAGGTCCTAAGAAATAGGGGTGAGACCTCAAATGAAATAGAATTTTGATTTAGGAAGTTCCATGAGAGATGCTCTTACTGCTTAGTTATTATACCAACCTAATATTGTTCATTTTCTCTGCAAATTCTCTAGAGAGATGGAGGGACAAAGTTGCTACTTTAACTAGTCAGTGTGTCAATTTTGCCACTCAGATCCAAGTCAAGCCATACTGCAGTGTGCCGCAGGCACACGGCAGCTACACGATTTCCTGTAGTGCTGGGATGATGATCTTCGCTTCATAAGGCTGTCAGATTGGTCCCTGAAACATTATTGAATGGGCTGGGGATGAAATTTGACCCATCTTCAAATAATCACCTTACTAGCCCACCAGCAACACCTTCCAAATCCTAACCTCGATGGGTATATATCACCTTATTTTCATCCAAACTGTAAGTAGATGCTGCTCATTTCTCTCCATGTTGCCGCCACCACCTCACCGTTGCCCACATCGTTCATACCACCTAACTTTTTTTTAACTCGTCCGTGTTCGCCTCTCCTGTTATGCTGACCTCCTCTTTACACGGCGGCATGAACCAAGGTACAACAAATAGTTTGGCACAACAGGGCAGCACCGCAATGGGTAGTTGCGATTACAGCAAGGTATAGTGACATCGATAACATGCAACTGCAGTGGCAACTTCAATAGTATGGGGGACAGGAATAGGACCAAAAAAATTACTCGAGACACTAAATGGGGATTAGAAGGGCGGGGCAGCAAGGATGAGCATGGCCGCGGTTGGGACAAGGGGTGGCTGGGTGGGGGTGGCAGTCATCCTCCTAGCCTCACCGCGGGGATGTTAGCAATGGGAATTTGTTGTGTGCTCCACACATATGATTTTTGACCGGTTCTTGTGTACTGCACACATACAAGTTTACTTAAGTCGTTGTGTGTACTCCACAAATATGATTGTTGACCAGTTCATGTGTACATGACACATACATATTTACTTCAAGTGTATGTACCAGATATCCCACAACTAGTACTAAGAAATATTTTTTTACTGATGTTTTGTCTGATAGATAGAAGTTCATCATAAATAATTAAAAAAGAAAAAATCAGAGAAATGCTTATACCTGATGGTGAGAGCGAGGAGTTTTCAGATTCATGTGTCGTCCCAATAATCTCATGGGAGAGAGATTCATGAAGCAGGACACGTGACCCATATCCATTACCGAGGCATCTTTCTCATCCCTAATTGTGCCAAATCTTCTCCAGAAGAATGAACGCAAGCAATTTAACTCCATAAGCACCACAATAACCCGTATAGAGGCAAAATGGGAGCATGATATTCGCATGTACAGACTGCAACGTTTGTTTTTTGTTTAAATAGCCAGCACATATCCACCTTGGACGAACCATCGTCTCCCGGTTCTAGAAATCAATCTTAGCTTGTCGGCGTCCAGATATATATATATATATATATATATGTACTACACACTTGAACATTCCATTGTCACAAACTCCCAGTGTCGCTGTGCAAATGTGCACGCTCGCTGGTCCAAAGTGACGACAGAAGAGGGAACGGGGTCATGGAATTGCTCCTGGCGAACCTGACCAGTAGCTTGTCAGCGAGCTCAGCTGGAAGAGCGTTCCACGAAACAGACACCAGAGTTAAGGCGTCCCTTACCTTGAGCAAGTCGTTAGAGCATCTCCAGCAATCCCCCTAAACTGCCCTCCAATCCAAAATTTTAGGAGTTTGGTAAAAAAACCAACTCCAGCATACCTCTTACATGGGCTCCTAAACTAGTTACCCTCCTAAATCTCCCTTCCAACCCCCTGGAAATAGGATCCTCCCATCCTCCCTCCAAAACACCAGCTGTCAGTGGGTCCCACCTTTTTTAATGTTTTTCTTTTCTTTTTCTCTTTTCCTCTCTCTCTCTTCCCTTCTCCACCCGACCGCACCGGCCCGCCGCCTGCCGCCACCCTTCGACCGACGCGCACTGCCGCCCTCGCCCTTTGCCCGCCGCCCGCCGTCGCTCGACGCCTCGCCGCCGCCGCCGACCGCCACAAGTCCATCTCCGCCTCTTCTTCTCGGACATGCTGGAACTAGAGCACGTGGCGCTGGCTGAAGAGCTCGAGCACGCAGACCTTGCGCAGTTGCCGTCACTGCTCGTTGTAGGGGAGAAGATGATGTCTTAGCCACCGCAGCTGATGATGTCGATGGTGGCGTTCAGGTGGCGGCTGCAGAAAGCGATGTCCATCTCCGCCTCTTCTTCCCGGACGGCGTTGGCCGCGCGTGAGCCCCATGACGCCGGCGAGCATGCTCCCCACGCGCCAAGATTCCCCTCACCCATTCTGCACCCACTGTATTTGGGTCGTCGCGGCTTGCAAGAGGGACTTCCGGTGAGCCCATGCCTCCCCACCGATGGCAAGCCTCCGTCCTGTCTCCTCTGTGGATGGACGGCTCATTAGGTATTGTGTTGAACCTATAAGCATCCTGATCATGCACTTCTTCTGTTTCAATTGTGTTGAATCCTGAGTTAATTCTTTTGACAGTATTAGGTGTGGTTGATTCAAGAGAACATTTGCACTAGTAGTATTAATCTTCGAGCCTATTGGCTAGCTTAACTTCGAGGAGGAATATTCAGATCATTTACCCTGGATAACACAAAACTTTAATCATCTCTTGGTTTTGAAAATTGCTACTAACCCTTTTGTGAACTATGTCAAACAACGGATTCTTGTTTTTCCTGCTTATTATTTAGTATCCTCAGTGATTTTATGTGCCATGATAATCGGTTCATTGATGATTATCAACCTTCAGTTTTTCATGTTACATAAATCGTTTCATTTCACCATCATGATCTGTATAAATATTAGCATATATATTAGTAGTCAGTAAAGCAAGTAGTATCACTACTCCATCTGCAACATTTCATATATAAGATGCCAGTTAACTCATGGATGCTTTCCAGTTCTTTTGACAGTATAATTCTTTATGGATGTGAAATAATTTGGCATATTGGATGATGTTTTCTTACTGTGAAATAAACAGGGCATATATAAGATGTTCAATGATGGCCATTGGGCATGGTCTTTTTCAGAATATGGTCTTGAGGATATGCTTGCAAGGGAACCATTCTCTGTTTCATTTATACAAGATTTATTTTTTGGATCAGTGTATCTTGTTCTGTATGATCAATGCATAATCAAACAAGATTTATTTTTTTCTCTACTGAATACTCTGTGCACATGAGAGCAGAAATCAAGGATTGCCTCGATGGATGGGATAAGTGGGAGCAATAGCGGCATGTAACACTGAAGCTTGTGAAGTTGTGAAGCTTATGAAGTTGTGAAGTTCTGAAGTTGTCTGTGTGCTGAATCGACTCTGAATTGTACACTGCACAGTTTTCAGTGTGCTGAATCAACTCTGAATGTAACCACCGTAATTTGATTCAGTTTAGCTTCCTAAATTTGATTCACAAATCAGCTAATAATATTCAGTGTGCTATTTTGTCAAAGAGCAAGATATTCTGTGATATTTTGTATATCACCTAGCATCCAATATTCAGTGTGCTATTATGTGAAAGAGCAATATTCAGTGTCTATGTTGGTTAATTATGAAACACAACATTAGGGAAAAATATTTTTAATTCTGTCCCAGAGTCTGATGAACTGTGTTTTCAGTTTATCAACATAGAAAATGATCTTCATTATTCAGTCATCCATGTCAGGCAACTCAACCATCTTTTAGTTTATTTTTCTTAAATAGTTGATATTCGTTGGTACTTCTGCAGAGGTGTCAGTCAGTAAAGATTGAGATCAGCATATCACTAACAAATTCAGTACAACTATTCAGCACATATATCCATTCACCAATGATGCAACTCAAGAGAATAGACCATCTAAAAAAGGCATAACTGAATCAGAGTTTACTAGTACTTCGCTTCACATCCTTCAGTGCCTCGAATGAGAGGACCAGGCACAGAATCAGGTTTCATTGTATAGATGTTTTGCGTATACAGGAGGATGTCAACATGCATGCAGTACAAAACACTGGGGGCCAAAATGTTTCTGGTGCAGGCACTAGAAAGTGTACAGATACAATTACGCTACATTCAGACAGTACAAAATTAGGCACACTGGTGGAGGATGAATTTAGGAGTCAATTTACGGGGGCCTGCTGGAGTTGGAAGAGAATTTGGGCCCCGAAATTTTACAGGCCAACTCCTAAAACGCGATTTCGGGGCCTGATTTTGGGCCCCTTGCTGGAGTTGCTCTTAGCTTCTCTTCTCCGGGTCTTGTCTCTTCCCCTCCGAAGATCTCATCAATCGGGCACCCGCCGCGCGGAAGAGTAGATGTCGGTGGCATGGCGTCCAAGGATGATCGCTTTGGCATGAGCGGCTGCAGGTTCTGGACCTCATCGCGCACGGAGCACGGTGCATAGCGCGAACTCTCCAAGACGGCGGCGAGGAGGTGGCACGCGCTCGCGCTTTCGCTCCGGCGATCGGAGTGTGCCGCCAGATCGGTGACGCGCACGGTGAGAGGGTTCTGCAGCTCATCGTTGACGGCACACTCGGCACCAGTGGTTGGCATGGCGATAGCAGCACGGTGCCTCTTTTTTAGCGTCGTCTCATGATCGAGCTCGTTGCCCCACTCAGATAGCCGCCCTCCATTCCACCCGTCCCGCCACATATTCTTCATTTTAGCTATGTTCTTGCAAATTTTCATTCGATTAAAAGCTTACAAAACTTTCAATCAACAATGTGGACTGTTGGATCAGAGATCAATAGTTGCCAACTGTTTTTTTAGAACCTACATACTGTCTCCTATCTCCTACAAGTACACCTTATCAGGTTAATCAAATAGATGTGTTAAGAGATTTAAAGAATAACGAGCACAGACTAATTACAAATAACGTATATTTTCTATACAAAATACCTGGGATAATTTTTTAGTACATGTTATACAAAAGTATATAACCATACAAATTTTTAAAATAAATCTACACAAAATTGTAACATTTCTTGTAGTGAATGGTGGAAATAAATGGGTGAGGGCATATGCCTCACTCAAATATGTCAACCATGAAATTATGTTTGGCAATCAAATGTAAGCAGGAGGAGACCTAGCTATAGTTGACTTGCACTACCTTATTTGAATCTTACCTGCCCGCCACCCTCGTCCTCCCTCAAGAACAAGAACGAATCGGCCATGAGCCACTCCTTGGCATCCCCATGCCATAACCCGGTGCCACCACTCACCGTTTGCGTGAACTGTTATCTTGGCCCGTGCGGGCTATTCGGTTGTAAGCGCACATGGTTTCACGGCTGTAACTGTAGTTGCGCACCTGCGCCCCTATCGTCTTCAGGAACCGTCGGCGCCATCGCCTCCAATCCCACCGTCACACCGTGTGTTCGCCTCGGCCGGATTAGAAGCATGAGCAGCTCACCACTGTTGTGCCGACCAATCCAAGTCGCCCTACTCTCCAGCGTGGATGCCACCGTCCCACCATGACTATGGACTCTCCTTCTGAGATGTTTTCTGGTGTTTGTAAAGAACATGGACCGTTCATTGGCCTCGATCCAATGGCCCATGACGGTAGGTACAATGCCAAAGGTACTTCAATATTAGTGGAAGTACCAAAATATTAGGGATAAGACAGTAATTTTACATGTTGACAAAAAATAGACGAAAGAGCAACGAAGGAATGTATAAGTTACATTGTTTTGGTATGATTTACTATTACGAGCCCAAAGCGACGGTGGCACGGCCTACCGGTTCTGTTTACGTAGTCTGTTCAGATTTACTGATTGATTAGGGTTTATGTGCGATGTTGTCCATCTCGAGGCTCCCTCCCACTGATCGCACCGGTGTATTTCTCATCGCGGCGGTCAAGGCGAGGGAGGCTGGCCGGCGAGGTTATTTCCTCGTCGATCCGAGTCGCTCGATCGGAGGGTCTGTTAGTCGTCTCACGTTGTTTGGAAGCAAGTTAGTATGTCGGTTGTGTCGGACTGGAGACGTCTCCATTGATAAATTTTTAGGTCTCCCGAACGTAGCCATAATTCATGTGAGCATGATCAATTACATTATTTGGTATGATTTACTTGAAATTAGTGTAAGATGAGGTGTAAGATCGGGGCAGAGGCTATACCCTTTCGATTTACATAGCTTGGTTCACATTTACTCATTAATATAATTTTGGACCTCTTCTCGTGGTCGGCACCGCCATTGTTCACGTGATAGCTCAGTTGGTTTGAGGAATATGATAAGAGTAATTTGCGTGGGCTGTTATATTACCCAAAAAATAATTAAAACAATAGTCCGTGACATGTGAAATTCTGATAATCAAACTCGTGTCACGTGGGCAATATGGAAATGGAAATAGTGCATCTTTTTTTTGCCTTACTCAATTCTATATTTCCTTACTAAGATTTGGATTGCGTGATTCCATATTTCCTTACTTGGTGCCGATGTAGAGCCAGGAGAAAAGAGGGGACAAGATGGTGGTGGCAGAAAAAATTTTCTACGATCATGTACATAGTTAATCGATCATTTGCGTGATATGATTGTAAAAGACTTTTAGTTTGTATATAATTACCCACTTGCCATTAGTTATGATAATTTTTGTTCCATACCTTGCCCCTCCCTCAATCAACGATCGAGATTAAAATACCTCCTAATACCTCTAGATACCTCGCAAACACTAGAAAACCTCTCCTTCTATAAATTGCCTTGGGCAGTGAATATGACAAATGGAATCCAGGGTCGTAGCCTTAGTGTGCGCTTCCGTCACCATCACAACATTCAATGAGCTGACAACGCCCCTTCTCCACTAGATCCACCGCCTGCCACCGAGCTCTTCTTCTCCTGCTTCAATATTAATCTTCCCCATTGGCCAATTTGGTCCAGGTTGCAGCAAGCCATCAAGGCCGTAGTCAGATGAACCGGCGCCTCTGCCCTCCTCCACATCGTCACTTCAATTTCGGGCAATCTATCCTTTTGTTTTACTTACAAGCAGACCTAACATGTAAGAGTTAAACTTAGTCACTAACAAGCGTGCCTTAGAGGGAGAAGAAAAAGTAGGAGCTTCAATTTAGATAGTCTTGCTTGGGTTCGAAAATAATATTTAGGTCCTAAAAATTGGATCGAGATGCTCTTACTGCTCAGTTATTATACCAATTTAATATATTGTTCTTTTTCCCTACAAATTTTCCAAAAAGATGGATGGCCAAAGTTGCTACTTTAAATAGTCAGTCTATCAATTTTGCCGGTGAGATCTAGCTCGATCCGTACTGGGACGATGATCTTCCCTTCAAAGGGCTACTACTTGGGTCCCTGAAACATTACTGAATGGGCCGGGATAAAATTTGGCCCATCTTCAAATAATCACTTGATTAACCCACCTGTGTCACCTTCCAAACTCTAACCTCCACATATATAAGCTTATTCATGTTCGAAACCGTAATTAGCCGCTCCTATCTCTTCATGTTGCCCACTGCCACCTCGCCCTTGTGCACATCCAGTCACGCAAAAGCCATCATTCACCAGCACCTACCTCTTTTTAACCATCGCAGGTGTTCACCTCTCCATGCAACATCGTTGTGCTTAACTCCTCTTTACACGACAACATGAGTGAAGGTATGGAAAATAGTTTGGCCCAAAAGCACGACAATGCAACAATGGTGAGTTTCAACTGCAGCAACTATATCGACATCGATGACAAATAACTGCAGGGGCAATATCAATGGCATGGACCCGATTCAGAATGAGGATCTAGAGGATAGGAATTGGGCAAAAATTTACCAGACACGCTAAACAGGGATAAGAAAGGCAGGGCCGGGAGATGGATTGACACATGCTCAGGGTTGGGCTACGCAGGTAGTTTTGTGTGATTCTCCTCATCTCTGGACCTACATGTAAGTTACTTTTTTTTGTTTGTGTCGCTAGCTATGCGTTCTGCACAAGGTGGCCACAGTGCAGCAAGAGACGTGTGTTCGGCCTTGTGTGCATTTATGGAACATGCGCTAGCACCACATGTGAGTTACTACTAGTAGAGTACACATTCGAACTTATTTTATAGAAAAATCTAAGAGGCAATTGGTTGCTAAATACGGTGAGTGGGTGACCATATACAGCGAGCAACCATAGGCGTGGAGGTGGCAAGAGGGTAGGCGGTGCGGTAAGGGCGTAAGGCGACATGGCATCGTGACCGATGGTGGCAGAAGCGGACGATGGATGTGACCCGAGTTAGGGTGCTCACGAGACTCAGTGGAGCGGGGGATGGAATAACGTATGTTGGTAGAGAGTTTGGTGTAATTCTCATGGCCTACATGTAAGTTACTAGACTACTAGTATAGTGTAAATCCTAGCTTATTATGTAAAAAATCTAAAAAGCAACTGGTTCCTAGATACGATGAGCGGACGACCATAGGTGTGGAGGCAGCAAGCAGCCTAGCAATGTGATACATAAGGTGCCGTGGCGCCACGACCGCTGGTGGCGGATAGGGGCGATGGACGGGACCAAAGTTAGGGTACTCACGAGATTGATGACGAGAGAGATGGAATGATGCATGCTGGTGGTTGGGCCAGGTAGGTGGCAAGTAGGCATGCAATGTTGTAAGGCAACGTGGCACTGCGGCCACTGATGGTGGAGGTGAGGGGGCCCGTGTCGTAGACTTACCTTACGGGTATACATTGATCAGAAGAATGATTCAAGGATATGGTGGCATATTGAAGACATAAGACCAGTCGGGTAGGCCCACAGAATGGTGTCCGACCGGTATAGGATTCCAGAAGGTTCCATAAGACCGGTATGGAAACAAAGGCGGACAACAAGACTATATTAATCCCCAAGGAAAGTACAAGACCGACCGAGTATGACTCTGAATTGATAAGGAAGCTTAGAGATAGAGTTTCTAAGTATGTAGATATTGTATCCGACTAGAATTCTACATGTAACCTTGCCTCCCTGGACATATAAGGCGGGGGTAGGGACCCCTAGAAGCATAAGTTCTGACAAGTTCTCACAAGTTAGGACAAGTTCCTACACTCGACAACTCGCAATTACCAATCCGCTCAAGGCAATACATAACATACAGGACGTCGGGTATTACTCTCAATCGAGAGGCCCGAACTCGTCTAAAATCTCGTGTTCTTGTGTGTTCCATGTGTTGCACCATCGAATTCCATGCTCGTGAGGGACCGGGTAGTTCTAATGCCGAGATTAAGACTCGACATTTGGCGCGCCGAGAAGGGGTCCCGGCGAGTTCCGAGCGAGTTCGATGGCTTCTACTTTCGACTTCGACTTCGTTACAAGCTTCAAGATCTGCTTCGGGTTTCTCGACTTCATTCTACGACGGCGACCGGTGTCGCGGAGTGGTGTCGCAGGACGACGATCGCCGCCGCGACGACGATGACGACCGGTGTCGCAGAGCGATGACTGGTGCAGGACGACGATCATTGCCGTGACGACGACGACGAGCGGTGTCGCAGGATGACGATCGCCGCCGCGACGACGACGACTGGTGTCGCGGAGCGATGACCGGTGCAGGATGACGACTCGCCGCCACGACGACGACGGCGACCGATGCGAGTGATCGCCGTCTTGTGACGACGAAGATCGATGCCGCCGAGCGATGACCGACGCCACGATGATAATTTCAACAGCTTTCATCGGTCGTCAACTTCAACTTGGAGCACCGCTGCTGCTCGGACGCGGTCTTGAGCATTAGCGCGGCTGCTAATCTTCGATTTTGACCGATCACGCCGTCTTCAACAGCTTTCATCGGTCGTTAACTTCAACTTGGAGCGCTGCTACTGCTCGAACGTGGTCTTGAGCATTTGCGCGGCTGCTAGTCTTCGATTTCGACCGATCGCGCCGTCTTCAACAGCTTTCATCGGTCGTCAACTTCAACTTGAGCGCCGCTGCTTCTGGACGTGGTATTGAGCATTAGCGCGGCTGCTAATCTTCGATTTCGACCGATCGCGCCGTCTTCAATAGCTTTCATCGGTCGTCAACTTCAACTTCGAGTGCCGCTGCTGCTCGGACGCGGTATTGAGCATTAGCGCGATTGCTAATATTCAGTTTCGACCGATCGCGCCGTCTTCAACAGCTTTCATAGGTCGTCAACTTCAACTTGGAGCGCCGCTGCTGCTCGGACACGGTCTTGAGCATTAGCGCGGCTGCTAATCTTCGATTTCGACCGATCGCGCTGTCTTCAATAGCTTTCATCGGTTGTCAACTTCAACTTGGAGCGTCGCTGCTGCTCGGACGCGGTCTTAAGCATTAGCACGGCTGCTAATCTTTAGTTTCGACCGATCGCGCCGTCTTGAACAGCTTTCATCGGTCGTCAACTTCAACTTGGAGCGCCGCTGCTGCTCGGACGCGGTATTGAGCATTAGCGCGGCTGCTAATCTTCGTTTCGACCGATCGCGTCGTGTTGAACAGCTTTCATCGGTTGTCAACTTCAACTTGGAGCGCCGCTGCTGCTCGGACGCGGTATTGAGCATTAGCGCGATTGCTAATCTTTAGTTTCGACCGATCGCGCCGTCTTCAACAGCTTTCATCGGTCGTCAACTTCAACTTGGAGTGCCGCTGCTGCTCGGACGCGGTCTTGAACATTAGCGCGGCTGCTAATCTTCAGTTTCGACCGATCACGCCGTCTTCAACAGCTTTCATCGGTCGTCAACTTCAACTTGGAGCGCCGTTGCTGCTCGGACGCGGTCTTAAGCATTAGCGCGGCTGCTAATCTTTAGTTTCGACCGATCGCACCATCTTCAACAGCTTTCATCGGTCGTCTACTTCAACTTGAGCGCCACTGCTGCTTGGACGCCGCTTATTGAGCATGAGCACGGCTGCTAATCTTCGTTTCGACCCATCATGCCGTCTTCAACAGCTTTCATCGGTCGTCAAATTCGATTTGGAGCGCCGCTGCTGCTCGGACGCGATCTTGAGCATTAGCGCGATCGCTAATCTTCGGTTTCGACCGATCGCGCCGTCTTCAACAGGTTTCATCGATCATCAACTTCGACTTAGAGCGCCGCTGCTGCTCGGACGCGGTCTTGAGCATTATCGCGGCTGTTAATCTTCGGTTTCGATCGATCGTGCCTTCTTCAACAGGTTTCATCGATCAACAACTTCGACTTGGAGCGCCGCTGCTGCTCGGACGCGGTCTTGAGCATTAGCGCGGCTGTTAATCTTCGATTTCGACTGATTGTGTCGTCTTCAACAGCTTTAATCGGTCGTCTACTTCAACTTGGAGCGCCGCTGCTGCTCGGACGCGGTCTTGAGCATGAGCGCGCTGCTTATTTTCAGTTTTGACCTGTCGCACCGTCTTGAACAGCTTTCATCGATCGTTAACTTCAACTTGGAGTGCCGCTACTGCTTGGATGCGGTCTTGAGCATGAGCGCGCTGCTAATCTTCAGTTTTAACCGATTGTGTCTCCTTCAACCATCTACATCGGTCGCCAATTTCGATTTTAAGCGTTGCTGCTGCACGGAGATGTTGTCTTGAGTTGAGCGCGATCGCCAAACTACTCATCGACTGGCTACATCATCTTCGGCCGGGCTCGGGGCTACGCCCAATAAACCAGCTAAGTCGCTTTTACACTTAAGTTTGTGTGTTTAAACTTATATAATGCTATGCTCATGATAGCTTTTTGATAATATGAAATATGTCAATCTTTGCCTATCTCGCCTGGTTTTATTTATCTTGGAATCTTAATTTTGAATTAATATACCATGCCACGGGGCTGCTATTTAAGAGCGGTCGATCAATAATTTGTGATCTTGAGTTCTAAGACCGGTCATTTTTTCTATACGGCATGATTTTGTTAAGTAGACCACCACTATGAGCTATACCTAATGCTGATTAGAGCTAGTGGTCATGTCATAGTTGGTTTGTATTGAATTAACCATCGTTGCTTGGTTATAGACTTGATTGGTTGAATCAGGATGGTAAAATTTAAGTTTTCTGAAATTGGAGTGACCGGTTATTAGAGTTGAAATTACATTAGACATATAATGATTAATCTGGAACGCTGCAGTTTGTGTGAAAGGAGAAAATCTTATATGTTGAAGTAAGGAAAACATATAAATACCGGTAAAAAATCTGGAAATAATTTGAGATTTGCAGTATATAAACATTGGAGTATTTATTTACATATGAGCACATTTATGTACTTCTTAAATTATTTTTACGGATACAATGGACTAGAAACTAGGTCTCGGCTCCGCTTGACGTACTCGGTGCTTCCGGTCTTGAGTGCGGTGATAGAGGAGAAGTCCACGTGATTTGGATAATCACGGGGGCTCTTTTGCCAATTGTGATGATCGGTCCGAGTGTTCGACGCTCAATTCGTTAAGCGTTTTAGCCCGAATATATGATTTCTGGAGTGATTTATACAACAAACCGATCGGGTTGAAGACTGCTTGTCTGATCGATTGGTTAACCTTAGGCCCTGGGTGTTAATCATTCGGCTAATGATAGGTGTGAAAAATTCGAGTTTAATATGTGATTTTTGGCGATCGATATGATCGATCGAGAATTTGGATTTGAGCGATATTCGATAAGCGGAATATCGGTTATGACCGATTTTTGATTCCGGTATCAGCTTCCGATGCGAATTACCAAGAGTATGAGATTTGAGGCCGGTCCGGACCGGTCGAACAAGTATATTCTTGACGGAAGATGTTAAAAGATGTTAAGAGTTACAGATGAATGGTCTATGTAATTTGAATAATCACGGGGCTCTTTTGGAAATGTTTGAGCGGTTTGAGGTATGGAGTGCCTAGTCGCGATGACATTGGAATATCAAATTGGATTGTTTGAGGAAATTGAATAATGAGACTGGTTAGACCGAAGACAATTAGGTCTTGCCTAACTAAGTATTGTGAAATTGGATGCCTTAGGCCCTAAGTGTTAATCATTCGGTTGATTATAGGCCTTAGAGACTCGAGTCGATGTAAGATAATTGGGAAACTGGTCCGATCAACCAGAATTTTGGTTCTTAGTGAAATTTCACTAAGTGGATTATGAGTTCAAGCTGATTTAGGCGGTCTGTTATGTCAAACTGGTGTAAATCTAGGACATATGAAATTCTGACCGGTATGGCTGGTCCGAAAAATATGTTCTTGGCAAAAATTGCTGAGAGGAATGTGATTTGATGGAAAATAATAAAGCATAGTCTCTCAAGAAAGACTTTTGCATTATTTGCGATTCTCAAATGATACAAGAGTCGGGGGACTATACCTAATTAGGTGCACTCGAACGGTGTACCGTGTTCAAGAGCGGTCTGCAGAGATCTCGAGAAGTGGAAAATAATGGAAATTGAAAGGAGCGAGTATGTAGAAATTGCATATTGAAGGAATATTGAAGGAAATAATGAAGAATCAACTAGTGGACTCTTGCAATATTTGAAAGGAGTTCAAATGATCCAAGAGTCGGGGGCTATACCCAATTGGGTGCACCTAACTCGGTCGAGTCTTATTCAATGTCAAATCAAAAATTACTCGGGGCTGCTTGTCATAGACTTACCTTACGGGTATACATTGATCGGAAGAATAATTCGTCAAGGATATGGTGGCATATTGAACACATAAGACCGGTCGGGTAGGCCCACAGAATGGTGTCCGACCGGTATAGGATTCCAAAAGGTTCCATAAGACCGGTATGGAAACAGAGGCGGACAACAAGACTGGATTAATCCCCAAGGAAAGTACAAGACCGACCGAGTATGACTCTTAATTGATAAGGAAGTTTAGAGATAGAGTATCTAAGTATGTAGATATTGTATCCGACTAGGATTCTACATGTAACCTTGCCTCCCGGACATATAAGACGGGGGCAGGGACCCCTAGAAGCACAAGTTCCGACAAGTTCTCACAAGTTAGGACAAGTTCCTACACTCTAACAACTCGCAATTAGCAATCTGCTAAAGGCAATACATAACATACAGGGCGTAGTGTATTATTCTCAATCGAGAGGCCCGAACTCGTCTAAAATCTCGTGTTCTTGTGTGTTCCGTGTGTTGCACCATCGAATTCCATGCTCGTGAGGGACCGGGTAGTTCTAATGCCGAGATTAAGACTCGACAACCCGAGTTAGGATGCTCACGAGATTCATGGTGGAGGGAGATGGAATGATGCAAGTTGGTATCCGAGTCAAGGACAAGCCGACTTGATGAGGAAGAAGAGAAAGTAGGAGCTTCAATTTATGTAGTCTTGCAAGAGTTGAAAATATTATTAAGGTCCTCAAAATACGAGAGATCTCAAACGAAATAATTCCGCTGCATTTGCTCTTATTGCTTAGTTATTCTACCAATTTAATATTATTCTTTTTCTCGTAAGAATTAATACTCCAAAAAGATGGCCGACCAAAGTTGCTACTTTAACTAGTGAGTCTATTAATTGTACAACAGACATCCTACTCGACCTGTACTAGGATGATGATCTTTACTTCACACGATCACAGTGGTGGGCGTCCTATGTGGAGGCCAATCGACGGGATTCGATCGGTAGATCGGTCCACGTGGCCCATGAAGCAGCGGGCCGGTGAGCCACTTTATCCAATGGTTCTCAACCGTAGATCGGTTCCTACCGTCGTGATACCTATCAACATTTTAGAGAATCCGTGTCAACGTATTCTTTTTCTTTTCTTCTTCGGCATTGAGAGCCAAATCATTTTTGCTCCCACTAGCTCGTTCCTTGTCCCTAAGCAAAGCATTGATCCTATTGCCTTGATCAATTTGTTGTTTTTGGGATAGCACTTTCCCAATCACATCATCGTTGGTGAAATATCTAAAGCCATCTTTATCTCTTATGTTGGACACAATGTTAGCATCCCATGATTGTAAAGCTTGTAGCAACCCTCTATTGATATCCAAGTCCGGCACTCTTTCTCCAAGTGCTCTTCTCTTGTTCACTATCCTCATCATCCTTTCATGTGCTTCCTTTGGTCCTTCTTCCGACCTCATGAGAAAGTAGTTGAACTCTTGTCTAAGCCCTTCTAGCTTAGACTCTTTTATGCTATCAATGCCCTCATGAACCAATTCAAGCTTCTCCGTTGAGAAAGTCCACCAAGGACCGGGTTTCTTTCAACCCTATTTCTCGCTCAAGTCACCACCAAGGTTGTGCTTGAGTTTTCCACTATCAATGCCCCTTTCGGGACGGGTAATACAAACTACTCGAGCGTCACCACATAAGTTGGGAGCTCACGAGCACGCCTAGCCGTCTAGGAGCTCAAAGCTCCAAGAGTAATAAATCCAAATCACAAGCTCGACGGGAGTGAAGATGCTCAAGAATGGAATCAAGTCTCTCAATCTCTTACTAAAAAGCTCTCACTCGAATCCTAGCTCAAGGATGGAATTTTAGCTTTTGGAGAGGCTTTGGAGTGAGTGGAGTGTGGCTCAAGTGTGTTCTTTTTCGGAATGTGCATGAGAGAGTGAGTGAGGGGTGGAGTGTGGCTTATATACCGAGCTCCAAAAAGAGCCGTTGGCTCTGTCCGAATGACCCGCACCGGAACTTCCGATAGGATATCGGAACTTCCGGTATGGTCGATTAGTGTTAGATCCGGATTTCCGGCCTGCACTCGGAACTTCTAGAGTACCGAAACTTCCGGTACGTAGGTTTAGGGTTCAAAGAAGGGGCCGCACCGGAGCTTCCGGTGTCCTATCGGAACTTCCGGTATGACATTCCGAGAGAGTTCAAAACTCTCTCGAGTGCCTACCGGAACTTCCGGTACCGGAGAACGGAACTTCCGGTATGGCATTACGAGAGAGTTCAAAACTCTTTAATTGCCTACCGGAACTTCCGGTACCGGAGACCGAAACTTCGGTATGGCATTCTAGAGAGCCCAAAACTCTTTGAGTGCCTACCGGAACTTTCGATACCACACTGGAACTTCCGATGGGTCCCGAAAGGATAGGCTTGGGATGTTTTTTCTTGGATTTTCCGAGCATCTTCATTTTTTTACCAAGAGTGTGATTTGCATCCCTCTTTATAGTACGACATCCCTATGACTCAAAGCAAAGATAAATCTTGAAGCCCAAGCTTTGAGAGAGATCTTCTCCATTTTCCACTTTGTCATCTTGCCCTATTCTTTTCTTCTTTTTGATCAAACTTGCTATCCTTTCATGTTCTTTGGATGTTGTAACACCTCGATTTTTGGCCAAATTAAAACTCACTAAATAAATCATTTTATATTATTCTGGAAAAACAATTTTTGAAAATTAACTAGGAATTAAAACTAAATTACACATATCGAGAAAATGACACATAGAATTATTTTTTAAAAAAAGACCCTAAAGCTTCCAACCTTGTTTGGTTCTGTTTTAATTGGCTCTATTTTGTTTCATCTCATTTTTGGTTTATTTGAACTTATTTGGTTTTTATTAAATCCCATCTGAATTAAGGAGTGAAGAAGGAAAAATAGAAAAGAAATGGAAATAAAACCCTATTGGGCCGCCCGGACCCAATGCCCTTCCCTCGGCCCAGCCCCCTTCCCCTACCGGCCCAGCCCACCTAAACCCCTCCCCCCACCTCCCCTTTTTCCCTCGTCGCGCCGCGGGCACGACGCGCGTCTCGCGCGCGCACGCCGGCCCGGCGTCCCCCACCTCCGGTACCGCCGCCCTCCCCGCGTATCCCGCGCTCGCTGCCAACCCACGCCACGCTAAGGCCCCGCTTCCCCCTCTCCTTGGACGGACGTGCCGACCCGACGGCCGCCGCGCGTCACCTCTCGCCCTTGCCGTCGTACCCGCCTCTCCCGTCGTCTCCACCTCCGATCGACGCGCCGCCCGGTCGTCACGACGCGCCGACCCGACGGCCTCGCGCACCGTGCCTCACCCTCCACCTCCACCCGTACCCAGCCCCCTCCCTTCTCCCCGCGCGTCCCGAGCGAGGCCGCCACGCCATGGCCGCCGCCGTCGTCGCCATCCACCTCCTCCCCAATATAAAAGCCGCCCTTCCTTCCCCTTGCTCGCCACCGCCTCCCGGAGAACCCGGCGAGGCAAGCTCCCCCCCCCCTCTCCCCTCTTCCCCCTTCTCCCCGCCTCCGCCACCGGCAGCGAGGCCATCCCCACCTTCCCCCTTCGCCGCCCGACCGCCTCAATCCCCCTCGGCCGGGCCAAGGCGCCACCCGGCTTCGCCATGACCTTGCGCACCTCCCCGTCCCCTCCTCCTCTCCAAAACCAGGCCATGCAGCCCCTTCCCCCTCGCACCACCGTCGCGTCAAGCTCCGGCGGGGCAGCTCGTCCCCTTCCGGCGCCGCCCCGCATCACCAACCTCGCCGCCGGCTCCGCCGTGGCCCGGTGGCCACCGGCGTGCCCTCATCCTCCCCTCCGGCCAACCCAAGCTGCCGGAATCGGGAATTCCGAGCAAGCCCCTAGGCCGCGTCCCCCGTCGGTCCACCATGGACCGGTGGACCGAGCCACCAACCCGGTCCACGGGTCCCGTGGACCTATCCCACGGAATTTCCTATAAGGAAATAAATCCTATGTTCCTAGGAAAAGCCACTTTTACATAAAGCCCCCTGGCCTTTTTCCATATTAGTTAAGAGCCCTCAAAATTTTACATAAAGCCCCCCAAGCTTTTCAAAAATTACAAATAGGTCCCTAGCCGGACCAAAAATGCATTTTGCATTTTAGCCCCTCCTCTTTTCCAAAATTACCAAAACATTATTTATCTTTTATAGAAACCCTAGCTGATTTTTACAAAAACACCCCGGACTTTCCACAACCATAACTTCTCAACCATAGCTCCGTTTTGGGTGGTTCCGACGCCGTTGGAGTCGTCATAACAAACCCTAGCCCCTGGAGCCTTCCTCTTCACTCCATTTAATTGGTTTTTCCTTGTTATTACTTTTTCCTTTTGTTATTTTATGTGACGTAGCTTACGAACCCTAACGCCGTCTCGTAGACGACGAGAACCAGGAGCAGGAGCCCAAAGACCCCGACTACGAGGAAGACTTCGAGGACGCGTTAGGAGGCAAGCTCTATAAATTCCTTGATCATAATTGATCCTATTACTCTGCTTATTCTCGCACCTATATAGGAAGCTATTCTTAATATGCATTATCCTTGCAAATATTTTGCTAGAGTCCAATTGTTGTATGATAATGTTCAAATCACTATAGATGCGAACATTATACCCTTGATTGCCATTGGATAACTAGAATCAACCTAGATGTATTGTTAACTATGTTAATGATATATTAGTATCATGTTTATGAACTGTTACTATCTTTCATCCTACACCCTGTTTATGAAAATTGTGAAAATGTGTTTGGTGGTGTGTGTGTTGATAGGTGGGTGATTAGACCAATTGTGTTAAGGTGAAGTCGGGTGAGAAATGATACCGGCCATGGGCGAAACTCCTAGTACTTGGTGTAGAGTACTTGATGTTTAGGTGCTGTCCATTTGCGATGGACGAGTGTTTGCCCTGCCATATAAGGACCGGTTCTTCGGACCTCAAATTGGTGATTTAGTGTACAACCACAAAACCTGTTATGGGCAGGACTGTGCACCCAACCTTGGGTTACGTAGCAAGAAGTTCCACCGGGTGTAGTAGATGACGGAGGTCCGGGGATCGTTTATTTGGCGAAGTCCAAGTACTTGGCACATATATGGTGGCCGGTGTGCTTGTGTCATACGCGTCGGATCCATAGGCATTCGGGGTGGACTGGTGAGCGTGCCTAGTTGCGGTGGCAGCGTCATGTGTTCCGTAGCTAAGAACATATAGCTTGTGGATAAAGTGTACCAACCTCTGCAGAGTGTATAAAACAATCCGGATGTCCGTTGTCGCGGTATATTGACACACCAAACCTTGAGCTCTCGTTGATTAGCCACAAATTATAATACCTTGATGTGTGAGTGGGCAGCCTTGAGCCCGTGTGTTTTGGAAATGGTGTAGGCCCGGAGTGCCGAGCTGTTATGACCTTCGGTCGGAAGGCTCACCTAAAACGAATGGGAACTGTTGGGATTGATGAATATCTCCCCCACGTCCGCCCAACTAAAATTATGAAATTACTTTCCTCTTTGCTTCGTAGTGAGCCCCGCATCCGTGCTGTACTGGTAAAACTCGACCCTACATTGACCACAACCAGATTGCATTAATAATATCCCTTGCTAGTGGTAGAGCTTGTTGAGTACCTTATGTACTCACCCATTGCTTATTTGTCCGGACGAAGATGGAGAATACCACGAGGATGAGGAGTAGATCGCGTCCTTCGCTCGATGTTGCCTGTGGAGTTTGTGATGCTTTCCAGTGTATTTTCTTTTATGTGAGGATGGCCTATCCACCTCTTTGAATGTAATCCAGACCATGTATCCCCTAGCTACTATCCCTTTGAGGAATCAATAAAGGTTGTTGTATCGGATTTCTATCATCTATGTGTGTAACAACTACTGTTCCGGGGATTGGTACGTATACACAATGTAGTCCCGAGAATGGGGCGCCGCAAATGTTCATTATACACATTCTCATGAAATCATTAGTCCGAATTTAATTGTATTGATATCAATCATCCAAAACAAAATGAGGGGCCAAGATGCACTTATATCTCCATGTTGCTGCTGCCACCTCGACCTTACCCACTTCCGCTCATGCAAACACCATTAATCTTTGCCGGTGTTCGTCTATCCGCACAACATCATTGTGCTCACCTCCTCTTTATATGATAACATGAATGAAGATATAGCAAATAATTTGGCACAAAAGAGCGGCACAACAATGGTGAATCACGATTCCAAGCAAGGTATAGCGACATCGATGACAAGTAACTCGTAGTGATTATATCGATAGTGTGGGACCTAATTTGGAATGGTGATCCGAGAGGATAGGATTAGGACAAAAAATTTACCCAACATGCTAAACAGGGATAAGAATGGCGGGCGGCAAGTATGAGCATTGCCGAGGTGGGGATAAGGACTGAGTGTAGCAGTCATCGTCCTAGCCTCACCCAACGATGTTAGTGTTGGAAATATAAGCACTTTCAGTTTTAGTTTAATCCATATATAAATCATGAATATGATAAACAAACTGCTAAATAAACTAGATTGGTCTACGCAAGATCTAGACATGTCTAATAAGAACAAGAAGATGAACACATCTACCATACTATCCATTACTATCATGCAGAGATAGAACACGAAGGCTAGTATGAAAGACATAATGCACACAGAAGGTACGTATGTTTCCGGCCTGACGGGGTAGAGGAGTCGACGACGACGTTCAGCAGCGTCACGGCGAAGACAATGACATGCTTGACTCACACGACAGAGATGAAGACGCGCCATGGTGGAAGCGATCGAGCAGTCGCATAGATCGCTTCCCAAAAACCTTATTCGCCCTCTCCCGGTGCAGGATTGTAGAAGGCGTTGGTTCCGGAGACCTGCTCTCCTGGGCCGGTGCACGCCGACGATCGGGATGGAGTATTCTTGATGGCGCAACATTAGGACAAGGCTAAAACCCTAGGTAAGTGCGAGAGATAGATTTCTGCAGCGGCGCCCGTACATTTATATAGGAGAGACCGCTATGGCTTGGCGAACCAAAACCGAGTCGGTTTCCAAAACAGAAAATATATTGGATACGGAGCAAAAATAAAGTGTAAAAGGAAGTTGTGCCCCTGCAAGGCAAGGGAATGGATTTTGGCGGACCATTCACGCAGGTGATGCACGTGCGGCCGCCCACGCCCACGCCCACGTCCCGCCCGGTGAGGCGAGCGAGAGAAGGCAAGAGCATCCAAGTTTATAAGTTGGTTTCCCTCTACCTCCACTAGCAATATGGTACTAAAGATTGCACTCCCACCATCTCTATATGGGCCTTTGACATTTTTTAGAAATTATAGAAATTATAAATGGGCTTTGGCCCAATAATTCTAACAAAACTTTGGCTCACTTTACTCCCTGTTTATCTTTTTCAGCCATCCCTTCTCTCTCTCTCTCTCTCTCTCTCTCTCTGCCCGCCTCTTGCTTACTACCAATAAATGGATGAGGACCCCGAGAACAAATGGATAAGAGGCTAGTTGTTGGGCTGGGCTATACTGTCGCTATGAACATATACACATACATCCTAACCTTATAAAGGCTTCAAAAAAGCAAGCATTATCTTAAGATTCGCAAAGTTACCATAGATGTCTCGCTTGCCTACCACTCAAAGAATAATTAGCTGTAACATCCATATCAAATATAGGGTTATTACTGTGTATTTTGAATATACTAACTATAACAATTTTTATTTGATTGTATATTTCTTCACATTCTATTACCTTGTCTAGATGCTCTCATGTTAATGGGAGCAAGTTTTGTAATAGAACAAAGGTATGGCTGTCAATGTGATTTTTGCTTCGGATGGAGTAAATAGTGAATTTATGGCCCCTGCGTGTGAGAGAGTAGATTAATAGTTAATATTTGTGTAACATAAGGTTTTAGATGACAAAATAATGGTCATAAAAAATGGTAGAAATAAATGGGTGAGGGCACATGCCCCCCCCCTCTCCCCCACACACACACACACACACGCGCGCACAAAAACGGTAGATTTATGGTTCCGACGTGTGAGAGTTGTGATTGAAATGTATTTTTTAGTTTGTGATTTCTGTAATATTGATGAAATATAATGCTTGTTCATTTGTTGAGTGGATGTTTATTACATCTATGATAAATGGATTTTGTTGCAATGGGTAGATGGATTATTAGGTGGACTGTATTGAACTCAGAATGGAATTGGGTTAGGCCCATGAAAATATTTTCTAAACAAAATAAAATTGTGTAAAGAAATTTAAATTTGAAAATGTAATTATAGCCCATGAAAATATTGCAAAGCATAAACATGAATCACATGTGGCCCAATTTAAAACGTGGGATTGCAAAAAATCAACCTGAATCAATAGGCTTGATCCATAATTAGAATTGGGCCTTTTACGCTTGTTATTGTCTATGACAAATAAATCGTCACAAGTGTTATGCGACGTCAGATCCAATCATCGCTACGTCAAACATGATTTCATGACATTTTGAAGCTAAACAGTGACGGATAAATTGTGTTGTAAAAGAATGATGGAGCAAAAATCGTCATAAAAGAATTATGGCACGAAGACAAGCTTGCATCAAAAAACCTTTTTTAATTCTTATGATAGGTGACAATTTGATTTTCGTCACCTGAGCATCACAAATCCTTAGCCGTGACATATTTTCAGGTTCTGTGACAAAAAATGAATATTCACCTATCATATGAGCTCTTATAGTGAAATAAATTCTTCTTTTTTTTTCAATACGTGGAGGGGTGCCCGTGGCATTCATCCATAAACTCAGCCGTGCCACCAAGTAACGATGTAGACTATGGGCTTAATATGGCCTATGTACATGCATTTATCTTGTAAAGATCAAGTAATGAGGTAGAATCGTTAATCAGTCATTTTTTTCCAATGTAGTAGCTTGATGATACTACTTTTCCTGAATATTTTTTTATGTTTAAATTGAGCTTGTCCTCTTCATGGTTGTTCCATGCAACAAAAACAAAAATGGTTGTTCTCTTAGCAGCAGCAAGGTAATCGCGCCTTGAGATAACCCCGCGCGGACAAGCGATCCTTAGCTGGTGCTGGCAAAATCTCGTATCCGTCTGTTTTCATGTCAACTCAAATAGCCCTCAAATATATCTCCTTTGGTGGAGGAGAGGGCAGACACGTGGCGCGAGTCGAGTAGCTGCGCCACCTGATGCAGGCCGGGTGAGAGTGAGACACCGGGCCAGGACTGGGCCTCTTTCCGGGAGGCCGCGTGTTTGGAGTCCTCCCAGAGTTGCATCGCACGCGTGCCCGGCCGGACGCCGGAGCAGCTCGGTGATCCTCTCTTTTCCACGGCGGGCTTTTCTTGTTCGCAATGGGCGATCACTACGGGAAACAGTAACTATGCCGTGTGTTCATACCACACGGCACAAGCCCTGTAGCTCACGGCACAAACTGTGCCGTGTACTGCTCACGGCACAATGCACACGACATTAGAATTGACAGCACAAAAACTGTGCCGTGTGTCATTTGTCGGGCACACGGCACAGTTGCTCCCATCTGTGCCGTGTGCCGTCGAAGCACACGACATAGATGGTTGACATCGCCGTTAGCTTGACGGCAATCTGTGCCGTGTATCAATGCCCCAGTACACGGCACAGTTTGAATTTATGCCGTGTGCCAGAGGGAAAGACACACGGCACAATTTCTAACTGTGCCATGTGTCTTGGTTTTGACACACGACACAGTTTGAATTTGTGCCGTATGCCAGAGGGAAAGACACACGGCACAATTTCTAACTGTGCCGTGTGTCTAGGTTGTGACACACGGCACAGTAGGAGATGTGTCGTGTGTTACTGTGCGGCACACGGCACAGACGGTTGTGCCGTGTGCTGAAGTTGTGCCGTGTGTATTATCCTGGGCACACGGCACAGTGGTCTTTGTGCCGTGTGCCCGATAAATTGCACACGGCACAAATGCTGGCACACGGCATATGCGTCGTTTCCCGTACTGGATCCACGCCATCTGCTCAACTCGTCGCGCCGAACCGTACAGCAGCAGATGGGGCCAGAGCTCGAGAGAGGAACCAGGAAGGCGATGGGCTGCCGCCTCAGCGTACGTGGACATGGCGAGCACAGAAAGAAGAAGGCCATTTGCTCCTCGCCGTGGGCGCTGCGCGTTGTGGCCCACCCGTACGATCCCTGGAAGGCTGGAAGACGCGTCGCTAAGATGGGCGCGCAAACGAGGAGCGCTCCGTCGGTCCAGTACTACTACGGTACTACTGCATGGGAGCCGCGGCGCCGGTGTTCAAGCTGGAGTGGCGTCGGCGGTTCGGTTGCCTCGCCGGCCGAAATGCACAGCAAGTCGCTCTGGCCCGCCCCCGACCCGGCAGCGTGCTGCCGTGGCCGGTTGTGACCCCGAGACCCGAGAGGACGACAGAGGTGGCGTGCAGCGGCGCCGTTCGAGCACTTGCCAGGAGGTCTCCTCCCAGTTCGATCGCATTTTGGTCGGCGCACCGGCGGGAGATCCTCTCTCTTCTCGACGGGCTGCTTTCTTGTTCCCGATGCGGCCGCGCCACCACCGGGGAAGCATAGACACGTTTGCGCGGAGACGACCACCCGTGACAGCAGCTGCGTGCGAAATTAAACATGATGATGCCACTTCCCTTTGTACGTACTACTAGCGGCGTTGGCTTACATGGCGGATCATCTTTTCGGGCCACTACAGCGACTCAAGCTGTTGCTTGGTTCCGATCACGGCAGGATTTAATCACACTTTACTCAATTATACATCTTAACCAATGACAACACATGAAACTTAATCCTAACAAAGAATAAAACACTGCTCATCTGGATTTCGATCTTCTAAACACTGCCACGTAAGGTTCAAATCCTGCCAACTTAATTTGTGTGCCATATATAAGGCATAGTAAATACCACTCCCTCCCTCCGTTCGAAATTATAAAACACTTTCGACTTTCAGATGTTACATTCGGCCTTGCGTCTTATTCAAAAATTTTACGTAAATATAATTTATTTTGTTACTTTAAGTATGACATATTTGTTTTTATATTCGCATAAAATTTTCAAATAAGACGGATGGTCAAACGTGATGTCTAAAAATCAAAAACGTCTTAACGGAACGGAGGGAGTACCACACAAGTTAGGCTAATGACTATGAATTTTAATCGACGCGGAACTTTTTTATTTGTGCGTGTGAGATTTATTAAATATTTATGCAAAAAAAATGTAAGGTTAGTATGACCATTAATTGTGGATTTAACCATCGTAAGGTTACAATATTAAAAACAAACGATATAAAGAAGATATAATTAATTGTTACAAATAAATAGTTGGGGGCATATTCCTCCCTCAAATATGCGAGCCATGAAATTGAATTTAATACTTGAAAGTAAGGAGGAGGACAGCAAGATATAGGCGAGTTAATAGAAAGTATGGATGTTGTGAATACCTCAGTACGGAAATTTTTTAAGTACGTATATATGGGGTCACATGTGCATAAGAATATCTCAGTAAGGGTATTTCTCCGACGGCGGGAGGAGGCTCGGGGGCGGTCAGTGGCAGCTTTTTTTTATTGGGATTGTAGCAGCGGGTGGTCGGACTCCCGCCGCTATAGTATTCTATTTTTAGCATCATGGTCGTAGCGGAGGTTGGCATACCTGTTGCTACAGATTGTAGGCTTTTCTTGTAGCGGCGATGGATCATTTTTTCGGGTTTGCCTGACCGCTAGAGCCACTCTAGCTATTGCTTCGTTTAAATCAGACTAGAATTTTGTCACACTTTACTCAATAATCGATCTTAAATATGATAGCAAATGAAACACGTTACATATTCTCTGGTGTTGACCGGAGCAAGTTTGTGTGCCAGAAAAGGTTCAAATATGCCAACTTTGTGTGCCATATATAAGGTGCAAACATTGTCCCTTAAGTTAATTGAGCTAATGACTATTATTTTTATATTCCACATAGAGAAAAATATTTTAATTTGTGCGTGTGAGATCAAATAAATAGTTAAGAAAAGTAACGTAAGGTTAGTTTTATGCAATGTAAGGTTAAAACGGCCGCTAGTTGTGAATTTATGCAACATAAGGTTTTGATATAATAAATACACAGATCATATAAATATTTAAGCAAATTAAAAGGTTAGTTTTATGCAATGTAAGGTTATTACATCTGTTAGTTGTGAATTTATGCAATATAAGGTTTCAATATAATAAACACAGGGCATAACAAAAATATAATTATTAAAAACAAATGGGTGGGGGCATATGCCTCCTTCAAATATTTGAGCCACTAAATTGAGTTTGATACCGGAAAGTAAGGAAGAGTTGGGCAAGCTATAGGCAAGTCGTTAGTCCATCTGGAAGTTTCGAATATCTCAGTAAGGAGATTTTTTTTATGCAAGTTCATATCACCATTACTTAGCAATTAGCATATGAATATCTTAGTAAGGGGATTTTTTTCATTCAGATGTTGAAAACTTTTCTTTGACTACGCCTGAACATGAATTCTTCTGCTTCCCACTGAATTGGTAGATTTGCAAGCAAGCATGCAAGATTTCACGGTACAATTAAAAGAAAGTGATACAGGGGGTTATATCTGGAGAACAATGCTTATCTAGTTATTAAAAATGCACATCTGAAAAAAAATTGGATCTTTTTTTTTTTGCTACAAAATTTATTTTGGAACTTGCAATGCATCATCTTGGTTCAAATAGACATGGAAATCCTGCTACAAGAGCATACTCAAATTCTTCTTTTGCCTAGTGCTGCGAGATCGAATAAACACTAGGAATCTGCTTAGAAGGAAAAACAAGCCACTAGACAGCTAGTATGCACGTGTTCTCTGCGCTGCAAACACTACGAGGAATCACTATTACGTCTCCTGTTCGAATGCATCTCGAGCAAGCAGCGCTGGCAAGTCCTTCATGTTGATCGGAGCCCTTAATCTTCCTTCCTCCCGTATCCCGATGCCATATTTAACTCCAAAAAGGTGTTATCTAAACGAATGGAAGAGAAGAAACGAAAGAGAAGAGTTTTCCCAAGTACTAGTTCTGTTGGATGCCTTCCTATATGTAAATATGTAATACAACATTACATAAACTGTCCTCTCGGTTCTTTTCGGGCCTGAGGCCTTGTGCAGCGTAAATATCTTCAGCGATGGGGAGAGTGATAATGCGGTGGCCTCTAAAATTTAGCACTGTCACATCAAAGAGAATCTTACTATTTAGTAGTACTTTTATTAATTTAATAACAAAACCTATGTCACGACCCCCTCTAATTTGCGAGACAAATCTAATGATCCTAATTAATCTATGTTTTGCTACAGTGATGCTACAGTAAACATCTTCTAATAACACCATAATTACCCTCGTTGGATTCGTCTCGTAAATTAGATAAGGGGGTCTGCAATTAGTTTCGAGATTAGACTTTATTTAGTACTCAAAATGATAAAATTCTCTTTGATTTAACCCCTCTAAAAATTATATACCTGGAAACCAACAGGGCCTAAGACCGGTTTGCTTTCCATACGATTGATTATTAGGCTGCTGCTACCAGTAGCTGTAGGTGTAAACTCATCGAGTGCTGCGTTTGACCCGGTCGTCGCGCCCGCAGAGCCGCGGGAGACGACAGCGCGCGGCGCAAATGGTGCTGGCCGGATCCAGTCCCCAACCGTCTCGTCGACGAGAGAGAGAGATGGACGACGGCCTGACAAGAGACGCGACGCGAGTCGAGTTGCGTCGCGTCCGCCCCTGACCACCGTCATCATTGTGCCACGCCGCCGCCGGCCCCGAGGCCGGCCATCTTCCATGCGTGAAAGCTGCTCGCCGGTCACCTCATCACCTGCCTCCGTCCGTGGGAGATCGATCGTTGGACGCAGCACCGGTCGGGTCCACGCACTCGAGCTCCTCCCCTTCCCATTCCGCCTCGATCGATCGCGCGGGCGACAACTACCGGTGCACGCAGAGCTGGCGCCAGCGCACATCAGCGCTTTGGCGTCACGGCGGCGTCAGGGGAGCTAGCGCGTCGGGCGGCGCGCGCGCGGCTAGCAGCAGCTTTTCGTTTTTTTGTGTGTGTGGGCGGCGGGCTGGGTCGCCGACGTCACGCGGCCGCGGCGTTGTCGCCCCCTTCTCCAAGCGGAAACCGATCCCTCACGTGTACGGGTACGAGACCTGACGGTCCATCGTCATCGGCCAGTGGAAATGTGGAATGGCACGGCCTGCACACAACACATCGGGCCTGCGCCGTTGGTTCCCCTTCGCATCTCTGGACGCCAGCGCGCGCGTAAATACCGCTCCCTACGTAAGATTTGCTTATACGAAATCTGCCAGCAGTGCATTTGTTAGTTTGTGCTGCATGCCGTTTCTTCATCCACTCTGCTAGCCAGGAGTACAAAACAATTCACGACGAAACAGCCATATTTCGGATCAAAGCATGGGAGGACGAGGCCAAATGAGAGGGAGAGGCGACGTCGTATAGAACCTACAGTAATACAGTACTCTTCTACTAGCCGGCGTTGTCGTGTAGGATCAACGACACTCGCATGGACAACGGTTGTGCGTCAACCACGGCTCACATGGAGAGCGGTTGGGCGGCAACGGTGACATGCATGGAGATAGTGGCTACGGGACGGTGGTGTGAATTTGGTTGACATAATACACAATATAGATTGATTATGTGGCTAGTGAATCACTAAAAAGCTCGTGGGATGACCATTCGATCGGGAACAGTTCAGGGACCTACATATGAACATTCCTAAATAACTTAGGGATCTGAGGTGTATTTCACTTTTATTAGTATTCCTGTTCTACTTTTTGTTAGCAATTAGTTTCCTTCCTGCACATTTTAAGTAAAAGAAAAAAGATTGTTTAACTGTTCAAACTGTTAACGTGGTACCAAGATACGAAGAGGAAATTACCTATATAGTATCGAGAAAACTTCCTCTTTCCTTTGTAGCACCCAAACTTAAAAAGTTTCCTATGTATGCAGCAACGAAAATTTTCTTCCCTCTCTAGCACTTCCGTTACTCTTGCACCCAGCTACCGTCAAGAGCAAAGAGGGCCTGTCAGAGAAAAGATAAAAATGACCTTTGATTCCTCTGCATCGAACTCAAACTGGTCCAAACTGACTGAATGGAAAAAAAAATGCAATTGACGACACTAGATGCCGCACAACCATGGACGCTGGCACGACCGGCCAAGCCACAGGCGCCAAGGCCCAGGTGTTGCGAGCGGCCAACCACCCGGCCGTTGTCGCCGGTGCGGATCTCCACCTAGGCTAGCACCAAACCGGCGTCACCTGTGCGAATCCCCGCCCAGGCCAACACCAGGCAGCCGCCGGCTCAAATCCCCTCGGTGGCCAGCCCTAGGGCGACGCTGCCGCGGATGGCGACCCACCGGCGGGTCATGTAGTGGCCATCCTCCATGGGTGTTGTTTTTTATTTTCAAATACTCCATGCAAAAAAAAAAAATGGCTCCAAAGATCAATGAAATTTTTTCACTATTGCATAATCATGGATATGATAAAATGGCACCCCAAATAGCAGCCTATCGTAACATAGTTTATGGAAACCATAGAGGGTCAAAAATGTCTTTTCCTCTTACAGTTAACACTGTTAAGTGCTCATAGTAACAGAAGTGCTACAGAGGGAAGAAAATTTTCGTTGCTGCATATATAAGTAAGTTTTCAAGTTTGAGTGCCACAAAGAGAAGAGGAACTTGATGCTATATGGTAATTTTCTCATATACGAATGGCAATTTCCATCGAAACATGAGTAGTACGGTACATGGTAATTTTGAAAGGGGTCACATATCCGGACCACGCGAGCTAGCGGATAAAGACGATCGTCCCATCAGAGGTGGTACAGTACATTTCCATCCGGGTGCCTCCTTTTGTTCGCCTCTGCAGATGAGCATCGAGACACGCGCACTGCCACCTTTCACCCAACTGTGAGTCCCACGTCAGGCCACACATCGGGCCTGCGCCGTTGGTAGTCCAACGCATCAGCGAAATTCTCTTCCGCTGGCACAGTACATTCGGCCGAAACATCATCAGTACACTGCCCCTGCATTGGTTTACCGCGTGCAGTACTCCTACTTAGTAGTAATACGGTAGGTTCATGTAATAATGTAAGGTGTACTATTGTCGCAAAAAAAAATAATGTAAGGTGTACTAGTGTAAGTAATGGAGATTATTTCGTGAGCATTCGCAACTAGTCGGAGTACTAGTTTTCCTTTTATGGCAAAAGAATATCTAAAAATCGTTGTATAATCTCTGGAAATTCTGTAATCACTCACAACTCTTGTTGTTCTGCGCGAGAGGCCAGAGGATGGGGACAAGGACGGCCGTCCCATCAGGTGGCAACAGTCCATGTCCATGGACGGACGCGGCTTCTCTTTTGTTGGCATCTGCCGCACATGAACACAACACGGACGCGGCAGCCCAACTGACCCGGGCGTCGTCGCCGCACGTCGGACCGAGCAAAAGATGCGGTCATCGACGCAATCCATCTCCTGCTCCGTACCGGATCCGCAGGATCTCCCACTCCCAGTTCCCCACACGATCTCAGCGCCCTTTTCCCAGACCGCGACACACGGGCCGGCTCGCTCACTGTTCTGCTTTTTTCCTCGACGCGACGGCAGGCATCTTGTCAAGCCTTATTAACTGCTGTAGCTGTAGAGGTAAAGGTAACTAATCTGCTGCCCGGAAAATTTACCGCGCCCGGTAAAGGTAACTGGCTACTGTGCGCGCGGGGTGGAAATTAAACTGGAAACTTTCATGTGACCTGGGACTACCTATAAGTAGCCTCAACGGCATGTGCATGCTCCGCCCCTTCTCGTACTACCGGTCCCGGCCCCAAGTTAAGTTGCTGTTGCCTTCTGGTTTTACACGGCGGTTCTTCCCTTCTTCTTCCAGCAGGATTTGGCCGGCCAGGCGGCCAGCCATGCATCGCCGGTCTTCGTCCTTGTGCCTGGCGGCGGCGGCGGCGTGCTGTTGCCTCGCGCTGCTCGCGCGCCCCGTGCACGGCGGCCGCGTCCGTGCTGGTCCGAACAATTAATTAATGCTTCACCGTTCTTCTTCGGAGCGCATCGATGCCCTGGCGATGATGTTCTCGCAGTTCGCGTCGTTTTGATCTTCTTTGCGCTTGCTGTTTTTGTTCCAGGTCTGCAGGTTGGTTCGTCCGGCGCCGGTGGCAGGGATCACCGGCTCTCCGGCGAGCCTCAGTTTCTTCACGGCGCGCCTCGTCAGGTACCGTTGCCGCGCGCTCGATGACCCCACATCCTTTCGCAACTACCTTTCCTGCTTGGCTCTCGTTTAGCCGGCGCTGATGAGGTCCCGTCCAACCAACTGACGATGGCTATGTGCAGGCCATCGGTGAGCTGCAGCGCGGCGGCGCGACGAAGGTGTCGTGGTCGTTGCCATCGCCACCGCCTGCCGGACGCCTGAGGGCGGAGGAGCTGCGGTCAGTGCCGGGAGGGCCGGACCCGTTGCACCACCACGGCACCCCGTGGCGGCCGGAGCGGGAGAAGGACGCCACGCCGTGACGCGACCCGCAGGCGGCTGCACGAACGTGCTCACAAGCTCGCCGGCGAGACCGAGTGGCCTCGCCTGTGGCAGTGGATTAGCATGGTGATTAGCTTGGTCGTGTGTTTGATTGTTTTGGCATGTACAAATACGTAGAGTGTATTTCCAATGTTACGTGCTCTCCACTGAAGTGCAGTCGTCACTGCTCTGAGATTTAGCACACCCAAGTTTAGCAACGAGCTTAATCTGTCGAACTTCATATCATGACAAAAAAAAAATTACTTAACTAGTACTCCCTCCGTCCCAGAATATTTGGCATTCTAGACTCATCTATTTTTCCCAAAATATTTGGCATTCTCACTTCCCGAGACACATTTCTCTCTTCCCAATATACTTCTATCTCTATCTCTTTCCTCCTCGTTTTCTGCGTACCTACTTTATTCCTTCTCTTCTTAATCTCCGTACTCAGAGCTATAATGCCAAACATATTGGGACGGAGGGAGTAGCACTTAAGCAACCACGTTTCACTTGACGGAAATAAGTCTTTCTTGAAAACCATCCTTCACCAGCATGCAGATTATTTCTATTGTACACAACACCAATGACGCTGCAAGTACAGCCACGTCAGTGTTAGAGCAATCGAACGTTCAACAGTACGTTCTGCTCACAAACTAACCAGACCGCTGAAAAATCACACTAGAATCCAAGGTATTTACAGAGTGCAGTGAGTGGCAGCACGGCTATGCGGGCGCTGATTCGGCTCCGTCGTGGAGAGCGCAGCACGTGGTTGCCTTGTGATGTCCTTGGTAAACCCTGATGGCCTCTCCTGTTGCCATGGTCCACAATCTCGCGGTGCTGTCAGAGGAAGCTGCAGGAGAGAGCAACGATTTCTCTGGTTAAGAACTGATTAATTGCTGGAAAACATGGCAGCTGTAAGCCGTACACCATACCAGTGATCAGATAAGCGCCGTCTACTGAGAACACGCAATCCCAGACCCAGCGCTGATGGCCTGAGAAGTTGATTGCTCAGAGTTTCAGAGACCCAGTCACAAATTCAACACGAGGTTTAAATGGAAAGCTGGATAGAGCACGACTCAGGGCATTACCAACTAATGTTTTTTCCAGCTTGAAGCCATCAACATTCCAAATCTTGACCGTGTGATCAGCTGATGCTGTGGCTAGATACCTACAAAATGATCCCAGATATAATTCATGAAACCAAGGATACAGAGCTAGTACATCACTGGGATGCAACACTTGCATGTATGAAACGTGTACTTCATGAGAGATTATTACTGGGCTCACACATTCACCAAATGCATTTTATAGCACAGTAACAGCTAGGATGTACTGTATTGTTCAAAACAAGAATACAATAAGTCCTTTAGACCGTCATGATACCTGTTAGGGTCACAAAATTCTGGTGAAAGCAGGCACTTCAGAATGTAGCCATCATGGGCTTGCAATTTGTGGAGAGGTTCAAAGCAGGTTATTGTCTGTATAAAAGAATCCATCAACTTCAAGATCCAGGAACCATGAATCTATTTGAGAACAGGTAGGTTGAACTTACTGACCTGAGTACCCTTAAGCAGCCGCCAGACATAACATGTCCCTCGGTTATTTGCAGCAACCACCATACTCCCATCCCACATGACAGTCAACGATCTTACAGCAGTATCGACCTCTGGTACCTAGATATACGGAACAAGCACACCAATTATGCTTCTGCATTTACTTTTCCACACCCCCCAAAAAAAAAAAAAACAGAACTTGACTTACCAACTCACAGCTGCATGAGTTTGCAGCCAAATCCCAGACACGTATGTTTCCATTCTGATCACCAGATATCAGTTCTTTCTGGAAAATTGAGCACCCAAGGTACTGAATTAGAAACAAATGAACAGACATAATAACGACGAAATTGGCAAAATGACAATTAATTGAAGTCACTTATCCAGGCTGGAAATACTAACAGTACAATCAGGTCCAAGAATAAAGGACAGGTTCAACAGAAAAATTAAGCAAGAGTGCGCTAATCAAACTATAATCCCACGAGAAGACATTGCAGACTGAACATGTAGATGGCAAGCCATCTCTGTAGTTCTGGATCAAGGCTTCCATATAATTTTCCAGTTCACTGTCACCATAGTTGACTTCAACATGAGCATCGCAACAATTCCATAAGCTTCAAATATTAAATGAAAAAGGTTTTTTCAAAGCTATATGCAGGTGGTTGACTTGTGTCAGCATATTTTCCATGTTGGCAAGAATGCCAGCAGCCAGCAATTTCTAAAGCACCTATAAGTAATGCAAAAATTTACTACCTAACCAGCAAGTTTATACCCATGTATAACCACCGTTGTTGCACTTCAGGAATGGAACTGCAATCTGTTAACACTTAGACAACATGCACCCCAAAAAGGAAATGATTCCAACCTGGTTCGGGTGTAGGACTACAGTATTGACAGCTGCACGACTTTCATATTCTCGTTGACAGGTGGCAGTCCTGAAACCATACATGGTCAGGTAACAAAGATCAATATACAAGACATAAGATGAATCATAGCTCATAAAACGAGCATTGTAAACTCCGCAGATACTACACTAACGAAATTTCTATTTGTATTGCGTTTTATTTTTAAAAGCATTACTTTAGCTCAAGGTACCTTAAACAATTCAAGTCCATCCAAATAAAATCTAATGAATCATACTGAGAGTTTGCATGAAAGCATCTGAAGATCACTTTAGCTTACGGTACCTTAAACAATTCAAGGACATCCAAATAAAATCCAATGGATCATACTGAGAGTTTGCATGAAAGCATCTGAAGATGGTTTGCACTTAATCCACCCAAAGATAAGAATAACTATTCAAGAAATTAATAGAACTGCAGGAAACAGGTCTGCAACTAAAGGACAATAGACAAAATATTAGGTATTTGAAGCTCACCGTAAATCCCAGATTCTCACAGTACCATCCTCAGAACCCGAGTACATCCAATTGCCATCACAATGAAATCCCACAGCCATCACATTACTTGTATGTGAATCATAGCTAATTACCTGCTAGGCATACTGTCATTCAATAAAGAAAAATGAACAGAATGACCCATGTTGATTTTTGCCATAAACATATATGCTCACCGGTTGAGGGCTATTTGAGTTAACATCAAAAAGACGGATGTGAGGATTGCCAGCAGCAGCTAAGAATCGCTTGTCCGGGGTTATCTCAAGGCGATTAACTTGCTGCATGAAATGTAACAGACATAAGGTGTATAAGACTGCTGCTAAACAACACATCTAAAATCATATAGAATATTTTATTTTGTTGCATAGAACAGTTGTTGAGTTATGGCAATGCATACTTGGAATATTCTAGAATATTTGGGAAAGCACAAGAGAGAAGATATTTGCCATGGAAGAGTCTAGAACTATTTCTTCATGGCAAAGTAAAGAATAGTCTAGAAACTAGATATTTATGTATGGTAAGAAATATCTAGATATTAGGATAAGGATGAGAATATTCTAGAGCTAGATATTTTGGTTAGAAGGGTGTGGAATGTTGCCATGTGGCAACATCCTAGTGATCATGTGTAAGTATAAATAGGGGTGCCCTCTACACTCCAAGGTACCATGCCATGGAGTCATAGGTGTCATCATATGTGAAGGCATGGCAAGGGTTGCCATGATGTGTCTTAGTCTAGGAGTGTTATGGTGAGTCCTAGATTGATAGTAGTGGTGTGTAACCACGAAGAATGTTGTGTCTTGTGTCAAGTGTATGTTATGAATAAAGGCTAAGCTCTTTTATAGAGAGTTGGTCTCCCAAGTTAGCATAGTAAGGTGAAGGTCTCCTCGATATAGTTAGAGTGTTGGGTTTGGGTCCACGAAGAAGTGGTATCACACCAGTTTGGTACCATTTCTAGGAAGTCGGTGTCAGCATAGGGACATCGATTTCTCAACAATTGGTATCGGAGCAGGGGCGGTCCGGGACTGTCAAAAGAGGGAGGAGTCTCCCGCAAGTGCGGGGCACTTATGTTGGAGAGACTAGTCGAAGATCACGATCCGGGACCGTGAAGTGAAGAACATTGGTCTGGGACCAAGTGTAATGCATGGGCAGTTTGAGGTCTGTCCGTAGAGGGAGGAGTCCGTTGTAAGTGCAGGGCACTTACCTTGGTCGGTGCAACCGGTAAGCACAGGATGCTTACATTGCTCGGTGTGGAACCGAGTGGCACTAGATGGGAATCTGCCGAAGAGCACAGTCCTGGGATCGTGGAGAACGCTGGTCTAGGACCAAGCATAGATGACGCCGGGCGTCGGTTGAGGTGGCAGATTTCTAGAGTGCATGAGAAGTTGTGATAGGCACCGAAACAGATCCTCCACCGAGGAGCGAAGGAGAATGCAGAGGCTTTGCAAAACCGTGTGTGGAAGGACGCAAGGCTATATTGGTGTTGGAAAAGACAATCGAGGAGAAAGAGATGGAGAAAATGAAGGTGACTTGGGAGACATTGGCAAAGTGGAGAATGGAGAGATGGCAACCAATGGGAAAGCAAGTATGCATTGAGAGGGAGTGTTGAGTTATGGCAATGCATACTTGGAATATTCTAGAATATTTGGGAAAGCACAAGAGAGAAGATATTTGCCATGGAAGAGTCTAGAACTATTTCTTCATGGCAAAGTAAAGAATAGTCTAGAAACTAGATATTTATGTATGGTAAGAAATATCTAGATATTAGGATAAGGATGAGAATATTCTAGAGCTAGATATTTTTGTTAGAAGGGTGTGGAATGTTGCCATGTGGCAACATCCTAGTGATCATGTGTAAGTATAAATAGGGGTGCCCTCTACACTCCAAGGTACCATGCCATGGAGTCATAGGTGTCATCATATGTGAAGGCATGGCAAGGGTTGCCATGATGTGTCTTGAGTCTAGGAGTGTTATGGTGAGTCCTAGATTGATAGTAGTGGTGTGTAACCACGAAGAATGTTGTGTCTTGTGTCAAGTGTATGTTATGAATAAAGGCTAAGCTCTTTTATAGAGAGTTGGTCTCCCAAGTTAGCATAGTAAGGTGAAGGTCTCCTCGATATAGTTAGAGTGTTGGGTTTGGGTCCACAGAAGAAGTGGTATCACACCAGTTTGGTACCATTTCTAGGAAGTCGGTGTCAGCATAGGGACATCGATTTCTCAACAACGATAGTCATAATAACCCAAGATTCTTATAAATGACACATATCTACAGAAAACTCAACGTAATTATCAAAATGAAGGGACTAAAACAAATAAAAGTTTCTTTGACAAATCAATAATAAACCAAGGTGTCTAATTCAATAAATGACAGTGTCTTATAAGTTTATATTAGTTAGATACAACCATTTACAGGAAAAGACAGTACCATGAAATTAAATTTGCAAGCCAAATGAATAGAGCACTATGAAATATGAATCCATCAAGGGCCAATACATACAGAGTCTGGATATTGAATTGTGCGATAACAGCGTCCGCTCTTGGCCTCCCAAAACCTGATTGTGTGATCATAACTTGCAGTAGCAAGAATGACAGAAGGTTGAGCCATTTCCCAGCATTAGCCTGTAGATACACAAGCACAGGCTCTCAAAATCAGAATAAAGAACACAAACAAAAGTGACACATAAGACTCCAGCTAAATGGACAAACCAGTTTACTCTATGGCTGGGCCATGTGTTAAGCTTAAGCCAGTAAGGCAGTCAGAGTCTAAATGGTAGTTTGTTTTTTGATCAAATAATACACATTACTTGTATGCCACTGCCATGTATGACACTTACTAATTCCAACAGTATTATTGCATTCTTTGGTTCCTACAAACTTTTAAGCAAAACTAAGACAAAGACATAAATAAAATATAGAAGAAAATACACAACTGATACACATAAAAAACATGGCAAAATAGCATAGCATCCCAGAAAAATTATGTTATGCTCCAGGCTGAACAGAATAGAAATGAAGGGATTAGTTCATCTGCTTATGACTTATCCATTTGGCCTGTGATATGCTCAAGGCTGAACTGGAAAGAAAATAAGTAAGGCCTGGATTGGGAGATACCGCACAATGGGATTTTCAGACTAGCTCAATGTAAGGGATGCATTTCTGCACTCTTTTAGCTCATTTCCTATAGTTTAAAGTGTACTCCCTCGAGCTCTCTTCCCCATGCTATCAATCTCTGTTCCCTCCCAGCACGATTCTGAAACATATAAACCAACCTCCAAATTCTTATCAGTCCGTCATATCATCAATTTTCATGAACATGACAGGGCAAAAAATTGCATAATCAGTTTGAATCGATTTTTTTTTTGGGGGCGGGTGGGGTGGGCAGGGGGGGGGGGGCTCGAGAGTTTGAAGCATGAATGTGACAACTCAATCAATTCAACGTTTCTTCAATTTAAATATTAATCTCAAACATGACTCATCGCAGACAAACAAGGCTGGGTGGGTTCAGGGACGGGGACGCTCACGCCATGGCTGGTCGCCGTCGCCTTCGCGCGGCCCTGCCAGTTCCTCCATCGCCGCCGTGCTCAGGTCGAGCGACAGAGGGAGGATCGGTCTTCTCTACATCTACGTCGGCGCGGAGCCGCAGTGCTTGCGCAAAAGAACTAGGGGAACTGGTGGGATAGCAGCGCTATTGATGAGCAAGTGCCGATGGAACTTACCTGCGGAGTGGATGCGCCCGTCGCCGGCGCCGGCGGCAGCGGCGGCAGGGTGGGATCGTGGGAAGCGCCCGGCGGCGGAATCGTCGCCGCGTCGGAGTCAGGGGTCGCTCTCGCGACTGCGGACGGTCTAGATGGGCTTCCAGGGCCTCGCTGTATTCGTTCCAATGTAGATGGGCTAAACATACCGGGCCAAACTCTCCTAAAGAAACTCGCTTGGAACCTCTGAATTTTTCCCTAAAGAGAAACCTACTAAATAGAGTAAGGTTTTATGGTCGTTATGTCACAAACCCCAGATATTACGGTCGATGTCACATAATCCCAGGTTTTTTGGACATATTGTTTCATATAACCTCACCCCTATCGAAGTAGTATGAATATTAGAGGGATATCTAACTTTCATGTGAGAAGATAAATTTGTCATATATTCAACTTGATGAATTTGTTGATTAATTCGATCAGAACACATATGTCATGCAAGCAAAAGTTAGAATCTATAAATTATATTCGCAATCAATTCTTAATACAGGTGGAATTTTGTGAAACAATATGACCATAAAACCTGTGGTTACGTGACACAAGCCATAATATCCGGGGTTTTGTGACAAAAGGACCACAAAACCTGAGGTTTTATGAAATTTACTCTACTAAATACATCTCAATTCTCAAAGAAAGCAAACATAAAAGGATTTAAATGTTTGATAGAAAGAAGTTTACAATTTCCTGAGGTATTATGATAAAAAAATGGCCCCCGTCCCATAAGAGATCATTGCTTTGCTTCTGCTGGGCTTGAGTCAATGAAAATTTATAATGCTGCAAATGCATGATTTTTGCTTGTATCTGATTACTTCACAAAAGAAAAAAATCTTCTATATTTATCTATGAATGACGTGCTCACGAAAAAGCACCGGTATTCTGATTCCCTTGCATGTGATCTTCTTACATTGTTCTATCTCCACCCTTGCAGGGGCATCAATGGAGCCGAAACACCAACATTAATGTACTATAGACCTTAGCTGAAAGCTCCAAGTCAGATGCCACACTGGTCATGCCACAAAACTACGGTATGAAGGTAACTGTCTAACTGAGCGTGAGTAAACCATAAAACCAAACACTCAAAGCCGGGCTGTGATGTTTTATCATCTTTACTCTTTAGTGCGAAAAATCAGACTGAATGACTGAGAACATACAGAGTTTGCACTTAGGGCTTGGCTTCTCCTCAACTATCATCTGCTCCAGATAAACGATTTCATGTTGTACAAGTGACCGTATCAGCAAGTTCCCCCACCTCTCTGCATGCAAAAATGAATTAAACAAAACATCATAGAATCATATTGTGCTTGCGTCAAAATCTCTCACCATCATATAAACAGCAAACCGTGACCCATTCAGTCTGGCAGACCTGAGGATTAGATTTGCTCAATGCCAAGTTTACCAAGAAATTGAAGTACAGTTCCATAGACAAGACTATTTGTACCAAGTAAAAATTCTGAACATATTCTAGTGAAGAATCTGTCCTTTACACCTTACAAACCTATTTTTGAATTAAGTACAGAGTTTGAAATTGGTAAAAGAAAAAGAGCAACTGAAAATACAGATCAACAAGAGGGAGCAATCAATTTTGCTACAGGATTCAGGCTATAGCAATACATTAGCCATTTGTATTAAACTGCATATTCTAACCTTTTTCGATGAACATTGAAAACAGTCAGCATATATTTGTATCGACTGAAGGCTCCAGTCTCGATACCATCAATCAGTTGAAACAAGGTAAACAAAAAGAAATATGTCAGGATAGAAACAAATAACACGTCTTCGGTAACATCAATAATTCAGAACTCTGGTGGCAATAAAATAATGGGAGTAGACCTTTTCCCATGATATATTAAGAATTAAGCGGCAAATGTCATGTTTCAGTCAGCTTTCTCTGTAAAGTACTTTAGTTTCAAATTGACATCTAAGGTACAATAACATGTTGGAAGACATACCACTGAGACTAATGATTTTTCTCTATCTGAGCGTTGGTTAATTCCCATAGCACATGAAAGATTACTTAGGACATAGCAATAAGTGACATTACAGAATGGAAAGAAAAAGAGCCTGGAAGAGGAAGAGTAACTTATTGCGACATTTACCATAATATATGTCATTCAGACAAAAATAAAAACACTTAACTATCAAACAGTGACTTTATGTAGATAGCAATATAACTCAAAAGAAAACGACCATGTACGATTTTTTTTAGTTGAAGACCTTAGGTTGGTTTTCGTTTTCTACTTTCTAACAAGGTTTGCCTGGAAAAGCAACATCTTCATAACATGTGAACTAGCTTCCTATATTTATTTTATTCTAACTTTAGATGAAAAATGTATCTCAACTTATATGAATAATAAACAAATGGTGAACGGCAAAAAGTTGGTAGATCTAGAAAACTGGTTTGAACCGGTCAAAAGGCATCCAAGACTTCTAAGGCCAATCTCAATGGTAGGGTCAGACCATCTGCAGCGCTGCCAGCAAAGGCTACGGTAAAGGAGATATACCGTAAAAACAACTACAGCGCTGCCCGGCAAGTGCTACGGCACCGAGCCGTAAACTCCGGTTCATGGCAAACTGAGCTAATGGAACTCGACGGTAAACGGCTGCAACGCTAATGGAGATAGCAAATGAATTTTAAATTGAAGATGATAGATGAAGGTAGATAAATAAAATATGATTGTTGGATATAGAGTAAAGATATAGAGTAACAGGAGTGCGGAAGAATCTGATTAGAGTAGAAAAGTCTCGCTGATGTGGCTAGAATATTTCTTGTGGAGTAAAAATATAGAGTAACAGGAGTGTTGATAGTCTCATGGTAGTGTCATGAGCATTAAATTTGCTAACATGGCATGAGAGAGAAGAGAGAGAGTGTCATGGGATGAGAGATGAGTGTTAAGGCCACTGGCACATTTCTTGAGAATTTCTTTTTGGTAATTGTACGATGACACTCTCCACTCGAGACTGGCCTAATAGCCCAAGAAGATACATGCCTTAAGTATAACACAAGAAACTAAGAGATGGCAGAAAATAATTCATAACGAATGCTTTCACATGAGGATAACACAACTAAGAGACAACCTTGAATTGTTTAAATGGAAGCTTACCTTTGAAGAGTTACACGACTTGAATTATATCTCATGTATCAGCTCATAACAGGGTTCATTCTTTCTCCCGTGATCATTGCAGAAACAGTGAAGGTTCCCCATACATATAAAGCCCATGCATCATGTAAAATTGTTGGTAGCTGGAGACAAAAGCAATGTTTGAGAATCAGGCGATATGTCGAAGTTTGTTTCTCCAACTTCATGTGTCTGCTTCCATCCAACTGTGAACACATTAGCTTTTACATTCTAATCTCATCCATTTAAGCATTTCCCAATAGGTTGTCCGAAAAATATACTGGAGGGCATGCAGTTCAATGGTTGTATGGATATAACTTTCTGAGTTTAGTACTGGTTAAAGTGTTTTCCAAAGCTACTAAAATGCTAAGCGGTGCAAGAAACATTTCGTTTCTAATGGTTCTAGGTACTACAATAATAAATCATAGTGAACTCTCTCTATCTATTCAGCAATTACACAGAAAAGCATCTACCAATAAAGAAATTATGGTTTCTCATGCCATCTGAACTCATAAAAGGTGGACGACTTGACAAAGCTCTAACACTAGTCCAAATGAAAATAAATCCTAAATTTATCAGAACAATGTAAGAATTTCAGTCAAAGAATGCTAACCATTTTTCACATCGTGTACAACAATATAAACGGAACAAGAAGAAGCCTGCACAGTGCACAAGCACATTACAACAAATACTAGAATGCATGATAGAGATATATTAAGAAAAGGTTATGACATCCTTAGAACAGAAATGCAATGTATTTGTGGGATACACGAGCAAACATACCAGCAGTAAATAAGCTAGATGAATCATACTAGGCCCTGTTTGTTTCCCAAGCAGATTATATAATCTGGATTATTGGTACTAGATTATATAAGTTAGATTAAATAATCTAGATTATATAATCTAAAGGGAGTGTTTGTTTATCCAAATTATTTTACTTGGATTATTGCTTATAAGTGCGAAAGACAATAATACCCTTTTGCTATTGTAGTTGCCGGTGGTGGCATGCGTGAGGTAGGTGGGGTCCACTTAATGACAAGATAGGTAATTTCTTTCAATTATAAAGGGTAGTGGGTCTTTTGTCAAATAAGCTGAAAATAAGCACCTCTTGAGGTGCTTATTGGATTATGATAATCTAGCCTCTAGATTATTTAATCTCATCAAATAAGCTGGCCTGTTTGTTTATTCACCTAGATTATTTGATCTAGATTAAATAATCTGACCCCAAATAAGCTGAAACAAGCAGGCCCTGAAAGCCCAGAAGGATAGAGAAGCCTAGAGCATGTACGACTGCCATTCCCACCACCACCCACAGAGAGCTGATCCATGTTATGTAACAGAAGATATCAGTTAACAGAAAACTAACAAATGTTGTAACACTAGGATACCACAATGATGCAACAATTCTCAATCTTTTTTTAGTGTGAGATTACCTGAAGAAAGTCAATTGTTTCCCAGACATCGTTGAAGAAACAAAACTGATGATCCACAATGAATGTACAGTTCCGTTGTTGAAACTTCTCTTCCTGTAGGACGTTGGCCTGTGTCAAATTAAATATACTACTAAGGCTATCTCCAATGGCCTCCCCAAAAGCTCACCCATATGCAAAATAGGTCTAAAATTGTAAAAATATGTCTCCAACGAGCCATCCAAACAGCCTCCCCATTTTGTGTTGTGTACAGTAACTGATGCATATTTGCATCAATTCCTTCCCAACCCCAGCTGTTGAACGCGAGAAAGGAAGGAGAGAGCGGGTACGAGGGCGGCGACGACGACGACGTCAGCTGGCGTGGGCCCTTCTACATTTGACCAGCCCTCCCCCAGCTCTGCCCGGCTGTCGACCCCTAGCTCTGCCCGAGCAGGAGGCGACGCGAGGTAGCGGCAGCCAGGCTAGCGAGCTCCAATCATCGGCGGCGGAGGCGGGGCGAGCTCCGGACGGTGGCGGGCGGAGACCGGTCGAGGCGGAGGCGCGCGAGTCGGCCTTCGCGGGAGGCGCGGGCGGAGGCCACACGGCGCGCGGGGGTTGTGGGTGGAGGTCGCGGACTCGCGCAAACAGCCACGCGGGAGTCGCGGCAGCCACGACCTAAGCCTGCGCAGGGGCGCGGCGGCGGCACGGAAGCGGAGGCGCGGGCGGATGAGCAGGCGATGGATTTGGGTTTAGGTTGCAGTGGTTGGAGATTGCAATATTTTGGTAATCTATTTTCTTTACTGTAGACATCCATTTGGTGTTTTGGGTCTCCAAAATGAATCAGGCTCGTTGGAGATAGCCTTGTAGGTTGGCAGAACGGCAACATGGAAGGCAATAAAGAAATACTAATTCTTTTTTTTCAGACAAAGAGCTCACTTCAATTAGTCGTGGGGCTTACGGTAGAACTGCAGATAAGGCGTCAGAATTTCAGGAGGTTGACAAAGTATAATCCTATGACGCTGCATATCAAGCAAGCACAAAAGATGCATAGCGGGGGAGCATGTTTTACAAAAAAAAAAATGCAAGAAATACTTAATTCGACCAAGAAACGAAGGGGAATTAATCAGAAAATCTTGGGACAGAGGAAAAAAGCAGATTAGATAATATAAAGGCAAACCACAGACTCACAAGGGAACAAATCCCGGTTGATGTTTCTCGATCGCCGTCATACCGGATCAATTGCTTAGTCCATTTTCTTTCTTCCGCAATCTCCTGCCATGGCACTATGGTTGGGGCAAAACCAAAGCATTCGTCCCTGAAGGATCAGGTTCATCACTATGCCGGACCTGTCATGCCACTCTGCAGCGTATGTGGTTGTCAATCACACAATGGCATTCCCCTGATTAGCCTCCTTAGGCTCCGTTTGGAATAAAGGAAGTTCAAAGGAATTTTAAAGGAATCCATTCCAAATGAATTTTTCCTAAACTTAGTGTTTGGAATGGAGGAATGATGAATTCCTTTCCAGAGGAAAGGAATGACTTCCTTCACAAAACGTAGGAAATAAAGCATGAGGCTGGAGCTAAAGGAATTTTTCCTTTATTTTGCCTATCGCGTTGGCGTTGCAGCGTCTAATTAAGCTAAGCTAATTTATATGTCTGATTTGAACCTAATTGACATATGGGCTAATATAGATGTGTGCTTTACATGTTAGCAAAGGACCTGTAGGAAATGTTTTCCTTAGAGAAATAAAGTGAGTAAAGATGACAAGAGGTTACTACTTTGATTAAGTGCATAGAATAATTATTATATGGCTTTTACAAATATTTTATCTAGTTGTAATGCCTTTAGTTCCTGTGTTTAGCCTTCCTGCATTCCAAACGTCTCAAATTCTCCATTCCTCTGTTTTGGATTCCTACGGTTTTTGTACTTTTTCCTTTCCTGTGTTTTCCTCTTTCCTGTGTTTCTTCCTATTCCTGTGTTTTTCATTCCTTTGTTCCAAACAGAGCCTTGCCTGATGATGCGTTAACATAACAGTTACCTTGCCTCGCCATTACCAGCACACCTTCATGGTTTCTGGCTTTCTGCATGCGAACCCCCAGCTCCACCATGGAGTTTCCAACAAGCACAACAACATTCCATCAGTGTAAATCTTCAGTGAGCACATGAGCCATTATCAAGGTAAATCTTCACTCAGCTCATCTTTGCCTTTTCTCAAAATACCATAAGATTCACAGAATAAATAAGTACTTATCTGTCGAGTACTTACCCATGGGTATACATGACTCGGGAGATTGTTCATGGAGGACATGGTGGATTATCGAAGAAGTATGACCGGTCGAGAGGGCCCACAAAGTGGTGTTCGACCGATAGAAGATACTAGAAGGTTACATATACCGGTATGGAAACAGAAACATACAATTTACTGACTTATCTGGCGTAATCCCTAAGGAAAGTACAAGACCAATCTAGGAGGACTCCGAATTGATAAGGAAGCTTAGAGATAAAGTTTCCGATTATGTCCATTTTGTAACCGACTAGGATTCTTCATGTAATCCTACCTCCCTGGATATATAAGACGGGGATAGGGACCCCTCGAAAACGATCTACACAATACGCAATAGCAATCTGCTAAGGCAATACAACTCATATAGGACGTAGGGTATTACTCTCGATTGAGGGGCCCGAACCTGTCTAAAATCCCCGTGTGTTCTTCTGTTGCAACATCGAGTTCCCGATCCGTGTGGGGCTAGGTAGTTTAGTGCCGAGATAAACTCGACATTTGGCGTGCCGGTAGGGGCTCCCGACGAGATTTTCCGGCGAGCTCGATGGCATCTACGTTCGACGTCGACTTCGCTCCGGGCTTTGCAATCCGCTTCGTGTCTTTGGACTTCGAGGTTGATTCCGCTGGAAAACTTCAGCTGATCAATCGTGACCGCAATCCGGTCGCTTCTTTTGTAGCGCAATCACCGGATTAACAATGGTGTTCCCAACACTCCTAGAACCGATCCGGCGGAGTTGAAGGTGGAGCAAATGGTGAAACTTCGCCTCGGTATAGCCGGTCACGAGGAAGTCGTGGTGGAAGAAATCACAATCCTTCAGCAAGGGCCCTCAATATGAACGCCCTAGAAGAAGAGTTCAATGGAGAACAGGTCTACACGTCTCCACTCCACAACATTATGGGTGTTAAGAATATCTTGACCACCATGATGGAAACAATCTCGAAGAAAGGACATCCGGCATGAGGCTTGCATTATGCATGGTGAACATGACTGCATTGTAGGCTCGGGAGTGCGATGAACAATCTTCTCGGTCATGATTCGGTCGCCAGGGCATGACTCGATCCGAAGCGGCATCGTCCGGGCATAATCCAAGACCAACTCCGATTGCCGTTGCGCATGACCGGGCTCCTAATCTGGATTTGCGGGCTCTGCTCAATGCGAATCGTGATGCTAGGAACACCCTAGTAGATCGCCATGCTGAACATTTAAGTGATCGGTGCCGGTGTGAAGAAGATGAGCACCGCAGGATCGGTCACATCAACACCGTCCGATCGCTCCAGCACCACCGCCGACAGGAACCCATCCAAGAAACGAAGACCAGGGTGGTAATCATGACACACGAGGCAACGACTACAACAGCAACTCCAACAACGACATCGACGTGATGACAGGACCCGCAGCAACCATCGGAGCGACGACCGCGACACCAACAACCGTGATAATCGGTGCAATGATGGCAACAACGGTGGGTAGCAACCGTCGCAACGATGACCACGACAACGACGATTGCGACAATCAGCACGACACCGCCGTGAACAACAACAATCGAGAGCAGGCGCCCTGGAGGATCGTGATCGCCGACGCAGTCCGAACGGGAGCGAAGGAACTATCGCTATGACGATAGCGAGGAAGATGATCACGACCGCAATTATCGCCATCCCCGTTGCTCTCCAACACCGCCCACTACAGGCTATGACGATGACGAGTACTCCAACATCGAAGCATTCACATGGGATTTGCACATCTGCGTATTTCCAAGGAACTTCAAGCTGGTTGACATTGACAAGTATGATGGAAAGTCCGCACCAGTAGAGTGGCTTCACATGTACTCGACCGCCATCCGGTCTGCGGGTGGTGATACCTTCGTAATGGCCAATTAACTTTGGTTAAATTCCCTTCCTAAAGGTTCTATTTCATCTTGGGGTGAACTAACTAAAAAGTTTGTCAAAAACTTTCAAGCTACTTGTGAAAAGCCGAGAAAACTTCTTCGAGCTCAACAAGCAGAAGCTCGATGAATCACTCACGGCATATATCAGGCGATTCTGCACCAAGAAGGCTATGATTCCCAACGTCCCCGACCAACAGGTTATTTCTTCGTGTCAAGCTAGAGTCCGGAGCGATGGCTTAGTCCATGAGATTGGTCGTCGCAACCGCAACCTCACCTTGACGATATCACACTCGCTTCCAAATTGTTGTTGAGTACGCTACCGGCAAGTCCAATGTGGTGAATCTGTGTGGGGGCAAGGGGAAGGAGCTAAGGCAGGACTAGGGCAACCACTCCGAGTTGCAAGAACAATAAGCGGAAGGTTGACAATTTTTACGCCGTCGTAGGACAATCTCACAAAGGTGATCGTTCAGCACCCCCTTCAAAAAGGGGTCCTAAAGCGCGAGTTTCATTTGTCGATTTGCTGGAGAAGCCGTGTATGATTCATGGTGGCAACCACAAGGCCAAATAGTTCTTCCTACTCAAGCCCTTCGCAACATATGCTCGGAAGGTGGCACCTTCCAAGCAACCGAGAGATGACAAGGGAAAGGGCCCACGAGCAGAATGAAGACAAGGAGGACGACGACGATGACGATGATGATGATTTTTAGGAACCGATCAAGGAGGTGAACTTCATCTTCGGTGGTCCCGATGCTTACGACTCCAAGTGCAAGCAGAAGCTTGCATTCATAGAGCTTAACGCAGTCGCTTCAACTACTGCTGGAATATCTATGGTGGTCCGAGGTCTCAATCACTTACGATCGATCCGACCACCCGAAAGCGCACCCTAAGGCTGGTCGGTACCTGCTCGTGTTGGCTCCGATCTTGAATCAAGATAGATTGAAGAAGGCTTTCATTGATGGAGGTAGGTGTCCGGATATACTTTTCGCTAAGACCCTTCCCGAGCTTCTCTCGGTCGAGAATTTAGAGCGGAGTGTTTCGCTCTTTCATCGCATTATTTCAGGAAAAAACATCTATCCATTAGGGCAGATTACGTTGCTAGTCACCTTCGGTCCGAAGGAGAACTACGAAAGGAGCGTATTACATTCCAAGTTGCAGATATTGACTCGGCATGCCACGCCATAGTTGGTCGACCGACGCTCACTAAGTTTATGGCTATTCAAAATTATCGGTACCTCATGTTCAAGATGCTAGGGCTCAAGGGAGTCCTTGCATTTCGGCCTAATATCAAGACCGCTTATGCCTACGAGGTACATAACACCGAGGTGGACAGTCGGGCTAGCTTAGAGCTAGAGTGTGGAGACATCGGGGAGGCAACTGCAGCCGTTCCTACAACAACACAAGTGCCACTTGAGGAGGAGTCACCGCCCAAGAAAGTTGCGAATGAGAATATCAAGGCAGACTAGGGTGGCTTTCAAGACGATCCAGCTCGATGCCTCGGATTCCTCTAAGGTCACCAATATTGGTTCCGACCTAGAGGCTAAATAGGAAAGCACGCTCATTCTTTTCCTCTAGTAAAATTGGGAAATCTTTGCATGGCAAACTTTTGACATGCTCGGTGTTCCTAGGGAGAAGATTGAGCATGCATTCAAGGTGCGTCCGGACGCTAAGCCTATCAAGCAGCGACTCCGGAGGTTTGCTCAAGACCGCAAGGAGGCTATCAAGAAGGAGATTACTAGATTGTTAGTTAATAAGTTCATTAGAGGGGTGCATCATCCTGATTGGTCGGCTAATCCAGTCCTTGTACCCAAGAAGAATACTAAAGAATTAAGAATGTGCGTTGATTATACTGATCTCAAAGACCCTTCCGCGCTGCCTCGGATCGACCAAGTTGTTGATTCGACCGCCGGCTGCGAGCATCTTTGTTTTCTTGATGCTTATCAGGTTATCACCAGATCTATTAAAGGTCGAAGACCAAATTAAGACTGCGTTTATCACCCCTTTGACGCTTATCTGCTACATAACTATGCGTTTCGGTCTGAAGAACATCGGCGTGACTTACCAATGCAGTATGCAACGCTGCCTTGATTCTCGGATCGGTCAAAATGCTGAAGCCTATGTAGATGATATAGTTGTTAAGTCATGGAGAGCTGAAGATCTTCTCTCTAACCTCGTAGAGACCTTTAGCAATATGCAGATCTTTTCCATGAAGCGAAACCCGAATAAGTGCGTCTTTGGAGTGCGGTGTAGAAAGTTACTCGGATACCGGTATCTTGGCGTGGAATTGAAGCGAACCCAGAGAAGATTCAAACGATAATTGACATGAAGCCCCTCTAGTTCTCAAAAGGATGTGCAAAAGCTAACTGGCTACATGGCTGCGCTGAGTCGCTTCATTGTGAGATTTGGCATCGGGGGTCTTCCGTTCATCGGACTACTCAAGAAGCAGGATAAGTTTCAATGGACGAGATGAAGCTCGGGTGGCGTTCGATCAGCTCAAGGGTTATTTAAGAAACCCACCGGTCATTATACCTCCCGAGTCTATTGAAATAATTCAGTTGTACTTCTCGCAACCACACATGTCGTGAGCACGGTATTGGTGGTCGATCGACGAGAAGAAGGCCATCTACAGCAAGTACAACATATGGTCTACTTCTTTAGTGATGTCTTGACATAGTCCACGATGCTGCATTTTCAAATTCGGAAGTTGATTTATGCAATCATCATTATGTCTAGAAAGCTTAAGCATTATTTTCAAGCGCATACGATCGAGGTGAAGACCGGTTTTGCAATTGGGGATGTGTCTGAAGAATTGTGAAGCGAACGGCATGATTGCTAAATGGGCAATTGAGCTTGGTCAATATGAGATTACCTTCTCTCCACGAACAATAATCAAAGGCCGGACATTGGCGGATTTCTTCACAGAGTGACTAGATACCCAAATTCCGCCAACTGTTCGTAACTTGGAGTATTGGGAGATGTACTTTGATGGTTCCCTGTAGCTTTCGAGCGCAGGGGATGGACTGGTGCTCCTAACTCCTTAGAAGGATTCGATGCGACATGCTCTAGACACATTTCGAGCATCCAACAAGGCGGCAGAATACGAGGCTCTCCTTAATGGGCTTCGAGTGGCAATTTCGCTAGGTGTGAAGCGATTTGGTGTTTATGGTGATTCCGCGCTTATCATCAATCAAATCAACAAGGATTGGGATGCGATGGTTGATAATATGGCTGCATACTGCCAAGAGGTCCGGAAGCTTGAAGACAAATTTGATGGACTTCGCTTTACTCATATCCTGTGCGAAAAGAATTCCGCTCGGGATGATCTATCCAAACTTGGTTCTTCACGGCATTCAGTACCGCTGTGAGTATTTCTTTAGGTCCTGGACAAGCCATCTATCAAAATCAAGAAAAAGGTTGTTATAGAAGAAATTCCAACTGATGCAGCAACTCCAAATGCGTCTTAGACCGGCGAAGCGGTCCAAGCTGCTGAAGTTATGACGGTTGATACAGATCGGCGCATTCTCGTTTAGTGAGTATCTTCGATCGGAGGTGTTACCGGAAGATAAGACTGCTCAACAACGGTTAGAGATTAGAGCTTAGAAGTATTTGTTAACTCTACCAACCTGGAGGCGACAATATACTTATAAAATTTGTTTCTACGACCGATGGAGTACAACTATTACAGGAATTTCTCAGCGAAATCTGCGGGAATCATGCATCAACAAAGACATTGGTTGCTAAGGCATCCAAGCAAGGATTTTACTAGCGCACAACGGATGATGATGTGAAGCTTGTGGTCAAGGTATGTGAGGGCTGGTAGTTTTTTGTGTGCCAATCTCATGTTCTTGCCCATGAATTGCGTATGATTCCTATGACCTAGCCGTTTGCTACTTGGGGACTCGACATTGTTGGACCATTCAAAAAGGTGCCGGGGGCTTCACCTATCTATTTGTTGCAATTGAAAAGTTTTCCAAGTGGGTTGAAGCGAAGCTTTGACTAAGACAACATCGCAGAAAGCAATGAAGTTTCTAGAGAATATCTTCATTTGATTTGGCACTCCACATTGCATCATCATAGATAATGGACCGCCTTTTACTTGAGAAGTTTTTAGATAGTTTGCAGATGATTTGGGCATCAAGATCAATTATGCATCTGTCTCACATCCACAGAGAAATGGTCGGGTGGAACGAGCAAATGGCATGATTTTGACCGTTTTGAAGCCTAGGATTTATGCACGTCTAAAGCCTTATGTTGGCAAGTGGGTCAAGGAGTTGCCTTTAGTCTTATGGGGGCTGCGTACAAATACCGAGTCGAGTGATAGGGCAATCTTCGTTTTCTCTTGCCTATGGATCGGAAGCAATGTTGCCGACTTAGGTTAATATGACTTCTGCTACGGTGTAGTGTTATGATGAGGGAAAGTATGATGATCAACACCAGATGAAGCTCGTTGCAGCAGAGGAGTTGCGCGAATAAGCTCTCCGGTCGATTAAGTATCACCGGGGATTGCGGCGTTATCATGACCGCAATGTTAGGCCAAGAGAATTTCAAGTGGGTGATTTGGTTCTCGGGAAGATACAATCTACTAAAAATGGACCCAAGTTGTCACCGGTGCTGGGAGGGACCGTTCATTATTAAACTGGTTACCGGACTAGATACCTACAGAGCTTATGATCTGTAGATGAGGAGGAAATACCATATTCTTGGAATATAGATTATGTAACAACTCTCGAAATAAATGCATTTCATGTCATCATGAGCATTGCATCATATTACATTTATGAAGTTATCAAAGTTTGTGTTAAGAAAATGCACATAAAATATCAAACTAGCTAAAAGATTAAAGGAAATGTTAAAAAGAATTTAAATAAGAGGAAAACATATGTTTAACATTTTCTACTGCTTAAGCATCATAAATAAAGATTTATAAAAATCCCTGAAATTATTTTGCCTTGTAAAAATATTGACAAGAAATAAACAAAGCTTCTTTTGTTAATTTACCTATGAATTTTTGGTCTGAAAATTATTTGGAATTTTAACTCGGGCTTAATAGGAAAATGCCTAAAATACTTTTTACAACCCTGAATTTTCGTAGAATTTTTGGAGCTCGGGAAGGTTACTTTTTAATTACGCGAAAGGCCAAGGATGTTTTTGCAAAATGACTAGGCCTCGGCCTACAAGCCAGCCTCTCTTCTTTCTCTCCTCTCTCTCCGCGTCTCGGCGCCGCCCGCGCTCGCACCGCCTCCCCGGCCGGTCGCCACGCCACCCCGCCACGCAGGAGCTTCGCAACACGCAGCTGCTTGCTCCGTGCCGCCTCCGGCAAGGATAAAGGCCCTGCCCGCCTATCTTCTCCCTCCTCTCCCTCATTTTCCTCTCCACCTCACCGCAGCACCGCCGCCTCCGCCCTCACCGTCGCCGGACCACTCCGATGACTCTCCGTCCAAACCACCACCGCTAGGAGCTCCGCCAAAACCTCGTGAAGCTCCTCGACCCGTTCAATTTGCTTGAGCTGCTTTGCTCCGTCGTGGCGAGCTCATCTTCTTCCATGGCACCTCACCGTCGTTTTTCCGCCGCCTCCTCAATCCCGTGAGCCGTGGTGAGCCATTCTTACTCTTTTCTCCTCTCGGTTGATGCGCAACTAGATGCTCTACCTTTTGAGCAACTTCTTATCGAGTTTCTTCCGCAGGTCACCACCAATTTAGCCATCTTCTCCACGTCCGGTCGTCGCCGTCCGCCACCCTCACGGTGAGCTCTCCCTTCCGACCTTGCTCATGCTGCTAGGAACCCTCGTCGAGCTTGCTCATGTTGCGTAGGAGCTCCCGGAGCATTTTTCCCTAAGTTTCGAGCTCTTAGGCGAGCTCCGCACCGTGCCGGAGCGCCGGCGTGTCTAGGGTTGAGCTCATGCGGGCGCATCTCCTCCGTAGGTTTCGCCAGGTGTGTAGATCCTTTAGGTGGGTCCGCGGCGAGGTTTGACGCCACGCCGGCCAAGTCCGGTGGCCACGCCGCCGTGCCATCGCCGCCGCGGTGGTGCCACACCGCGGGCCACACGCGCGCTGGATCGCGTGTGGCTACGCGGGATCCCGTGTGGCCCACTCCGTGGCGCAGCTTGTGGCACGGAGCCTTTTCCAATTTTCAAAAATTCATAGAAAATTCAATAAAAATTGGAAAAATGCAAAACCAATTTTGTTAGACTCAGAAAAATAAGAACTATTTGTTTATGAAATAAAATATTTATTTTGATTATTTTTATTCCATAGATAAGAATTAATCACATTCTTTGTTTAAAGAAAAGCTATTATTTTATGTTAATTAAATGTTTAATGAAGGAAAATAATTTAATTAAATGAAGGAGATACTGGAGATGAAAGTAATTATGAAAATTATTTTCCAAAATTAAACTTAAACATTATCATTTCATGTGGTTCCAATATATTATCCTATTATCACATGTCATTTATGTAATGATTATTTATTGTTTAATAAACGGGATTGATTATTAATTACTAAACCTAAGGAACAGGACTAAACGGGATCAATTATTAATTAAGGAACAGGACTAATTAATCATTAATAACCTTGATTAAGCATTACTTAATGAGCATAACCAATTGCTAATTACTCGCTTAATGAACATGTTTAATTATGAATTGTTAATTAACCGATATGATGAAGCATTAATTATTAAATTATTAATTATTAATTATTGAACATAATTAATAGAACCTTTGCATAATCTTATCATGTTCATTCATGCATACATGGTTGTGATTCGCGACGCATTGTTGGTCGACCTAGGTTCCGACGTGATCGAGGTTCCACCCGAGGTCGAGGTAGGCGAAGGAATCTCGAAGTCGACCCACACGCCGAGGACGCTAACCCCGACTCGTATCAAGGCAAGCTCCGGTGCATCCTACCTATGTTTTTAAATATTTTATTTTATCACATAGTTCAGTTATGTTTGTGCATTAGGTGTTAGGGAATGTTTGATACCTAGTTGCATTATGGTAGGTTTTCGTTTGTTTATACTATACTCGGTACAGGTAGGTCAATAGAGGCTAAGCTTAATTCAAAGTCGCAACGGTAGCTGTTTTAGGGAATCTTAAAGCGTGGAGGCTTTAAGGGTTTTTGTGTTGACACTAAGATGAAGAGAGTGTTAATAAAGTTGAGATCGGACGGGCCCCGTAGGAGAAAGGGCAAGACGGAGATGAGGTCTTGCAAGGTGGTAGCCCCGTCTCGTGTGAATCAAGGATCGTACCGTTGTCGGCTTAGTTGAACAAGTTTGAACGTACCGTACTACACGCTGGTATCATGGGCCCAGCAAGCCGATGTACCCTATCGCCCCGGAGATGTAGCGCAGCTCTCTTTTTGCCGACTGTTAGTGAGAGGATAGTCTCACGGGAGGGAGATGGGTCGACCACGAGGGAAGTCGTGGAGTCGCCATACTCCCGGGGAGTTGGAAATGGCTAGTGTTCCGTCAAGTGCTAGCGGGAAAAGTTGTCGTATACGACCGAGTGTGGTGCGTATACGTCGTGTAGTCGGGTTTTGCCAGCTGGTATAAAATCGATTCGAATCGCTGTCCTCGCAGTAATGAGTACCGCTTGTTTAGCTCGTCACATCGTAGTAACAATATGGAAGATGAAGATGAGAGATGAAAGGATTAATGATCTATTTTATCTTGTCTTGCAAACTTGATTGCAATAGGGATAGGCTGCAAATGTCAAGACTAATGAACTTAATGTTGAGCTAAAATATTGAAAGTAAGGACCCACCCTTTAATGCTGTTTTCGCAAAGGAGTAAACCCCACAGCCAGAAAGCCTTTGCATACTAGGCGTCGGCCTTAGCGTGCCATGTTGACGTGTCGGTCTTGTTGAGTATTAGAATACTCGGGGTTTGTTCGTTATCTTTCAGGGAACGAGTCGTACTACCACGACTTGTATGGTAGCTTTCCGGAAGAGGAGTAGTGTCCGGAGGGAGGCTCCCTCCAATGGGAACGTATCCCCACGCCGTGAAGAGGAAGGACCGTGGTGTACGACGGGCTCGAGACATCACGTTGATCGTTGATAGTCTTTTGTTGTATAAAAGTACAAGTTTCCGCGGCAATACTCGTAGGATGTTAAACTTCAATAATGTTATGTTTCCGCTGCACGAATGTTTGTATTTCGAAAACCTGGTTGTATTATACCATGATGTATATATTCTGGCTTGTATGAGATGATGTTTCTGTTGTAACTCGCTTCGTTGAGTGTCCCTCCGTACCGATTCCCGGGTGTCCCGGAGGGATGTCACGGATTAGCTACGTTGCTTTTACACTTAAGTTTTTTCGTTACAATTTACGTATCACCGTGTTTATGATGACTTTTGATGATATGCAATACATCAATTTTTATCTATCTTACATGGCTTGTGTGTCTCGGCATTTTAATTTTGACTTAACTTAATGAGCCGGAGGGCTGCTATTTGATAGTGGTCACTTGGAAATTTGAAATCCTGAATTCCGAGACTGGTCGAATACTTCAAGCGGCATGATTTTGTTTAACGAGACTACCACCGTGAGCTATACCTAGTGCCATTAAGAGCCAACGATCATGTCATTGGTTGGATGCATTTAAGCTAGGATGCATTTAAGCTAACCATCGTTGCTTTGCTACGGGTCGAACCGGTTGAAGGAGGGTGAAATTTGAATTAAGTGACCGGTTATTAGAGTTAAATTGTTTTGGCATATTGTGATCGATCTTAATGCTGCAATTTGCGTGAAAGGGGAGAGCAATTTTATGTTGAGATAAGGAACACTCATTAAGACTGGTAGGAAATCTTGAAATAATGAGAAACTTGCAATGTTAAACATATTGGAATACTTATTTACATATGAACAATATGACATACTTCATGATTGTTTTTTACAAATAAAAAGGCCTATGAACTAGGTCCTGCATCGCTAGAGGCACCGGTGTCACCGAGTCTTGGATGTACCAAGAAGTCGGTCTTCGATACTTTATTTAGAATCCATCAACTTGCTGATGTCAAGATCTTTGAATTCTTCGTCATCGCAGCGAGTCGGCATCGCTCGAGCTTGATCCAATGGCTCATGGCGGGGATTGACTCGCAGGTCTTGCACCAGATTGCTGATGGTGCCTATCGAGAAATTCTTCAATTCGTTGAATTACTCATTTGATGTCTGTGGATGAGCTCCAATCTTGATGAAGTTGTAGTCCACTTCATCAATTGGATCCCAGGATTGAATGGTAGCAGTGGTATAGGTTCCCGCTTCAGCAGACACCAGCCAAGAGTGTTCTTCAATCCGGCGAGGGGCGTTCCACAACAAATCCTCTAGATTGAAGTTGTCTCCAGGGATGTACTTGGCCAATTGCATGGCGCCGTGGTGAATCCCGAGACTGAAGGTTTACATTATTCATGAACCATGGATATCAAATTGAAGAGAAGGAGGATGAAAAGCTTACGTTTGTGTGATAACTTCATGTCCACATACTACTTCTTCACTATTGCTGCTATGGACACGAAATCTTTATCTTGCTCGCAGAGAAGTTGAATTTCATCTTCCTTAGTCCTCAAGGCTCTTTGGGCGGTCTCATGGGCTTTCCTGGCTGCTCTTTCTTTTTCTGCCTAGGCAGATTTGGCTGCTTCGAGCGTCCCGTGTAGGTTAGATTTAAGTTTCTTGGCTGCCTCGTGCGCCTTGTTTAATTGTGCTTGAGAAATTTTGGCTGCCTCAAGGGTCTGCCCAAGCACTTGGTCCTTGGCGATCAGGTTAGCTTCGAGCTCTTGGATTCAAGCAGCTCGTGTGTCCTCGAGTTTCTTGCCTTCTTGCAAGGCCTTAGTTTGGTGCTATGACTGCTCCTTGAGCGTTTCTTTGATTTTTTGATGCGTCGCCACCAAATCATCTTGAACCGCAATGACAAGACCGGTGGGATTTTTGTTCGGAATGAAGAATTGCTATGCAATAACGTACCATGGATCTCTTTCTTTAGTCCGAGGATTTCTTTACGCCGGTCTTCCATGATCTCGATGGATGTTTTTCAAATTCTACTCCCGGCGCTCGAGATCCTTCTCTTTGGAGAGTAGAGTAGCGGTCCGTAGCTCTAGATCTTGCGGTTGTTGAGCGGTCCGGCATAGGTCATCTTGAAGGCGGCAAATTATTTGAGTATTCGTTGCGGAGGAATTCAACATGGTCTCGTTGGACAAGAAAAATTGGAATAAGAATATAGTTGAAGGACATAGAGTATTGAAAAGAATGGAAGAAAGGGTACTTTGCCGGACTCATTGAATTGCTTGAGAGCTTCTTCTTCCCGCTTCGCATTCCAACGAGCAGTAGCTAGGAAGGACCCTCTCGCTGCTTGGTTTCATCGATGACGAGTTCGCCAATGATCATGCTCGTCGACTTGGGTTTAGTTGGAGCAGGCATGATGTTGGTACGTGGGCATCTTGGGATTTCTTCTTCCACCCAAACCGGGTGTGGCCATCCAACTCGTAAGATCTACGACTGTCCGAGTGGGCTGAGTGGAGGTAGTGGAGGCATCAATTGTTTCGTGGTGCTCTTCGGCTCTTCTGCAATCTTAGCGCTCATATCGATCGGGGTGGGGGAAGTTTCACTCGGTTGGAGCCATAGAGATCTCTTCGGATCTTTTGGCTTGATGGTTTGAGACCGCATGAGGTGTCTTGACTCGCGGTCTCGGGGCCGTAGTCTTGCTAGAATCTTGACAAATTCTAGCAGTCGCCTTGGCTACTCGTTGCCTTGATGTTTTGAGGGATACTATAAAGAATGAAGATTGGTTAGATTAGTAACATTCAATCGAATATTGACAAGAATTGGATATATACCAAGGAAATAAATGAGGAATACGTGCTAGACCGTCCGAATTTTGGAGCGATCTTGGTCTTCTTCTTCCGTAGGTCCCGAAAGCCACCACTTAGTCCTTGAGCGCCCCTTTTGGGGGCAACCATGGAGCGGTCTTGGTCTTATTCTTCGGTGGCTCCCGAAAGCCACCACTTTGACCTTGAGCGCCCCTTTTGGAGGCAATCTACGCATCGAGGGCCTCGAATAGTTTCTTCGCCGATCGTGCTGCTAGGTGCGCTAGTCCGAGGAGGGGGAGCATATCTCGGATTCACGTGGAATTTTATCCAGGTGGGTCTTTGGGGCTGCTTGTGCCTTGCAACCCACCGGTCGAAAAATTTTGAAATGCCGCCTATGCGGCGTGATGGTTGTACACCATGGACAATTGTCCATGGTGACTTTCTTCAATTCTTTCAGCTCTGCGATCATTCACGTAAGGGATTTCACTTCCCCATCTTCTCCAATTCGTCCCTTAGCCCTTTGGGATTGTAGCAAGCTAGCTCTAGGGCTACTTGAGCCTTATAGGCTGGGAGAGATGGGTGGGGATTATCGCAGATGAACCATTCATTTTTTCTGTGCGGATGTACTCTTGATGAATGGGATTGAGAAGTATTATATTGCTTCGTGGTTTTGAATTCCCACACCTCCAATTGCTTGACACTTTTCGGAAGATGGCAACGGTCGGATGCGGAAGAGATAGTAGAAAAGATTAAAATGAGGAAGGACCCCAAGGAAAGATATACAGATATGGATAAAGACGGCTATGTGGAGGATAGAATTGGGGTTCAGATTTACTAGTTCAAGGCCATAGAAATGGAGGAGGCCTCGAAAGAAAGAGCAACATGGGAGATCGAATCCCCGGTGGAATAACCAACGGAATACAACCTGTTCATCCTCATTTATGCCCCATGGGACATCACTAGGAGCTAGAGCGATCCATTGAATCATGGGCTTTGCCGGAAGAACTCCATTGCAACCATCTCATTAAGAGTTTTTTTTGGTTGTGTTGCTTTTGGAGAATTCTTGAATTCCAAGTGAGGAGTTTCGAGCGTGGGATAAGAGTGGAGGATACAACTGGTTTGGAAGTCTTCACAATTGGAAAGGATTGATTGGAAGCGGGGAAAGTTTGAAGGAGGATTAGATTGTAAAGGCGAAGAACACAGAGGAAGTTGGAGGAAGCAATGACGCGCTGCGGCGGATTTGGGAGTGATTTTGACCTACGTCGTCCCTTCATTTCCTTATAAAGACCCCGATATGGGCTTAGAGGCTGAGATTGAATGGGCTGGTTTTGATGGCTGAGTAGATGAGTCTGAGCAATTTTACTATTTAGGCTCAAGTTAAGTTTCCGAAACTTAACGGTTACACGGGAACAATCAGTGTGATCCGAATAATCATGGGGGCTCTTTTGCAATTGTGAGTGAGGTATGTAGTGTTCGAGACTTAGCCGCATGAACAATTTTAGGCCAAACAAGATTTCCTTGGAGGAAATTATGCTGTAAACTCGGCCGGATCGAAGATATAATGGTCCCGCCGGATCGGTAAACATTGATTTAGATGCCTAAGCCCCGGGTGTTAAGCATTCGATCGTTAATAGGCTTAAATAATTGAGTTAAACTCGAGTATATTGGTGACTGATTTGATCGGTTGGAAAATTAGTTCTTAGTGACATTTCACTAAGCGGAATACGAGTTTTGACTAGTTTTAGAAGTCGAAAACTAGTTCCCGGTGTGAATCACTAGGAATTTGAAGTTAGTGACCGGTCTACACCGGTCGGAAATTATGTTCTTGGCAGAAACCATTGAGAGGTATGAAATTGGTGACCAATTCTGGTCATCAATTTCTAGAAATAAGCGTAGACTCTTTTAAAAGACTTTTGCATAATTTGCGGAAGCTCAAATGATGCAAGAGTTGGGGGCTACACCTAATTAGGTGCACTCGACTAGCGCACCATAGCGCACCATATTCAAGAGCGGTTGGGATTGATCGCGGAAAATAGAGAATAATGAAGATTCACCAAGTAGACTCTTGCATTATTTGAAGGAGCTTAAATGATGCAAGAGTCGAGGCTATACCCAATTGGGTACACCCGACTGGTGCACCAAGTGAAAGATAGTTCAATTTTTTTACACCTAATTAGGTGGTATGGAGAATAAAAGACCAATTTTTTGGCTTTCGAAGCCATATTGTAAGATGAAGCGTTCCTGAACAAGGAGTTCTTTTCAGTTTCGCAGCTGGAATCAGAGCAACATGCGGAAGATTGGTCGGTCAAATTCAGGGAAAAATAAAAAATTACTCCGGGCTGATGTCGAGTACTTAACCCATGGTTATACATTACTCGAAAGATTATTCATGGAGGAGATGGTGGATTATCGAAGAAGTATGACCCGTCAAGAGGGCCCACAGAGTGGTGTCCGACTGATAGAAGATACCATCAGGTTCCATATACCGGTATGGATACGTAAGCCGATAATCTTACCGACTTATCTTGCGTAATCCCCAAGGAAAGTACAAGACTGATCGGAGTAGGACTCTAAATTGATGAGGAAGCTTAGAGATAGAGTTTATGATTATGTATATTTTGCAATCGACTAGGATTCTCGCATATAACCCTGCCTCCTTGGATATATAAGGCAGGGACAGGGACCCCTCAAAAATGATCTACACAATACGCAATAACAATCTACTAAGACAATACAATTCATACAAGACATAGGGTATTACTCTCGATTGAGGGGCTTGAACCTGTCAAAACTCCTTGTGTGTTCTTGTGTTGCACCATCGAGTTCCTGGTCCGTGCATGGCTAGGTAGTGTAGTGCCGACATGTGGAGCGCAAGAAAATCCGGACCAATCACCAACCTCAAATTCCTAGTGCTTCACACCAGGAACTAGTTTGTGATCACTAAAATCAGTCAAAAGTCATATTCCGCTCAGTGAAATGAGTCACCAATATACTCAAGTTTAACTCGATTATTTAAGCCTATTAACAGTGAATGCTTAACTCTCGGGGCTTAGGCATCTAAATCAATGTTAACGATCAAGCAAGACCAATATATCTTCGATCCGACCGGTTTGCAACATAATTTCCTCCAAACAAATCTTGTCTAGGCTAAAATCGCTCACGTGACTAAGTGTCAAACACTACAGATCACATTCACAATTGCTAAAGAGCCCCGTGATTATTTGAATCACACAGGCGTTCCTTCAGTAACCGTTAAGTTACAGCAAGTTAAATTGGGCCTAAACAGTAAAACCGCTCGGACTCAACTATGTCAATGCCAGTCCATTCAATATCAGCCTCCGAGCCCATATCGGGGTCCATATAAGGAGTCCAAGGGACGACCTCCGTCAAATCCATTCCCAAATTCGTTGTAGCGTGCCCTTGCTTCCTTCAACCTCCTCCTTGGTCCTCGCTATTTGCGATCCAGCCTCCTATCAACCCTTTCCAGTCTTAACCCCATCCAATGGCAAAAACTTCCAAACCAGCTGCATTTTCTGCTCCCATTCCACACTCGGAACTCCCCGCTGGAGTCCAAGAATTCCCCACAAGCAATACCATTGAGAAATGTCTTGATGAGATGGTTGTTAGTGTAGTTCTTTCTGCAAAACCGATGATCCAATGGATCTCTCCAGCTGCTAGCGATGTCCCATGGGGCATAAATGAAGATCAGCAGGTAGTGTTCCACCGGTTATTCCACCAGGGATTTGATCTCTTGTGTTGCTCTTTCTTTCGAGGCCTCCTCCAAACGAGTAGGGGATGAATTTGGGGAGGATGAACAAGTGAAATCCTTTCCATGAATGATTGCAGAGCTAAAAGAAGAAAAGAAAGTCACTCGTGGATACAATTGTTTGGAGCTTCATTGTCCGTGGTGTACAACCCATAAAGAGTCGGACCGCTCTCGGGATGGGCCTTAAAGGAAGATAATTATACCGGTGATGGTACCAACCATCCCAGTTCAAGGAAAATGTACGACCAGGTTCAAAAGATGCTGGTTGGCTACAACGACAAGGGCTTCGAGAAAGTAGGCATAACCTACAATTTCGAGAAAACTCAACCAACGATAAGACCGGTCCCCGAAGTCTTTACTTTATTCTTGTACATTGTCTTTTTCAATTAAAACTTTTTCTTCCTTCTTCTAGGAGCTGAATCGATTCAAAAGTCATCCCCCACTTCCAGCCAACGATACATAGGGAGAAGACTACCAAGATGGTGCAAATCCTGCTGCCAATATCCCTGTCTACCCTGGTCAAGCAACCAGGACCACACAAGTACGGTGCTAACATCTTGGGCAAGACAACAAAGCAACATTGAAAGTTGGTTATCAACGACGATGATGATGAAGAGACACCCACAGCTGGTTCCAATACCGCTGCATTGCGTGAAGATAGCTGGCGCCAAGAAGAGGCTACTAAGCAAAGAGACCTCCAAGAAGCCTGGGCTGCCATTGAAGGCACCTAGACCGGTGGGATCCAAGGAACAAGCAGTCCTTCGGACCCATTGGCCAAGGTCTCTCGCAAATCTAGGTACACTCCTCATGCACGGACCAGTGCTAAAGATAGCACAGTTCCAGGACGAGACATTCAAGCCCCGGAGTGCAAACTGCTGCCGAAAGGGGTGCTCAAGAACAAAGTGGTGGTTCTCAGGAACCACCAAAGAAGAAGGCCAAACTAATTCGAGCTTGAGGTGGGCTCCCTGTATTGCCCACTCTAATTCACCTTTTCACTTATTTGCCCAATCCTCATGGATTTTTTTGCTGAATATTGCTAATTCGACTGATCTTTCTCCTTTGGTCCCTTTTAGTATTCCCCAAATCCTCAAAGAAACATTGTCTAAGGTGTCTGCTAGAGTTCCTCACAACACTAGCAAAACTGCAGCCCCCGAGACCGCAGCTGAAGTGGCAAGCACAGTCTCGGAACCTCAAAACATGGTGCCTGAAGAAATCCCAGCAACTCCGACCGGTGAAACTGCGATCGATACCAGTGCCAAGACTGCTGAAGAACTGAAGACCACTACTGAACCGGTTAGCAGCTCCACTTTCGTAGAAGATCTCATAGTAGGATGGGCACACCCGGTCTGGGTGGATGAAGAAATCATGTGACGCCCACGCACCAACACTAGACCTACTCCAACCAAGCCCAAGCTCACGGATATTTTGAATAGAAATCCAATCCGGTCTTTTAATTGCAGTTTAAGAAGATTTGGTGGCGACACATGAAAAAATCAAAGAAAGGCTCAAGGAGCAGGTGTCGTTCCAAACTAAAGCCTTGGAAGAAGGCAAAAAACTTGAAAAGCACAAGCTGCCCGCATTCAGGAACTCGAAGCAGAGTTGATCACCAAAGACAGAGTTTTGGAGCAGGCGCTCACAGCGGCCAAAAATTCCCAAGGAGAGCTAGATAGGGCGCTCGAAGCAGCGAAGAAAACTCAAGTGGAATTGGACAAGGTGCTTGATGCAGCCAAAAGTGCCCAAACGAAAAAAAGAAAGAGCGGTCAAAGAAGCTCACGAAACTTCCATCAGAGCACTCAAAACAAAGGAGGATGAAATTCAAGATCTCCTCAAGTAGAACACCAAGCTGACATCCAAAGCGGCCTGAAGAAGAAAGCAGTTTGAAGACATCGAATTGTCTCGTAGACGTAAGCCTCTCATCTTCTTTGTCCGCAATTTCAATACTGTAGCATATGAAGTAACGTAATCCTTCGGTCTACAGGCCTTATTGCTGGTACATGGACTCGGCCAGTACTTGGGGGGAGGTGACATTCCCGTGGACAACATGAACTTATAAGACCTGTTGTGGGAAGCCCCACATCGTTTTGAAGAACACTGCAGACTGGTTGCCGCTGAAGAAGGGACTCATATTGCTACACAACCGTCTAGTCCTAGACTCCAGCCAGTGAAGTAGACCACGACTTCATTAAGATTGGAGCTGATCCAGAGACTAATGACGAACAATTCAATGAATTGAAGAGTTACTTGTGAGACACCATCAGCAATCCATTGCAAGACCTGCCGGTGAATCCCCGACATGAGCCACTGGACCAAGCTGGAGCCATGCCGGTCGCTGGTGATGTAGACGATGAAGAATTTGAAGATCTTGACGTCGACCAGCTGTTTGATTCCGAGGCAACAATCGAAGACCAGCCAGTTGATGTAACGAAGACTGGGGACATCGGTACCTCTGGCGGCACCAGTCCTAGTTCATAAACTTTCTATCTGTAATAAAAAACAATCATGTAATATTGTTCATGTATAATTAAATACTCCAGTATGCTAACTACTGCCAATTTTAACAGATTTCAAGATTACTGACCGGTCTTAATCAAGTTTTCTTTGTTTCAGCATATAAGTACTCTTTCCTTTCGCACACATTGCAGCGTCCAGATCAATCATTATATGTTAAAACAATTCAACTTTAATAACCGGTCACTTAATTCAAATTTTACCGTGGCTCAATCGATCTGACCCTCAGCTAAGTAATGACTGTTAACTTAAATGCATCCAACCAATGAAATGACCGCTCTCTCCTAATGGCATTGGGTGTAGCTCACGGTGGCGGTCTATTAAACAAAGTCATGCCGCATGGAGTATTTGACTAGTCTTAGAATTCAGGATTTCAAATTTCCAAAGGACCACTATCAAATAGGAGCCCCCGACTCGATAAAGCAATTCAAAATTAAAAAAGCCAAGACACACTAGCAATGTAAGATAGACAAAAACTGATGTATTTCATATCATCATTAGCCATCATGAACATAGCGATCCATAAATTTGAACAAAAAACTTAAGTATGAAAGCGACGTAGATGATCTATATTACAAGAATTTTGAATTTCCTTCTCATCCTTGGTCATAAGACTGTAAGCGATCGGTCTAGGAGCTGATTTGACAATGAACGGTCCCTCCCAGCACCGGTGACAACTTGTGTCGATTTTTAGTATATTGTATCTTCCCGAGCACCGAATAATGCACTCGAAATTCTTTTGGTCTAACATAGTGGTCGTGATAACGCCACAATCCCTAGTGATACTTAGCTAAGCGGTTGAGAGCTTGCTTGCACAACTCCTCCGTTGCAATGAGCTCCATCTGACCCTGATCATCATACTTTTCCTCATCATAGCACTACACTCTAGCAGAAATCATATTAACCTCAGTCGGTAGCAGTGCTTCCGATCCATAGACAACAGAAAATGAAGATTGTCCTGTCGCTCGACTAGTATTCGTATGTAGCCCCCATAATACGGAAGGTAACTCCTTGACCCACTCGCCTGCTCTACTTGACCGTTGCTCTACGGATGTGAAACCGAAGCATAGTTGATCTTAATGCCCAAGTCTTCTACAAACTATGAAGGCGTCGACGTGAACTGTGGTCTCGTTATCTGTTATGATGCAATGCAGAGTGCCAAATCGAATGAAGATACATTGGTCTTGCCTGGTTGGTTAACATTGATTTAGATGCCTAAGCCCTGGGTGTTAAGCATCCGGCTGTTAATAGGATTAAATAAACGAGCAAAGCTCGAGTATATCGGTGACTGATTTGATCGGTTGGAAAATTAGTTCTTAGTGACATTTCACTAAGCGGAATATGAGTTTTGACTGATTTTAGTTGTCAAAAACCACTTCCTAGTGTGAATCACTAGGAATTTGAGGTTTGTGACCGGTCTAGATCGGTCGGAAATTATGTTCTTGGCAGAAACCGTTGAGAGGTATGACATTGGTGACCAATTCTGGTCGGAAATTCATGGAAATAACCATAGACTCTTTTAAAAGACTCTTGCATTATTTACGAAGCTCGGATGATACAAGAGTCGGAGTCTACACCTAATTAAGTGCACCCGACCGGTGTACCATATTCAAGAGCGGTCGAAGTGATCGCAGAAGACAAAGGATAATGAAGATTCAACCAATAGACTCTTGCATTATTTGAAGGAGGTCAAATGATCCAAGAGTTGATGGTTATACCCAATTGGGTGCACCTGATTGGTGCACCAGTGGGAAAATAGTTTAATTTTTTGACACCTAAGTAGGTGGTATCAAGAACAAAAGACAATTTTTTTGGCTTTCAAAAGCCATACAAGATGAAGCATTCAGAAGAGGGATTTCTTTTAATTTCACGCTGGAATCAGACCAACATGCAGAAGTCTGATCGGTCAAATTCAAGGAAAAATCAAAAATTACTCGGGGCTGTCTGTCGAGTACTTACCCTATGGGTATACATTACTTGGGGATTATTCACGGAGGAATAGGGTGGCATATCAAAGAGGTACGACCAGTCGGGATGGCCCACCGAGTGGTGTCCGACCGATAGAAGATACTACAAGGTTCTATATACCAATATGGAAACAAAAGTGGACAATTTTATCGACTTATTTGATGTACAAGACTGAACGAGTAGGACTCTAAATTGATAATGAAGCTTAGAGATAGTGTTTCTTATTATGTACATCTTGTAACCGACTAGGATTCTGCATGTAACGTTGCCTCCTCGGATATATAAGGCGTGGGCAGGCACCCCTCAAAAACAATCTGCACAATCTGCAATGTAGCAATCTGCTAAGGTAGTACAACTCATACATGACGTAGGATATTACTCTCGATTGAGCGGCATGAACCTGTCAAAAATCCGTGTGTTCTAGTGTTGCACAGTCGATTTCTTGATCCGTGCGGGGCTAGGTAGTTTAGTGCCGAGATAAAACATCGACAATGCTAATGGAGATGCCTTTTGCATTGGAGGCGAGAAGTGAGCCAAATTACATTCCCTCTCTCCTTCGATGCATTCGTGGAGAGAAGGTAGAGGGGCAGTAGGGGTGCGAGGCCCCAAAACACCATGGCAGAGCTCACCTACATCCCCAGGCTTCCTACGTGGCGCCCGGTTTCCGGCGTTCTTCGCTCACCCTCGTTCATGTCCTCCACTTCGCTCCAACTCTCCCTCACCTCCGCTGCCACCAGCAAGATGAAGACGGCGCTCGACCTCCGGTCCTCCGCCTCCTCCAAGGGTGTCGGCAGCCTTAGGAGAGGTGGTAAGGCGCCTGTCCTGCGGAGAATGTCCATAGTCGAGGAGCTCGTGCGGGTGCAAATCCGCGTCTCCAAGCCAAGTGACGCTAGGGTTCGTGAGAAGTGAGGTGGATTGGACATCCCCAACGAGGTGTGCAAGGCTGCTCTTGAGGAGCGACGCGCGGCCGCCTTGCGTGACAAAGCTGCTCCGGAGGAGTCGAACATGGGGGTGAAGGGGAGCGCGCGGCAGCCATCATTGCAGGGGAGTGGCGCGTAGGAGGAGGATGCAATATGGTCCAGCACATGCGGCTATGGCGGTGCATGGGGCTCGCGGCAGCTAGCCTCGTGGAGCGCCGACACGTGCAACTAGCAGCAGGTGGGAAACGTGGCCTGCGCATGGGGCTGGTGGCGGACAACGCGCGTAGGGCTGACGTGCGACGAGTGGCGAGTGGCGAGGGGGTCCTGTGAGCGGAGCACCGATAGGCGGTGCGGCGGCGAGAGCGTTGGGCGCACAATGAGCGTAGGACAGTCGGGCACAGGGCGAGCAGCCAACGGTAGCCGGGAGTGCGGGGCGACCAGCAGGTGGCGAGCACGGGAGGATTGGCACGCGTATTTCCCTCTCCCTTGTTGGAGACACCATCAAAAGCATTCACATCCGAGTCATCGTACACGCGAGCCAAATCATGATTTGCTTCTCCAAATTGCCTCTCATTATTGAAGTCAATCTTATGTAAATTGTTTGGATCGCGGTCACGATTAATAATCGGGATAGAAAATGGGGTGTTCTTCAAATATTCTAGGCCTCGGCCCTTGAGCATTGCCACCGACCAACGCCGCAACGCCATGCATCCCATTGTCACCATTCGTGTTCTTTCGTGTCACAGCTCGTGGTCATCGGTGAGCTACTGCCGCGACATGGGACAAGTGCGTTGCCATTGAGCAAAGCGGACGACCAGCTCGCCTAAGCCGGCCCTCCATGAGGAACACGCCGGAGGAAGAAGGGGATGAACCCTATTTTTTATTTCTGAATGTCCGCCCTCAATCGTTGCCTCTGTTGTGACTTTGTAGCAAAGCACGTGCTCTAGCGTCGTGATGAGCTTGACTTTAGTAGCATAAAGGTCCAAAGCATCATATGGATCGGGTGTTACATTACTGCCCCGTCGAAATGTTGCTTGGCCCTAAGCAACACTCTGTTCAAGCATACCTAACTCCTCTCTGCTCATTCGTAGTTGCCCATTTCCTCTTAGAAACTTCTGCAGCTTGGTAACCATGTCTTGTCTCATGGATGGTGATATGGATACCTGGATCCCATGGTCATCTAATCACAATGAAACCTATGACATTTTGGCAAACACTTGGTAAGCATGACGCATAGAAGTTTCTTCTCCATCTCCACGAATAAGCTCACATGGTGCTCACGGTGGAAGATATGGTCATCCCAATTTCTTCACCACAAGTGTACCATCCCAATTTCTTCATCACAAGTGTACTCACGAATGAATGTGGGACAAATATTTGAAAGGTCACTCGGCTTTGCTGCATTTAAAGAGTGGAAAGTTATGATAGAGAGGCAAACTGAAAAGAAAGTAAAAGTGCTTCAGTACTGATAATGGTGGAGAGTTCTGTTCGGATGCTTTTAATGATTATTGCAAGCAAGAAGGCATTGTTAGGCATCACACCATACCGCATACCCCGCAGCAAAACGGTGTGGCTGAGCGTATGAACAGAACCATCATATCAAAGGCTCGTTGTATGTTCTCCAATGCAAAGATGGGCAAGCGTTTTTGGGCCGAAGCTGCTGCAACAGCTTGTTACTTGGTTAACAGGTCACCATCTATCCCACTCGACAAGAAAACTCCTATTGAGGTATGGTCTCGGCACACCCGCTGATTATTCACAATTGAAAGTTTTTGGTTGCACTGCTTATGCTCATGTTGATAATGGAAAATTAGAGCCTAGAGCTATCAAAATGTCTTTTCGTTGGTTATGGTTCGGGAGTTAAAGGATAAATTGTGGAATCCTGAAACTGGAAAGACTTTCATGAGCAGGAGTGTTGTTTTCAATGAATCTGTGATGTTTAATGATAGTTCGGCTTCAGATCATGTTCCAGATAATTCTGAAAAAGAAGTGCAGCATATAAGTGTGCAGGTGGAGCATGTAGATGATGGGGAAGTCAAACAGGTGGAGCCTGTGATTGATAATGGAAATGATGTCGCTAATAGTGATGCTCATGATGATGATGTTCAGCAAAACTCACCTCCTATTGCTCATCGGAGGACTAAGAGGGATTGTGGCCCTCGACCACGCCTTATTGAAGAATGTAATATGGCTTATTATTGTTTGAGTTGTGCTGAGCAGGTGGAGAATGTTCATGAGCCTACATCTTATAGTGAAGCTGTTGATTGTGATGATCATGAGAATTGGATTTCAGCTATGCAAGAGGAGATGCAATCTCTGGAGAAAAATTGTACTTGGGATGTTGTGCCGTTGCCTAAGGGAAAGAAGACTGTTCGCTGCAAATGGATTTACAAGAAAAAGGAGGGTTTATCTCCTAGTGAGCCTCCTAGATTTAAATCAAGGTTAGTAGCTAAAGGTTACAGTCAGATTCCTGGTGTTGATTAGAATGATGTGTTTTCTCCTGTGGTAAAGCATAGTTCAATTCGCACATTCTTCAGTATTGTTGCTTCACATGATCTTGAGCTTGAGCAGTTAGATGTGAAGACTGCGTTTTTGCATGGTGAGCTTGAGGAAGAAATATACATGGATCAACCTGAAGGATTCATAGTGCCTGGCAAGGAGAGTTATGTTTGCAAGCTGAAGAGATCATTGTATGGCTTGAAGCAATCCCCTCGTCGGTGGTATAAAAGGTTTGATTAATTTACCAGGTTGCATGGCTTTAAAAGATCAAATTATAATAGTTGTGTTTACCTCAAGTTAGTTAATGGATCACCTATACTTGCTGTTATATGTTGATGACATGTTGATTGCTGCTAAGAGTAGTAAAGAAATCACTACACTAAAGAAATTGTTGAGTAGTGAATTTGACATGAAGGATCTTGGTGCTGCTAAGAAAATTCTAGGTATGGAAATTACTAGAGACCGTAAAGCTGGTATTCTAGGTATGGAAATTACTAGAGACCGTAAAGCTGGTTTATTGTTTCTCAGTCAGCATGGTTACATTGAAAAGGTTCTTCGTCGTTTCAACATGCATGAAGTTGATTCAGTTAGTACTCCTATTGCACCGCATTTTAAGTTGTCAACTAAACAATGTGCTAGTACTCGTGATGATTTAGAATATATGTCAAAGGTTCCATATTCAAATGTTGTTGGTTCTCCGATGTATGCTACGGTTTGCTCTCGCTCGGATTTATCATATGCTATGAGCTTAGTGAGCAGATACATGTCTAATCCTGGTAGAGAACACTGGAGAGCTGTTCAGTGGATTCTCAGGTATCTCGGAGGGACGGCTGATTATTGTCTAAAGTTTGGAAGAACTGATAAGGGACTTGTTGGCTATTCTGATTCAGACTTTGCTGGTGATTTGGATAAGCGAAGATCACTCACAGGTTATGTTTTCACAATTGGAAGTTGTGCTGTGAGTTGGAAGGCTACTTTGCAGTCTGTTGTTGCTCAATCCACCACTGAAGCTGAGTATATTGCTATTTCTGAAGCGGGTAAGGAGCTGATTTGGTTGAAAGGATTATTTGCTGAACTTTCTGGAGTTGATTCTTGCATTAAGCTATTCTCCGATAGTCAAAGTGCTATATGTCTCACTAAAGATCAAATGTTTCATGAGAGGACAAAGCACATTGAGATCAAGTATCATTTCATTTGTGATCAGATTGAGAAGGGTAAGCTAAAGGTATGCAAGATTAGTACTCATGATAATCCTACTGATATGTTGACAAAGCCGGTTCCTGTTGCTAAGTTTGAGCTATGCTCAAGCTTAGTCGGCATTATGGATTAGCCCTAGAGGCTATTTGGCGCCAGAAGCATTTCTTTCTCTTATTGTGTTCAAGATGAAGGTTTTGATTTTTGCTACAAGAAGAATTTGTCTCAAGGTGGAGTTTGTTGAGTTGTGATCCAAATTATGTACAATGGGAGGCCGACTTTTGACGCAGCGAAGCGGAGGCCCGTCGCCGGAGGCTTGGAGGCTTGGTACGGTACATATACTCGTTTTAGGGTTTCCACCGTGATAACACAATCATATTCTTGTAAGCCGCCGTCGGGCGTTGTAACCCCAACTCTTGATAGTGAAGTGTTTGCTGGCTGGCGCCCGTGGTTTTTCCCTCCCGCATTGGAAGGGTTTTCCACGTTAAATCCTTGTGTCCCTTGTGGTTTGATCTTCTGTTCTTCATCGTCGTTTCGTCATCGTTCGTAACAGGGGATCGCGGTGGCAGTGCGGGCGGCGCGAAGCAGCGGTGAGGGGGGGTCGAGGTTAGGGCGCCAAGTTGTCGCATTGGGCAACGGGCGCTAGGGTTCTGGTGAGGTTGCTGGCGATTTGGATTTCAACAAAGCTTATCCTCTCTAGCCATGGAAGGAGGCTCGGGGGCTGGCGGCCGCGGCATAGCGGTATGGTGAGGCGGCAGTGGGCGGGGTAGGCGGCGGGGCCATCAAATGGTTGAATGGTTAGCAGCGGTGGCGGCGGGGCGAACGTGCTTGGAAGCGGAGGTGGCGTGAGTGAGGCGGCGGCATGACGAAGAAGAAGGATGAGCGGGCTGGGCCAGCTTTGGGTTGGCCTAATGGGTTGATCTCCCCAACGCTAAAAAAGATGGGTCTCCATATATAGGAGGTCCCCTGGTGATGGGCGCTCGCGTGGCTGCTGTCGTAGCTAGCCCCACCGAAGCTTCTGCCATGGCCGCTGTCCTAGCTAGCTCCACTGGATCAGAGCTTCTGCCATGGCCGCTGTCCAAGCTAGCTCCACCGAAGCTCGATCGGTTCCCTGCCCCTGCAAGCTGCACGCAAGAGCGCACGGCAAGGCCCATGTATCAATCGAGTCTCCGTGATGTCTCACTTGGCTCCACCCAATGTTGGCACCGCACCTCTCGCCGCCAGGCATGAAGCAAGAACAAGAAACCCAGGCGCGTTCCGATGGTGGGTGGCGCCAGGTGCGGCTGAGCACAAGCTGTTCGCCAGTCTTTGCCTGCAAGGAGGTACGGCTGTGGAACGTAAGGCAAGCTTAGTTTTTGTACCTGAGCCGGCTAAACCCGAGCAGGGTCGGAGCTCATGCTGCTCTGTTGTTGCATCTATCGATCTGTGAGGGTGAAACATGGTAATCTGTTCTTTTATTCCTTGAGAGCATCTTTAGTGAGTACCTTGTTGTTGTTGCCTTTCTGAATTTCCCCGTTGCTGAAAAGTTGGTTTGCAACTCGTCCTTGGAGTCGATAGGATTGAAGCAGAGTGTGCTTCAGAAATCTGAAGGATGGTCGCCAAGCAGATGAACAGAATTCGAAGCGACCTATGAGGAGCGCGCGTCTACCGGCCGACTGGTGGCGCACCAAACCAGGTGGTTGGTCGTCCTGGCTGCTCGGAGCACCGACAGGTGATGAGGAGTGCCGACTACTGCTGCCCGTACTCAAGTGCATGCATTGACTTTTCCTGAAAGCACCATAACACTTCCATTAGGAGGTACAAACAACTACAAAATCAACTAGGCACTTGAATATAGAAACGTTCAACGGTGTCAGAATTGGTGGGGGCTGAGGTTGACCAGACCTCGACCGCGGCCGATGTGAGTAGCTTGAAAACGCAGGTCCGGGGTCGAGGTCGTTTGGTTCAAGGAATCGGATCAGCTCTCTTTCGGTCAGTGTAATCTTCCCACGGTTCTGGCAGTATATGATATGCAGCGACAGATATAATTTCTCCCCAGTTCTCTAATTAATTGTTCCTAACATCGGAAAGCCAGTCGGTCACACGTACGCGCCTAGATATATATGCACCACTTGCTCCCGTGTGCCCAATGGGACGGAAGCTCAATAAGAAGTCGACCAAAATTTTCATATATGCGCAACAACATGAGCAAAAAAATATCACTTGTGTTTCCCTCTATAGTAATTTTAAAATTGTGGCTTATCTATCGTCTGAAGGGAAATATATTGTTGAACAAAAGAAGCATTGACCAAAAGGATTATGACAGCTTAGCTATTATACTTGAGGTGGAATTTAGCGATAGGGGTGTGTAATAATTCTGTATAAAATACAGAAATGCTGTGTATATAGAGGACAGAGGTGTAGGCACCAAGCATACTAACATCAGGAAATAAGTTGATAGGGCAACTACCAGTTACACACAATCATGAAGTTCCTAACAACCATTCCGCACTTGCAAATGTTATGCCTTCTTCTTTCTCCCTCCCTGGTGCTCTGCCAGGCACCGATGCCGATGCCTACCTATTCGGCATCAGCTGCTAGGGCTGCCATGGAAACCACGAAAAAAGGGCAACCACCCCACTGTCCGAATACATGCGGTAATGTAAGCATACCCTACCCATTCGGCATCGGGGAGGGCTGTGCGTGGCGAGAGTCGTTCGCCATCAATTGCAGCCACAGTCACAACCCTCCTATACCATACTACCACAGCTATGAGGTCATCAACATAACGTTGGAGACAGGCGAGATGCGCATCATCAGCACCGAATTCGCGCACATCTGCTACGACACGCCTAACACGAACTCTAGCAGAATCACCAAGATTTTCAACTTCACCGGTTCACCGTTCCTTGTCTCACAGGAGAAGAACGAGTTCACGGGCATCGGCTGTCACACTATAGCGTTGCTTGGGGGCACGGACCGGAACGACGATGACAGCTACTTGATCGGCTGCATCACGACTTGCAAGAGCCTGGAAGATGCTGCAGATAATGGTCACAACTGCAGAGGGCAGGGGTGCTGCCAGATTCCCACTCCGAGTGGCCTTGACATGCTACGCATCGGTTGGGCCACGACCTCCAGAAACCCTGCTTGGCGTTACAGCAGCTGCAGCTTTGCTTTCGTGGCTGAAAAAGGATGGTACGTACCTACCTCAACCAATTAAAAGCTCTCAGTAAAGCTTATTGGATTTGAACTCACTGATCTCTCAGTTGGCTATTAGTTTGGAGTTTCTTACCAAACTCTGCACACCGCTTATAGCTATTATAACAGTTGTCCATATACCATGTAGTTTAGGGAATAGTACTTTGTTGCAAATTATAACAAAATCACACAGAAAATGTTGCCACCCTCTCCCTCACATCTAAAAGTTCAGTAAGCAAACAGTAATTTGGATACTTTTTATCAAGATTTTGTGGTGAATTAGTAAGGTCGGCCCCCTCTGGTTCTTCACTCAAGCTTTGCCACTGTATGGACAGACGCTCCACAATTCTCTATTTTTCTCTTCTATAGAAAGAACCAATTGAGTTCTAACCATTTGCCACATTTGTTTAATTTTAGGTACCATTTCCATCCGTCTCACCTAAATTCCAGTGAGAAGACTTTCAACACATGGTTTCGTAGCAGGAGAGCCCCATTGGTGCTCGATTGGGACATTTCGAGTGACGACGATGATGCTTGCATCAGCAGGCATAGCGAACGCTCCTATGGCACCAAAGGTGAAGGTTACCTGTGCAACTGTTCCATAGGTTACGCCGGAAATTCGTACATCAACAATGACACAGACGGATGCACAAGTAAGTTGTACATGTGATTGTTTCTGAGTAGCTTGCGAGGCAAAATAATATTAACTTGATCACATAGAGATCATCAACATTTTTGTATTCTTACTCTTTGGCCAGCAAAATTTTACCCAGAATCGTCCTAAACTATTTAATCAAGCATAAAAAATGACTTTTGCATGCCCACACTACGAGGAACTGGGAGTGTACCGTGTGCTACAGACACACGGCAAAACCCGTTATACACATGGCAGAGTTTTTGCCGTAGATGGCCTACGGCAAAGTCCCGACGACGACAAGGCCTGACGGCAAAGCTAGCTTTGTCGTGTGCCTTTTGTCAGGCACACGGCAAAGCGCATTGCTGTGTGTCACCGTAGGCACACGGCAAAGTTCGCGACTTTGCCGTGTGCCATACCTATTAACTTGCTGATCCCACCAGGAAATAGGACAGAGGACACATCCACATTTCTAGTAAAAAATTAAGTGTTTTTGTACTAACCATTTGCATATTTGTTCTCCTGTTGTACAGAAATTAATAAATGCAAACTTTGGAAATCGGATCCAATGAAGTATTGTCCAAAGCATAGCAAATGCGTTGACACTATTGATGGTGGCTTTGACTGCAAATGCACCATAGGAAGAAGAAAAATAGGGCAGGAATGCCAGCCGATACTTTCGACTGCAACAACAGCGCTATTAGGTGAGAACAACGACCCCCATCCCCCAGAATCCTATTTCGTGGAAGCCCGATGAATGCTTTTTTCATCACTAGTACACATGTATAAGTACTACATGTTTTCTTGTATTGTGTCCCTTTGATAAAACATTGAAATTACTCAACATTATTGGGCACAGTGATTTCTTAAAAGAAATTGCTCATTACCCTTCCACGTACCAACTGCACAGCCATGACCAATGCAACAGTATACTCAATTTGACATTTTCACAGCCAACTACAATATTGGGTCTGACATCATCTGAATCAATGAGGCGTCCATGATTTATAATATTTTATATTGAATCATGTAATCCCTGCACGTGTGAGATACAATGTAAACATTATTATTGATATTTTTCTTTCTTGGAAGATCCAAAAACTTAGTTTTCTGGTGCATACTAAAAATAAGATGGTGCCCCGTATTAAGGGCCAATCCATACATGTAATGCGTGCATTTATTAAAAGGATGGCTTTGTGCAGACTTCTTTGTTTGGTCTTAACACTCACCAATACATACTATTGCCCACCCAATATGTGTTTACAGGAACCTTTGTGGCGAGCATTCTTCTAGCGCTCATACTATGGTTTGCACGCAAGAAGTACAAGCGGCGAATGCAGACAGGATTCTTCAACAAAAACGGTGGAGAAATACTGAAGCACATGAACATTAAAACCTTCACTGAGCTACAGTTGGAGAAGATCACAAACAACTACAACAATCCCATCGGAAGCGGTGCGTTTGGCAAGGTATTCATGGGAACAACCAATGACAACAGGCGAGTCGCAGTTAAGCGTTCCATCGTAGAAGGTGATCAAAACCCCTGGCATGATCACGAGCTTGCGAACGAGATTGCTGTTCAATTTTGGATCAACCATGGAAACCTCGTCCAGCTCATAGGGTGCTGCCTGGAGACGGATGTCCCGATGCTGGTCTACGAGTATGTCTCCAATGGCAGCCTTGACAACATCCTTCATGGTGGCGGCACAAAGCCCCAAGCGCTCCCTCTTCCAACACGCCTGGATACTGCAATTGGCTCAGCGAAGGCTCTTGCTTACATGCACTCACACGGTGGCCACAACCCTATCGTCCATGGCGATGTCAAGTCTGGCAACATACTCCTTGGGGATAACATGACTCCCAAGGTCTCTGATTTTGGCACCTCAAAGCTGGCGTCGATCGCCACGCATGCCAACTGGTGTGTGGTAGGGGACATGAGCTACATAGACCCTGTGTACATCAAGACAGGATGCTTCACGGAGAAGAGCGATGTTTACAGCTTTGGAGTGGTTCTCCTTGAGCTCATTACCAGGAAGAAGGCCAAGTATGATGGCGACAAAAGCCTACCCATAGACTTTATCAAGTCATGCAAGGAGGTTGGGAACGGAAGGGCGATGTATGATAGGGACATTCTTTCTGATGAAAATGCCCAGACTCATCGTAACATGGAATGCCTTGATAGGATTGGTGCACTGGCAGTCCAATGCCTTAAGGAAGATGTGGAAGATAGACCAACCATGGCAGAGGTCGTGGAGGAGCTAAAGCTTGCAAAGTTAAGTGTTTGTGGAGCCTCAAGTTCTGATGCAATTGAAAACCACATAGAGGAAGCAAGTAAAGCATGTATGTTGATGAGCATGAGCTTGAGGCAGAGGCGAAGCCCGCACCCAATCTCGTCAAGGCCAGCAGGCTTGGTGATAGGGTCAGATAGCTCAATGAACAGTAATAAACAATCTTTTACCACTGATTTTCCTGAAAATCATCGGGCTCGGTTGACTCCTATGCTACGACGAAGCTTCACCCCTGGCTTGAGGTAGCTTTTCTTGTATATTAAATTAGTAGCTATGGAGTAATCAGTAACCAGTTATCGAGTTGATTGTTGTAAAAGTACTCATCAGTTATCCCTTTGATGGTATGAACAGTATTCATTAAAATAGTGTTATTTTATTTTGTTGTATCTATACGGTGGGAGAATTCTTAATAAGCTAACTTTATAAGATAGTTATATGTACGAACTATTTTAAAATTTTGCTACCCATCGTAAGAGGCTGCAGCAATTCGTGTCTGAACCTTGCTAGATAACCAAATGTCAAAACGTAGAAGGGTTCACATGAAACTATGAGAATGAGACCCTTAGATTCTTATTCCAATGTACATCTATATATCTATTATCTTTATATTAGAAGGTTAAACCACGTTCATCCTCAAAATCAAGAAAATACCACGTTAATCTGAAAAAAGAGAAGATAACAACCGTCGGATTTTATGAACATCTAACGGTTGAGATAACAAAATTTAAATAATCTAATGAACTTTATGGAAACCAATTATTCCTAAACAAAAGAAATATAGAAACAACATGCCAGTAGTAGAGTCCAGTAAGAACACAGAGGCTTTGGCTGCCTCTACCCTACATCAAACCTGTAGTATAGTCCAATTTGGACACGGAGGCTTGGCTGCCTCTACCCTACTTCTTTGTTTTTTTATATTTGTTTTTCTGAACAAATAAATGGCAAAACAAAAATAATATAGAAACCAAATACCTGTAGTAGAGTCCATTACGGACACATAGGCTTTGGCTTCCTCTACCCTACGTCTTTGTTTTTCTGAATAAATAAATGGTACAACAAAAAGAATATAAAAACAAAATACCCAGACTAGAGTCCAGTATGGACACATATGCTTGGCTTCCTACCCTACATCTTTCTTTTCCAAAGAGAGTTTCTTTTTCCGAATAAAGAAATGTCTAGCTGCATGAGTGATTTGGGGAAAAAAATATACACATTAACTGTTGGGCACCCCAACTAGCACTACTGGAAAAGAAGCCTATACTATCGGGCAAAAAAGGACTGTAGTACGTCCACGTTATTACAAGAGACGACTTTACAATAGCGTTCAAAACGCCCGATACTACACGCAAGTAAAAAAATAAAAAAAATACACGTGGCGGCAGGCCCGAGCAAAGCCCGGCCCGCTGCCAGCCCATGCGCCGCCAGCCCGTTCGTAGCCGGAACGCGTCCGCCGCCACCAGGCCGCGTCGGCGCCGCCGCGCGCCTAGACGTGGGCGCCGGGGAGGGCGCGGCGCGCGACGCAGAGGAGCCGGATCAGATCACTTCTTCGCCGGATCCGGCGCCGAGGAGGGCGTGGAACGACCGAGAGCCCAGCGCGGCGGCGTGGGGAGCAGGGAGCAGGGGACCACGCGGCGGCGCGGGGAGCAGGAGGGCCACGCGAGCGCGCGAGGAGCAAGGGGCCGCGTGACGGCGCGGGGAGCTGGAGACGCGGCGGGCGGCGCCGGGAGCAAGAGGCGCGGCGGGCGACGCGGGGAGCAGGAGGCGCGAGGGTGGGGGTGCGGCGGCGCGGGAGCAGGAGGGCGGCGGGCGGCGCCGGGGGGGACGGCGCGGCGGTGCGGGGAGCAGGTGGGGCGTCGGGCGGCGCGGGGAGCAAGAGCGCGGCGGCGCGGGAAGCAGGAGCGCGGCGGCGCGAGGAGCAGGGGGAGGGGAGGGATCGATGGGACTTAGGGTTGTGGAGGGAGAGGTCGCATTTTATAGTGTTGTTCTTTTATGGGCTTTAGGGTTTAGCTTTCGTGGGCTTTATGGGCCACATGTTTAATATCGGGCTGCTGATGTAACTGACCCGATATTGAAGGGTTTTCTTTAATAGCGGCCCGTGATGATGTCAGCAATGTCCGATACTATTGAAACACCTGTATTTTTAGTATCGATGGCCCATGATGACGTCATCAGCGCCCGCTATTACAGTGACCCTATAATAGCGTTGTTCTTGATGACGTCAGCAATTTAACACTGTAATAGCGTTTTTTGTGTTGCCCGTTATTACTGAAAAATGACCCCTAATATTGTAGGCTCTATTTGTAGTAGTGTAGCTACAAAATACCGCTATTTGCGAGGCTAACATAACTCATATCCTTCCTTTCTTCCCATATCCTGGACTCATGGCTGTGTTAAATAATTGTCAATTCCAATCACTTGTACGACATGGGCCGTCATTCCGGTCGGCTCCGATCATTGTCACTTCACATTGCGTGCCCGTAATTCATGTAGTTTTAGTCATGTTCTCAACTGGACATTCAGACTATGCCAAACATCATCTCTGCATCGAGCCTGTTATTCCTATAGTTTTAGTCACGTTCCCAACTGGTCATTGAGCCTATATGCCATGGATCGTTTCTTGCACCGAGCTGACAACATACTTACCATCGATGTGAAATGTGTGCTTAATTTGTGCGTATGTTTCCATGCAACACCAGATATCCATTACTTGGTATATCCTCGCTAATCAAAAGTTACATGTTAATTAGCTACAAAGACAAATATCACAACTTTCTCCATGATGGTACACTAAAAGTGCATGAGTATTTATAAATTAGCTACCAGTACCTCCATATTTTTAGTTTATTGAAATACATAAGAGTTATTATGACTCAAACAAAATAGTCAATAAGATAAAAGGAAAGAGTGGTGGGTCCTACATCAATTGTGCTCGCTCCACGATCAAAGGGTAGGTGGCTAGTTGCATAGAGGCAATACATAGCTAACCACTTGAGCAGGGAAACAGAGAGGAATATTGTATTCTTGAATGTGATGGTTGATCCTCTCATGGTACCTTTGCAGGACTTCTACCACATCCTCTACACAAGAGCACATGTACCGATGATGATTCTGATAAAGGGTCAATCAGGCCTCACTAATTTTCATGAAAACTCGTAGCCTTTTTGACACTATCGGTGTCAAGTTGGGTGACCTTTTCAAAAGATAATCATGCACAATCATCATTTGATAAAATACAAAATACAAAATAGAAATGTTTAAAGTACAATAGATGTTAGTTACCCTGATTCAAAGGGAGATGGCCATCAGCGTGACGAAAATACCGAAATTGATAGAGATTGCATATCATCATCACGCTAAACTCTATCAGTGTAGCGATGTCACTTGCAAACACTGATGAGGTCCAGTAGCTGGTAGGGCCACAAAATTTCGCTAGAAAATACCCTTGACTAGGCCAACCCGATGGCATTACAATGCAGTCACGGTTGCTTGCTCAATCACACACTAGGAGAAAATCAAAGTGAGCAAAGTATGTGATAATCTAATAATGGTCCAAACAAAGTTTACAATTAATATCAAATAAATACATTCAATATTAAATATTATATAAAATTGACACCCTATTTTCATAACATTTTAGGAAGGACATTAAGCGGCCTAAACCGAGTTCAAGTATATTACAATTTTCCTACTGTTCAGCAATGGCCTATGTGGCTAATAAGACAAATAGATGAGAATTGCAAAGGATGTACCTCGTAATTGTAACAGTTAATTTTTAGTCGATACTTTTGATCTAACAAAAATCAAATAGAAAGTTGAAACATATATTAGAGGACAAAAAAATATGGCAAACTATGAATGAGCAAGTAGAATATAGAACCAATCTATGTAGAAAGGTAGCAAACACAATATCGATTGTTATATGAGTTCAAAGGTTTATCGAATGAATCATGAATATAATGGTGAGGATTACAAGATAATTATTAGCAAGCATAAGTAGTTTTCGGGGCAATTGTGTTCTGACCCACACTATCAGTTCTAATTGTGATTTTACCCCGTTTTTCTAACTATGTGATTTTGCCCCCTCACCTTTCAAAGTGAAGCCTTCATTTGCCCCGAGGGTGTACCCAGTGCCGTAGGCTCCTGTAGTATGCGAGGTCTAGGGAACGGTGCTAGCAAATAGCCTTACCCGCACACTGTGCAATGTGCATAGGTTGGGGCTCAAACCCCAGATATTCTGGTCATAGGTGGTAAGCTCTACCGCTGCACCAGGATAAAATATTGTGATTTTACGCCAAGTAGGGGTAAAGTCACACTTCCCTTTCATAAAGTGAGGGCAAAATAATGAAGTCAAATAAGTGAGGATAAAATCATAATAGCATTCAGAGTGAGGGTAAAAACACAATTGTACCATATTGTTAAAAAAGTTCAGCATGATAAGCTAGCCGTGCAAATGCGCGGGCCACCTTGCTAGTTCATATAACTATAACAATAATTCACTATAGCCAAGGTTGGGAGGCTCTACAGCCGCGGTCAATCCTAACCGTGGCTAAGTTTGCGAGGCTACAAATAATCATCTATAGCCGTGCAAACAAGGCCAACCGTGGCTATAGTAGATTTTTATTTTAAAAAAAAAGCCTAAGCAGGCCATACGGGCCTACGCGACCCGCCAACCCGCCCGCGGTGTCCGATCTAAACGTGCGCCACCCTTTGTGGAAGCCCGCCTACCTCAACGCCACCCGCTCTAGTCGCCAGCCTTCATGCCGCTCGTCACCATAGAAGGGGGAGGGGAGGGCTAGATTCGTCCGCCCCCGGGCCCCTAGGCCGATGCTCGCTGCCTCCTAACTACGGAGGAGGGATACGGTGCGTCGGCCGCCACCGGAGCAGATGGGGGGGGGGTCCGCCAAAATCAGCCGCCCCGGACACCACCCCACCGCTCGACGCGAAGGATGTCCCGAGCCACTGGTCGCCGGCCGCCGTGCCGCACCGCTCTCCGGTAATCCCGAGCCACCACCCGCCACGCCGTCGCCGGAGTTGGTCGGTCTCGTGGCCGGAGAAGGGCCGCGTTGCCTATGGGGGTGGAGAGAGAGAGAGAGAGAGAGAGAGAGAGAGAGAGAGAGAGAGAGAGAGAGAGAGAGGCGCGGTTGGGTGAGAAGCTAAGGAAAGTTAGGGTTTGAGTGAGGTGGAGCAGATTTTATATGGTGAGTTGGGTTATATGGGCCAGTTTAGGTCGTGCTAAACTACGGGCCATATTGTAGCGGTGGTTTAGATTGTGGGCCGTCTTTAAAAAGCGATTTTTAAAGGCGACCCATGTTCTAATCCGCGGTTAAAAATGACCTTATTTTTAGAGGCGGCCCATAACATCAACCGCCGCTACAAATCAATTTTTAGGGGCGGTTAGCTTACCCAAGTGGACAGCCCAGCATTGTAGCGGCGGGCCGCCTCGGGCCCCGTCAGGACATTTTGGGCCGTGCCGCTGCAGTGCCGGATTGTGGTAGTGTACTATGGCTAGGCTGTCAGTTCATGCTCTCCGCATGGGCCATCCGTCATGACAGGCATGGGCAGATGATTGTTTACTTGTACCGTAAAATTCTCCCCTGCTCCCCTGCTCCCAGTCCGGGAACGTGCACTAGTCTGATCCTGACACCTATATACATCTCCAGAATGAGAAGATCGAACCCATGGCACCGAGGTATTGAGCGGAAGTCTGCCATTAGGACGATGGCCTCCGGTAACTGCGAAATGGAATGTACTATGGTACGAGCAGTGGTACCATACTAGCAGTAACTACTCTCACTCGTCCCAATCGAGGAAGCTAAATGCTGCAGCAGAAGACACTCAGCATCTAGTCTAGTTACAAAGGACAAATGCAGCAGATTACTGCATACACGTACGTCCGCTTGCCACTGGTTATGAAAATTTTGTGTCCTCCAATACTCCTTTCTTGGTCAATGGTCTACATTGTGGTACATCCTCAAACCATCTCAACGTGTTAAGGCATGTTGAGGTATGTCGATGATGATGCTGAATCGATGGCGAGCCCCTCGAACCATCGCAAGACGTCAGGCATCGATGGCAAGTCTCTCCAGCCATAGAGACACCACAGATGGTTCCTGTACTTGATTTTGAAGAACCCTCTAGTGGAATGGGAGATGGCGGCTGAGTTGGTGAGGTGTGAAGGTAGGCCGGATAGGGTTAGGTCGTCATGAGGTGTATTTTATAGCTAGCGGGTGGTAGTGAGCAGAAAAAATAGACGGGTCTCATCTGCGATGGTCCAATTAATTAACAGTGGCTATTGATGACACTACGCCATGGTTGACATCTTCAACTGTTGCTATAGTGGTCACTATAGCCACGGCTCACTCCCGCCTCCACTGTAGCCACAACCCATTATGCTTGTCGTGGCTACTGGGTTTTGGGATGCATGGCTATTTGTATCTAGTAGCATGTATTTGAAAGATGAATTTATAGTCAAGTATAAATTAATAGACCCGATCAAGTTAAATAACGCCATATAAAATGGGACAGAGTAGCCGCAGCTTATTCAAGCTAGGAGGATACTTTGGCTCGTATAATTATCTGCATATTCGAGCAAGCACAAAAGCTTGCAGCCCAATTAAGGGAGGACACGCTTCACAAAACACTAATCTCTACGGGAAAACGCTAGTTTGCCGAGTGCCCGATGCACTGCACTCGGCAAACCGCCTAAAACACTCAGCAAACGGTTTGCCGAGTGCCACACTCAGCAAAAGGTCCTCGACAAAGGGCTCTTTGTCCAGTGCAACCTATCGGGCACTCAACAAAACGTTTGTCGAGTGCCTAGATAGACACTCAGCAAACATTTTTCGAACCAACAAAAAACAATCAGACCTGCTTGTCGGCCCCACCAAGCGCCGCCAAAGGTCGGAGCCGCTGCACACGAAGCCGCCTAGCCCGCCACCCATGCCGGAAGCCGCCTGGCCTGCCGCGCATGCTGGAAGCCGCCGCTAGGGTCACGCCTGCCTTGCAGGACCGCCGTTCGCGCTACCAAGCCCGCAGCCCGTGCCGAAAACCGCCTGGCCCACCACCCGTGCTGGAAGCTGCCGCTAGAATCACGCCTGCCCTGCAGGACCGCCGCCGCACCGCCTGCCAGCTCAGGCCGGGGTCGCGACCAACCGACCTGGCTGGGGCCGCCGCCACCTCCAGCACGCCGCGCCAAGACCGCTGCCGCCTCCACCGGAAGCCGCCGCACCCGTAGAAGGCAGTCCGTCCCTAGGGTCACGCCCACCCGCGCTGACCGGGCCGTCGTCGTGGCTCCCGCCACCGCCTCCACCGTGAGGCCTACCGCAGTTATTGTGTCGCCTAGGGGCCGTCGCCGCTGCGTCAGGACCGTTGCCGCCCACTGTCCCCGCGCCCTACTGCCACTGTCGCCGCTCCCAGCCGCTACGGGGGCGCCTTTGCCTCGTCCCTGCTCTTGCCCTGCCGCAAGAGAGGTAGCGAGATGAGAGAGGTACGGAGGACAGGAGGAAGAAACACAGACGTGGAAGAGATCCGTGTGAAATAGAACTGACCAGGAGGCGCCGATTTGAAACAATATGACGTGGTTGTTTGCCGAGTGCCAGTCTGGGACGGTCGGCAAAGGCACTATTTGCCGAGTGCCAGTCTGCGGCACTCGACAAAGGGACTGTTTGTCGAGTGTCCGTCCGCGGCACTCAGCAAATATTAAATCTTGAGAAAAAATTAAAATTATCAAATAAATTCTTAAAATAATAAAATTTTTACATGAGTCCGAGTTTATTTGATCTTTTGCCTAAATAAAATGATTTTGTATCAAATTCAGATTTGATCATCAATTTGACTCCAAATCTGAACAACTTAATACAAACTCTAAGGTTCTTCTTCGAAGAATCCCCGTTTTGTAAGCGACTTACGTGACAACTTGTGTGAAATATTTTCTATTTTTTATCGTAGTTTCCACATGTCCCCGCACGGGGTAAGGGGCCAGCGCGGAGGGGGTCCACGGGGAGAGGGCTGGTGAGGAGTCGCCTACGGTGACCGGCCGGTAGGAGGATATGAGGAATCACACACACACACACAGAGAGAGAGAGAGAGAGAGAGAGAGAGATGAGGCAGCGACTGGTGAGGGAGGAGAGGGAAGGTGTGTTTCAAATACAACTAGACTGAATCTGGACAGTTAATTATTGATCCAACGGTTATAGATAGCCCAGACTTTTGACGGAAGAAGGCCCGCCACTATGTGCATAATTTAGTAGCGGACTTGTTCCTCCTAGTAGCAGACATAAGGTGTCTGTTACTATTTTTATAGTTTAGTGGCGGACCTTGCTGTTCGACCAAAAATAGTGACGGTTTTAGGAATGTCCATCACTATGATAAAAATGATGTCCATCACTAAAGAGCTTTTTTATAGTAGTGTTGCCGAGTGTTTTTTATTGGCACACGGTAAATGCTCGTCTTTGCCGAGCGTCCGAAAAGAACACACGCTAAAGACGCACACACTCAACAAACTTTAATGTTCCCGTAGTGAGCAGTTCATTTACAATCTTCTCCTGCCAAGGTAACAAGTCTCTCTTACTAAGCTTCTTATATAATGTCGATAATCCGAGATAGGTGCAAGGAAATTCCGCCGTCCCACAAGGAAAAATAGATGGTATTTGCTTCCTTTTCTGGTGAGGCACATCTGATCGGCATGGTACAACTTTTCTGCTGATTTGCTACATGCTTCCTCTGTACCCAGAAACCCATATCAATAGCTTGATGGTGAAAAATCGAGATCAAGTGTTATTGAGCGCGCAAGTACCCAGAAACCCATCAAAATAGTTGAACAATATACCTCCAGAGACGTGAACGTGACCACCTTATCCCCTCGCATCAACTTGGTAATGTGCTGCTTCTGCTTACGGTATCCTGCTTCTCATCACTTGGCCGGCGTCAATTTCCCCCTTTTGGGCCAAAAGGCGAACGCAAGAAGCGCTGAATAGCCAAGCAAAGAGATCTTGGATCCGCCGTACGTCGCGGCGGCACAGACCCACAATGGCGGCATAGATTTTGACACCAGGACACGCAGGCTGCCGTGGTCGGGAAGGAGACGTGGCCGCCGTGGCGCCGTACCATCTCAAGTTCTCAACTGCTCGCGGCGAATGAAGTGCGCCACTCTAATCACTAATGCCAGACTAGTCGCTTGCGAAGGCTGTCGCGGGCCTAAGCTCATCCGCAGCTGATGCTGCCATGGCTCCGCCGGCGCGTCCAGAGCTCTCGCACTACCGGAGAACGAGAAGCTGCCGTGTGTCAAAGTTTTCGCCGTGTGCCAAGTCACGGGCACACGGCGAATGGCCTATATGCCGTGTGCCAAGCGACGCGGCACACGGTATAAAACAAACACACGGCAGCTTACCTTTCGCCGTGAGCCAGACGAAAGGCACACGGCAAACATACATCGTCACCGTGTGTCCGGGTCACGACACACGGCGACCCAAACAGGACAGCAACGGCCGTCGCGAGCCGTTAGACCATCTGGTCTTTGCCGTGTGCCGCAGCATGGGCACATGGCAAATAGAGCATTTTGCCGTGTGCTCCGGTACCAGCACACGGCAAATGGAGCATTTTGCCGTGTGCCCAGGCACACGGCAAACTACACATGTTTTTTTTAATTTCACATCTCCAACAATTTTCCATGTTCATGTACATGGTTTGAATGACAATGTTTCAATTTGGGTTGTTTTGCACCATTACTTCTATATTTAACTAATTTATTTTGTTTACAAGATTTATTTGAAATAAGTGAATTTTGAACTGCAAGTACATGAAATAATAGACAAAAATGCATCACAAAATGATATTCATAATATTTATACTAATTTAACACAATATGCGGTAGTGCTAATGAAATTTTGAAAAATCCTATTTCAGAAAACATTACATTGATCATTGGATGAAATACTTTTTAAATTCTACAAAATTCATACTATGTCTGAAATTCCTGAAAATTGCTATAATATAATTTTAGCATATACCGATTATGTCATAAAGAGTTGAGTTGTTTTTACGCATTTGGTCACGGACGACGTGTACAACGTGAATGTTTTCCATAAACTTCCATATAGGTTTAGATAGATAAGATAAGGTCGTATAGGTTTTGAAAAAAATTTGGACTTGTATATAGGTTTTCACTTTGAAATGAATTTATACTTCCATATAGCTCGAAATTTACACTGCCATATAGGTTTTCAAATGAATTTAACAAAAACATTATCTATGGAACAATAATTTTGAAAATAAAATTCGCCGTGTGTCTTGCGCGTAGCACACGGCGAAATGCAATCTTTGCCGTGTGCCCCTCCCTAGGCACACGGCAAACTCGTCCTGACCTGGGCCCGACACCGTCCGGCAGGCGGGAAAAAAAGAGTCCAATGTTTGCCGTGTGCCCCTCCCTAGGCACACGGCAAACTTGTCCTAACGGCAGTCTCCGGGAAGTGTGAAAAAAAAGGCGTCCAATGTTTGCCGTGTGCCCCTCCCTAGGCACACGGCAAACTTGTCCTAAAGCCTGGCCCCACCACTGTCCGGGAAGCGTGAAAAAAAAAGAAGCGGGAAGCCTTTGCCGTGTGCCCCGGGATGCGGCACACGGCGAAAGCCGGGTTTGCCGTGTGCCGTGGATCCGGCACACGGCGAACACGTGGTTTGCCGTGTGCCGTGGATCCGGCACACGGCGAAAGATTGGTTTGCCGTGTGCCGTACATCTTGGCACACGGCGAACGCGCGCTCTATTCTCTACGCGCCCGCGGCTCTCTTCTCTCTTCTCTCACTGTCTCACTCTCTCACGTCCGCCCCGCGCCGGCCTGCTCGCGCCCCGCACCGGCCTCCCCGCGCCCCGGTCGCCTCGGTCGCGCCGCACCGGCTTCCCGGCTCACCCCGCACCGGCCTCCCCGCGCCTCTGCTCGCGCCGCACCGGCCGGCGGCCCGTGTCCCGCTCGCGCCGCACCGGCCGGCACCCCGGACCCCGTGCCCGCTCGCGCCGGCCCCGAACCTCGTGCCCCGCTCGCGCCGCACCGGCCGGCACCCCGGACTCCGTGCCCCGGCCCGCTTGCCGTCCCCGCGGCGCCGCCCGGTGCCCGCGGCCCCGCCATCCAGCCGGCGTAGGAGGCGGGCCGTGGCGCCGCCCTGGGACGCCCCGCGCCCGATCTCCCGGCACGCCCGGGTCGTCATCCCCCGTGGCGCCACTCCGCCCCGCTCTCCGTGCCCCGCGACGCGGCCGGTGGCGTCCTGTCCCGTGGTGCTGCCCCGCCCGTGCCCCGTGACACAGCGCCCCGACGCGGTGCTGCCCTGCCGCCCGCCAGCCACCCCGTCACGACGCCATCCGAGCTGAACCTTCTTTCTACGCCACGGATAAGCAAAGGTTTGTAGGTAATCGAGGACATGGACTTTATGAATATGAATCGACGATCGTGTCGATGCTGTTTAGGGTAGGCCATCGTGAATTTGTTGTGGTTGTCGGCCATCATGTCGATGGTTTTTTTGCAGGTTTTGAACCCTCATTGTTTAGGGTAGGTGCTGCCAAAATTTTTATTGGACACTAATTTTTTTGTTTACTTTCTGCAGTGAGGCTTTGTAGACAGGCGCCATCCTTGACTCATCGCTTCGCTACGAGGTGAGATAACAGGACCCCTCTTTTCATATAATGTTGTTAGGTCGCGTAACCTAGTTAGGCGTCTCCCGTTCGAAAGAGATACTGTCGAAAATATGTATTTGTTTGCATATGTACGACCGTATCTGTTTCGAATTGTCCATGTTTTTGGACAGCCCGTGGATGTGTAGATGGGGTTAGTTTCCGTGCTCCACCCTATCCGAGAAAGAGTTTCGGCATCACCCCCTGTTGTTGTCCGGATACACAATCTCCTTGATAGGACGTGTATTTGGAGAACAGCGGGGAGGTGCTGTCGAAATTTTGTCTCGGATAGGGATGGAGCATGGAAGCTTACCCATCTACACATCCTCGGGTGGGATTAGGACCTATCTTTACCTTTTAGGGCATGATAGATATCGCGTAGCTATATATGATTTCTATAACACCTATTGCGCTATGTTAAAGGATGGATAGTCGTGATTGGATGTACACGGGATGGCGGGGTAAGCGTGACTATACGGATGAGTTCATTTACAAGGTCCATGAATTCTTGAAAAAGGCATTTCAATCAGGACAGGGTAGAGCAATGTGCCCATGTGCCAGGTGTGAGAACAAGACATATCAAACACAATTAAAAATGGGTTAACACATTTGCAACAATGGATTTATGGCAAACTACACCCGTTGGATCTGCCATGGTGAAGCCCATCAAGCTAGGGACGAGGTCGTGAGGCAACGCATCGCAGAATATGATTCTCGATGCCGGATGTGGAGACATGTTAGATGATTTTCATCACGCCCACTTTGATGAAGGACCTAGCCATGTTGGGGAGGAGCCGCCGAGCCTACCGCAAAAGCCTATTACGACATGTTGTCTTCGGCACGTAAACCATTTCACGACCATACGGATGTTTCTCAACCGGATGCTCGTCGGACGACTAATGGCTTTAAAATCTCAGCTTGGCATCAGTCGAGACGGCTTTGATAATATGTTGACGGTTTTTGGTAGCCTCGCTTCCGAGTGGTCACAATCTGCCGCGCAACATGTATGAGTCTCAAAAGCTCCTTCGTGCACTTAAGATGCCGTACGAGCAGATACATGTCTGTCCTAACGGATGCGTCTTATTCAGGAAAGATAACTCGAAAAAAATTATTGTCCTAAATGTAATTCCTCCAGGTTCATTGAGGTAGATTCTGGTGATGGTCATAAGAGGCAACTCAAAATCCCCATGAAAATCCTACGGTACCTTCCATTCGTACCGAGGATTCAACGCCTTTACATGACCGAGGAGACCGCAAAACAGATGACATGGCACAAAGAAGGCAAACGATACCGTCCCGAGAATATGGTACATCCAGCCGATGGTGAATCATGGAAGCATTTTGACAGGCAACATCCTTAAGAAGCCGAGGATCCTCGTAATGTACGGGTTGCACCGGCGACGGATGGATTCAATCCTTATAGAATGTCATCTCGCCCCATACACTTGTTGGCCAGTGTTTGTTATCCCTCTCAATCTCCCTCCCGGCATCATATTTAAAGCACAAACCATATTCTTGTCGTTGATAATTCCTGGACATCCAGGGACTAAAACGAGTGTGTACATGGAGCCTTTGATCGATGAGTTGCTTGATGCTTGGAATGTTGGGGTATGGACATACGACAGGGCTAGAAAGAGGAACTTCAAAATGAAAGTGTGGTACATGTACTCCATGCATGACCATCCGGCATATGGAATTTTTCCGGCTGGTGTGTTCACGGGAGGTTTCCATGCCCGGTATGCAAGTCGGTTGTCAAATTCTTTTGGTTGACGAATGGTGGCAAGTACGTTGCTTTTGACAAACACCGACAGTTCCTTACTATGGGTCATCCATTCGGACGAGACAAAAAGAACTTTACAAAAGGTGTGGTGGTTGAAGAACCCCCGCCACATATATTGACACAAGTGCGAAATTCTTGAGCAATTAAACGCGCTCAAGGAAAAGGTCGGTGGTGGTTTTGAAGGATATGGTGAGGAGCATGCATGGACTCAGATTTCGGGTCTGTGGAGGCTGCCGTATATGATTGACATTCTTCTTCCACATATTTTAGATATGATGCATACTGAAAAGAATGTCGCCGAGGCACTTTGGGTTACAATCATGGACATTCTTGGTAAGACTAAGGACAACGTTAAGGCTAGAGTGGATCAAGCTAGCTTATGCAATAGACCAAAGCTCGACATTCCGTCTCCTAAAGACGGCAAAAGATGGAAAAAGCCTCCAGCCGATTTTGTATTAAAGAGGTACCAAAGAAAGGAAGTATTAGAATGGATGAAAACTTTAATGTTCCCCGATGGGTATGCAGCGAATTTGAGGAGGGGTGTGAACATAAGTACTATGCGAGTCAATGGGATGAAGAGTCATGACTACCACATATGGATTGAACGCCTTCTTCCAGCTCATGGTTCGAGGTTATCTTCCCGACCATGTGTGGCTAGTGCTTGCAGAGTTAAGCTATTTTTTTCGCACCCTTTGTGCTAAGGAGTTATCTCGAACTGTGATAGCAGAAATGGAAAAAATGGCTCCCGTGTTGCTTTGTAAGCTGGAGAAGATCTTTCCCCCGGCTTTTTTAATCCGATGGAGCATATGATTTTGCATCTCCCACATGAGGCACGAATGTGTGGACCTATGCATGGTCGTTGGTGCTATTCAATTGAGATACAATTAAAGGTTCTTCGAACCAAATGTAAAAACAAGTGCAAAATTGAAGCCTCCATGGCAGAGGCATATTGTAGTGAAGAGGTGTCAAACTTCACATCAAAATACTATGCTCGAGACCCTTCCAAGCGTGCACAATCCACCCCCTCGTTACAATGCTAACGAAAATGATTGCAATCTCAGCCTATTCGTAGGGCAACTTGGAAGTGCAAGTGGTGGGACTCCTAAGACCTTGAAACATGAAGAGTTCCGCACTATCATGTTGTATGTGTTGACCAACCTTTCTGAAGTGCAGCCATACTTACAGTAAGTTGATATTGCACTATAGTATTTATAACGAGATAGTCACTAATATGCATCTAACTTCTCTCGATTTTCTTTTGTATAGAGAATTTACTCAACAATTCTGGCAGAGAAATAGGGCACCGACTCCTCAAGATGTTGATGCCCTTCTTAAAAAGGGCGCGGGTCGTGGAATGCCGGATTTCATTTCTTGGTTCAAACAAAAGAGCCAAAATGATGCGTCAATGACTCGCCGAGCTGAGACAGATAGCAAATGGATGTGAATATAGGGTAATGTCGTACAACGCCTATGACGTAAATGGATATTGCTTTCACACTAAAAGATACGATGAAAGTCGGCCCAATCGGAGGACAACAAATTTCCAAGTTTGTACGAAAGCCGATGATGGGGTCAAGTACTATGGAATAATTGAAGAAATATACGAACTCTCATTCATTGGTCGCAAACCTCTCGAAGCCTGTCGTATTCAAATGTCATTGGTTTGATCCTAACCAAGTACGACGGACACCTAGTATTGGACTAGTTGAAATTCGACAATCATCCGTCTATGCAGGAGACGATGTCTATATTGTGGCTCAACAAGCAACGCAAGTGTATTATCTCTCATACCCGTGCAAAACCGACGAACGTCTTCTAGGGTGGGACGTTGTGCACGAGGTATCGCCACACGGTAGACTACCTGTCCCAAATAATGAAGATTACAATATGGACCCTAAAACATATGACGGAGAATTCTTTCAAGAAGTTGGGTTACAAGGGCGTTTTGAGATAGACCTAACCGGAGCAATGGAAATGGAAGTAGACGAGGATAATGAAAGGGTTGATGTCGAGGATGATGAAAGAGGTGATGACGAGGACATCGGAGATGTAGTTTCCAATCCGAAGGACTTAAAATTACTTGAGAATTTACAATTAGGCATTCATGAGGTCATTCCTCCGCCGGAGCATGTGCCAGAATGTGATCTCGACATGTATGATAGTGATGATCAGTCGGACGATCCAATTAATCCCGATTGGGATGATTATTTCTAATAAATGTAAGCTACTATTATGTCTTAAATGATATATTTCTTTATATGCATGTTTCTAATCATGTCTTACTTATTTCATATGTGCTATTATGTCTTAAATAATATATTTCTTTATATGCATGTTTCTAATCATGTCTTACTTATTTCATATGTGCTAACTGTTTTTCCTACTTTTTAATTCCAGGTGACCAGACAAAGATGGTGGGCGGTGTGCCGCAGCGACGGTGCACGTCCGTTTGGAGGAGACAGATGCCGGACTCGGATGTACCACTCGGGTCCACACGAGGCTTGGGTCGGGGGAAGGGTGGCCCCAAGGGCAGCGGGAGCAGTCGCTCTAAGTGCACCGGGAGCGGTGGCACTAGGGGCAACGGGAGCGGTGGCAGTAAGGCTAAGGGTCGAGTGACTCGGAGTAGGTCCGTAGCACCACCTTCCCCGCCGGAGGCAGAGGAGGAGGAGGGGGAGGAGGAGGGGGAGGAGGAGGAGGAGGAGGAGGGGGACTCGGAGGAGGGGGCTCGGAGGAGGGGGAGGGCAGGAGGGAGAGTCGGAGGAGGGGGACGGGCAGGAGGGTGAGGATGAGGGTGAGGGTGGGGAGGAGCAAGAGGGGGAGCAGGCGGAGCAGCAGCCTACCGTGTGGCTGCGGGGTCCTACGAGACTCCCCGAAGGGCCGATACCTTTGTCCACGCGACCGGTTATTCGACCAGTAATGCCATCGTAAGTAACTTCTAACTACTTCCTTCATTTGATAATGTGAAAATCTTTATTAATATCAAACTAATATTTTTTCATAATCACTTTTCGCAGGAGTTGGAAATTGATCACCCCGGTAGTCATAAACGCAAGGTGAACGCCGTCCTTGGTGCTTTGGTCGGCTGCACTTCCCAGGTCAGGTTCACATTGGTGAAAGGTACGAGCCAGCATGGACTTGGGAGCACTACCGCGTCGCCACCGAGCAAATCGACGCATTCAACAGGTGCTCCGTCAACAAGGCGGATCGAGTGGTGTCGAATTGTGGGTAAGTCTTTCTCGCTCTACACTTTTCATTCATTCCATTCATTGTACACTTATGCAATAAGAACTAAACACATTATGTCTACATGCAGGAATTCTACACTTGTGAGCCAGGGTACGAGGAGATGGCTAAGGTTGTGGCTAACAACCGATGTCGGAAGCTCGTGAAGGACATGCACTACGAGGCGCAAATTCAGTGCGTCATTAACTACTATGGCCATATCCTCCGTAAGAAGATAACCAAAGATGCGGCTAGGAGGAATATTTACAGGTAAATATAGAGTTATCTCCGATTTAATGCATTGCTTCATTTGATTTTTTGACGTCTCTCATTTGTCCCGTGTAGGTGCCGGCGCCGTGGTGCCGTAATGACGATTTGTGCTAGGAACGCATAGTGGACAAGTGGTTCTCACCCGAGTGGGAGGAGATGCATAACGCTGGCCGAGCCCGGCATGCGTTGATGCCTGGTCCATCGCACCACCAGGGCAGCCTTAGCAACGAGGAGTACAGAGCTCGATGGGTATGCAGAGTCATTTATTTGTTTTATCTCATAATTATGCATAAATAGTAATAAACTTATTATTTTGTTTGCAGTCCTGGTCACATGGAGGCGCCGAGTGTCCCGAGTTCGTGGGCTGGGCTATGGGCCACCAGAAAAGGCTACTCAGGCCAGCTACGACCCCGAAAACCCTCCTTCAGCTTACAGCAACCCCTCCGTCTACTCCCGTATCACTGCATATACGGAGGTGGGTAAGCAACTCTATGGCTCGAGTGGGATCCGACCGCCCACCCTATTGATGCTGAGGTGGCCATGAGGGTGGGAGGAGGCAAGAAGCATGGCCGGTTGATCATAGGCGACGGCACTCGTGGACACGAGCAGTTGCCCCACCCTCTCACGGATTCGGGCGAGGGACCCAGCCACTGCCCCGCCTATACGTCCACGCCGGACCGTCGCAGATCTCCAAGTGCAGAGACTTGAGGTTATTTCTGCTTCACTAAACAATTATTCAATTTCTAATCACGTATTATCACTGCATTGTAACAGTTCAATGGAAACTTTTGTAGGCCGAGCTCGCCGAAGAGAGAAGGCAGCGACAGGAGGAATCGGCGCGACAGCAGGGGGATATGGCCAATTTGTTTGCTTACATTGCCCACATGCAAGCTGAGTTGGCAGCAGGACGACCACCGCCACTGCCTCCAACTATGTCTCATATGTTTCCAGTCACTCATCGGGTAATCAAGAAACATTGGTCAATTTACAATTACTTAGAGACTAAGATAACCTAAAGAATTAGGTATTGTAGAAACTTACAATCTTAACTAAAATGAGTATTCTCTGGTTTGCAAACTTTTCTACTTTTTGCAGAACCTATCGGCGGCATCGAATGCCTCGGTGAACATGTCACCTACGTTGCCCCCGCAGCAGTTGTTCCCACAAGTGCCGCCGTTCGAGCCCTCACCCTTCGGCCCACCGACGTTCGAGCCACCACCCTTCGACCCACATCTGTGAAATCATGGTTTGTTGTATTCGTGGACGGCCTACGAATGTTATGTGTTGTTTGTGACGATATTTGTGATGTTGTGAGACAAACGGATGATATGTGTTTTATTTGCGATATATGTGCGATGATATGTGCGATGAATTAATGATGATGTGATATATTTCTACTGTGTTTGATATATGTTCTATTTGAAATGTTAAATGAGGTATCCGGGGCTAAAAAAACAGAAAAAAATTTGGCTACAGATGGTCGTTTTGCCGTGTGCCGGAGGCCTGGCACACGGCAAAGTGACCATACTGGGAATTCATACTGGTCACTTTGCCGTGTGCCAGATGCAGCACACGGCAAAGTGACCAAATCTTTGCCGTGTGCCACGTCACTGAGCACACGGCAAAGCTAGATGATTCGCCGTGTGCCGCGCCATTAGGCACACGGCGAAGTACAGAATCTTCGCCGTGTGCCACGTCCCTGGGCACACGGCAAAGAACAAAATAGGTCGCCGTGTGCTGGATGCCGGGCACACAGCAAAAAGGACGTGACGGCACTGTTACTTTTGCCGTGTGCTTGATGTGGCACACGGCAAACACTTCGCCGTGTGCCCGTGCTCTGGCACACGGCGAAGTGGGCTTTGCCGTCAGGCGCAATCGCCGTCGGGCTTTCGCCGTGGGCCACCTACGGCAAAGGTCTTCGCCGTGTGCCGCAGGCACACGGCAACTACGTGATTTCCGGTAGTGTCGGTTCCCTGCCCGTGTTCGCGGGATCCTCCAACTTAAACCGCGAGCTAGAGCACTCGATCGGGACATATTCATTGATCGATTCGCGCCATGTTCGTCTGTGTCAGCTCCACCCCGTGCTAACTGCTCGCTCGCGCTTCTCGCCGCCTCGCAAGAAATCCACGCGCGCTCCGGTCAGTTAGTTGCGCGGCAGCTGCGCACAAACTGTGTGCGTGCAAGGAGGCACTGCTGTGGAACGTCGACAAGCACAGTTTCTGTATCTGACAGGGCATGCATCTGTTTACCGGCGACACCCAAGCAGGGTCGAAGCTCGTGTTGCTCTATTCTCTCGCATGTCGCATCGGTGAGAGTGAACCATGGTGATGGTTCATAACAGCAACATCTAAATCCGAAACACTTCTCTTTTTTTTTTTGAGAAATTCTTTGGTGAGTACTCTGCCCACCACCTGAATTTTTTCTTGTAGAAGTTTTTCGGTCCAAAATACTGGCCACTAGTTTGAGGGTATTTTTATAATTTTACAATAATTAATGAATATATATATATTGTAAAATACATTTTTGAGATATGAACCAGAACTTTATTGTAAGAAAAATTATGAAGGCATAGTTAATATCAAATATTAAATAGATGACTAATTTTCATTTATATTGTCATGAAAATAAAAATTAATGATGATAAATTTATGACTTTGATGATACTACCCTCAATATGGTAAAATATTGGACAGTAGTTGTGTATTTCCGATATCACATCTCTACCGTTGGACCAAACTACTAGCAAGTAGTTTTCTTGCTGCTGGTTTTTTTTTTAGAACAAAATCCTCTTGTCTTGCTGCTGATTTTTTTTTAACGGATTCACACTTGGGGATTGAGATTTTAAAATTGAAAACTAAACAAAGCACCGTGTTTTGTCAATGTGTACGGGTTATATGATTTTTTCTTATGGATAGAGGTGTGTGCTGCATCACTGTCCGTTGTCCCTTGCATTGTGAATTTTTCAACGCCGTACCATACTCCACTTTAGAAGCATTCCAGGTCTACTTGTAAAAGGATCACTGACTGAAAGTTTAATTACTAGCAGCACGTTATCTTTTTCCTTAATTTCCACAGCAACTTCCTTCGCTACCGACCACAGAAAAAAAGGTCTTTGTATGGAGCCGAGCTCGTGATGACAGGGAACGAATGTTTTTACATTGCTAATGCTGACGCAGTGTGTGTTGACGTGGCTAGTGCTGAAGGGATCAAATGCGACAAATGCCAGTCTTCTGATGAGTCGCTGTCGTGGAGTTGGTACTGAGTCGCTGACGGGTCCGATGTTTCTCTCCACAACAATGTTGATATCCCTGTCTGAAGGGGTACTACATGTTAAACATATGAAGTGTTGACGAAAAGGATCACGACGGCTTAGCTATTATACTCTGTGGTAAATGTGACGTACGGGAACAGACAAGGTGATGTATGCATATAATATACAAATGCTATGTATGTATAAGGCAGGGGACACAGGTAGCTAGCATATCAAGAGCACCAGAAAATAAGCTTTGGTTAGATTGCCGGATTGACAGGTGAACAACTTCTAGTCACACACAATCATGAAGTACCCGATAGTCATTCCTCAATTGCAACTGGTATGGCTTCTTCTTCTTTCTTCCCTCCCTGGTGCTCTCCCGGGTGTCTATGCCGCCAGCAGCTGCCATGGGAACCACGGAGGGGCCAACATCAGGCTGCCCCAAAACGTGCGGTGATGTTAGCATTCCCTACCCATTTGGCATCGGCGAGGGCTGTTAATTGGGAGAGTCCTTCGCCATCTATTGCAACCACAGTCAGAATCCTCCGAGACCATACTACCGCAGCCAGTCTAATCAGAGCTATGAGGTCATCAACATAACACCAGAGACAAGCGAGATGCACGTCGTCATCACCGAAGTAGCACACATCTGCTACAACTCAAGCAACACCACCTCCAGCTGGAGCCTCCAGAAGTTAAGCTTATCACCATTCCTTGTGGCATCAGAGAAGAACGAGTTCATGGGCATCGGCTGCTACACCGTGGCTTTGCTCGAGGACAGTGACTGGGACCGGAATGGCAGCTACCTCGGCGGCTGCATCACGACGTGCAAAAGCCTGGAAGATGCAGCAGACGCCAACAGTCCCAACTGCACAGGGCGGGGGTGCTGCCAGATGCCTATGCCGAGCGGCCTTGACATGATACAGTTTGGTTGGAGCCCAAACTCCCCAAGAGCCCTACTAATCCTATGTGGCGTTACAACAGCTGCAGCTATTCCTTCGTAGCCGAAAAAGGCCAGTACGTGCCCACTCCCTGTGTCCTAAATAGCAGTGCTTCTAGATTTAAACATAGGCAAGTAATTAATTTCAACTTTGACTATATGTAAAAAATATTTATAATAAAAATTAATGATGTAAAAGCAATACTACTAAATTCACTGTCAATCCATCTATTTCTATAGATATTTTTGACAAAAGTTCTTTTTTGTACTCTGACTAAAATTTAAAATCCATTAGATTTTGAGATGAAAAGTTGCCGTAGAGTATATATCTGTATTTTAGAAGAAATAATGGATTAGGTTTATTCCTTTAATTGAACATTAGATTGACAACGCTTTCTACATTATTTTTTACTTTTACATAGGAAACATATTTCTATTTTTTTTACCACTTTTATTTAATATTATATAGGTACCGCTTCCATCCATCTGACTTGAATGGTTATGGGGAGATGGCTTTTCACATACGGTTTCGTAAGAAGGGTATCCCGTTGGTGCTCAACTGGGCCATTACGGTTGACCAACCTTGTGCCAGTAAGCACAGCCAGCGCTTCAACGCCATCAACACCATTACACCACTAAGGACAGAGAAAGTGGAGGTTATGTCTGCAAGTGCTCCAAGGGTTACACTGGAAATCCATACAGCAATGACATAGACAAATGCAAAAGTAAGTTATATTTATCTTGTGGTGTCATCCATGTCCTCAAATTATCAAAATGCATATTCGGATCCCTAATCTTGTGGTGTCATCCATGTCTTCAAGTTATCAAAATGCATATTAGGATCCCTAATATTGTGGTGTCATCTAGATCCAATGTATGCAAAGGGGCTCACGGTGCAGTGGCAAAGTCCACTGACTGGGAAGCTCCCATCCAGGGTTCAAATCCTGGGTGATGCATAATTTGTGGGAAAAAGGGGGACCGAGTATGCAGCTCGGGCTCTCAAAAAAATCCCTCGCTGTGCCTCCCTTTGATTAGCACCCGACCTGTGGCAACGATGTCGGCCCGGCCCTGGGGGTGGGGGCAGTGGACGTCGGCCCAGCGTATGTGTGAGCTGTCGGGGAAGCCGGGGTTCGGTGGATTTTCTCGGTCTGGCGCAGCTAGACTTCTTCTAGTAATGCAACACCGCTGGGATGGTCATTCCCCAGCCGGCCGAGTTTTTTTAATCCAATGTACCAAAATTACCCTTAGGATTGATGATATGGCTGATAAATAGTAAGCAAATTGTTGGACCTTGGAACGACCCCATTGGGAGGTCATGTGGAAAGTACTTTTTAGCTATTTTGTAGGCCTTCGGTTCCTCTACATGTAGCAAGGTTGTAAACAATTAAACATTTTGTACTAACAATTTACATACTCTGTTTTTGGTCATACAGATATCAATGAGTGTGAAAATGGGATGTCAGAATGTACAAGACATAGCAAATGCATCGACACTGATGGCGGTTATGAGTGCAAATGCAACATTGGACGAAGACGGATTGGGCAAGAATGTCGACTCATACTTTCGACTACAAATATATTGATATTAGGTGACAACATCCTCCTGCAGTGTGCTACCTTTGTAATTGTAGCAAAGTATCCTATTTCTGTTTCCCAGAATTATTTAGAATTATTGAAGCTGTCATCAAATGTTTCATCTGTAATATAATGCTTTCTTTCCGTGCCCATTTGATCAAAGAGAAGCCATTGTAGTTCCTCAACATTTGGCATGCTCTCTAAAAGAAACCGTGTACTCAAATCACGGCCAACCATGTACTCTAATCGATATTTTTAACAGCCATTTTCATTGCATCTGGTATAAGCTGAATCAGTTAGATTTAAAAGATTTATAGTATTTTATATTGAAATAAAGTAATCCCACATCTGTTGTGAGACACATAGTATAAACCATTATTATTGTTCAACTTTTGAAGGTTGACCCCTAGGCATTGTTTTGCAAATAGCTTAGTATCATCCTAGAATACAGATATGCTTATGTATCCATGCTTTATGTACATGTTTGCAGCAACTTTTGGGGCCAGCATTCTTCTAGCCGTGATACTATGGTTTGCACGAAAGAAGTACAAGCGGCGAATGCAAAGAGGATTCATCAATAAAAATGGTGGAGAAATACTAAAGCGCATGAACATTAAAACCTTCACTGAGCTACAACTGAAGAAGATCACAAACAACTACAAGGACCCCATAGGAAGCGGTGCGTTTGGCAAGGTATTCAAGGGAACCATCGATGACAACCTGCAAGTTGCAGTTAAGCGTTCCATCGTAGAAGGGGATCAAAACCCTTGGCATGATGATGAGCTCGCAAACGAGATCGCAGTTCAATTTTGGATCAACCATGGAAACCTCGTCCGTCTCATTGGTTGCTGCCTGGAAACAGATGTCCCTATGCTAGTCTACGAGTATGTCTCCAATGGCAGCCTCGACAATGTGCTCCACGGAGGTACCATCAAGAAACGAGCACTCCCTCTACCGGTCCGCCTAGACATCGCCATTGGCTCCGCGAAGGCTCTTGCCTACATGCACTCACATGGTCGACACAATCCAATCGTCCATGGTGATGTCAAGTCTGGTAACATCCTTCTAGGAGACAACTTGACCCCCAAGGTCTCCGATTTCGGCACGTCGAAGCTAGCGTCCATCACTAGGCATGCCAACTGGTGTGTGGTTGGGGACATGAGCTACATAGACCCTGCGTACATCAAGACAGGACGCTTCACGGAGAAGAGTGATGTTTACAGCTTTGGAGTGCTTCTCCTTGAGCTCATCACCAGGAAGAAGGCCAAGTATGACGGTGTCAAAAGCCTACCCATAGAGTTTGTTAAGACATGCAAGGAGGTTGGCAATGGAAGGACTATGTATGACAGGGAAATTTTCTTAGATGAAAATGCACTGGCTCATCGTTACATGGTGTGCCTTGATAGGATTGGTGCACTAGCAGTCCAATGCCTTAAGGAAGACGTGGATGAGAGGCCGACCATGGCAAAGGTTGTGGAGGATCTAAAGCTTGCAAAGTTGAGCGTTTGTGGAGACTCTGGTTATGAAAATCAGAAAGAGGAAGCAAACAAAGCGCATATGCTAATTAACATGAGCTTGAGACAGAGGCGAAGCCCACGACCGAGCACGTTGGGGTCAGCAGGCTTGGTAGCGGGATCAGATAGCTTAATAAAGACACTATGTTCTCCCACTGATTTTCCTGAGAGTCATCGGGCTCAGATGACCCCGGTGCTAAGACGAAGCTTCACCCGGGGCTTGAGGTAGCTTTTCCAATGTATAGGAAAATTTGTTTGCTATAGATTAATCTGTGGCCAAATTTTTTGAGCTGATTATAGTTTATAGTACTCTCTTGTAAATGTATGAGCAGTGCAAATTAAAATAATGTCATTTTATTTTGTTACATCTGTATGGTGGGACTTCTTATGCTGTCTTCATAACATTGTTATGGCCAACATCAAACCAGTATCTTCCTAACTATCGTACTGTTATGTTCTTGTTAACTCGAAAATGGAATATAGATTCAAAATGTCATGTATCCAGGTACAATACAAAGTACTAATATTCTAAGAAATGTAAGTATTTTGGATTTGGTAAAAATCAAACTTTAACTACTGATTGTAAAAAAAGGTATTACAATTAGTAATCCAGAAATTCATCATGAATATGATTAATAGATTACAAGGTCTAGACAAGTCTATCATGCCAAAAAAGATCAAAATATCTACCATACTATCCACAACCATCATACAAGGAGGGACCCACACACTTGTAAGAGAGGTTAGAGCAACCAACCTTATAAGTTGGCCTCCCTCTAGCTTCACTAGTAATATGTAGTAATATATGGGACTAAACATTGCACTCCCACCAACTCTCATGATCTTTCCAGAGTTATTGTGAGTATTAATGGGCTAGGCCCAATAATTGCAATCTAGGCCCAATAATTGCAGCACAGTGATCAGTCAATCAACAAGCTTGCAAGGTGAGGGCAACTAGTAGTAGCGTCTGTCCCATCTCTTGGCTTGTCACCACGCACGGCTGACATTGCATGTGTTGCAGTTCTGACACATATCAGCAAACGTATGAGCGGAAGGCTAGTACGACAAGGACACCATATCTTCTTCCGGTGACGTGCTCATCCCTCTTCTTCCTATCGTCCGCGCTCTTTCCTTGTCCCTATTCACTGGCGGAGCCACCAACCTAACCATGCATACCACCGCTGCAGGCCACCATGCTTGGCGTCAAATTCAGCTAATGGATTTGTTCTCATTCACATTTCTGTTCTGATTGGCCTATGGTTCCGAAGAAACGAAAGGAAAAGTTGTAGTATTTCGTGGAAGTGTTCTGATTGTTTCTGCAAATTTCTGTTTTAATGCGGAAATCACTGCAGATAACTTTTGTATTTAAGTATTTTAATTATAGTTATCCCTACGAATGGCAAGTAATAATATCAATCTGAAATAGATGGTAACTTATGGTGCACAAATCTTAGCTCATTTCCATTTGTAGCCCTTGTTTACCATATATTCATGCGCAAAATTATCCAATACCTAAATTAACTTCCATAGCAGCTGGCTATAGACTACCTACCATATGATAAAGCTAAGCTGCAAGCATTTCTTATTTATTTTTTAACACATAATTATGGTTATTGTTTTATCTACAAAGATTTTTATTACCCTACATATACAATTATTAAATATATGTGTTTCATCACTGTACATCTTGGGATTCATGTTTTTAATTGTAAATATCGAGTTCCAATCAATACAACCTATTTAAAAAAATGCAAAAATGAAAACAATTGAGGTTTCTTCGTGTCGATTTCGAACTGCTTTCATCCCTTATAGAAGCAGAGCACAAGAGCTAGCTAGCTATAGAATACTTATTCTGTAGCCAGGTCGCTTGTCCGCACCACACCACCGAGCAGGCCGACCCAGCGAGCTTGTTTCCACGCTGCGCGGAGCGCCCGTCCACCGTCACGTCAGAGCCCAGCATCTATGTTTCCACGGTGCGTGAAGCGCCCGTCCACCGTTTACGTTGGAACCCACGATCTATCACCTTCGGTTGCCGCACAGGTGCTGTTGCGAGGACTTGTTCCGCTGCTGGCTTCACGTTCTATGTCGTTCGAATCGCAAAAAACAAATAAAATCGCTCCACACTCCAATGTTTACAGAATCGTAGGCAGTCACGTTAATTAGGAACAGTGGTAAACTGATGAAGAATATATTGTCTTAAAGCTGGACAAGTCGTATATCACAAAAGGCTGGCTGATACTATTCGTCACTAATAAGTGACATGTGAAGCTGCTAGTCTCATCTAAAAAGAATATATTTCCCAGAAAAGTCAAGAAGAATATAGTGCAAGTAACTGACTCAAGTGCTGTCATTCATAGGTCTCTGACTCACCCTGTACTCTGTTATATAGAACATAAGTTATAACACTAAGAAGATTACAAACGACATTTTAGTCGACTAGACAACTCAAACATGGGACACATTCACTTTGTCAAAAATATTTGCTTCTGATCAGCAATTGAGATCCATTATATCAGCAGTTGGATGCATTTAATGCACGATTTGCCCAAGGCAATCAGTTGGCTTCTTAGTTCATCTGCAGGTCGATGATCAGTACTCCGATTCAAATGGCGGCCATGTGTCCACGGATATGCATGTTAGGCTTCTCATAAGTGAGAGTGGATTCCTACCAAATATTTGCATGAGGGGCTGCTGGTTAGAGAGAAAAAAATAGTCATTTCACAGTTCTAAAATCAACAAAGCAACAATCTAACTCTCTGCAAGTATTGTGAAGTTATTAAACAACTGATAGCAAAAATGCATATATGTGCAATGGGTTTGTTCTTGTATTAAATAGAAAGAAAATACACTATGCTATTTGCTCACAACATATTCTTGATCAAAAGTTTTATTCGCACTGCATTTGTGAAGTAAGAAAAACACTTGGATAAATGGTAAAAATGGCAAATGATTCACAATACAACATGACTTAGCGGGAAAAAAGAAAGAATCAGTTAGCAGTTAAACATAATGGAACATTCTTCAATATACAGAGCTCACATGTGGCAAACAGGAACTCAGGGCACGATATCTATTGAAGCGTCCACCTTGTGTTTAGTATTCATGCATAAGCCTTACCACCGGGAATATTCAAATTATCATTAGTCAACAAATGTAAACGATGGCAGATGGTTTACAAAACAACAAGGGAAATTTATGATTCAGGGATAGAGGAGAAACCATTAATGAACTATTCTGACTCTCAAAAAGGATTGTCATGAAGAACTAAGAAGCAATGATAAATAAAAGTGCGGTGTTTTCTAGCACCCTTCTGCTTCAGCCTGGTGGTCTTACACTCGGAGAGAGAATTTTCTTAATTTATAAATGCATCATAAATTCATAATAGACACAAGGAGTGTCATATGTGAATGTAGCATAATTCTCGATAATTTCTTGGGAAAAAAGAAGAGCCATGTCCAATATAATCCCCGACTACAGTTTATGAGATTGCAAACTCAAATATCATTCCCCCTGACCCATGCTAGTAAGCAATATAAAACAATGGCAACTTTAAACAGGCCAATCTGAGCTTCTGCCTATGGTAGACAGCTAGACCGCTATGGCAAAACACGAGCATTGTGCTTCCTAGATTACTCATCTTTGAGTGCAGAACGTTCAGCCCACTAGACTCGTAGGTTGACTTCAATTTTACGGCCAAAGAAAAAAAAACACGTAACCAGACACAAAATCTCTCAAGTAGGCATTCTGACAAACATGCACTATGCACAGATGAATCGAGAAGCAACCAAAGCAGAAGGATATTATCTGTGCATCAATTCATCTTGAAGGAACTTTACATCTTACATCGTGGTTGGAAAAAAAAGATATAATGATGACTATGAATGTTGGACAAATGGATGCAGTTGTATCATTCAATTGGAACGCCAGTAATCTGTAAGAAAGATTAATGACAAGTAAAAAACTTCTCCATGGACACACGAGACAAAATTATGTATATGCTGCATAGTAAAATAATCTCTAACATTAGCTTCAGGGTCAGTAACGAGATAATGGACAATAGAGATGGAAATGAAATCAAAACAAAAGCAATCGGGTGCATCTAATTGTTGTTCAAATTAAACTAACTCAGGAGTGAATTCAAATAGGGGAGAACAGAATTCCGATTGATTAGCAGAGCAAATTAATAAGATTAGGTGTAGGAAATTGGGGAGCAGAGCGGCCCATCTGCCACCAAGCCGTCCAGACGCCAAGATGGAAACGAAATCAAAACAAAAGCATCAGATGCATCTAATTGTTGTTCAAATTAAACTAACTCCGGAGTGAATTGAAATAGGGGAGAACAGAATTCCGATTGATTGGCAGAGCAAAATTAATAAGACTAGGTGTAGGAAATTGGGGAGCAGAGCGGCCCATCTGCCACCAAGCCGTCCAGACGCCATCGATTCAGTAAGCAACATATCAAAATTACTAAGGATTCGGAGGAAGAAATTTGGGAGTGCAGACCACCGATTCAACAAGAAACCGAGCAATTTTGACGAAAACTGGGGCAAAAACTTACGCATATAGCTGCTCCTCCAGTCCTCCATGTGTTGAATGGAAGTTTCGTCGATTGATGGAAGAGAGCCGTCGGGTGCCGTCTGAACCTGACGAATGAATCCATCAGCATCTCGGAGAAAGAACAAACAAAGATGAATCCTGCGAGTGAACAACAAACCTGGATGGCACGGAAGGAACGTCGAACGCTGTATCAATATTTGCTGGCTGCCGTCACAACCTGGGACGAAAGAGTCCATGAAGAACGGAGAAGAAACGGAAGCAAAGAAGAATTCTGCGGGGGAGCAGCGAACCGGGCTGGGATGGGACAACTCCGGTGGAGGATCTGTGCGCTCCTGCGAGGGAGCCGAAGGGTGATTCTGGTGGAAAAAAATGGAGCGGGTGCGGTTTGTGGGTGCCGGACGAACTACGGTGGTTGATCGATGGTTTGAAGCCGGAGCGCCGCCAGCATCCGCATCCGCAATGAGCGGAGATCGTGGGACAGCACGGGAGGAGTTTGGGTCTCTGCTAGTTGGAGGGGTCTGGATGGGTCGGTGCAGGGCTGCGGGCCGCTCACGGGTTCGGACCTGACTACAGAATAAATAATTCTGTAGCTAGCTATATAATATATATTCACTATATATATATATATATATATATTTGACCAAGAAAAGGAGTCTTCACATTCACTCGGAGGCTTAGAAATTCCCACGTCAATTGGGAAAAAAAGAAAACAAAAAATTACCCACCACTACCATTATGAAATAGTTAGACCAATGATACCCTTGTATATCTTTAGATCGTACGGCCTCTGTACTTCTACGGTCTGACGACTCCTTGCCTTCGTCTTTCCGGATGAACTCCTTTCCACTCGTCTTCACCACGATAAGAAGGCCATCATGCTACACCTCCTTTCCGTTAGTCCCCATGGTAACAGGGAGCGAATATTATGGTTCCTAATGTAAAGCTGCAGGGTGAAGCCATAACAAATGAGCCCTCGTGCTGCCGCTAATGTGGTCTTCAGTCACCAGACCATCACCGCGGTGCCGCCTCCAGCAAAGGTTCTTAAGGTTTGATGATCAGCTTCCAACAATCAAGCATATGATTCGTTTCTCCTATACCCCAACTGGACATTATGGTGCAAATAAAGTACTACCCCACGAGCTACTCAAGCTCTCAGGTGGGGTCGACATTGAAGCGCACTATTTAATCATATTTCACCATGATTTGTACTAGAATTTGTATTGTTATTTATACTAGGATTATGTTACATGTAAATATATAGAATAGAAAAAAAATTGAAGTATAGAAAAATTGTTAATGTATAGAATATAGAAAAATATTGCCTTTTGTAGACTATCCGATTTCGGTCCAGTGGTGTTGGACGGTGATTGAAAGTTCCCCAAACTTTCAATTAAAATTAGCAAACATCCAATTTAATGATGGTCCTGCACTGGATTCCTTAATGTGCCAACAATGTGGGCAATCATCCATTCGCCACAACTTGAGCTCTGCAGGTCTGGATCATGCGTCAGGTACGGCAAAGCTCAACGATATGATATCCTCTTACAACCGTAGTTCTGTCCGCCACCAATAGGGTGCGTCTCCATGCTCAAGCTGCAGCTAAATCAAACGTGTTTTTTTTTTTTTTTTGCGAGGGAAATGACAATATGTTTGGCTTCCCTTCCTCCTGATCTACTAAACACGTAACCCATTATAGGCCGCACATTTCCAAATTGCAACAGCTTTTTGAATCCCAGCCAAAACAATTTTTTTATATGATGAAAGAGTGAAACGTTCCTCAGTTGTAGTATTAATTTTCTTATAAAATTATAGAATTATGCTGATGTGTTGTCTCAAAATGAAGATTAGAGCGGGGAGACCAGTTATTGAAATCATCCTGAGAATATGTAGCACATGTATTGAGGATTAGTAATTTTCAAATCATTTTATGAAGTGCCATACTGTTCAAGTTAGCTTTACAATTGAAATAAGGGACAAATTATTACATTCTATGTGATGTTAACTTTGAATTCTGAAGATTCACCGTACCTTTTTTGCTTCATCGAAGCTCATGCCCATGTTCTGTGTTAATTTCTTATGAGTGCATATGTCTTAATCAAAAGGATGTCTGATTCAGATAGTGACTACTACTGACCAAAATGATATTACGGCATTCTGTTTTGCTTATTCCTGAAATTCTTTTTTCTACAAATACCATCATGATTTGATTTTGTTGATACTTTGGGATTACTATGTTTCTACATAGACGGGCAGATTTGTCCATATATTCAATAATAACATCAATTCTACAATGATCAAATATTTGTAAAGCTAATGTTATTGAATAGACATTCTACAGGTATATTCAAAATAACGTTGTTATTTTGACATTGATTTATTTGTGATTTCATTTGTTTCAGTATAATCTTATAACTTCAGTTTATCAACATGACAGAATATTGCCAATGATAATACAGGAAAAAATGTCCAATAGTGAATAATTCATTAAAATATACACCCCTTGAACTTTCTACAATAATTAAGATAAAACTAACCTAATTCAGGATGTTTGAAATTCTACATGTACAGTCAAAATATGGCAATTATTACAACATCAAGTTTTTTTTGTATATCATTGATTTCTCTAATATAACCAAATAATCTCATTTCACTTTTACCATTCAACAATACCAACAAGAATACATTAGAACAAAATCCCCTATAATAAAATAAAAATCTAACAAAATATCACAATAATTGAAATACAATGAAGATGTTTGTCCTTAACGATGAATTGAGTTTTAAATTTTAATAATTGAATCAAATTTGTTAATTTTAAAATAGGCTGTCGAGAATAGCCGCGCAAATGCGTGGGTGGATTAACTAGTTTTAAAAGTACCAGGCCAGCGCTTCAGGAATCTGAACGAGCGGCGCGTGGGCAGTTTTGCTGCCGATGTTTTCAGCAGCGCGCCGGTTTGCGCGAGAGCCGGTGGCCGACTGCTGACTAACTGTGACTGGTGGCTGCTCGGAGCACTGACGGGTGAGTGTATCGCCGACGTACGGCCTGTGTGTGACAAGTGCATTCATTGACTTTTGAGAAAGCTCCTCGAAACTTTATCATTAGTAGAAAGACAGGAAAGTCAGATAGGCCCTCCAAACAGAAACGTTCAACGGTATCAGGGCGTTTCCAATGCAAGAAGCGATGTGGTATGGCCGGGGTTGACCAAGGTTGTTTGGTTCAAGGAATCAATTAGCTCTTCTTTCGATCGTTTGGTCAGTATAATAACCCTCCCATGGCCTGGCAGTATGCTATATGCAGCGACAGATGATTTTTTTTCTCGTTTTCCTGACCCTTCCTAGCATCGGAAAGCTGCGCTGCACACAACAACACACGTGTCCGCTAGCTTATTCCAGGTATTCGTTCATCACTTGCTCGTCGGCAACCAACGGCGTGCCCAATGGGAGTTTGGAAAGAAGTCGACCAGCTCCCATATATCTGCGCGACGACTTAGGCAAAAATAGTATTCCAGAGTAAAAAATATCACTTATATTTCCCGTACAACAATTTTGATATAGCGGCATCTCTGTCGTCCGAAGTGAAATATATTGCAAAACACGAGTGTTGACCAAAAGGATCACGACGTCTTACCTATTCTACACACAAGTTGGAACGAAGTGACTTCAGAGATGCCATGTATATATAGGACACAGTGGTAGCTTGCTAGCTAGCAAACGAACCGCACGAAATCAGTTCCGTTTGCCTGATTCATATAGGCCAACTACTAGTTACAAACAATCATGAAGTTCCCAACAGCCACTCAAGTTGTGTGGCTTCTTCTTCTTCTTCCTCCCTATATGGTGCTCGGCCGAGCACCGGTGTCGATTCCTACCTACTCGACGCCAGGTACCAGTGCTACGGCTGCCATGGCAACCACGGAAGGGCTGCCACCACCGCACTGCCCCACAACATGCGGTGAAGTAAGCATTCCGTATCCATTCGGTGTCGGCAAGGGCTGTTCATGGCGAGAGTCATTCACCATCTACTGCAATCACAGCCACAACCCTCCGAGACCATACTACCGCAACTATGAGGTCATCGACATTGCAGTGCAAACAGGAGAGATGCGTGTCGTCTCCACCGTTGTGCACACATGCTACGATTTTTCTAAGAACTCTCCCAACCGGCAACGCCAGATATTCAACTTCACCGGTTCTCCTTTCCTGATCTCTCCTTCGAGGAACGAGTTCACAGGCATCGGCTGCCGCACCATGGCGTTGCTTGGGAGCAGGGATTGGGAAGGCGACGGCAGCTACTTGAACGGCTGCACCACGACGTGCAAAAGCCTGGATGATGCTGCTGGTGATGACGACAGCTGCAAGACGGGGCTTGGGTGCTGCCAGATGAGCATCCCGAGCGACCTTGAGATCGTACAGGTTCAGGTTGGTTTTAGCACAGACAAGACCACCACCAACCGCACGTGGGAAAATGGCAGCTGCACCTATGGCTTCGTGGCCGAATATGGAAGGTATGTTAATAGGCATTTGTCAAAGCACGTATATGATATGGGTTAATTTACAAATTTTGTGATCGGAAATCGGTGCTGTTGTATCTTCTCTCTGGCTGTCTTGGTGTTTCTGTTTTGGATATCTTTTTTCAAATATGAGGGCTTGCTAATTTTCAGTCGATTAAAAGTTTGGGAAGCTTTCAATCAACATCCAACACCATTAGATTGAAATTGAATGGTCCATAAAAAATAGATTTTTTTCTAGTCTATACATTAATAGATTTTTTTCCCTCTATCTTACATAGTTACATGTCACATAACTCTACAAAAATAAATAATATTACAAATTCTAGTAGAAACTATGAGAGGTGAAGTGTTCAGATATATTTTTTGAAAATATCCTTCCTTAATGAATTGGTAGGGTTCCGACCCGAGTTTAATTTTCTTTGACACCCAGACAAAGAGAACAAGAAGAAAACGAACTGCATGCAGTCCTTATCTATGCCTCAATAATTTTACAAAGTGTTAACTATGCATTATTAGCTCTAATATTTTTCGGTAGGAGAGAGATGTTTCTAACCTTCTGACCCCTATATTTTAGGTACCGTTTCAATCGGTCTGATTTGAATGGTGCGGGTGAGATGGCCTTTCACAAACGTTTTAGTAAGAGCAAAGTCCCAATGGTGCTCAAATGGACTATTCCACACAAAGACGATGCCTGCGACAACAACCACGGCCAACGTGTCAACGCCACAGAAGGACAAGGTTACTTATGCAAATGTTCCAATGGGTACAACGGAAATCCTTACATAAAAGGGGGATGCACCAGTAAGTTAGTGATTCACCAGCATTTTTATTTTGTTCTGCGAGCAGGAGCTACCTTGTTTCCCAAGAATATGTATTAACAACTGGCACAACCAAATGACATTAGTTTTTTATTACATAAAACAAGAGAACGTGGCCTACTACCTATACCCATAGCTATGCTATTTGTTTTCTTACTTTTTTAATCTTATTAAATAATTTGAGTTAATGGTAAAAGAGAGAATATGGTAATTACTACTAATATTTGTTTAGCTAACTTTAATACCTGAAGACCCCTAAACTGTCTGATTTTGACTCAAGGAGTTCATGATGTATGTGATACCCATACAAGGCTATCGACCAAATACATAGCCGGAGATCAAAACACACCACGATCTTGGTTTAGATTGTGCACCAAAAAACAACTACTCCCTCCGATCAAGAATGTAAGGATTTGTTGACTTTCAGCTATGGTGTTTGACCATTTGTCTTATCCAAAATACTTTTAGAAATACAAAAATTAATCATTAATACTGAAACTATATTCAATGATAAAACAAATTATAATAAAACATATAATATTTTTATAAATTTTTTGAATAAGACGAGTGATCAAACGGGATGTCGGAAAGTCAACAAATGCTTACATTTCTGGACGGAGGTAGTACATCTGTACTTACTATTTGCATGTATATTGACTGGTTGTTCAGATATCGATGAGTGTGAACTTCAAAAATCAGATCATATGAAGTATTATTGTCCAGCTCATAGCAAATGCATGGACACTGATGGTTATTATGAGTGCGTATGCAACAAAGGACGAATAATGGTAGGGTTGAAATGCCAGCTCATATTTTCAACGACAACAATAGTGCTATCAGGTCAGCTTTTCTACCACACCCACCAGTATTTGATATACACCAACGTATCTTATTTCTAATTTTCTGATATGAAAATGCAATTTATCTCCTCCATCTTTGATGAGTAAGAAAAGATCGTGCCCATTCAATACTCTTTATGATATCCAATCGCAACCAGTAAGTACCGTAGCAAACTTAATACCAGGTTATTATAAATAAAAAATGTTATCAATACGATATGATAGCACTTTCAGAGAAAGGGGGTACATTACAGTAATTATGGTCAATATTAAAAGGTTAACCAGATGCATTATTCTTGAACATTATATAATTTGGATCCGAGAGGCATACTGATAGATGTACACATATGTATCCACTATCTGTGTTTGCAGCGACCTTTGCTGCCTGTATTCCTCTAGCATTAGTCATACAATGGATTGTGCGCAAGAAACACAAGCAGCGAATTCAGAGAGGGTTCTTTAACAAAAATGGTGGAGAAATACTAAAGCGCATGAACATTAAAACCTTCACAGAGTTGCAGCTGGAGAATATCACAAACAACTATAAGAACCACATCGGAAGTGGCGCGTTTGGCAAGGTATTCATGGGAAAAACCAGTGACAACCGGCTAGTTGCAGTTAAGCGCTCCATCGTAGAAGGATATCAAAACCCTTGGCATGATCACGAGCTGGCGAATGAGATCGCCGTTCAATTCTGGATCAACCATGGAAACCTCGTCCGTCTCATTGGTTGCTGCCTGGAGACAGATGTACCTATGCTGGTCTACGAGTACGTCTCCAATGGCAGCCTAGACAAGGTCCTCCATGGTGGCGGCATGAACCCACGGGCACTCCCTCTGCAGGTGCGCCTGGACATTGCCATTGGCTCGGCGAAGGCTCTTTCCTACATGCACTCACACGGTGGCCATAATCCTATTGTCCATGGCGATGTCAAGTCAGGCAACATCCTCCTTGGCAACAACTTCACCCCTAAGGTCTCTGATTTTGGCACGTCCAAGCTGGCATCCATTGCCACACATGCAAACTGGTGTGTAGTGGGGGACATGAGCTACATAGACCCTGCGTACATCAAGACAGGGCGCTTCACAGAGAAGAGCGATGTTTATAGCTTTGGAGTGGTTCTACTTGAGCTCATCACCAGGAAGAAGGCAAAGTATGATGGTGACAAAAGCCTGCCCATAGAATTTGTTAAATCGTGCAAGGAGGATGGCAACGGAAGGGTCTTGTACGATGGAGGCATTTTCTCCGATGAAGATGTTCAATGTCATCGTTACATTGAGTGCCTTGATATGATTGGTGCACTCGCAGTCAAATGCCTCAAAGAAGACGTGGATGAGAGACCGACCATGGCACAGGTACTGGAGGAGCTAAAGCTTGCAAAGTTGAGTTCTTGTGGAAGCTCCAGTTCTGATGTCAGTGAAAGCCACGTTGAGGAAGCAAGCAAAGCATGTATGCTAATGAGCATGAGCTTGAGGCAGGGGCTAAGCCAGCGCGTATGCTCGCCGGGGTTAGCAAGCTTGGCGCCAAGGTCAGGTAGATTAATCAACAGTAACAAACAACATCTTTTCATTGATTTGCCTGAAAGTCGTCAGACTCGGCTGACCTCGATGCGAGAACGTAGTTGCACCCGTGGCTTAATGCAGCTATCCCATTGTGTAGTATGATTGATATTTTGTGAGTAATCAGTAACTAATTTTCGACTGGATTGTAGTTAAAGTACTCAGTTGTACCTTTCATTGCATGCATGGATAATAATACAAATCAATGGAGTCTTATTGCGTTTCACTGTATCTGCCTATCCGGCGGGACATACAAAATGTTGTGTTAATTAGAAGCAGAGTATTAGGCAAGAACTAGCTATTCAAGATTTTGCTGCCCAGCATAAGAGGTAGATCAATTCGCATGAAGCTTGCTAGATAGCCACAAGCCTCCACCTAGCAATGTCCACTTGAGACCGTTCGATTCATCATATTTCAATGTTGATAAATATGATTATCATTTTGTATCCAGTAGTAGTATATTTTCTAGCCCATCTAGTAGTATATTTTGAATAGATGAATTTATAGTTAAAAAGTATAACTTAGTAGCTATATATATAGACTCTGTCAAGTTATTGAATTGTCCCTAAAAATGAATGGAGAGAGTACATAAATTAAGAGAAATAAATGCGAAATAGATCAGTATACAACTCTGGCAGCTTATTCCAAAAGTGGATATTACCTCTTATTATTGTACTGTTATTTTCTTAATAAATAAAATGAATCCACAAAATGCAAATAGTCATGCATGCTACTACTACCACAGTACCAATGTTAGGCAATGTAAGAATTTCAAGATTTGAACAAATCAAATATTTCCAAAACTCAACTATTAATATTAAAAAATTATGATGGTCAGTAATATAAACATATTTTTGCTTTTTATTAAATAAAAAATAGTTACTGATTCAACGTGAAACCAAAGATCGTAGCGCACAACGGTTTCTATTTCGAAAAAAATACATATAAGGCTGAATTACACAAAACACAAAGTTTTGTGACCAAACTCTCAGCTTGTTCGGAAACACCTTTTTTAGCTCAATGTTTCTAGTTTATAGTACCTTTTGTTGGAGCGCTGCTACACCTACGCACTTCCTACGTACAGATTTTGTGGCTGCACTGGATTGGTTCAAATCTTGTTAGACTTCCCTAAATCACAGAGCATGGTGTAATTACAGCAGGACACGTCAGCATGCGTAGATTTACCTAAGTCTTCATTTTGTAAGTCTAGCATTTCTCCCTTTTGCTGCTACCAGGTTCAGGCCTACATGTCAATGATACAAGTTTCATAATATCTTTCTTGTAGGGCTTTTTCTCCCGCCAATTCCAATTCAGACTTATATGCGTAAAAAATGCTGTGGTGCTTATTATATATTTTAACAAAACTAAAACACATTGCCTACATTTCAAGCAACTGAAAGTTTAGCTAAGTTTCAATCAATGGCTAAATTATTTGTTTTAGTTTCCCTTTGTAGGATTATGTGTTATGTAAGGTATTAATTGTAGGGAAAACAAATTTGGATGTATGAACTATAGAATTTTTTTTTATTTTGTTGGTGGTAGGATCTAGATCTGATGGCTCAAAGCGTTGGTTGAATGGAACCTAGACTTTCAAGTGTCTGAAAATTAGCAAGCTCCAAATTAAAAACTTGTGATCCTAGCAACGGATTCTATAATGGTAGGGCAGGTGTCTACCTCGTCGGATATATGGATATGTTGATGGTTCAATATCTTATTTCAGGAAATCAAAGATATGCTTTTTTTGGTTTAAAATTAGTAGTTGTAAAGTGGAATCAATTTCTAGAAGCTGCACATGCTTTGGCAGCAATGAAGTGTGAGTGTGATGTCGGAGATGATTCATTTGTGGATGTCCTTCCCAACTGTACCCAGATCTTGGTGGCTAAAGATTTAGAACCAGATGAGTAATGAAAACATCTTTCCTTGCAAAAAGAGAACATTTTTCCTACTCTTCAAACAACTGAAGAGAACGAAGCGTTCAGTCCACGTGGGCTACGGGTAAACGGGTCCGCAAAGATAACAGGTTGTAACTAGTTTTTTTTTGTATAAATTTTGTATACATTTGTAGCTAGTCAGAAAATTTGTAGGGTTATGCGTTTTTGTATACACACATTGAAAAAAAAAACTTTTCATTTTTTATATAAAAAGATATTATTCATCATTTTGGTGAGTTCACCGATTCTTAACGGGTCTGTTTCCTGCGCCCGTTAACAGAATAGAGGTGAAGTAGCTTAACGGGTTTGTTTCATGCGCCCAATAATGGGATTGAATTTGACAGCCACTAGAAAGCGGCTGAGAGTGTCGACTGAAAGTTAATACAGCTTTCAGTTGACTGAAAAATAGCAACTACCAGCAAAAAAGAAAGTTGAAAAAATATCGATTTTGATCAAATATAGAAATGTTTGCGGTTACAGTTAGTGATCATCATACCTAGAGATATTATTAGCCCCCGCAGCTGAATCAACCATCGCAACGTTCTGTGCCCCAACCTTTGGCTTGGTGCCGAGCACGGGCCGGTGAGTCCTCTGCGGCCACTCACATTGCCGACGTGTGGCTGAGTTGCAGTTCTGATTGAGTTGTGATTCCGACGTTGGCAATGTGTGGCTGAGTTGTGATTCCGCCATCCCTAAGGCAGTGCAGTCGACGAACTTTCTGCAGAGGTGCGAATAGAGAAGCAAATGGCCCGGGCTGGCGCTGGCAAAGAGAAGCCACCGGAACGATGACATGCTCATCCTCTACTTCCCTCCATCCACATCGGCTGCCTCAGTCACGCGTGCCAGCGACCGCATCGACGTGCACCGCGAGGCTTCGGTCCGGCTTGGGCTTGGTATGGTTCACGTTGGTGGGGGCGTTCTAGGCTCCAGCTGGTAGTGTCAAAACATCAGTTTGTATCGTGGCAAGAGGCGAACACTGATTTTATCCTTGGTGACTTGCCTTAGCAGCACGAAGAGCCATGGTGATCTGGCTGGACTTGGCCACGCAACACTTAGGGCTCCTTTGGTAGAGGTCCTCTAAAAGCAGCTTCTACACCAAAACAGATTCTCTATGAAATAGATTCTCCACGAAAACGGATTCTTCACAAAAAAAATGATTCTTCAAGTGTTTGGTAAAACGGATTCTTATGATTTTCAAATAGAGTGAAAAATAAAGAATGTCCATAATACCCATGGTAATAGAAACGTCATTTACACATTGTGTCATGCGCATTCACATCACCAGAAAATAGAAGGAAAAAAATACACATTCGGAAGTCAGATTTCGAAATAACAAGAACAGGTTTGGTGATGCAGAGCTTTGTTGCAGCCAAGTCAAGCTAGTTACTTTCGTCACGGAGCTCGAGCTCCAAAAAGGCAGAAAGATGAGATTTCTCAAGCGTTTATTTCGTAAAAGGGACAAAAAAAAAATCTGGCATTGCCTTCGTCAACCATGCCAATCTCCGTCTTAGGAGCAGAATCTGTTTTTATTTTGAAGTGTTTGGCTGTATTCTTGGCACCAGGAGCCAACACGATTTTTTGAGCGTATCCGCAGCTGCGGCCCCTCCGCGGAAGCGACACCTGTCCAACAGAGATTGACGCCGTTAGGAAGAGGCGGTGGCTGCGATGGCACGAGGAGCGGCGGCGTGGAAGGAGGGGGTCAGAGCGGCGGCGGCGGTCGAGCTATTTCATGGGAAGGGCAGAGATTTGGAAGGGGGCAGCCATGGCTGGTAGCATGCTACGGCGGCGGCGAACTGTCTCGGCGAGGAAGACGACATCCGTTAAGTTTGTGAGATCGCTCGTTAAATTCGCAAGTGGATCCAACGGCACCGGTTAGGGGCCACAGCTGCGGGCACGCTCAAAGCAACATTCCCCGTCCAAGAGCTGTTTCAGAATCCCTGCCAAACAGGGCGTACCCTGTCACTTAATTACAGGCCAGGTAGGTTGTGTTCCACGATACTACCAAGCTGTCCCTCCTGCTTCAACGAAGCCTTGTCAAGCGGACGAGCTTTCATCACCTTGAGGTCAGGTGTGGGATTCCTGCGGCTCTCACCGTAAATGCAACACTCACGTTGAGACTGAGACTCAAAACTATATGCGTTTTGGATCCATTACTAAGAATCAAATCAACTTGCACTCATTCTGGGTTATGTTCTACGCTCGTTAACTCAGTCACATAAACTAGTCAGACTATTTGCAGTTATTTTTTTCCAGTGTATAGGATGATGTTTTTTTCGAGAAGGCACCTGAGTGTGTATTTCATTAAGAGAAGAAGCAGAAAAACAACACAAGAGTTCGGACGGAGACGAGAACTCTGTAACACCCTGATTTTCGGCTAATTTAAAACTCACCTATCAAATTATTTTATTTTACTCAGAAAAAATATTTTCAAAAATAAATAGGAATTAAACTATAATTTAACTTATAGCTAGAATACACACCTAGAATTTTTAAATAAAATGCTAACACTTGAAAACATGATTGATTTTCTTTTCATTGCTTGCTCTTATTTCACTTTAATTTAAATTGCCTTATTTGGATTTTATCGAATTTATTTGATTTTACGGAGTATAGGAAGGAAAAGACCGACCCGACCCAACCCTCCTCTTCCGGCCCAGTCCACCTAATCTCGTCCCCCACCTCGCGCTCGCCCACGCTCGACACGTCGCGCGCCATCTGCGCCGGCCCGTCCCCCCCTTACGCTACCGCCGGTCAGCCCCTAACCCCTCTCCGGCCTAGCTAGTGCGCCGCCTAGCTCCACCGTGCCACGGTGCATCTCCCCGAGCCCTTCCATACTCGATTTTGCCCCTGCACGCACGAGCCCGTTGTTCACCGCCGTCGCGCACCCCTCCGGCAGGGTCACCCTTCCTCACCACTCACCGCCGCGAGCCACCACCCCACCCACCAGCTCCGCCACAGCCCGTCAAGACCCGTCGTGCCCTCCACTTCCCCTCCGGCCAACCCTAGCCACCGGAATATTCGATTCCGGCGAGCCTCCCCGCCACGCCTCCCCTCCGGCCACCGTCACACGCCGCCGGTAGCCACTAGCCGTCCGATTTGAGCCCAACGCTAAGATTAGATCGGGCGTACTCCTTCGCCCCACTTAAATCCCGACCGTTGATCCGAAGATTGACGCCCGCGATTTTCCACCATTTTCCCATAGAAAAATAAAGCCAGGAATCCTATAAAACCTAGACCCTTTACATCCAGCCCCCGACCTTTCTAGATTTAGAAATAAGCCCCTAGAAATTACAAATAGGCCCTTGTGCCAGCCAATGCATTTTTGCATTTTAGCCCCCACCCCCCCCCCCCACCCACTTTCCAGAAATTCACCAAAATACACTTCCTTTATATAGAAGCCATGTACATTTATAAAAAAACCTAGAACTTCCGAGAGCAATAACTTTTCAACAGTAGCTCCGTTTCAGGTGATTCCGACGCCGTTGGAATCGTCATAACAAACCCTAGCCCTTGGAGCCTTCCTCTCCACTCCGTTTCATTTGGTTTTTCCTTGTTATTACTTTTGTCTTTTTATTTTATGTGACGATAGCTCACGTATAACAACGTCATCCGTAGACAAGGAGAACCGGGAGCAGGAGCCCGAGGACCCAAGCCCTGAGGGAGACTACGTGAACGCGTTAGGAGGCGAGCTCCATCAATTCCTTGATCATATTTTATCCTATTATTCTGCTTATTCTCGCACTATTTAGGAAGCTACTCATATATGCATGAATTCTTGCAATTATTTTACTAGAGCCCAGTTGTTATGTTAATGTTCAAATCACTATAATATGAGCATTAAACCCTTGATTGGCCATAGACCACTAGATCAACCTAGATGTTACTGTTTACGAAAATGTGTGAAAACGAGTTTGGTGGTGTGTGTTGATTGGGTGGGTGAATAGACCAACCGTGTTAAGGTGAACTTGGGTGGGAAACTACAAGTTCAGGGCGAAACTCTTAGTACTAGTGTAGAGTACCATTTGTTTAGGTGATGTCCATTTGCTATGGACGAGTGTTTGCCCCGCCATATAAGGACCGGTTCTTCGGACCTCAAATTGGTGATTTAGTGTACAAGCACGGAACCTGTTATGGGCAGGACTGTGCACCAAACCTTGGGTTACGCAGCAAGAAGTTCCATCGGGTGTAGTAGATGACGGAAGTCCAGGGATCACTTTTTGGTGAAGTCTATTACTCGGCACATATATGGTGGACGGAATGCCTTGGTGTCATATCAGTCGGATCTCCGGGCATTCGGGGTGGACTTGTGAGCGTGCCTAGTTGCGGTGGCAGCGTTATGTGTTCCGTAGCTAAGAACATATAGCTTGTGGGTAAAGTGTACCAACCTCTACAGAGTGTCTAAAACTATCCGGATGTCCGTTGCCATGGTATATTGACATACCAAACCTTAAGCTCTCACCGATTAGCCACAAATATAAAGTCCTTGACGTGCGAGTAGGCATCCTTGCGCCCGTGTTTTGGAACTAAAAGTATGGGAACTGTTGGGCATAAAACTGTTTCCTCTTACAAAAATCCCTTTGTTTACGTAGCAAGCCCATTGCATTCGCGCTTTCCGCAAAACCCCTAGCCATACCTTGACCACACCCAAATGCATATATATTATTACCCTTTGCTAGTGGTAGAGCTTGTTGAGTACCTTATGTACTCACACGTTGCACTACTAGAATAAAGCTCTATAGCGGCGGACGCCATTTTTGCCACGGTGGCGGTCCCGTGAAGCGTCCGTCGCTAAATGGATGCACAAAGTTGTGTCCGCGACAAAGGGTGGAAAGTAGTCGCGGACACAGCGGGCCTGCGGCAAAGGTGGCCAAAGGTTCGCGACTAAGCGGCGCGCGGCAGTTGCGGATCCTGTTAGGCCCGTAGCTAAGGCCCGCAGCACAATTAGCCGTGGGCCCGACAGGCCAGCCCGCTGTAGCCGACCGCACCCTCCTATAAATAGGTGGGTGGCCAGCGCCGCAATGCCACATATCCGCGTCGCACCGCCACCTGTAGGGTTAAGGTTAGGGTGTATGGACGGCGCTACCTCTCTTCCTTCTCCTCCTCCTCCTCCTCCTCCTCCTCTACCTCCTCCGGCATGGGTCACTGCCGTTGGGGCCATGCCGGGCTCCACCGGCGGTCTTGGGCCCAGCGGGCGTTGGTCCTCGGCAACGCCCGTCGAGATCCCCGCACCGGCGGCGGTGCTTCCTCCTGCTTCCCCGCCGTGGGCACCATCGTGTGACGGCATGAAGAAGGCAGCGCCGGCGCCTACTCATCCTCCTCCTCCTCCCACGGTGCCGACTCCTCCTCCTCCTCCTCCTCCCTGCTCCCCGGCGGATCCGGCGGCGGCGGCACCGGAGGTGGCGGCGGATCTTCCTCCACATCCGCGTGCCGCTGCACGGGCCGCGTGAAGCGACGGAACGGGAACGGCGTGGGGTGGCGGGACGGGAACGGCGCACCGGACGGCGGTGTCTAGGGCAGGTCCCACTAGGGGGCCGTCTTCTTTTGTTAGTAGGTTAACGGCGCCGGTCGCGGTCCCTAGACTGCCACCGGCGCCTTATTACGCTAATCTGCCCCGATGGACAGTCGCGGTCCTAGGGCCGCGACTAATTTTCCATGTAAATAGTGACGAGACCTCGGTGGCGTTTAATACGTCCGCCACCGATGCCCTTATTAGCTCGCTGCCACAGAGCTATATTGTAGTGGTGTTGCTTAATCATTCAGATGAAGATGGAGATTATTATGAAGACAAGGAGTAGGTCGCGTCCTTCGCTCGATGTTGCATGTGGAGTCTATGAAGCTTTTTAGTATGTTTTCTCTTATTTGAGGCTGGCCTATCCACCTCTTTGATTGTAATCCAGACCTTGTATCCCTTAGCTACTTCTCTTTGAGGAATTAATAAAGGTTGTTGTATCGGATTTGTATCATCCATGTGTGTACCAACTACTATTCCAGGGATTGGTACGTATACACAGTGTATTCCCCGAGTGGGGTGTTACAAACTCGATACAATATTTACAAGCGTTAACTGAAAACCTCTCTAGGCTATTTGGACGAAATCACTCAGCGACCTATAGTTAGTGCTAATCCAGAGGGAGGCTACATCCTATATCTGCGAGGTCAGTTGTGCTGGTAGCTTGCGCTGGTGATCGAAGACGCGACGGTTCCTTTCCTTCCAAATTTCCCAAGTGACCAGAGCCAACATGGTGTCAAAGCCCTTTCGGCAGTTCTTTGGAAGGGTTTTTCTTGAAGCAATCCACCAGTGTATAGGATGATGTTTATAAGTTCTAGACTATATTTAGCTTTTCTTTCCTGAAGGTGGTTGATTTTGTGTACCGGCCGACGAACAGCGCTACATCCTTTTTTTACTTGTGGCTGCATGCATCTATCGTATAAAGGTATAAATAGAAATGTGTGCCATCGTCTCCCTCCACCTCCCATCATTAGCCGGCCCTTACGTTCCATCTCCACCTCCATTACAGCAGCTGCAGCAGCAGCAAGTCGGGGCCGTCAAGATGGAGGCGACCGGCCAGATCAGGATGAGGTCGCAGGCGGTGGTGTTTCTCAGCTGCTTGCTGCTGTTGGCTATATCTCCGCGGGCGGCACTCGGGGACAAATGCACAGACGATTGCACCAAAGGCTGCATCGGCTCCAATCCCTTCGTGTGCCGCATGACGTGCTTATTCCCATGCAATGACAACATGGCAATGCAGAACAGTAAGTATATCCCCGCACGTATCACATCGACATCAACTGAAAACGTTTTAAGCTTTCATCTTCATCCATCGATCTCTTACTCGATTAATTGTGATAAGCAGAAGGTCCAGCCCAGGGCGAGGCTGCAGCTAAGTTAGCGGCCATGGCAGCAACTCCACAGCAACCGGGAGGAGTAGTGCCTCTGCCCAGGAAGCTCATGTCAGTCAATGGAGGATCGCCCAAAAACTAGTAGCATTACAGCACCAAATGCATAAAAGCTGTTGCTGCTCCTTATCCTGTTACATATCTATGTTGTTCACTCAAATCTGTGTGGTCACCCAATCTTTGTGTTAAAACTGAAAAAAAAATGGAGATATGATTGTATCAGACACATTTCTTCGCTAAATTATTCCTAGGATGCATCGTGCGCCAATCAACTGCATAATGTAAGCCATTGCCCGATAAATTTGCCTTGTCATAACATGCCTTGTCATCATAACGTCAAATATATAAGAGTAACGGACATAAAAATATCTTAGTAGCAGTTGTGTTTATATTTACAGCGGGACCAATGGTCCCATCACAACAGAGTGAATAAATGTTATGCGATCAATATATAATAGATACTTAAGTGCAAAGCCTATTGAGAAATCCTCATATAACATAATCGCAATGTCTATATTTAAAGTTTTTTGGCATGATCTTTAACGGGCATAATTCACAATGTTAGTATAACTAGAGCATACTGTTACATTTGTTTTTGTGCTGACAAAAAAAATGGATAACAATATAAATGTTTCAATGAATAATTCTATCTATGAAATATTTTGTACACACATTCTTATGTAGGGCGTGTTTGGGAACTCACGTCTTTACGCGTTTCCAGTCGAAAATGCCAGACTGACAATGCATGTCACCGACGATGTTGAGCCTTTAGCCCATGTCTTTAGGAGCCCACCTTTTTAGAGGTACCTTGCAATATGGATCTTCAAGTGTAAAACAACCTACGACCTTTATGTTGACAGCCCAATATCATGCCACAAGTCCTTATATTTGCTTCCGCATTAATGCACAATCCTCTAATTATCTTAGGCTAGTCTCAATGGGGCATTTCATTTTGTTGTTTTGAAGAGTGTCAATGACAATAGTAAGAGGGTTAACAACGAGCCATAGACTTCATAAGACTACACTAAAATTAAATGACAATTTCTCCAATGACGAGGTACTTTCAACAATGATGTGTTTATCTGGTAGTTTTATAAGTTGTTCTTAAAAAAATGATGTGTTTGGCGATGAGACTCAATCGTTTCATTAGAATATAGTTTATTATGGCTCTTGCTATGAGTACATATGCATTTCTAAAATTTTGGAGTTATGTTCGATCCTAAAAAAAATGCGGCTAGAGAGAAAACTGAGGAATCAAATATCAAGGTCGAGCTAGAACACATTTACCTAGCATCTTCTCTAAACCTAGAATAGAGGTATGCAAATAATGAGATGTCGAGATACTTTCAACAATTGAAAGTGGGACTAGAGGTGTATTCTTTGATGATGGACCCGGTGGTATGGGAAGACTTATATTATCTATAGAAGGCATTATTGGTTGCCAAGGTCCGTGGCGAGGGTAAGATAGCAGTGGCAACAACGAGATAAGGTCCATCTTGCCTGGAGGAAGAACTGGACACTCACGATTTAAAAATCCATTGAATACGGAAGATGGTTGTGTATGTAGCATTAGCAAGGAAAGTGGCACATCTAAGATTCTTATGAGTCCTTCCCTCATTATATGGGATGAGGCATCAATGACAAAATGACAAGCAATCAAGGCCCTTTATAATAGCATGAGGGATATTACCGTCTGAAAGGACTTGCCATTATGTGGAAAGACAATCGTATTTGGCGGAGACTTTACACAAGTCCTTCCTATAGTTCGTAGGGGAAGAAGGCATAAATAACAGATGCAATGCTACGTAAGTCTCACCTTTGGAGCTGTATGCGACAATTGAAGCTTGTTCATCAGAGTGACCCATGGTTTGCCAAGTATAATCTACGCATCTGAAATGGTACTGAGGATACCTTGTATGATGGTTGCATATGACTTCCAGACATCAATATGCTTAGAGAAAGTATTTTCCCAATGCTACATGAAAACCTGTCAGATTCAAACTACATGACATCTCGGGAAATCCTATCAAACTCAGAATATGAATATGTAGACAAGATCAATATGAGCATGATCGACAAATTTCTGGCGGAGGAGATGATATACCCCAGTTTTGATCTATCTATAGAAGATCCACATAACTATTACCCAACGGAGTTTGTAAATTCCGTAACACTAAATGTGGTGCGGGGTAAAATGAGGAATGCTATTGATGTTGAGACTGATAGGCCAGCATTGCTGGGAAGAGGGTGTTCCTTCCCCACATTTCACTTTTCCCGTTCGACGGTGAAATCTCAGTTTCAAGTTTAGGAGGAATCAAATTCCAGTTAGACTAAGTTTGCTATGACTATCAACAAGGTACAAGGACAAACTCTTCTACGCTGGAGTGTATCTCCCGGAACCAGTGTTTTAACAAGGACAACTATATATTGCTCTTTCTTGAGCTACCTCAAGAAGTAATATTAAATATTATTGCAATCCGAGAGAATAAAAAAGATAGTCGATCTACATCTACTAGGACATTTGCGAAGAAAATAGTCTACAAAGAGGTTCTAAACTGGTAGTCAAAGTACGGATCACTTGAATTAACTATGTGCAATATTATTTATTTTAGCAACAACTATATGTGGAGTATATTTTTTCTTGTATTTACATGTTTTTCTCTTGTGTTTACAGTTATGTCATTCAATATGGGATGACAGTGAATGAGTCATCTTCTTAAATATCGAACAAAAAAGAATAACAGAGAAAAAAATCTCATTTAGAGGAAAGTAGAAAAAAATAATAATGTTCATGGTTATACATTCCATTACGTGTAGCAAAAAAAAACCCTAAGAGCTAGCGAAATGCCTTGGATTTTTAATTTTTTCAAAGTCCTATCTGTTACATATTTTTATTTCTCTTCAAAGTCCAATAGAACTCTGTTATGCGTAGTTCAAATGCCTTGCCAGATTTTTTTTATTTTTTCAAAGTTCAATAGGACCCTGTTACCTGCAGTTAAACCAATAGGACTCTGTTACATATTTTATTTCCTTTCAAAGTCCAATAGGACTATGTTACGTGAGGTTCAGATGCCTTCGCCACATTTTTTTTCTTCAAAGTCCAATATGACTCTGTTACGTGCAGTTAAATAGAATAGCTCCTTCCTTGTTAAATTAGGCGTGCATGACTCTCAACGGTTAGATCTTCATAAAATCTAACGGTCTATATTGTTTTATTTTTACGACTAATATGGTAATTTATGATCTTGAAAGCGATGTGATGGCTCCTTTTAATCTTCTAATATAAAGATAATATCTACCTAATTAGCTTGTTGGAAAGAGGTGCCCACATCCAACTAGTGTTATATATGTGAGTGTTGTGGTCCAAAAGGCATATACGATATTATCTGTGGGAGCCACTGGCATGAGGGCTTCCACCGTCCATGGCTAAGGTGGGGCATAGAGCCAATTCTCAAAGTGAGTAAGATATCAAATCGTTGTAATTTAGGACTAAATATTAGATTGAGATATTAAGTGTACATTAGGAAAGATGAGATTAGATTGATTAGTATTCTATCTAGAGTTGGAGTAGAAGTCAAGAAACGGTTGAGTAGGAGCCTAACTAACCCCTTAATATACAAAGGTTGCTGAAACATATCCACGAGTCACGTGCCCTAGCCGACGTCTCATCCACCCTCCCATGCGCCACCACTGCTATACGCCAGGGTGGCACCTAGCACTCCGTGCCAATCCTCGCCATACTAAGTAGGTCCATAATAGTGAGGCAGAAATTATCAAAGTTTGTAAGATTGTGATCTAAAACTTATGGTATTTTGAATGTAACCAAATCAGGGGTTAAAGAAATATGATATTTTTAATGATTATGTTTTGCAATATAGTGAACTTGTTCAGTATTCTGTTTCATACAGGTAGATACGCGAGCATTCTGGAAAGCCAAACACATTTCTTATGGTGGTAGATTGATGATACTTATCCGGTCGGTTCTTAGCACTCTTCTATGTTTATAATGTCTTTCTTTGAGATTCCAGTCCTTAAAAAACTAGACTGAGTAGCTCCAGATTCTATTGGCAGGGTGGTAAGGATAAGAAAAAAATACCGCATCGCAAAATAGAACATTATGTGTCGCTCAAAGGATCAAGGAGGTCTAGGAATAATTGACCTCGAGCTCCAGAACAAATGTTTGTTGAGTAAATGGCTTTTCAAGCTACTGAGCCAAGATGGGATGTGGCAGAGCTTGCTTAGAAATAAGTGTCTAGGTAATAAAACTATGTCTCAAGTAGGTGCTAAACCAACTGATTCTCACTTTTGGTTTGGTCTCATGAAGGTTAAGGAGCAATTCCAAGCTTGTGGCTCTTTCAATTAAAAGACAGTTCTCAACTCCGCTTTTGGGAAGACAAATGGCTAGGAATGCACCCGCTGAAGGAGATTTACCCCAACCTCTACAATGTGACTTACAAACGACATGCTATAGTGGAACATGTCATGGAAGGAAATCCTTATAACCTTTCTTTTAGGAGATCCTTGGTGGGGTAAAGCTTACAGAGTGGGAGAGCCTAGTAGATAAAATTTCCACGGTTAACTTAGGTGTTAAAAGAGATTACTTTACTTGGGAGTTACAGAGAAGTAGTACCTTCACAGCTCTATGTACTATTTTCTTATGAACCAGGACACACCTTTTCGTAACAAGTTACCTCAAACTTCCTAAAAATAATTTTTTTCCTTTGGTACCTTGTTAGTGGGGTAATAAACCTAACAAAAATTGCGATGGTAGTAAAAAATGTTGTTTTTGCAACTGTAATGATACAATCCAGTATTTATTATTTGAGTGCCATCACGCGAGGACTATTTGGAGGGTGGTTACTATTATTACTGGGCTAAATGTCCCTGCTTCTGTTTCTAATATGATGGGAGATTGGCTTACGAGTGTGTTCCTCAACATGAGAAATTTTATTTTAGTAGGTGCAACGGCTTTATGTTGGGCCATTTGACGTTTTCGTAATGATATTTTCTTTGACAACGTCTGTTATACATCCTTTATGCAGGCTGTTTTCAAGGGAGCGTACTGACTGCGGTTCTGGGCACTATTGTAGCGTGAGGAGGACTGAGAGGACATGCGGGCCATGAGTGCCATGTTGGAGGTCGTCGCTTCAAAAAATTTCTCAAGCCATGGATAGAGGCTTCAGCCTCCTTGATTTTTTGTTTCTCCTTTGCTTCAGTCGGATGACTGCTTATGTAATAAAAACTACTGCATGCAACATTATAGAGGCTGGAACCCGAGTTTCTTTATCTAAAAAAAGATACGCTGACATCTGAAGATGATGAAATGGTAATAATACCATCACTCCTTCACATCACATATTCGATTATCGTAGTGGGATCGCCAAGATACCATTCCTTTGCATGTAGTGTGGACAGGCCCGACTCTTGGACCATGCAGCCAAGGCGACCGCCGGGAAGGCCCCCATGCTAATCTGGTCTGATGCAGAACTCGAGACGTAGGGTCGCTAGTCCTAGCCTCCCACGATCGTCCAACGCTGAACGTGCGGAGTCACCGAAACACGATAGCTCTAGTTGCTTTTTTTATCTTCGCCGCCGCCGCCAGACAGACCTACGTGAGACTCTGCCCTTCCCCTTCCTTTTTTCCCTTCGCCGCCGCCGGCCAGACCTGCGTGGGACCGTGTCCTTCTCCTGGACGCCAGCTGCTCTACTCATCGCTATAATTTTGATTTCGTGATCAGTTACTTGGTAAGTAATTTTATTAATCATCTATTTAACAAGTTAAATATTCAATTCTAAATGTTGAATTATTAAATCTTACAATATATTATTTATTTTCCTACATAATTTAGCAGCTCTTGAATCTTGATGTTGCCCAAGAAACATCTGTCAGATGCTCAGAAAAAAAAGAAAAAAGAAAGCAAGATGATCTATTGGTTGAATTGCAAAGGGGTCTTTGCACAAGTTTTTTGGAGCTTCAAATAATATTGATCATGGACAGGAGGAACCTGATCACGGGCATGAGGAACATGATCATGATTCAAATGCACAAGTTGAGGCCGTTGAAGATACTAATATGGAAGATGCTACAGGGGATAGTACAAGGGAGGAAAATTTGTATGCCTCACCCGATCATCAAAATTCAAATACTGATGAAGATAAAGGTACGAGTTTATCTTTCTATGATCCTAGAACATGGGAGAATCTTGATAATAGCAAAAGGGATATCTTAATTGAAAAGGGGCCCATGAGAGAATTGGATTTGGAGTTTCCTCAGGATGCCATTGGCAGACATTTTTCATATGCTTACTACTCCAGGAATTTAACTAATGATGAGTCTATTGATAGAAAGTGGTTAGTTTGTTCTAAACATGTGGACAAAGTTTATTGTTTTGCTGCAAATTATTCAAGTCAAACAAAAGCAAGTCATTGTTGGCATCTGATGGAGTTAGGGACTGGCAGCGTCTCAGTAGGAAACTCAAAGAACATGAGAGTAGTGTTAAGCATTTGACAAACATGAATTTGGAATGAACTTCGAGTGAGGCTATGTAGAAATCAAACAATTGATGCTGATATGCAACGTGAAATCAAAAAAGAGAATCAGCGTTGGAGGCAAGTTTTGCTAAGAATAATTTCTGCTGTAAAGTTTATTGCTAAACATAATTTGGCCTTTCGAGGATCAAATGAGAAGATTTATCAAGATAATAATGGTAATTTTCTGGGCACAATTGAAATGATTGATGAGTTTGATCATGTGATGCAAGAACACATTAGGCGCATTCAAAGTAATGAAATTCATCATCATTATCTTGGCCACAATATTCAGAATGAGTTAATTTCTACTCTTGCTAATGCCATAAAGGAATATATATTAAAGATCATCAAGGCTGCTAAGTATTTCTCTGTTATATTGGATTGTTCCCCAGATGCGAGCCATGAAGAGCAAATGACCCTAATTGTGCGTTGTGTCAATATGTCAAGTCGCATTCCAAGAGTGGAGAAATTTTTCTAGGATTCTTAAAGGTTGATGACACGTCAGGTTTGGGCCTTTTTAATGTATTGATAGATACATTGGATGATATGGGTTTGAATGTTGTTGATGTGAGAGGTCAAGGGACAATGGTTCCAATATGAAGGGCCATACCAAAGGTGTCCAAAATCGTTTGCTTCAAATTAACCCCAAAGCACTATACATGCCATGTGCATGTCATAGTCAGAATCTCACTCTTTGTGATATGGCAAAATCTTGCAGACAAGCTATTTCATTCTTTGGTGTTATACAACGGATATATGCATTGTTTGCACGTTCTACTAAAAGATGGAATATTTTGCTTGACAATGTTCCAAAGTTGTCTGTTAAACCTTTATCTAATACTCGTTGGGAGAGTCGAATAAAGAGTGTGCAACCTATCAGGTACCAAACTCCCCAAATAAGATCAGACTTGCAGAAAAGTGGAGGAGGTTTGCATTGATGATGCATCAGCAGTAAGTGATGCTTAGTCTTTGGTCAGTGCACTTGAGAATTTTGAATTTCTAGTTGGTATGGTTATTTGGCATGATATTTTATTTTCTATAAATATGGTGAGCAAGACTTTGCAGTCTAAGATCGTGTGCGTGGATGCTACTCTTAAACAAACTGAGGGGTCATATCATATTTTCAAAAGTACAGAGATGAGGGCTTTGGCTCTAGTATTGAGGTTGCAAAAGCCATTGCATCTGATATGGACATAGAGCCAAAATTTCCTATAAAACGCCAAGGTAAGACGAAGAAGCATTTTGATGAAGCAAATGATCGAAGAAATACAATTATCAGCTATGGTATCATTTAGAGTTAGTTACTTTCTTGTCATTGTTGACACTGCAATTGCTTCATTGACTAGTAGATTTGAGCAGTTGAAGACATTTGAAAAGGTGTTTGGTTTCCTATTCAACTCAGAAAATCTGAAATCCTTGGATGGTAACGATCTACGGCGACATGCACTCATTTTGCAGAAGTTTTTTCTCATGATAACTCATCTGATGTTGATCTAGATGATTTTTTCTCTCAACTAAAAGTGTTGCAACTAACTTTGCCAGATGGTAATATGTCAGCTCCTGAGATTCTTCAGTTTGTTAGTGAGTTAGATTGTTATCCAAATGTCTCAGTTGCATATCAGATCCTCTTAACTGTACCAGTTACAGTAGCCTGAGCTGAAAGAAGTTTCTCAAAACTTAAACTAGTAAAAAATTGTTTGAGGTCAACTATGTTACAAATAAGGTTGAATGGCTTGGCTATGTGCAGCATTGAGAATGATATCTTGGACAACATTAATGTGGATAATATTATTAATGATTTTTCATTAAGAAATGCTCGAAGGGTGTTTTTTTTGTAAAGGACTAAGCATCATTGGGTTGATGGAATCATGTGGCTGAATTATTATGTGAGTTACTACTTCTATTTTTCTGCTCATTTAGTTTGTACTATTGACATTGTTCTTCAAAAATTAAATATATCATTGGTACTATTCTATTTTCTTTATTATATTAAAAACATATTTTTTTGAGAAAAAATAAAAAAAATATTTAGTCTAAGGGGCCTTGCACATTAGCTTGCTCGGGGGCCCTTCAAATCATCGAGCCGTCCCTGAGTGTGGCTAATCCCCTTGCGCAATGCAGCAACCTTCGACGCCTCCAAAATTGATGTCCTCGAGATGCCAGATGGTGAGCCATGTCCAGCTAACACAATGCATTATCGTGAAAAAGCACTATTTTTCAACATTTATATGGCCATTTTATTCCGTAATTGAATGAACCATTTTTCAGTTGACTGGTTAACCATCTCCAATAGAAAACATGAGAATTAGCTATCCTGGGGGCAAACACGGTGTTGGAGTGAGAGCTGCATGCCTGCATCTGCAATCTTCCAAAGAGCTGGGCCCACGAGACGATTTCACTGCCGCACCTCCGTGAGGTTGAGTTCTTTGGCTACCCTGCGTGCCGAGACCTCGCGCCTCTTATGTTGACTGCCCCGGTCCTCGAGAGGATGACCGTTACTGCAAGCAAGAGGGAGCTCTCCTTAATGTTAAAATTTTGGGACCGGAAACAACAAAGAGAGTCTTCGTGCTGTGGCTTGCCTGAATGCTCTAAAGGAAAGTGGTCAGCAGAGAATGGGGAAATACTGATGCGCCGGTCTATAACTGGACACCCGAATCCTAATCAGGTTCCATTTGAAGAGTTCTGCTATAGGTCAAACTTTGTCTAACCAGCGTCTAACCAATACAAAAGATATCACAGTAAATGAGCCTAAAAACATCACTTGTGTCTTGATTGGACACACTGGTTGTACAATTGGGTTAGACCTATAGAATTTTCCTCGAAGAAACTACAAATATGTGGCATTTCTTAGATAATGAACAGTTCATAAATTAAATAGTCAGGAGAGAAGACAAAAATAACAATTGTTGTTTCAGCTCCTTTTATTAGACATAAGGGAAGAAACTTTCCACCTCCAAGTGTCTAGACACAACGTTGATATTGTTACAAATTTCAGCCACTTTGAGCACCGGAACATATTAATTGCACTACTTCCTCTGTCGCTGTTCTACTACTTTCATTATAGAATTCCTGCCAAATTCCTAGTTAGAGTATGCTGGCCAATATAACCGTTTGTCACCAACTACTGCAGGTTCTCTTCCTGGGCAGTGGCTCGATCTCTTTTATGGGATGAAGAGAAAAAAATTCAGTTCACAAAACAAAATTGAAAGGAGTCCAGGGGTTAAAATACAGCTAAGTGTTGACTATCATGTAATGTAACTAGAGTCAGTTCCTTCAATGCGCAATCTCGTGATGCCGTGTCACTGCACAGGCTTCGTAATTCGTCCAATGATTCCAAAATAATGTAGTTATTGAAGAACTTTAAAAGGACAGAATTGAGAATTGAGGGGAACGTTCCTCACATAATACGCAACCAAACAAGATGGAGCTGGGTCGAGTTACTGATTTGGCAAGGTCTGTGTCTATTGTCCATGGAGGTAAAGATGACTAGATTTAGTCAACAATATATCTCTAGCATCTGCAGACTATTTTGTGGTTTAGGAGCATATACAGGCAATGTTGGCCCTGTGTCTTCCAAGTTCCAACGTACTGGCCTGACATAAATATGATTATGACATTACAAGTAGGTTAAGTAATCCGAAAAATATCAAAAGGGCATTTGGTCTAGTGGTATGATTCTCGCTTTGGGTGCGAGAGGTCCCGAGTTCGATTCTCGGAATGCCCCACTTTTTTTAGTTCTATTTGAAATGTTCTAATTCACTTCCCTTATCACTGTTTTTTGTCTTAAAAAATGATCTTTTTTTTTGCGAGTCAAATGATCTATATTTCTGATACCGCCCCACTTTTTTTGTTCTATTTAAAATGTTCTAATTCACTTCCCTTGGTCACTGTTTTTTGTCCTATTTAAAAAATGATCTTTTTTTTTTGCGAGTCAAATGAAGTATATTTCTGATACCATTCAAGCACAAACTGCAAAAATTTTGACAGAAAACCATGATTTCCTTGTTCAGGATTGACTCTAGATGTTTCAATTGCGCACTAAAAGTTTACAGTATCACAAGATGGCAAAACAGAACACTACGACCTGGTAAGCAAGATTGCAAGAACAGCAGAGACGAAGCAAGGGAAGGATCGTGCTATGGCGGAATGTTACTGCAAGTTTGGCCGCCATGGTTACCCGTATCAGAGAGCTCACGAGATGACGAAGACCCTGAGCTCGCCCCTGTCCCCGCGGGTGACGCGCGTGTCCTCGTCGAGGTAGGTCACCTCGAACTCGCCGCTGCCGGTGTTGGACGGCGGCCGGAGGTTGTCGGGGATGCGCGGCACCTCCAGCGGCGGCAGCTGCGACAGGTTCCCCTTGGTCTTCACCGCCGTCTTCTCGAAGTCGATCTTGATCCCGGCGGTCCCTGCGCCACCACCATCGAACAAGCCAGAGCAGAGCAATGCTCATCAGAATCATCAATGAAGAAGCCAGAGAGAGCAGAGCAAGCTCGGTACTCACCGACGACCTCGAACTTGTGCGCCAGCGTGGCGGTGGCCTCGAGGGGCGGGAGCGGCCACGGCGCGCCGAGCTCGAGCTCCACGATGTTGTCGAAGTCCCGGCTGACGACGTCGATGCGCTGGAACACCTGGCCGAGCGTGATGGGCAGGAGGCGCCCCGTGGGCGGGCCGGGCCGGCTGCCGCCCAGCGTCCGCGACGAGAACGCGCTGCTGTACAGCAGCCGCCACCGGCCCTGCAGCCTGTCCAGGTCGCGGCCCAGGTCCACGGGCCCGCCCGCCGCCTCGAGCTCCCGCGCCGCCGTGTCGGCCCGGTCCAGGTCCTCCTGGCTCGCCGCCAGGCCCCGGTTCAGCCCCGACACCGCGCTCTGCGGGGCGCCCAAACCAAACCAATTAGGGGAAACGGTGAACAACAAGAACAGGAGCTCGCTGATTATCAATTTGCTAAATAATAATCCTTCGCTCGGTCGCCTCACCAGCAGCTTGATCTTGAGCGAGGCGACGTCGCCGGTGCCGGTGCTGGCTCCGGCGTCGATGCTCGAGTAGTCCACGGGCGGCGGCGGCGCGGCGGTGGCGCGGACGGACACCTGCTGCCTCTTCCTCCTCCCCTGCTGCCTCCACCGCAGCCTCTGGCATCGGACGCCCGCGGCACGAGGTAGCACGCGCGGAGCGCTCGTCGTGGCGCCGGCGCAGCAGGACGACGACCACGGCGCGGCCATGGCCATGCGGGTGTGGGTGTGCGGGATGGGACACCTAGTTACTACCTACCTAAGTACGCGAGCGCACCAGTAGAGCGACGACAACTGAGTGGACCTTGGATCTGAGCGTGGAGGTTCGCAACAGCAACAAGAACGAGTGGGAAGGGAAAAGAAGAAGTCACAGCGAGCAGGCGAATTTTCCATGGCGTTCTTGAAGGAGAAGAAGAGACGAGAGGAAACAGTGCGAGGTGGGATTTTTGTGGTGGGCGAGTCACAGTAACAGCTCACCAGATGAGTGGCGGAGGTCGGTACGCGTCTGTTTACGTCTTCGTGCCCCGGTGGCACATTCCAGCCTTCTCGAATCTTCCTTTCATACATTCCCAAAACAGAAAAAGAATGTTCCTTTACTTTTTAAAAAAAAAATCAAAGAATGTTCCTCTGATACTAGCGTAGTAGCGTTTTTACCTGTGTTCATTAAGAAAAATGTCGTTTATCTCTATGTCACAAAAAACTTTTGCGTGGCACTAGTCTATATTTTGTTTACCCCTACGTCATTCCGGATGGATGGAGAGTTAAGCTGAAGCTGTTAGATGGTGTAAAATGACAGTTTTATCCTTTTATACAATAGTATGTTATAAAATTCTGAAAAATAGAAAATAATAATATTAATAATTTCAAAGAAAACCGTAATAATGTCAGAAAAATGTTTAAAATTTAGAAAATCGTAATAATTTCAGAAAATCGTAATAATTTTAGAAAATCATAATAATTTCAGAAAAATGTTTAAAATTCAGAACGATCGAGAAAAAAATAAAAAAAATGGACATGATTTTTTTTGAAAAGGAAAAAATAGCTACATATCACATGCATACCATTGCATACCAAAAAATGCCATTGACAATTGCATACCAAGAAATACATACATCTCACATGAGAGAAAAATGACAATTGCATAGCTTAAATTACATCAAAGACAGTAGTTCATCAACATAATTTATTCAAATTGGAGTTTCTTATTGCTTCTAGTATTAGGACGACAAGTCTCGAGTAGCAACAAAGTAGCAACAATTGGGGCGGATCTGGACGTTGATGCCGCGCATGTGCGGCGCGCGGCCTGGAGGCGCTGCTGCCGACGTTGATGCCGCGCATGTGCGGGCGCGCGGCCTGGAGGCGCTCGCTGCCGTGACTGGGCGCCCGACCCCACGAGTGGCCTGGGTGGGCGCGGCCTTGAGAGCGGCGGCGGTGCGTGGCCCCGCGAGCGGCGGCGGCGCGGCCGAGGGCACACGATCGACCGGGAGCGGCGCCGCTTCGACGAGGGTGGCGCGGACGGGTGCGGGCAGCGCTCCGGCGGGGTGGTGCTTCGGCGGCGGTGGTGCTCCGATCTGCTACGGCGAACTCGAATGGATTTCGAAGGGTGAAAATCCAACTCGGGGTAAACAGTCATTTAGAACTGTGGTTCCCATATGTCGGAGTTAAAATGTAACAGAAGATGGATGAAATGGTGCAAGGGTAAATAAAATTTGCGTTAATGGCACACAGGTAGTTACTGAAGTTTTTTATGACGTAGAGGTAAGTAGCATTTTTCTTAATGACACACGCACAGCAACACAGGTAAACAACTCTCCGTTTCGCTATCGCGGTGCAAACGGGGACTCCCCGTCAAATGCAATTTTCCAAGAGGCTAAATCCACGATTTTTAGCAAATGAATCGACGTTTCGCGTTGTGGACGGCCTTGGCCACACAGGCCCGTTTTGTCAATGTGGACAGAGGAGGCTCAGCCCACAAAGCCCTTTTCCTCATCGAACTCCTCTCAGTCTCAGCCCACAAAGCCCTTTCCTCCTCGAAATATCCTCGCTCCTCTCTCTGGTTTCTGCCACAAACTAGCAGGCACCAGCGACAGCGAGCGAGATCGCGGCCGTTGCGATCATGCACAGCGCATTGAATCGCGGTAAGATTCCTGTCCCATCATCTGGCTCGAACTCTTAACCCGTTCGATTATGTCTCCTTCCTGATTTAGTTGCATTTGATGTAGCTTTTGCTTGGATACTTGGACTCCTGGGCTCAGGAAATCGCGCGCCGCCGGCTCTGGTTTCTACCAATGACGGCATCGTCGGTGAGTCCTATATCTCCACTTGGCCTATCCAGTGCCCATGGGTGATTGTTCGTTGGGGACATCTTTGAACTGTCACCCTGACGGCGTTATATGCAGGCGAGGTGTTCGACGAAATGCCCCACAAAAGGCCACGATTTGAAGCGTCAGTGTGGGCGGACGTTCAACCGGAGATCCTCGGTGTCGTGCTCTGTTTCCTCCCATGTGCCGCCGACCGCGCCAGGGTGCGATCAGTTTGCCGCCATTGGCATGCCGCTGCGTCTGGCCATAACCTGCCCCCGCCACTGCCCCTGCTGGTTCTCCCCAAGTTCAGGTTCTCGTGCATGAGCTCTGATGGCACGTTGACCCCTGCGCGCAAGGCCTCTATGCCGGTGGAGGTGGAGGTGGCAACTGATAAAGTCCGTTGTGTGGGCTCTTCTGATGGCTGGCTTGTATGCGTGAGTCCTAGCAAGCACAACAAACATGCTGACAGCAAATGCTTCTTGGTGAATGCTTTCTCTCGGGAGATGGTCCATCTACCGTCTGTTTCCGGACACAATTCTGTTTACTCTAAGGCTACAATCCCCATCCAAAATCTGACTGCTAACGCCTCTTGTACTGCAAATGATCGGAGGTATCCAGTGTCAATCCGCAATGTGGTACTGTCTGCGCCACCTGACTCGGGATCCAAGTACATAGCGGCGGCTTTGTGCTTCTGCAGTTCTTCATTTAAACCTGTACTTGCTCTGTGGCAACCTGGAATGAAAGCATGGTATCTTTGCCAAGGTGGTTGCATTGATTCAGACTCTGATCTTGTCTTCTGTGAGGGGAAACTGTTCATAGTATGGAGGTTCAATCCAGCCTTCTTTGCTCTTGAATTCGGGGAGGACCACCATGGCATTAATTTATCTCGTATTGAGCATTGTTTGACCGAACCAATTCCCCTAGCGCTCTTGAGATCGCCCGTGCAGTAAGGTTTAACCTAGTGATGTGGCGTGGAAAGCTGTTATGGATATTTGAATACTTTAATGGGTACAATATCCGGCGCAAAATTCGTAATGTTACAGTGTTTGCTCTAGACTTTAGTACACACCCTTATGGACTCACAGAGCTACACAACTTGGATGGTGATTGCATCTTTGTCAACACAAGCGGGTGGAAGTCTTTCCCTGCAAGTCTGCACCATGGAGTTGAAGGTGACCTGATCTACTTCATTAAGAAATATGGCATAAACTATCACCATCGTAATTTGGACCCTCTTTATGCTGCACTTGACATAGATTCTCACCGTCGTCGTTTGGACCCTATTTATGATACACTGGTCTACAGCATGAGAGATGGTACAACAAGACCATTTGCTGACAATTTATCTCCAGGAAACTTTGGTGCACCAGAGAACAAACTCTCTTTTCCAGTGTGGTGCTTTCCCACTGATCGCACTTCTGTAAACTAAGTTTGCCCTTGCTTGTTGTTTAATGCAGACATGTGCTCTTTTATAATTCTGGATAATGTGATGCTTGCCATATTATAACTCTTCTCTAGGACTGATCAATGCGCTATCGTGTGCAATTCAATTATGGGAGGCATTTCTGCTGCTGTTATTACATGCCACAAGCTGTCTATTTGAGTGTGGTCCTACTATTGCTGTTGTTTCCTTTGTGATTTATTGACATTCTTTTTGAACTCCATACATATAGACCTACAGGTTACTCTGGATCCAAATTTTTTGAAACTGAGTACATAAAGTTTACAGGTTACTCGATACATAAAGTTTGTCACAGTACTTTAATTTAGAATAACTTTTGCAGAACAACTATGATCCTGGTGAGTCTTAATGAATGAATTACTGATGGTGCTTGGTGTGAACCTTCGTGGTATTTTATTTTAAAAAACTGAAAACAAATGTATGTTGTTGTTTGTTGTTCCACTATATCTATGTTTAGTAATTGAATCCGTATTTATTTATTTTGTTTCAAAGTTTAGTTGTGCGTTACGGAGTATTACCTAGCTATATAAACAATGATTTCTGGTTTTGCTGGACAAAAGTGGTCAAGCAATACCCTTATGATGTTTTCCATGTTCCGTTGAGCCCTAGGCTATTGTGTATTTGTCTACCATGTTTGCTGTTATAATAGTGGAGTTTTAAGACTTTTCCCAGCCATCATACTATCGCTTTTGTACCACCTTTGTAAATCAGTGTCAATAATTCTTTTAGCAATATCAAGGCCGAAACACTAGTTAGTGAGCATGGAGCGATGATTGTTGTGTAGGAGTTCTTTTTTTAAAAAAAAAACATTGTGTACGAGTACTAGTAACACTGACGATATTAGATTGCAAATAAAGGCTGGCGAAAGCTCACAATTCGGGATGCGTTCCAGGATGACCGTTGGATCAGGTACATTAGAGGACTCACGCTTCTTGCTGTAAAACTTATACACTAACGTGTCCTGGAATAATCACATCATGCTCCATAATTTAGAGAATTCTAACTAAATCTTTAACCAATCCGATGCACCCATGTAACCAGTACTCTACGTAAAGGAAAATGCTATAGGTACAACTAGTTCGTCCGGTACACATGTACACCCTCCGTTCTTAAATTGTTGACGCCGTTGACTTTTTTCATTACATTTGACTATTTATCTTATTCAAAAAAGTTTAAGAATTATCATAAATTTTATTATGATCCATTTTATAGTTTTGCACATTTGAAAAATATTTTAAATAAGATGAACGGTCAAACGTAATGAAAAAAGTCAACGGTGTCAATAATTTAAAGACGGAGAGAGTTATTTTTTTTGTTTCTATGCTGTCATATTTTTGTATTGGTTGAATAAATTTGGTTGGGCTTATCGTTCATGAAGTTACTTTATCATCGGACGAGCAAGATAAACACATCAGGACCCGTGAGATATTTTTTCCACCAAGTTTGCATACGGGAGGAATACCGCTCAAGGCGAAAGTGTTCCTATGGCTTCCAATGCTAAATCATTGTTGGACGGCAGATCGCTTCGCACGACATAGCCTTCATCATCCAGAATGTTTGCACTAAAAATCTTAACAGGTACTTGTCTGTCATACTAAATTTCCAAAGGACAAATCCACATTATTTTGAGAAAAAAGGAATAAATCCACGTGTCACGTGCTGTACGTGGACGGCCTGGATCACACAGGCACGTTGTCAATGTGGACAGAGGAGGCCCAGCCCACAAACCCCGTTCCCTCTCAGAATATCCCGGCCGCCGCAAGCGACGATTTCCTCCGGTTTCTGCCACAAACCAGCAGCGACAGCGAAATCGGCATCGCGGCCGTTGCAATCATGCCCAGCTCACTGAAACGCGGTAAGATTCCTATCCGTCATCTGGCCAGAACTCTTACGTTCGATTCTCGCTTGTTCTGATTTTGCTGCATTTGGTATACCGTGCTAGCGTACTCGGACTCCTCGACTCAATAAACCGTGTGCCACCGGTCGCCGACGGCGATGGATTCTAGCAATAGAATCTCCGGTGAATCCTATATTCCTTAAATCGATGAATCCCGTGGCCATGAGTGGCACCGCCTGGGAAGGTCATGAACTAACACCCTGACGATGTCTTTTGCAGGTCAGGTGTTCGACGAAACGCCCCCAAAGAGACCCGAAATCGACTTGTCGTTGTGGGCGGACATTCAGCCGGAGATGCTGGGCATCGTGCTCTTCTACCTTCCATGCCTCGCGGACCGCGCTAGGGTGCGGTCAGTTTGCCCCCAGTGGCGCGCCATTGCGCGGAACCATGACCTGCCTCCGGCACTGCCCCTGCTGGTTCTTCCCAAGTTCAGGTTCTCGTGCTTGAACTCTGATGGCACGTTGACACCCGCGCGCAAGGCCGCTATGCCTGTGGAGGTGGCAGCTGATAACGTTCGTTGTGTGGGTTCTTGTGATGACTGGCTTGTATGCGTGAGTGCCAACAAGCGTAACAAACACCGGGACAGCCGGTGCTTTCTGGTGAATGCTTTCTCCCAAGAGGTTGTCCATCTACCGTCTGTTTCTAAAAGCAAGTCTTCAGTTTGCACCTCTAATGCTACAATCCCCATCCAAAATATGTGTGGTCGCATCTATTGTACTACAAATGACCGGAGGCAATCGATCTCGCTCCGCAGGGTGGTACTATCTGCTTCACCTGACTCAGGATCCAAGTATATAGTGGCAGCTTTTGGCTTCTGCAGTTCTTCATCTACACCTATACTTGCTCTGTGGCAACTTGGAATGACAGCATGGTATCTTTGCAGTGGTAATTGCATTGATGTAGACAGCAATCTTGTCTTCTATGAGGGGAAACTGTTCATGGCATGGAGGGGCGGTCCAACCATCTTCACTTTTGAACTTGGGGAGGACAAGCATGGTGTCAATGTATCTCGTGTTCAACGTTGTTTGACCGAACCATTTCTCCCTGGCTCTCTCAAGACTGCCGGTGAATTAAGATTTAACCTAGCGGTATGGCGTGGAAATCTGTTATGGATCTTTGAATACTTTGATGGTTACAATGTCGGGCGCAATCTACATAAAGTTAAAGTGTTTGCCTTGGACTGTAATACACTTCCTTATGGACGCACAGAGATACACAACTTTGATGGTGATTGCATCTTTGCCAACACAAGCTGCTGGAAATCTTTCCCTGCAAGCTTGCATGATGGAATTGAGGGTGACCTGATCTACTTCGTTCATGAATATGGTATCAATGGTACCTATGATCCTTCGGATCCTCATTATGATACAATTGTCTACAACATGAGAGATGGCACGACGAGGCCGTTTGCTGATAATTTATCTCCTGGTAACTTTGGTGCACCAGAGAACAAACTTTCTTTTCCAGTGTGGTGCTTTCCGTCTGCAAACTAAATCTGACTTTGCTGGTTGTTTAATGCTGCCATGTGCTCTTTTATGATTCTGCATAATGTAACGCTTCATATTATAACTCTGCTCTAGGACAATGATGTGGTCTGGCTCCCTAAATTTCTGTCTATATAGTGACTGATAGCAACTGCAAGAGAACTTTCACTATGTCCTTTTACTTATTTTCATGGACTGATCCATGCACAATTGTTTGTATTTCAAATATGAGAGGCATTTTCTGCTACTGTTATTAAATGACACCACAAGCTGTCTATTTGAACGTGATCCTACTATTCTGTTTTTTTCCACTGTGATTTATTGTTATTCTTTTTGAGCTCCATGCATACATATAGACTTATAGGTTACTCTGCATCTAAAATTTGAAAATGAAGTACTCTAATAGTTCGTCACGGTACTTTAATTTAGATTAAACTTTTGCAGATCAACTACTGATGGTGCTTGGCGTGATCCTTGGTGTTTTATTTTTAAGAACTAAAAACAAATGCTTTTTGTTGTTTCTTGTTTGACTATAGCTGTGCTTACTAATTGAATGCATATTTAATTTGTTTCAAAGTTTATCTGTCATTGTCTAGGAACTGGTTACAGTTATATCAGTGGAATGCTACACCTTTCCAACCATGATATATAGTATCACTTTGGTATCACCATTGTTAATCAGTTTTATATCTCGTTAGTTCACGTCAATTCATAAGATGTCTTTAAAGGGCTGGAAGAACATAATTATTCCTGTTGTCAGATAATATTTTGGCAGTTTCTTAAGAAAATTAAAGGATGAAGGTCCAATTGTAGTCTCCACCAGCAAATTACGATGAAGCATATGGAACACTCTTCGAACAAGAATGTAATCATTCATGGCAGCATCAATGTTCGAATGTGTATATCACTATAATTTAAGATGTAACATACTGTCTTTTAAACATACTGATATTTGGGTGGGCTGGGCACAAATTACACAATCTGATGCAATCAGACCATATGAAGGAAATCATACTTAAAATTTGGATCCAACGAAGCTGGACCCAGCTGAATTCTCCTGAGTTTCAAGACGAACAACCGAACCTTGAGTTTCAAGACGGGCCATTCACCTAGCACCTTAGTAAGAATAGGCAAAAACACTGATAGAAGGCTAATTGCAATAGCCAACCACAGGAGACGAGGGGCCAGAACTGTGTATAAACCTGTTGCAAATGCAATGGTGGTTGCCATGTATGCGAACCACATAAGCTTCTTCGTAAAGGACCTATAGTAAAGCAAGAACTCAAAATCCTCCCACCTTGCTATGATGCATATGAAGGCAACAACAAAAGAGGAGCACATTGCTAAGGTATCAAAGATCAAGAATGCCTGAAATGCAAACTTGCTTGCCATGATGGGACGCCCCTCACTTCCAGTATCACTGCTATATCCTCCAGGCAAGGTGAAAGCTGCAGCAAATGTTATTGTCGCCATAAGGATGGCCACCAGTGAAGTATTGCTTGTGTATATCTGAGTCAGTGATCTGACATTTTCCCTTGAATCATTGGTAACTTCTCGCAGGACTGCCTTACAAAGATTAGAGATGGACATTGCATCTTTGGGATCAGCTTCCATCATACATATGATGATTTCATTCTGCATGAGTAAGAGAAGAAACAAATGGATCTTGCAGTTAAATAAAGAAACTATCAAAAGATGCTTACAGTTTTTAATTTCCTCTTCTATGTTAGATGGAACTGTATTGTGTATTATATGCTGTTATTTCAGAATTTAATACCCAAACAATTTAAATGGAGTAGTGATGGCTGCTAAACGGGGTATAATATCCATTTGTTAAAATCACTCGCATAATAATTCCTAAGCGTGGATCTTCATTGTTGTTTATGCGAGCTAGTAATTTTTATTGATGAAGTTTGTTGACTGTAAATTAATGTACATGGTAAGTCGTTCTTAGTGCTAGAAGTCCAGTTGCCCATATCAGATAGCGTGACTTGTTTAAAGCCAGCTTACAAAGAACATTTATACTTACCCAATTTAAAGTTTTGGCACGATTGCCAGCATCAAATAGTTTCCAAATTGCTGTCTTATGGTCTCTGTCGAACATGGTGAAGTCTACTTCTTTATGGGATAGTAGAGCTGAAATCATTGCCGGATTGCACTTTTGGACTGCATAATGCAGAGCAGTTTTCCCTTTATTGTTTCTCAAATTTAATAGTTTATTACGGAGTTGCTGTGACTGCAGGATGAATTTAACGAATTCCATCTGATCACTCCATACAGCTTGGTGAAGATATGTCCAACCATCTGGCTTGCTACAGGGAGCGTCTGGACAATGGTTTAGAATTTCTTGAGCAATACCGACGTGGCCTCCAAATGCGGCAATAACAAGAAGAGGCTCACCATATGCAGAGATTTCATACCCTAAAGATTGGTCATGTTCCAACAATACTCTGAGCACCTCAATCCTGTTCCATTGTATGGCCATCTGTATTGGAGTAATTTTTTTAACCTTGACATGTGCATTCTGATTGGCATTATCAGGGCGTGCCTCAATAATTGCTTCTTCTTTGGCTAATCCAGGGTGCGTCTCAATAATTCTTTTTGCGATATCTGAAAGCAAATCAAGACCGAGACACTAGTTAGTGAGCATGGAATAAGAGTATTAGTAACAATGATGATATTAAATACTAGCAAATTACTGTTTTTCATTGTACAAGTGTGTTAGATTTCACAATCCTAAGTATTATAGTTAGAAGTATGCTCTTACATCCCTGAGGCAGAGTACTGACCTTTATTACCCCTTCTAACAGCCGCATGTATGGCGCTGCTTCCGTAGGCTCCACAATGCGCAGAACCAGGAATCTCCAAGAGCTTCACCACGACATCTGTCAAATCTCGCATCACTGCGATGAACATGGGTGACTCGCCGTGGGCGTTCACCGCGTGTGACAGGGCAGGCTCTGCAGCTATCAGTTCAAGCGCGAGCTTCTTGTAGCCTCGACTGATGGCATGGTGCAGTGCGTTGCACAAGTGCTTGTCTTGCTTTAGAATTGCCTCAGTTAGCCCGCGTTCGACGCAGCACCGGAGTAAAAAGGAAGCCAAGGAGCCATGGCCGCTTATCACGGCGTTGAGCAGCGGCGTCTCCTCGTCCGCGTTGACAGCAGTGAGGAGTGACTGGTTCCGGTCCACAACTTTCTCGCAGAATTGTTGGTGCCCATGGGCGGAGGCTATGTGGAGGCAGGTGTTCCCATGTGGAGTTTTTTGAAGAAGCACCTCCGGGTCATGTAACAGTAAAGCCTGCTTCTCAAGTGATATCGAATCAACATGTGTGGCAGCTTTTAGGAGACCTTTGTCCATCTTCCTTGCTCCTAGTGACAATGAACAAGTCGCCGTAGTAGCAGCTGGACTGAAAATGAAACAGAGACAACATTCACAAAACTACTCCCTCCTTGAAGAAGGCACATTTGCCGGTAAATGAAGAGGAGCAGAGCATGTGCAATCAAAGATACCAACTTTATTACTAGCAATAAAGGTACCAATCCTCCAATATCAGAAAATCTTTGCTGGAGAGTGAGAAAAGAGCAAGCGATGAGTCGCCAGGTTGAAGCAGCCTGCCCAAGGAAGTGCCAGCCTTCCAGCCAATAGCAATGCTGCCCATGCAACCATCAAAAGGATGGCCGGTTGAATGGCTAACCTATTATGCACTATTCGGTTGAACAAAAAGTATGGTGGGCTATACTCACCTCTATGGCCTGCCTCATCGGTTCAACATTGATGATCTGAGCCTCAATGAGCGCTGGAACCAGATGAGAGGGGGATTAACTAAATCAGCAAAAAGAAGAGCTTGGATTCTTTGATCATGCTTACATCTTATGGAAGGCAAGGAATGACATTGTCTCCAGCAACATCACTGCAACAGCTGAAGACATTTGTCAGCATACCTTGTAGGAAGCGTGGCTCTAGGTGATGACAGCGGCCAAGCACCTCGGTCGTATTTTATTGCCAGAGTAGGCTTAGTTCTAATTAGTCTTACAATAACTATATTGGCACAACTTATTTATTGACTACCTAGCAGCAACTGCGTGAGAGCCCGTGTTGTAAATGGTCGTCGATTTTTTTCTCTACTTAGTACAAAGATGCACAGCTCTCATGCATATTCGAGAAAAAAAATGTTCTATTAGCCCTGCTCTTACCAATTTTAAGAAATGAAGCATCTTACACATTGTGCTCTGTTGTTGCTTCACATTACTAATATTATCTCACTGAAAATACGAGCTACTTTTTTGTTAGAAATTTACTATATGGTTGGGAACTGTATTCTTGCACCTTTTTGGATTATTGGAATCTGTTTTCTGAAACACTTCACTATAAGGGAATGAGTTTTTTAATCATTATTATTTCAATAATTTTTATATCCTATGATGGCAACATTTCCTTTACTGTATGCACAATCATAACCATTTCACATGTTCTCTCAGCCACACTGATGATCATTTTGCATATTCTACCTTACTTTCTTTGTAAACAAAATTCTTTCTAACATTCAGTAACTGAATAGCCTTTCATTGTAAAACCTTATCTTTATATTTAATAAATATCCTGTAGGGTCCTTGGACCCTCCAGTTTCATAAAAAAACATTCAGTAACTGAATGAAGCTCAAAGTTAGACAGTTGGATAGTCCAACTCCAACACATACTATCCAGAGTAGAGAAAGCTGATCCCATATTTTGGTTTATCCAATTCTTTCTAGTGTCTCTAGATGTCTAGATCCCACTCTCTCCTCTCAATTGCTCCCAATAACCAAGATAGGCGGGTGGGAGTAGAACTGGAGAAAGAATCAACAGGTTCAAAGAAAGCTCAGTCAGAGAGAGACGACTGACCAATACCACCAATTAAGTTCTTTGTTACAAAACAAATATTTGTGAAGCATAAATACATGCAGTGATTTATATAATTTGCGTTTGTGCTAAGTAACGCTAGGAAGAAATATACAAGAGGAAATTAATCAAGGATGAGTGAAGTTAATCATTTAAGGATAAGTGGCCAATAACTAAAAACGGAAGAAAGAAGAATGAAGAAAATGACTGCAATTCCAGTATCAAATAAGGAATCTGACCTTGTCATTTCGAATGCAGCAAGAATCAACCCTTGAGAGTGAGTACTTGGAGCTCGGAGGATACTAATAGAGATCTAAAGTTATGTGGGACTGGGAGACGACGACGAAGACTATGCACAGTATACTGCATTACTGCTGTAACAGCTCGTACCACTGGCCACTGGCGGAGTACTGGAGTACTAGGTCTTAACGGATTCACGTGGGGCTGTCTGCAATCTGTATACTAACCACCCCCCATGTCCAGGCCGGTCTAGCGTATTCTTTCAAATTAACGTCAGCCCATAAAACAAAACGTTATACTGAGTTTTCTTACAATGAAACGAAAATTTATAAAGACTCACTTACATGGGCATATGAATCTCAAATCCTATGAAGAAGTACCCTATTATGATATACCATATGGATATAGGGCCTGGGCGGACAAGTGCCATGTCAACTTATCAATGCTATTAGCTAAGCTAAACTAGTAAATATATGATATACCATACGGATATAGGGCCGGGCGGAAGTGCCATGTCAACTTCTCAATGCTGTTAGCTAAGCTGAACTAGTAAATATTGCAAGAGTTAAACTGATACAAAAGGTTTATGTAGATCGATATAAGGAAACCCACAAACCCAAATGATTTTTTTTCAAATATTCCTATGAAAAACATGGTACATTTTATTACTCTAAACAATTTAATTTGTCCATTTGCAATTCTCATGAACTTGCCATGTATAGTACTTTAGTTTAATTTTTCCTTATGACTTGATAAATATATACTAGGTCCATTTTATTTTACTTGACATCCTACCCACACCCGTTTTTGCGTGATATTCTCACCTCCTAACGCATTTGAGTAGGGATCCTCTGTATTTGTGCATTATAGAGGCAGACATGTGGGCACACAACATGTCTGTCTCCATCAATGCTAATGCACCAATATAGAGGATATGCACTCAACACATTTTACACCATGTTAAGTTATTGATCTAGGATCTTTTGCGGTGGTTGCAACAGCAGTGGAGGAAGGGAGGTCCGCCTGGTGCACACTCGTTTGGGAGGTTATGATCCGCACTGGGCATTTCTCCTCTTGCTATTAACAATGCTTTCGTCCTTTCTTAATATTTGTGCCAGTTCCAAAATGTCAAGCAAAATGAAATAGAGTAGTAGTTCACAACATGTGTATATATAAGCGATATCTAGTAACTTTTTTTGTAATAATAGTGATGAGTAATTATTTTTATATCCCTGATCGCAAAAAATGTTTCTAAATATTTCTTGATTAATACGATATTTCTTTTAATTCATAAGAACAAATTAAATGAATTTTTCTTAATCAAACAATAAGATAACATATGTAATTTTTAGTCTAAATCTAGTTTCATCGTATATAAAATATCTATAGATGGCAGATCTAAAATGATTGATACCACACAAGAACCTAAAATAATAACAATTGTGGTTAGTAGGTACCAATAGCGTTGATGGGATTCTTGGGCGTTCACATGGATCGGTGATTGAATGAAATGTGTGGTCCATTAATGCTTCTTGACTTACTATATATGCCGACTTTGCCGTGCGTGATGTCCTGCAGTGGTAGATAAAGAGACCTCTTCTCTGATTGAATTTAAAGATGATGCAGGACGAGCGCATACGAGTTGATCCGGATGCATTCAAATTTTACTGTAGCATTGATTCTTCGTTTCAAGTCAAATTTATATGTGTTAAGATGGGTAAATTCACAAAACACCACTCCTAAGCGTGTCCATCTACAACACATCCACTATAACAAAACGGTCCTATAGCCACGGTGGAAAAGGCTCTATAGTCGTGGGTATCTCACCCGTGGCTACGAGCCCGAGAGGTGGCTGTAGAGACGCAAATAACATCAACCGTAGCTACAGCCTGATTTGAGAAATAATAATAAAAAAAGTGGACCCAACAATGTCGGCCGCCCACGTGGCAAACCGCCGTCGCGCCGCCGGAGACGGGGGACGGGGGCGGCCAGATCTGGGCGCCCCAAGCCGCCACAGCCATGCGCGCTACCGCCGTACCACCGCCGTCCGGAGGCCCGACCGTTTGCCCCTACGCATCGTCGCCGCCGTCCGGAGAAGGGGGCCCGCAGTGCTTTCGGGAATGCTATATATAATAGGGCTGTTGGGAATAGTTTATTGTTATGCAACAGGGCTGTTGTAGCGTTACATGGCTGTTGGAGAAAATTGCATCTGTTGTAGTGCCGGCAGATCCGGCCCGTGCACCGACGCCGCTGCGTGGAAGGGGTGGGGGTGGGCTAGATCCGGCTGCCCCCGACCCGCGTCGCCCGCCGGAATCTGGGGAAGGGAGGGATCCGGCCCGAGCGCCCAGCACCTGCGCGCCACGCGAGCAGCCCCGAGCGCCGCCCTCCCCGTCATGCTCGAGCGCCCAGCACCCGCGCACCGCGCGAGCAGCCCCGAGCACCGCCCTCCCCGCGAACGCCGACCGCCGCCCGCCACCGAGGAGATCCGAGCGCCGACCACCGCGTGAACGGCAGCGCCGTCCGCCCCAAGCTCCGACCGCCGCCGCCCTACACGCTGCCTTCTAGAGGGGGATGGCCGGAGGAGGGGGTCGCCGGGGTGTGTGTGTGTGTGTGTGTGTGTGAGAGAGAGAGAGAGAGAGAGAGAGAGAGAGAGAGAGAGAGGGAGGGAGGGAGGGAGGGAGGGAGGGAGGGAGAGAGATGTTAGGGTTTGGCTGGTTGTTGGGTTTTATATGGTGTGTGTTGTGTGGGGACGAAAGTTGGGTCAAGCCATACCAACCGTGGCTACGAGATAGAGGCCCATGTGTAGCCACGGCATGAACCGTGGCTACGGATAGGCCTCTATCTGTAGCCACGGTTGATCTTTTGGTCGTCTCTATTGTTTTTTTACTCCCGTAGCTATAGTTAATTTTTGTTGTAGTGACCGTTACAAAAACTGGCTTCCACAAAACACCATGCCTCACCTTGCCGGTCATCACAAAACAACACTATCATGTTTCTATCCTACTTTTCTTTACTTTTTATCCCAAAAAGTAATTTGACTTTACCTTTTTAAACCTTGTTCACCTTGTACCAGACCGTGAGTCTTCGTGACCTAGGTCGAACTGCAGGTGCGGCGTCGGCTCCTCGCGTGCGATGTCGGGCAGGGCGTTGCTTCTCACGCGGCCAGGCAGGTGGGGCGGGCTCCTCGCGCGACCAGGCGGCGAGCACTGCTCGTTTCGCTGATCCTCGGCGCGGCAGATACGCCATGGACTTCAATGCGATACAGCACACGGGAGCCGACGATGTGCCCGATGCGGAGTGCAGAGCTGAGGGGCAGGATGGAGCCGACAACAATTTAAACCATGCTGGAAGGTTGGTTTCGTTCCGTTTATAATTTTTGCTCTCGATTGCTTTAGATGTGTCTTAGGTTCCTAAATAACTTAGTTTTGCTACATTGAGGAATGAATTGCAATCAAACATGAGAATCAATTTCAGAGTGCCGAGGTACACATGGTTTATGGATGACGGCAATACAGTATAAGTGAATGGTAAAGATCATATTATTGATGTGAATGATGTTGATGGGTACTCAATCTGTAATTTAGTGGATGATCTTGCAAACAAAAACAAAGTGGGGTACATGTCAAGACCCGACATTTTGGTATTGGGACATTGACAAGAGGGGACTTCAATGCGTTGTATCAGATGAGGAATTGAAGATAGTATTTCAGAAATTTCAGGCACAAGATTGTGTCATTTGTTGTTGAGTTTCCAACTAATCCTTCCTGTGAGAGTAGTAAGATAGTAGAGGCGAAATTAGAGAAGTTACCAATCAGGAGGAAACCAATAGATGAAAGTAGTTCAGGAGAATAAGATGAGGAAATTGGTGACGAAATTGAGGAAAATGTAGACCCTTCTTGGATGGATGATGATGACATATTCATGCAGGATCATGAAGTGTTTGTGGATCTTGGGTTGAGGGTGGAGGATGAGCCAATAAGGTTGAATTTGGGGTGTGATGGTGTTGCTGAATTTGGGGCAGAAATTTTAGTTGATGACTTTACTGAGAACGAGCCAAGATTTTCAATTGATAAAGAGAATCCAAAGATCAAAAATAGTGAAACCTTCTCAACCATGGTGGCTTTTAGGATGACCTTAAAGCAATATGCCATCCTAAACGAGTTTGAGGTGCACAATGTTGTAACCGACACAACAAGGTATAGGTCTGATTGTAAGGCAAATGGATGTCCTTGGAGGATTATTGCGCATAAGCTTGTTGGACAACCAACTGTTGAGGTATATTTTTAGCATTTAGTACATTGTTTTTTGTTTTTTTGTACATCAATTAATCCTTCCTTTGTTTTTTGTCTACATTTCAGATATCCTTGATTCCACATGAGCATGATTGCATGCACTTGGGAAGATAGCTTTCAAACCTTGTTTGGATTTAGGGCTGCACTACTTCAAAGGTCTCCAGGACGACGTAAAGTGTGACTATGTCAACAATAATATTTCCGAGAGCTTCAACAATTGGGTTAAGAAGATAAAGGGGTTGCCTCCTGTTGATTTGCTCGATGCATTGAGGCGGATGATAATGGACTTGTGGGACAAGAGAAGGAGGATTGGCAGCAAGCTTTCGGGAACCATTCTGCCTACAGTAATTAAGCAACCCAAAGCAAAAACAAGGGGATTGGGTCATATGAAGATTCATAAAGGACGGGACACTGCTGAAGTCTTTGGTTTCCATCATGATATGACACCTTGAGGGCATGTTGTAGATTTGTCCGCTCAAAGTTGCACTTGTGGGGAGTGGGAAATGACTGGAAAGCCTTGCCCTCATGCTTTGGCTTTCATTCGGATGTTTCCGGATGTTGATATGGCCACTTTTGTTCATGAATACTATAGTGTAGAGAGGTTTAGGACAACATACAATGGTTCCATTACACATATGACAGACAAATCACAATGGCCTCAAGTTGACTTAGGTTTCAAGCTACTGCCACCTCCATTGAAAAGAGCTCGTGGTAGACAAAGGAAAAAACAGGTACAAGGCTGCTCATGAACCGGGAGCAAAGAAACAACAATGGTGCAATATATGTGGCAGATTTGGACATCGTGCAACTGGGAATTGCCCTTTGAATGAGCCAAAGAAGAGGTGCGTTATGTCTAATTTATGCTGCCATGATTGTGCATACCTTCTTATTTTATTGATAACTTATTAATTTTCATGTAGGAAGAGGAATCCCGAACCAAAGAGGAAGCCAAAGAAGCCTAAAATAATTCCAGCTAACACAATTAGTCCGGGATCCCTCACTCGAAGAATTGTCAACTCGGTGCATGGAGGTGATGATGATGGCACATCTAGTTCAGGCGTTTCAGCTTGGCGTTTATTGGTGCTTTTCTTAGGATAAAGGAGGCAACTCTACATCCAAATAGATATGTTAGTGCATTATTATGCTTTGAACATCTCTTGGATGTATATTTTGGATCTGTGGTGTTGTTAGACATCTCTTGGATGTATATTTTGGATATGTGAGGGATGTATATTTTGGATATGGGAGGGATGTATATTTTGAATCCCATGTGAATTATGTTGGTGGAATCTCTTACATTCCTAATGGTCATGCCATTTCCTGACCTTTTTTCATATTTTTTCTCCCATGCACAGGGAATTTTTTTCTCTCAATTTCAATGAATGTTTAAAGTCAAAAGCATATATTATCTTTTTCCTCTATTGAATGCACCATTTTCTAGCGTCAAACTCAAGCATAAGTCTCCTTGCCAAGCAGGGGCAGATTGGTCCTTGCAAGTGTTGTTTTTCCCTTCAAAACAAATGAAAGATACATAATGGTGTTTTGTGGATGGCTAGTTTTTGTAATGGTGTTATGTGGATCGACACGCTTAGGAGTGATGTTATGTGAATTTGCCCGTGTTATGATGTATTGTGGACCATTGGTTTTATACCCGGATCCTTGAGTTAGGCCAAGCAGAGAGAACTACTCCACATGCATGCTCTTAAGAATTGAAGTGGCACATTGGATGGTGCTCATTTCCTCTTTTCTGATTTTTCCAGGACTGAATATGCTGTTGTGTTTTGTGACTAAATTCGCTACTGTTTTTTTTTTGACTGGATAGTGAATGCCACATATGAATGATGGCCTGATCGTTATGCTGTCTTTGAGTAGCATCACAATACTCAGGAAAAATTTGCTCTTACAACAAAGGGATAGGTGGCCCACGAGACAGAGAAAGAGAGGCCATTTCCATTTCCCCTCCCATGCAACGCACTCTCTTCTCCCCAGATAACGGGACAATGTTCTCAAAAAAAAAAAAAGATAACGGGACAATCAGACCAGGAACCCCCTGGCCCCGCGGCCTTTGACGCCACTGCACCTCCGGTGGTCATGGACCCCGGCACAGAAAACTCAGGTGAGAGTTGGCGCCAAGCTTTAACCTGTTTTTTGCGCCTCGTGGCTGGCGGGGTGGCAATCTCACGGTGTTTGGTGGATGTCGTGCAGATAGGGCGTCCTACACGATGCCTGGTGGCTCGCAGAATCAAGAAACCTCTCAGATCCGGTCACTGGAGGCGATGGGATCAGGCGCTGAAATCTCTGGTGACTTACCTAGTTACCTACTCCCTGTATTTAGTTCTGTATCTGTGTTCGCGGGTGGTGTGTATGTCGAGCAAAGTGACAACCGGCTAGCTCTTGCCTGTGCAGGCGAGGTGTTCGACGGAAGGTCTCACAAGGAACCACGAGTGGAGTTTGATGCGGGGGTGTCTCTGTGGGCAGGCCTTCAGCCGGACATCCTGGGCGTCGTGCTGCGGCTCCTCCCCTGCCTTGCCGACCGTGCCAGCGTGCGGTCAGTGTGCCGCCATTGGCGTGCCGGCTCGTGCAACCACGTTCTTCCCCCACCACTGCCGCTACTGGTGCTTCCTGAGTTCAGATTCTCGAGCTTGTCAGTGGAGGGAGAGTTGACGCCGGCACGGCGTGTCCCGGTGCCTAAGGAGGTGGAAGCTGATGATATCCGTTGTGTGGGCTCTTTTGGTGAATGGCTTGTGGGTGTGACTCCCAGCAAGAAACGGAGTGATGAGTATTACAGAGATTCTGATGGCGACTGCTTCCTGGTCAATGTTTTCTCTCTCAAGGTCATTCGCCTACCACACCTAAGCAATATGAATTACAATTTTAAAGCTCTGTCCAGCAAGAGTCTCCGTGTTATCAATGGTTCGGGTGAGATTCATTTCAGCGCCAATGACGTTTATACAATGTCATTATACGGAGCAGTTCTCTCTGCTTCACCTGATTCAGGATCCAAGTACATTGTGGCTGTTTCCTCCAATCACAGGGCGCATGAAAGAATTGCTTTCTGGCAGCCTGGGATGATGTCATGGCATGTTTGCTCTGGTGTTGACATCGATGGTCCAAAAGATCTCGCCTTCTTCCAGGGAAAGTTGTATGTGCTTCTGAGGTACAGGCCACGCCTCTTTGCGTTTGAGCTTGAGGATACTGGTGGGTTCATGGTGTCTCGTGTTCATTGTTGTTTGACTGAGCTGCGTCATGATCATTCCTTCCAGGGAGGTGGTTCACTCAATATGGTTGTGTGGCGTGGGGAGCTATTATTAATTGTCAGACACTATGATGACAAATGTTTCTGTTACAAACGCAATGTTCTGAAAGTTGAAGTGTTTGCACTGGACATCAGCACAAACCCTTACAGCCTCACTGAGATTCACAGCTTCAATGGTGATTGTGTACTTGTTGGTTCAGGCGGCTGCAAGTCTTTTCCTGCGAGTCTGCATGATGGAGCTGAGGGCGATCTTATCTACTTTGCTCCTGATGTTTGGAAGCCTTATGATACATTTGTGTACAGCATGAGAGATGGTAGGATGAGGCCATTTGCTGCCAACAAGTTATTGCCTTGGAACTTTGACATGCCTGAGGATAACCCTGATTTTCCTTTATGGTTTTGTCCTCCTGAATGATGATGCTGCAGAGCTATTCTGACCTTACTGGTCGTTTGGTGCTGCCTGAGATTGAGCGCTCCGACACCTTAGCTTCTTTTGTTAGGCAATGATGTTGGTCTTCTAATTTATCTGCCTATTTGGTAAGGGATATTGCAATGGCATGTAAATCTGGGATGCTCATGTCTTGAATTCTCCATAAATATGGAACTGGCACATCTGAATGTGTTCTTTTACTTGTTTCCTTTTTGCTTTGAATGGAAATGGAAATGACCAAGGATGTTGGGAAAATTCCGCTATTTTTTTCAGGCATGCGGGATCTTTGAGGCTATCATGATCTTGGTAGTAGAATTTCAGTATCCTGAAAGCAGACTAGAGCACCGGTACCTAAATAAAAATTGAAAAATGCCTTACGCAAACACATGACTTGTGCTCCCCTCCTCTAGCATTGAGCAATATTACAGTATTTGTGACAACAATAATTGAAACGATCGTGAAAGTGTTTATTATGTCGAGAAAAATTTCGTCCGAAAGAAAATAGACGGCCCACAAGACAACAGAACGGCAATCGCACACGACTCCAGGGTCTTCGGTGGCGTGGCGATGCGCAGGCAAGCTGTTCGACGAAATGTCCCATGCCTCTTGAGGTGCCTAGGCTTGACGCGGAGCTTGAGCAGCAGACCAGGTCGTGGGCGGACCTCCTGCCAGATTCATTGAGATCAACAGCTCGGATGGTGACTGCATCTTCATCAGTTCATGCAGCAACAAGTCATTTCGTGTGAGTCAGTATGATGGAGGCAAAGATGGCTGCATGAGACATGGAACGATGGCACCGTTCTCTACTTCATCGATGGCTGCATCCTTCCTGTTATAAATGCACCCCGTTATGATAAATTTGTTTACAGCATGAGACATGGAACGATGGCACCGTTTGCTGAAGCAATAACAGACGAGAACCTCCGGGCACCATATACCGGGCTGATGCCTGAGGGGTCCAACATGGCTCTTTCTTTCTGAAATGAATCTCTTGTCTTGTTCCTAAGAACTGAAACCTGTTTCTTTATTTTCTTGTCTTGTTCCTAAGAACTGAAACCTGTTTCTTTATTTTCTTGTCTTGTTTCAGTGATGTTGGGAAATCGGTGTCCCGGACTAACACCGACTTCCTAGAAATGATATCAAACTGGTGTGATACCACTTCTTCTGTGGACCCAAACCCAACACTTCTATCTTTATCGAGGAGACTTTCACCTTTCTCTACTAACTTGGGAGACCAACTCTCTGCAGAAGAGCTCAATCTTTATTCACAATACAAATTTGATATGATACACTCTTCTTGTAGATGGCTACCTATGACTCACCATGACACACATACACACTAGCACACCATGGCAACCTTTGCCATGCCTTCAGCTATGGTACCATCCGACTCCATGGCATGGTACCTTGGAGTGTAGAGGGCACCCCTATTTATACTTACACATGATCACTAGGATGTTGTCATGTGACAACATTCCACACCCTTCTAACCAAAATATCTAGCTCTAGAATATTCTCATCCTTATCCTAATATCTGGATATTTCTTACCCTACATAAATATCTAGTTTCTAGACTATTCTTTACTTTACCATGAAAAAATAGTTCTAGACTCTTCCATGGCAAATTTCTTCTCTCTTGTGCTTTCCCAAATATTCTAGAATATTCCAACTATGCATTGCCAGAACTCAATAAGTGATGATGGCAGTATTTCTTCTCTTTGCAACTAAAGGTTATTGTAGATCTTATTTTAGCTATCTTAGCAAATTGCAATGTTGACATTTTATTTTAGTTGAATTCAAAGCATCATAGTGTTGTCACTTTCCATGGGTGATAGTTTCTCCCGTCTTTACTGATGGATTAGGAATTTCTGGATTCTGATAAATTACTACTAATTGCTAGAAAATGGCACATGCGTTACTGTGTTTAAAATTCAAAAAAGAATTGTTCAGTAACAGAGAGAAGCAATGCTGACCAGGTCCTACCCCAGCCGCTACCCGTAAATCCGTAATGCCTGTGGTGCTGGTAGCCGATGAAGTTGTCCATTCTGTGGGCTCTTCTGATGGTTTGCTTGTCAAACACCAATGTTACGTACGGGGAATGCTTCAGGTGAATGCCTTGTAGCACAAGGTGATCCATCTATATATCTCATCTGGAGTTCTGGACCGGATGCTTCCAGCGACAATTCTCCAGCTTACAACACTAAGACGCTTCCCATCATAAATGGCTATGGTGAAGTCTATTGTTGCCCCGCCATTGCTGGGTCCTTTGATCTGATTAAATTGTCAATCTACAGAGTGGTACTCTCTATTCCACCTGACTCGGATCCAAGTGCCTAGTGGCTTCTTTCTCCTACCACAACTTGGCTTCTCCACAGCCTAGACCTCTTGGCTTTTGTACTCGGGGAGGATGAGCACTGGGTCAATTAATGTGTCCCGTTATGAACAATGTGCGATTCAGCTGCTTTTCCCTCATCCTGTAACCTGCCGCATTTCTGTTTAAATTGTATGTTGATGTTCCATTTTACATATAAATATGTAATATGGCTCTACTTGAGGAGCTCAGATTAACAATATATATATTAATACCAATATTCATATGGATTCTTTTTGTTTTTATTGTTATAGAGTCAATAGTCTTACAAATCTTGTGCATAAACTTATCTGGATTCTGGAGCCTGTAAACTTAGCTCAAGTTTGAAAAATTTGAAGCTGATCAAACTGGTTGACTATAAATGCTTAATTACTGAAGAGTGACTGTAATGCTGAACAAAAATTATTGATGTCAGTCAAAGATTGCATGTAACAACACGGAAGATATTGATGCCTATAAATTATCAAAATATATAATTGGTTCAAAAATGATTTCTTCTTGTTTTTTGCACCCCAAATATCTTAAGGTCATGTTCCAATGCACTAGAGGTAATAGTTTACTACTAAAATAGGTTTTTGGAACCACTACGAGACATGCCCTGTTTGCCGAGCGCCGAGTTGACGACCAGTTGGATTTCTAGGCGCCCTTTTGCCAAGTGCCAAGTCGGCCAGCACTCGACAAAGGCTGAGGGCGTGCCACTGTGGCACTCGATAAATGTTAGTTATACCACGTGTTTGTTGTTTACCGAGTACCTTTGTTGGGGCACTCGACAAACATTTGTTTTGCCGAGTGCCCGACATTTGACACTCGGCAAAGCTGCCTGCACTTAGCATACATCTGGTTTTCGTAGTGAACATGGTCAACTAGTGACTTATCTAATCAGATTTGAACACTAGCTAACTGTTATTTCATTGGCAATGTATCGTATGAGAACCAGGTTCGTGTAAGAACTATGAGAACTTCAATCTAGACCACATGATCTTAAGCCAATGAAGTGCATAAATTCAAGTGGGAGGGAGATTTACAAAAGTCTATTTCATTAACTAATCTATCACAGTTAATAGCATCTGATAAATCAATTAACTCGGACGCTATAGGACCTGTTTGGCATGGCTCCACTCTACAACAGAGCAGCTCTGCTCCAAAACTCCAGGGTGGAGCTGCTCTGCTGTGGAGTTGGAGCTGTTTTTCAATGTGTTTGGCTACAAGGGTGTGTCCAGCTCTAGAAAGGTTGGTTTGGAGGGTAAAAAGACATTGTTGCCCATGGATGGTCTGAGTTTATTGTTGATGATAATTTAAATATTATTTGTGTATAATATTCAAAGAAATTATTTTTTTCACTTGCGCATTCAATAACATTAACTCAGTGATATCAAAATTCTTAATAAACTTAATAATACAGAGTATGTTTTCCAATACCAATATTACATAAATATTTCACCTATTCCAAGAAAGAGATAGTGATGTGGCTATAGTATCACGAAAAGTGTCCATAGTGTGAAAACTTGCTTCGGATGTTGACTCATCGGACGCACTTGGTGGCACAACATACTTGTTATACCTATCGGGTATTGTAGCCAAAAATTCTGGATCTCTATCACAATTAGCAAAATCCACATCACCACTAGAATGCTCACGAATGTAATTATGGATGACCATAGTGGCAGCCACAATCTTCTTTTGTGTGAGCATTGAATAACTAGGCATCTTGTAAAGAATTTGCCACTTATTTTTCCATACCGCAAATGTTCTCTCAACAACGTTTCGAATAGATGAATGCACCCGATTGAATCTCTCTTTTGGAGTAGTAGGTTCTGTACCTCTATGCCACTCAGGTACATGGTATCTCTCACCCTTGTATGGAGATAAGTAACCTTTCCGATTAGGGTAACCCGCATCAACAACATAGTACTTGCCTACATGTTCAAGGTAAATTGCTTAGTGATGTAGATATGAATCATAATACATATCTAATACATAGGTATTTGGAGGAGTACAAAAATGGATACCTAGCGGGGGATGTGGAAAGTGATCCTTGTCTTCCTCTAGGGCATGGTACAATACACTTGTGTCATGATAGGAACCCGGTTGACCAACGAGACACATAAGTGAAACGCATGTCAAAATCCACTACAGCTAGCACATTTTGAGTTGCAATCCCCGTCTTTCCAATGTATCTTATTTGCTCGTCCGGTGAGAGAGACACACGAATATGTGTTCCATCAATAGCACCAATACAATTCTTAAAATGTGGATATGCTCTCCTATCATCCCGAATCCTTTTGTGAGTATTATGAAAATTTGGATCTGTTGGTCTCAAGTAGTGTTCAGCCATTCGAATTACTGATTCAAGCACCTCATGAAATTTTCTACTTATAGTTTCTCCAGAATGTTTGAACCTATTTTGACCCATTCTATTTGACTCACAGCCAGCACATATGAAAAGAAAGATAGCAAGCATCTCATAAGTGTTCATATGTTTAGATGGTTGCAGTCCATACCTCTCCACTAGAGTATCATGAAGATCAAGAAAAATTTCTTTGTTCATCCGCAACATCTTGTGGCACTCTCCTGGAGTATTCAGGACCTCATTCACCCAACCCATTCCACTTAAAATTGATGTCCTAGGTTCTGCCTTTGACAAGTACATATCACAATAGATACTTGCAAGCTTGCCAGCTGAAGTGATTACATGAAAGAAGGCATCACCATCATCACTAGAATCATCGAGTATCGCTGTCACACATCTGTACAAATGAGTCATTATAGAATGAAATGAGTCATAATAGTAATCGATTGGATAATAATGTCAAACGAGTCACAATGTTATTACAATACTATGGGAAAATCTTAGAAGAAAAAAATTACATAAACAATTAATTGCCATACTTGGCATTGTACTTCCTGGAGAGCCAGTTTTTCCTACGATCACTAGGCAAGGTCATAAACATCTCTCTCTGCTCCTTTTTCACAAACAATTCAGTTGCAATAAAATGTTCGTTGCTATCAACTTCAGCACCACAAGAAACTACATGCTCCATCACTTCTGCAATACTGTACTTTCCTTCTTTGCTAGAAGCAAATGAAGTGGCCGACGTAGCAATACTTGATACTGCCTCTTGGATAAGTGCAGCTGTCCCTGTCTTAGCCCTTTTACCTTTATCATCAACCCGTGTTGGTGGCCTTTTGCCATTTGGGTTGACAGGAGACTCGTGCTCAAACTCAGCAGTATCAACATAATCACCTCCAACTTCATCCTCCTGTGCTCCATCACATTGTTCACCTTCATTTGCATTTGCTTCGGTGCCACCAATATTAGAAGGATTAACCATATGAGGGGACCAATGATCTACACCAATGTTAATGATATCACCAAAGCATTTTTCAAGTTCATCGACATTTTGAAGACCCATTTTCTTGAATTTTCCACAGCCTGGAATATCCTACATACATAGAACATAAAACAAAATCAGATATTAAATTATTCATTCTATTGAAAAGAAAGAACAAATAATAACCACTTACAGTTCTAGCTTTCTTCCACCACTCTTCATCCATAACAATTGTGCCCTTTACTTGGACACCAACCTATTCCTGTCTGCCTCAACAATAATCTCTTCCACGCCCTAAAATCTTCCTTTAGCTTGTCCCATTTATTTTTGATTTGTTGTTTTGAAGCAGAAATACCTAGCCTATCTTTTAAACCTTTCTCAACCTCAGCGAATCCTACTGTGTTCAAGTGAGTGTTTGGACGGTTTCCTCTTGTCACTTGTTCCGCAAACAATTGACAAAGGACACGAGTAGTATCAACATTCCAATCAATTTCCGGCATCTAAATGTACATATAATTTTTATTAGAGACGTCCCACATAATACACCTGCTATATCATCATTTTAGGACATAACTACACAGATGCTAAAAAACATATTTCTATAACTGGAAGGCATTAAACACATGTATGGATGATCGAAGTTGAATTGACTGGTCGGAACGACATCAATAAAATAATGGAGTAATACATTCACAGATACATTATAGCATGTCCACATTATCTAAATAATTATAGTGTAAAAGATCTGGTGAACACCTAACCAAATAAACCAGCAATATCTTTATCTTTACCAATCTAATAATTCTCCTGAGGTCGTCAGCCCCTTATACGTCTAAAACCGTCGCCCCCAATGCCCTCTTTCAAATTAGGAAAGGAACCGGCCATAGTAACTGCTCCCTAATTAATCACGCATGAATTTAGGCCTGAGGCATGCATGCAGCGATCCGCAACCTCCTGACTCGCCCCCAATGACCCCCAATGCCCTCTTTCAAATTAGGAAAGGAACCGGCCATAGTAACTGCTCCCTAATTAATCACGCATGAATTTAGGCCTGAGGCATGCATGCAGCGATCCGCAACCTCCTGACTCGCCCCCAATGACCAATTCACGCGGTCAAAACGTAGTCCCCCGATCCTAATGCCCGACTGCCTCGCTACCTGTCCCCCGATCCCCGATAGTAGACACAGCTGATGCCGTCGCCCCTGATGTCGTGTCCCCCGCCGATAAGCACGCCCCAGCTAATGCCGTCGCCCCCTGATGATGTCGTTGCCACCCGTCGATAACACGCCCCCGCTGAAAACAGGTGCCCCGATCCCCAGCTAAAGCAACGTCGCTCGCTCTACACCGTCGCGGCAGCGGCAGCTGGAATCCTAAAACACAGCCTGATCTTTGGAAATCACGCCGCTGCTTCGTCTTCTACACTTATACCACATTCAATCTTCAATTACATCCGTAAGCAGATCGTCCTTGTTCTGGTTATATTTCTGGGTCATCATTCGTTTCTTGTTTTTGTTTTTTTGCATGGATCTTCATTCGTTTTTTGCATGGATGATCTTCATTCTGCAGCAGGTCCGGGAACAATCAAATCAGGCATCGCCTTCTCTAGCCCTGTCTGAGTTCTTCACAAAGCTTGAGCGCGCAAGGGGCGAACTACGTCCCCGATGTTGGCAGCACGGACAACACAGGTATATATATATATATATATATATATATATATATATATATATATATATATATATATATATATATATATATATATCCTCAATACTGAACTCTTTTTCATTGTTCGTGGATCCTCATTTGCTGCACATTTGCTGGACAATTACTTTTGTTATGCCTGCATTATATAGTTATAATTGATTCATTGTTCCTATATCTTCGTTATTTTTCTTTTTCATTCTGCATCTGGATCCTCATTTGCTGCGCAGTTACAGATGTAATGCCTACATTATATTTGATTGATTCATTGTTCCTGGATCTTCATTCATTCCTTTTTTATTTTGCACCAAACATGGATCCAGATTACCTGAAGAGTAAGTTGTGAACTGTACACTGGTATAAGGTTAGACTTGATTTTCTGTGTTGTTTTTGTACCGATATGATTGTTTTTCTTTTACCAAATTTGCATCCCTCTCCACAAGTTCATTACCAATATCACCTCAGGTTGAAACATGGATCGAGATCAGCTAAAGCTTAGACCAAAAGCCCCGTTTCGAGATGTCACCAACACCAAAATCAGTAAGAAAATACAGCTATACAATGCACCAAAATTTGGATCTCTACAAAATATAGCTCACTGCCTGAACCTGCTTTATCATCTTTCTGTTTCAGTTGTAAAAAAACAAAGGAGGAACAACAAGAAGCTAGGCGGAGGAGGGACAGGGCCAATTACGCTAAAAAAATCCTGTGGTGAAAAGGAGACGAAAGGATACGACAACATCGTTGTATGAAGGTATGTAGTATATGTTCCTTTAATTTCCAACCAAATCATTTTTCTCACTTTTTTATAAACATTATCGATGCTTGTATCTTACGCAAGGTCCCGACAAGGAGAACATGCAAGGGACGGGCCAAATGGAGGTGCATAGTTTGCATGATATATCTCAGATAGACAATGCAGGCAAGTACATACATGGTTTTATTTATTAATACCAATTTGCAGGATTGCTTGTTTTACATGGTTTTATTTTTTAATATCAATTTGCAGGATTGCTTGTTTTACATGGTTTTATTTTTTAATATCAATTTGCAGGATTTTGCTTGTTTTACATGGTTGTATATATTAAGATCAATTTGCTTAAATGCCTATTTTACATGGTGCCTTTTTAAAGATATACTTGTAATATTGCATAATAGGACTGGTTGGACTTGAAATAACGAGGCAAGGAACTGGACAAGGGTTTATTGCTGCTGGTGAAATAGCCAATACACCACAGGATAGTCGCATTATCAGTCTGATCAATCCAGCTCCCGTCAACGTTGAATTTGGTAACCAATAATTGACCCTCTGTGTAAAATATTTTGTACCAATCCATTTTTTTTGTTTCGTCAATTCTGGTTTATTTTTTTTATCCATAGGAGAATGTTGCATACGGGATCTTACACAGACGTTCCAGTTGATAAGTGAAAGTCAGTTTTTCTTGAGCCAATTTTTTTTCAAAACATGTATCATTTATATATAGTGTCATTACTTTGGTATTAACATACAGCGATGTTTTATTAGAGGAGCAAGATATTCCACCAGATGACCTTGGAAAAATTTGCATACTGCCACGTACACCTATGATCGATGAGCTTACGCATCAATCTGAAATAAGCTATGAAGGTTAGATTTCCGGTTTGACCTTATATTTAGCAATTTTTGTACTTGTGAAAACATGATTGTTAATTTGATTGGGAATTATATGGTTTTATTTCTTTTTTCAAGGAACAAAAGCTTGTGATATAAAAATCCCTGCAACAGTAGAAGTTACACATCAATATGAGACGAACAATGAAGGTTATTTTTCCTCTTGACCTTATATTTAAAAAACCTGAGATGAGCCAGAGTTCCTATGTTAACTTTTAAAACTGATAATTTCTAAATTCTTGTTGCAGGATCAAAAGTTCATGACATAACTCAAGAAATAAGTAGTCTGGAGCTTACCCAACAATCTGATATAGTCAATGAAGGTCAGTGTTGTTGAGTCCTCTATATTACTTCATTTAGAATTATTTGAATGAGATGCATCTTCTACGCGTAGTACATCCAATCTTCATTCAGAATTATTTGATAACTAGCATGGCTATGTCCTCTCATCAGGGTCCAATGTACAACCAGGAAGCAACAATGAAAGAAAACAGAGTAAGATCCATAAAAAAAGTCAAAAGAATCGTGCCTATTATGCACGTCTGACCGATGAAGAACGAAGTATAAGACGGGCAAAACAGAATACTCCTGAATCAAGAAAAAAAGAAATTTGCGCCGCAAAATGAATAAAGAAACCATTTCCCCGGAGTCAATTGCAATGGAGAACCCAGATTGGGTACCTGAGATAGAGTTTCCGAAGAAACGTAAGGCTGCTCTTGAAGAGGCCATGAAAGATGATTCAATCTTGCAGCCTACATGGAGGCCTTTCCATCTACCTATGCAGTCCTTGCTTGATGAACCTGCTGACACGGCAGAAGATGTCGATAAGATGAACAAGATACGACACCGTAACGTTGCGAGCAGTGAGAGGCCAGCTTTACGGAATCGTCGTAATGAGCTATTCCAAGAGCGGTGCCGTATGAGGTCATCTCAACAAGATAACTGTGATGATGAGCAAGGTAATACATGATTGGCAAGATATATACCACAAGCTTGGTCATTTATGTTAGATTTTAACGAGATATGTTCTGGTGTCTTTTTTGTGCTGCGTAGGTGAATTTTCTGAAAATGAAGATTCAACACCACGGCTGGCATCTTATGAGTCGGACTCTAATGGAGAAGCTGATGACACATGGGCGTATGAAGGTTGGCATTAAACATATGTTATATTTTGTGTACTTTCAGTCAATCCATATTTCGTGTTTCGTGGTTGTTTACCAATATATTTATTAATTGTAGATGATGCTGAAGAACAAGACATGTATGTACACAGTGATATCAAGCCAGATCTTGTTGAGGCAGATCCTTATGATTTTGTGTATAGCAACCTTCCAAAAACTGAACATGTTATACCGGAAGCAAAAGACTGTGAGCATTGTGGTGCTAAAAAATTTCACAAGGAAGCACCAGGTTTTTGTTGTCGATCAGGACAGGTTGAATTGTGTCATATCGATACACCACCTGAAATGATGAGGATATGGGAAAGTTCTGATGCTGATGCAAGACACTTTCGCGATCATGTGCACTGGTTCAATGGTCATTTTTCTTTTTCCTCCCTTTTGTGCACACTGGATAAGGAGACAACAAATCTGAAGAAGAGCAATAGCATATACACATTCAAGATAAATGGACAAATGCACCATTACATAAAAGGATTCAGTGAAAGTGGTTTAGATCCAAGTCATCTAGAGCTATATTTCTATGACAATGACCCAGGTCTACAACATCGTTACATATCATGCAGAGAAAAACAAAAACAGAAAGATAAAGAGATGATAGAAGTGCTGGTTGACATCATGAAGTCCAACCCTTACTCTCAAAAGCTTAGGGCAATGGGTGAAGTTGAGAATGTTGATGAGTATTGTATATCATTTAACCTAGATTTACAGAAAGACCAGAGAATACAAATAAACCAAGTGCATCTAGAGTAAGACAAATTATTTATGTTTGTATAACCATAAAGTATGTTTTTCTTTTGGCATAATATTTGGTGTGGTTTCTACAGGACAATGTGGTTTTTAAACAGTGATGAACCTCAAACAAAGTTCACAGTGAGGCAGCTCAAAAGTATTTTGCATGAAGATACACCCATGTCGATTGACTTCTTCCAGCTTGGAATTAGGATTATAGCAGACCGAAAACTAAGAAATTGTGGTGCTTCCATCAAAAGTCACTACATGGACCTGAAACTAAGCGTAAGTTATTGCTCTATTGTTAGTTATATACGAAACAGATATAAAATTGTAGCTCATAAATAATTTATATACAAGTTGTTGTTGTTCTTAAATGAATGTTTTTTTTTGTAGAACATGTGTCCTTTTTGGTATCCCTCAGGAAAAAGAGTGTAACCTGATGAGATGAGTTTGATGAATGCTTTCAGAAGTTCGGCTGGTGTGAATGCATCCCAATGCACCTCGGTAAGAAACTCTTGTCACATTCACAATGTTTTAGCATTTTATATAATTTATTAGAGTCCTGATGTACAGTATATGTAGGTTATGATGCCCATGCACAAGGGTGGACAATATTCTCTTATCATTTTTCAATTGGAGCGTAACAAAATGCTTTTGTTTGATCCTAACCCATTGCCACTGTGGAGCCAAAATGTCAATTTCAAAAGATGGATCCAAAAGCTAGATGCTTTATTCCCAATATACCGATTTGCCATTGCTAAGCTTACCGGAAAGACTGTGAGAGATTATTGGTATTGGGAGACTTCGGTTATGGATGATGGATGGCAAGAAAGATTTAGGTACATGTTCCTATAACCATATACTAATTACGCTTTCGTAACAAAATATTTTCTCACTAAGACTCATCATCCACTATATAATTTGTAGCCCACCGTTAGGGTACCATGTATTGTCGGTCATTGATGGATGGAATGGTCAAGATGAAATTGTGGAGGCTAAGGTATAAGTTAAGCTAAAAAAATATCATGTTTAATCAATCCATTAACAACTGATTCACTAGAGTCTTAATGCTAACTATAATAATCGAACGTGCAGGATGCCACAACATTAAGAAGGGAATTCTTGGTGAACATCCTAGCATCCGATCTAAATGAGGCAAAGGAGGTCCTACCTTGTGATGTGAACAATTGGCTTAACAACATAACGGCCAAACAGGAGTGATTTGTTATGATTTATTTTTCAAACTTTGTGGCATTATGGATTATTGTGTATGTCGGGCGACTGCACAAGACTATTGGCAAAATTATTTTGTTGACTTTGTGGTATCATGGGTTATTTTGTACGTCATGACAAGAGTATTTTGATACTATTGGTATAATTATGTTGGTGACATTGTGGTATTATTATGGTTATTCCCTTTCATGGTTTATATTTTTAGATGATTGGTAGAAATATTTTCTTGCTTGAACCTCAAACTCTTAGTTTTGATCTGTGATCTTCGTCTCTTTGGAAAATGAAGTGGCATAAATAGATTTGAATACAATGAGTTTTAGGCTCTTTCAAGTTTTATTCTCTGTTGTTGATTTTTTTAATTTGTTTCTTGCACGTATTTTCAGTAAATAACTATGTATTTATTATTTTCTACATATTTTTTTATAATTTTAAACCCGTAGCAACGCACGTGCACACTGCTATATTTTTAGATGATTGGTAGAAATATTTTCTTGCTTGAACCTCGAACTCTTAGTTTTAATCTGTGATCTTCGTCTCTTTGGAAAATGAAGTGGTATAAATAGATTTGAATACAATGAGTTTTAGGCTCTTTCAAGTTTTATTCTCTGTTGTTGATTTTTTAAAAACAGATTTTTTTAATTTGTTTCTTGCACGTATTTTCAGTAAATAACTATGTATTTATTATTTTTTACACATTTGTTATAATTTTAAACCCGTAGCAAGGCACGGGCACACAGCTAGTTAAGGTCTAATCATGAAGCCATCACCTATGCCTCCGTATATGGCATCCATTTGAAATTGAAAATTGGAAAAAAAAATTACCTTAGGAGGCATTGACTGCTGCAGGGATCGGGGAAACAGGACCGGTGGTTGGTGCAGGACCGGTGGCTGCAGTCGTCCTTGTGCTGCACGACCGAGGACAGTTCACAGCCGCAGGACCGGTGGCGGGTGGACTGGGGATCGGTGGGCGCTGGATCGCGGATCGTGCGTGCTGGACCGGGGATCGGAGGGCGCGAGATCCGGGTCCGGGCAGGTGAAGGACAGGTGGCGGGTGCAGTCCTCAAAACAGAAACGGCGCTGGACCGAGCTCGTCACCAGGCGTAGCGGGCGAAGTACGGGCGAAGTGCTGCGTGATCGGGGACGGCGGCCGCCTCACGAAGCCAGGCGGGGACTCACGATCATCGTTCAAGAAGCGGATACGGGAGAGGCTTTGTGCGGAAGAAGGAAAAGAAAAAGAAAACGTTTCGATTTGTTGTGTAATCAATGGCAAAGGTGGGTAATTTTACCCTAACTCCATGAGGACATACAACTCTACACCCTCTAGAGTTGGAAAAGAGGTACTCCACCAAATTGAACTACGACTTCACCAACTCTACGTGGAGTAGCTGCTATTTGGAGTTTTGGAGTTTAAGATGTTTGGCTGGCTCCGGACTGCTCTTTCCTGGAGTTTTGGAGTGGAACCATGCCAAACAGGTCAAGTGGTATGGTATGGAATAATCTATTTTTTTTCGAATTGAACTCAGACGCAATAGATCTGGTTCAAGACTGGTCCAATGGGCCATGTGTTCTGGCAAGGACTCCTCGTATTTCTGACTGACTTGTGCAGAACGAGATCACGATCCGGCCCATTTGCCCGCGGGACACCGGATCGTAATAAAGCCCGTTCCCCATCTGATCGGTTTTAATAGGTTAGTTTGGCTGAGCTAAAAAAAATAGGTTAGTTTGGCCGGTCTCGTATTGACGTGTACTGCGTTGCCTTGGACAGATGGGTTCGTCGGATCAGGAAGCCCCGCCGTTCCGGTCCCCGCCGGCCGTAGATTTCGTCGTAGGTGACTCCTATCCTGTCCTTCTTGGACTTTCCAAACCCAAGTTCATGGTCGAGGCTGCAGATTAGAAGTGCGTGGAGCCCTCTCATCATCCGTGCAGGTGACCTGTTCGGCAACAAGATTCCACAGACAAGGAAACCATCTACCACTGGGCCCGACCCGGCAACAACAACGCCGGCGCCGGCGTGGGCAGACGTTCAGGCGGACATCCTCGGCATCGTGTGCTCTGCTTCCTTCCCTACTTCACTGACCGCGCCAGCATCCGGTCCGTGTGCCGCCACTGGCGCTCTGCCGCTGGCAGCCACCTCCAGGTATCCGGTGGCCAATGCATCGTTGCATGGAAACTGGTTTGCCGCTCTACCTATCTGGGGGCATAGGAGTTCTGAACTTAGGGTATGTTTGGATCTTCTAATTGGCTAAAGTTTAGCCAACTAAAGTTTAGGAGATGCATGTTTGAATCTATGACTAAAGTATTTGACTAATAAAAAAGTGGACACATATCTAACCATCAATAAATGTTTCTCCACCTATACTTTTTCTAACCCTAATATGTGGTGAAGGGTACTTTTGACTTTATTTGTCTTTATCTAAAGCTTAGAAGAGTTTAGTAAGCTTGAGCTGACTAGTGGTCTAATGTTTAGAGGTGGCTTGACTAAAGTTTAGAAGGTCATGTTTGGAGAAAAAGTAGCTAAAATTTAGTCAACTAAAGTTTAGAAGGATGATCCAAACGGGGCCTTAATGCCGCAAGGCTATGCACTGAGGCTGCGATGTGAGTGGCTCAGGCGTACGACCCCACTCGTACTTGGGTCGACCTACCGGCCGTCTCGGACAGGCTAGTCGAGAGCTTCTTCTCGGCCTCCGTAGCCTCCACGGTGGGTGATGGCCGGAACACCTTTTTTGGTCGGACAACAAGATAGACGGTCGCTCAATCCAGCAACTTGCGCCGGCAGTCGTCAATGGGTCATGCCAGCCATACGCCGATCGCGAACGGTTCACGATGCCCTTCAAGGCGAGAGTTGGATCCGGGACATCACAGGAGCCCGCACAGGCACAGTAGCGCTGATTAATCAGTTCCTACAGTTTGTGGACTTGCTCCAAGAAGCCCGCACTACGGATGGAATCGGGGACCAGCTTAAGCGGAAGTGGCCGAGTTCTGGACAATACTCAGTGGCCTCTGCATACCTGGCTTTCTTCATCGGTCAACATGCAATCCCGGGGGCTAAGCAGCTACAGAACATTCGAGCTCCTCGTAAGACAAAGTTTTTCTTATGGCTGGCAATTTTAGGCCGATGCTGGAACTCCAACCGACTACAGAGACACAACCTGCAGAATGACCGTCTCGTGGCACAACCAAATGCCACGATTGTCGATTGGTGGTTGCGATCACGGAAAGGGTTGCGCAAAGAGTTGCACCGTGGTTTCGATACCTTTTTTGCCCTAGTATGCTGGGAGATTTGGAAAGAGAGAAATCGTCGGGTTTTCCAGAAACAGGTTAAGCTGCAAGCTCAATTGATTCAGCACATCAGGAATGAAGCTGCCGGTGCTCGTCTTCCCGAAGTTAAGATTCTCGTGCCTGAACCCCGATTGCACGCTGACGCATGCTCGGAGCGGTCACCGGGAAATGGCAGCTGATGACTTCAACTGGACAGGCTCTTGTCAAGGCTGGCTTGTGGGCAATACATGATGCACGCACGCCAAAGATTATTTCCAGTGAACTTTAGCAAAGGTTCATTGATCTGCCACATGGTGGTATGGCGTGAAAAGTTGTTAGTAATAACCAGATGCTACATTGATAAAACTGTCGGACATAATGCTGCTAAGGTTCAAGTCTTTGTAGTGGACTTTACCACCAAACCTTGTGGAGTCATTGAGATCAACAGTTTTCATGGAGATTGTATTGTTGTGGACCCTTGTAGTTGCAGTATCTTTCCTGCCGGTCTGCATGAAGGAGATGGACGTGATCTTATCTACTATTTTACAGACAAATATCATAGTTACCATTCTAACGGTCAATTTTTAGATGCTGATAAAATCTCCAAGTGTTGTTATGTGACATCTGTCTATAACATCAGAGATGGTACGTCAAGGACAATTGATGCCTATTTTCCACGACCTAACATCTTGGATGCTCGAGAGGACGAGGATACTTCGCCGGTGTGGTTGCTTCCTCGCCAATCATATTAGAAGTTTGGTGTTGTTGTCTGCTCTCCATTATTCCCAATGCTATGCTGCTATATATATTATTACAATGTCTAGGACACCTATTTGTGCACATTTTGTTTGTGTGAGGGTATTGTAGTTGTCTAAGGTTGATGAGTACACGGGTGCTGCCCAATCTTTCGATGAGAGAGGATAACTTCGATTTAGACTGAAGAGACATTCATGGCCCGACTACAGCCAACAAGGATGCGCCTTAGCAACCGATACACTAACTTCAGCGATTAATCACGATCTTGTGGAGCACGTTCAACCAAACCACGAGGGTAATTCCTGCAAGCAATCGAAGAACAAGTAAGAACAAGGTAAACAAGTAACTAAACTCACAAAGGTGGAGTCCTGAATGAGGTAGAACGGATGGTCTAGCCGACGTACGCATCTACAAGGTAGTAGCAATGGCTAAACTAACAAAACAAAACCCAATCTAAATGTGGCGGCTATGGGGGTATAAGAGAGGGGAGAGGACGACCAGGACGTGGTGGGGGTCGTCCTCCAACCCTAGGACGCGCCCCTATTGGGCCCAACATGATAGAAAGCCCAACGGCTAAATAACAGTGACGCAGCACCGAGACAGATTCTGTCCGTCCAATTGTTTTGACGATTCCCGTCGACTCTGACTGAATTTTGGCCTCAAACCGGTGCCATTGGAACGGTGGTCTTCTTATCTTTCCAACCATATATGGAACATCAAAAACCGAGCCCAGATGCGACCTGGGCGTCCGTTTTAGTACGGGCTAGTCCTGGAGTCCGAATCGGATCCGAAACCGACTTTGATTGGGCCTCCCAGTTGATTTGCAATACATGATCAGCCCTTCACGCCTTTGAGCACCTCTATAGCCATATACTCATCATATTCATGGTTCCTAACAATAATTAAATCATTAGGTAGTATTAATTTTATTCTCAAAACTATATAAGAAAGGCATTAGAAACGAGCTCACTATAAATTCCAAACTCGCTCTTGAGCTCTCATGATTGGACCATGAATATCAAATGAGGGAGTGTTGGTTGTATCTGTACGAGTGGTGTCCTCATCAAAGGTCCTATATGAAATGCCCTACAAGCGAGTACGATATTTTGTCCCCTTTTTTGCGAAACAAGCATTTTGCTTCTGACCGGCCTAGTTGCCATGGACTGTTTGGTCATCCATACCCACAGGCACAACTTCCTTGAAAAGCTGCCCACAATCACTTTTTTGGTTCAGTCTTGTAACGGACCCGCCTCACGAAGAGGCGAATCCATCACTAGGATCACCTTGGGTGGCATCACGCACTGTGATGTCCTGATTATTACAACATACAAACATAAGCATAATACAATAGAGATAAAGATACAAATCTTTTACATCCATCCTGATTTAAAATATTACATCAGTATCATCGGTGCAGAAGCAAATACGTTCGAAAACATCTAGTACAACGAAAGCAAATAAGATACAATCGCTCTCACGGCGATACACAACAGGCCATCCGACAGAGATAGGTGTTTTGCCCTAAGCACCTTGCTGGCACATCATCGATCTACTCATCCGGATCACACCACTTCCAGGTGTAGTGGCCTCCGTCCGCGAACTGGTCCTGCCAGTCGCCGTCTCTACCTACATCATCCTTCTCGTCCTGGTTTTTTGAAAACCACATAGAGCAAAGCTCGAGCAACTAAAGCTCAGCAAGACCGACCCGTCAAAGTGGCCATCTACAACCGACTACTAGACATGCAAAGGCCGGAGGGTAGGATAAATAAGCACTAAGCCAGCCTACAAGTGGATCCTTACTTTCATCTTTTAGCAGCTCATTTAGTTGTAGCAATGAATAAATTTAATTTGCACTAAGCTAGAGCATTACATGTTTCCAAACAATGTAATAAGCAATACAGCAAATTAATCATCATCAACAACATAAGTTCCTCTTATTACTACATTCTCGCGCAGGGACAAGCAATACTCGTTACAGTGAGGGGCAGTGATTCGAATCGATTTACATCCTGCAGGAGAAACCTAGCATTGTGCTTTGCACCCTTGTAAAAACCAATGCCATCCTTGACATGAGGATGCCTAGTGTTCATATATGCACCACTTGCATACTCGGCCTTCTCTTCTTCAATTGTCTTCTTCTTTGGTTGAGCTTGACTTTCTAAAAACTTCACATGCTTTTTCAAGTCATCAACCAACTTGTTGTTTGTCACATAGGCATTCACATCAATATTGTAGCACCTTGCACAACCTTTACTTGTGGAGGCTTTGAAAGATTGAGATTCATTAGTGGAAGATGAGGGTTGTGAGGAACATAGGGAATCAAATTTCACTTTAACATCCACATGTTCCTTCCGCAAGAGAACATGCTTGTCTTGAAGAGCAATATTCAAGTCCTTGAGACTAGTGATAGTCTCCTTCATTTTGGCAAGTTCTTGGTCCAACTCCTCATTCTTGTTTTTCTCAATTTTTAGGAGATTCCCAAGTTCAAGGATTTTCTCCTTCTCAAGGATGAACATTTCTCCTTGTTTCTTAAGAATCTCATCCCTTTCTTCTAATGCCTCCACAAGTTTTTAAAACTTGTTGGGAGCACTTTTAGTTAACCCTTTTAGCATGGGTTCAAGTTCATCATCACTATTATCACTACTTTCATAGTTTGTTTCACTCTCATCATTACTTGAGGTGTACGTGGGACATGAGTGGGAGTGTGATTTACCTTATGCGTTCCCTCCTTAGCCATAAAGCACTTGTGCTTGAACGTCTTTTCTTGATCAAGGTTGGTGAAAAGAGACTTGCTTGATGAAGCTTTCTTGATGGCAAGTGTTGTGACACTTCTGATTTTTAGAATCGGAGACTTCGTCATTTGTGTGTAACAGCCCCGCATTGTAAGAAATTCGACAAGTGTAATGATTCCGAATTTGGATAAAAATTTATTCAAATTTTGGCTAAGTTTTGGTGGGAATTGCTTTCGCAGCAAGTAATTCAATTCTTCCTCGTTCCGGGCTGAATCCATCCGCAGCCCAACTTCCTTCCTCTCTTTCGCGTAGCTCAACGCCCCAACTTTGGCCCAAGCCCGGTGAACAGTAACCCTCTTCCACCTTTCTCTCCCGCGCCCGTACGACACGAATGCCGAGGACACGTGGCGTGTCCGCATGCTGCCGCCCAGCACTAGGCCCCACTTCAGCCACTTCCTCCACCCTTTTCGTCCTCAAAACCCCTCTCGGAGCCTCCGGGCGCATTCCCATTCCCTTCCGCGCCGCCTCCGGGCGCAAACCCTAGCCGCCGCCGCCTGTTCTCCCCGCCGACGCTAGAGCAATTGGTAGCGCGGAAGGAGGATGAGCGAGGCGAAGCAAGCTCGCGGCCGTCAACTTCTCCGTCGTTGCTCGTCGTCGTTGCGTCGGAATGCGCAGACGGTGGTCACCACCCGTCAACCCCGAGTCGTCATCCGCCGTTCGTTGTCGCGCCTCCACTCGTTCGTTGCCGGAAAGCCATCCCCTCCCGTGCGGACCTTTCCCGAATAACCCCGGTGAGGTGCCAAGCCTTTTCCCCACCTCTCGCCCTTGAATCATTGCCAATTTCCCCGCTCCGTCGAGCTTCGCCACCGCCGCTCCATGGCTGCCGGCGAGGCCCCCTTTGAGGCTTGCTTATGTTGGTTTGTCTCTTCGGGTAGTCTCGTGGAGTGCTGTAGAGGCTCGTGCGTGGGTTAGTTGAGCAAAAGGAGTGAGATTTCTCTTGATCCGTCGGGCCCTCGCTTTGCGCCGCCGCGGTTCTCGCCGCCGACGAGGCTCCGACCACCTTTTCGATCGGGGCATGGGTGGATTAGACTCCTAGCAGCTTGCACGTCGTGGTGGTGTGGTCAAATTTGGGTTTTGCGAGGTTGCGGGGTCCCCCCCCTATGCGCCATCGCGGACGTGAAGTCCGACGAGCTCCCGTTATTCATCCGTGGCGAGCTAGTGCGAGTGAGGTACCCTAGGAGGCACGCGCGGTTGTGCTGCACCCTCTATCGCCCTTGGTTGGTGCAGCGGCGAGCCGAGGCGCCGGAGCGACCCAACACCGGCTAGGCCCGTGGCGGAAAATCAACCACGTGGCATCCACGTGGCGGAGGTTTGTCCACGTGGTGCGGACGTGGCAGCATAGGTGGCGACTACATGGTGTAGCTCTCTGCTAGCGTGGCATCTAGGTGGCAGCCTGCTAAGCAATGAGGTGGCACCTGCGTGGCGAAGTGTTGCTACGTGGCACCGATGTGGCGTCCACGTGGCGGAAGAAATGCCTATGTGGCGCCGAGCTGGCGGAGCCGACGTGGCGATGGGAGTGACACGCGAGGCTGACCCGGCAATGGTTTCATCCCACCTAACGCTTGTGTGGCGCCGACGTGGAGTCCGCGTGGTAGGGAATATTCTAGGAATATTCCTTTCCTTTTCTTGGAATTTCTGAATTTCCATAAATCCTTTAATTCTTTGGAAATTCATATCTTTTTATTGGAGCGTCGAAAAATACGCGGTCAGTTACGGTGGACTCGTAGCGACGTACTCTACGCGTTAGTGTAGTTGTTGGTCATGTTCTGGTAGCTTAATTTCCACCCTTCGTTTCGTCCTTTACCATTTGCCTCGATTTGTGTGCCTAACCCTTTTTACGCGATCCGTGTGTCGAGGGTGCCGAGGAGTTTCCGCCGGAGCAGCCGTACGAGTACCCCGATCCAGCTCGAGACCAGCGTTTCCAAGGCAAGCCGCAATTCTTGACCACTCTTGTACCTATTTAGTAACTTGCATTAATTGACTCATGCATATGAACTGTTACTTGCACTTGTAGTATTTCTTTGCCATACCATGTTTTCCTTGCCATTGATTGCCATAGAATGTTCTACTCGTTACTACTCGCATGCTTAGTGATAGTTTAGTTGCTTAATTGAACCCCACATGATGATTATACATGTATAACAGCCCGATTTCCACCCGAGGGTGAAAACCGTGCCTTTGTACCTCATAGTCACTCCCGGGAGGATGACTCGTACAACCATTACGAGTTAAATATTATAAAACCATAAAAGATTACATAATATGACAAGAATCAAGATAAGATATTATTCTAAGGAGAATAACATCTACAACAATTGAGTACAAGGACTTGGCACGCAGGCCAAGGAAACAACACAAGACTACTAACGAAGCGAAACACCAAGCGTTGATGACGATAAAAGCAAATCTTCAACTTGAGCGTAGCGGAAGTCTTTGTAGTGAATCCAAAACCACAGGCAACTTGAGTGTAGGCGAAACCCTCCTTAACCATCTTCAATCTCATTCTAGTTGGGTTGGCGAACTCTTGGAGTTGAGGCTTGATCTACTAATTGGCTGAAAAACAAAGTGGTAAAGCCACGAGTACATAGAGTACTCAGCAAGTCGCAATCCTCCGTAACGTCCCGCCACTCTAGGCCGGGCTCGGTTACCCCTGGCAGCTTAATAGGCTCTTAAGATTTCCCCACGGATCAACACTAGTCTTTTCTCAGTACACTTTGTTCTCACTCATGCACACCCGGGATACTTCCCAATCGGTCACCCATCCCTAAATTGCTCCAAGCCAAGCACGCTTAACTTCGTAGTTCTTTAGAGATGAGTTTCTGGAAAAGAAGTTGCAACTTGTTGACATGAGTATTCTATCAATCCTATTAAACCCTGGGCCAGGATGTTACACACTCACCCCCTTAGAAGACCGACGTCCTCATCGATCAACCCCGAGGCCAGGAACTTCCTCTCTTGGCCACGTCCACGTGTCCACCGTCGCCGCATGTGCCATGCTGTCCGACCACTCCGGGCCCACACCAGCCATGCACACGATGCCTGCACACGTGCAACACATGCGTCCGTGAAACCGCGAGAGTCGGCTCGATACCATCCGTAACGTCCCGCCACTCGGGCCGGGCCCGCTTACCCCTGGCAGCTTAATAGGCTCTCAAGATTTCCCCACGGACCAACACTAGTCTTTTCTGTGCACTTTGTCCTCACTCATGTACACCGGGAAACTTCCTGGTTAGTCACCCATCCCTAAATTGCTCCAAGCCAAGCACGCTTATCTTCGTAGTTCTTTAGAGATGAGCTTCCGGAAAAGAAGTTGCAACTTGTTGACATGAGTATTCTATCAATCCTATTAAACTCGGGCCAGGATGTTACAACATGTATTTGTGAAAAAAATGTAGGTGTTTCTGTACTAGATACCCTGTAGGTGATTTGCGGGGCGAGTGTAGGTGATTAGGTGCCGGGGCTTTTGGGGAGTCCCTATTTGGAGAGTGCCTGTTGCGGGCACGGTTGTGTAGGAACTTTGGGTTATGGAGTTCATGTTGTGGTGATACTTGTTGTTGTTAAGACTGTGGTTTGAGGTGAGGGATTGGTGACTCGCCCTGCAGCTTGAGGACCGGTTCTTGTGCTTGCTTGCTCTTTGGTTTACTAGCATACCACGTGACCCGTATGGGCGAGCTGGATCAGGATGCTTAGCGAGAGGAATGGATGGTCCGCCGTGATGCGAGTTAGTGTTAGTGGGTTTTGGGAGCTTTTGTCTCGATCCATGAGTATAGGATATCCCACCTGGCCCGTAGTACGCCTTTCACACCTTCAGAACCTTTCTTTCCTTGTTGTGGTTAGAGGATCCCGGACCCGAGGGACGGGCGCCTACCGATCGATGCTTTGTTGAATGATCTTGTGAGTGTTGCTGTGCTTAGGCCACGACGGTGGTCTTATATTTTAGTACCTCTTCACGTGGGTACAGATGCTTACTCTCGCAGAGAAATATAATTTATACGTATAGCCTAGCCCAAGGTATTGGGCACTACCTTTGAGCGACCCACTTGATTAGTTTACTTCTTGTCCCCTCCGATAGGTGTTTTACTTCCGGCTTCGAGCTGTGGTTCCAGTGGAGGTGTGCTGGACATAACATTTGACCCTTGCAGGATTGTGTTATTTCCTGCAAGGCCACTTATGAAATTTGACTATTAATAAAACTTGCTTCACATAGACTTCAGGAATAATTGCTTTAGGTGCTAGCCCTTGCCCATCCTTGAAATATCCAAGCATGCATACATTGTTGCTAGGTAGTTGTGGCTTGTTGAGTACTTTATGTACTCACGGCTTTCCCACTTTGTTTTTCGGACGTCGGTACGGAGGAGCCGGTTGAGCCGATAGACGGTGCCGCCGGAGAGGAGTGACAGTTTCGCCGACACTCAAGTCGCCTCGTGGACTTGGAGTTCCATCACCGCTCTTCAAGTGAGACGCTTCCGCTAGTTTCCCTTTCATGTTATCTCGTTGGCCTCGCGTGCCACGATCTTCTATCCATGATGATGAGATTTGAGTTGGAGACTATATTATTGGATGATCTTTATTATCTTACTTTGTTTTACTTCATTCTTATGGTTTGATGATGCTATATTGTGATGGATGTATGTGCCACACTCCTGGGAGTGGCAAAGAGGTACAAAGGGTTCGGATTTCACTTTGGTGAAATTCGGGTCCTCACATTGTGTCTCATTCCCTTCCAATGTGCGCTTCATCGAAGCTCTTCTTCTTGTGAGTTCTCTTGCCCTTGTGGTGATTCCTATCTTTTCTTCTCTTCTTGTCATCATCACTATATGCATCCTTCTTGTTGGGGCAGTCATTTGAAAAATGCGCCGACTTTCTACAAGTCAAGCAATTTCTACTTGACTTGGGCCTTGAACTTCCCTTCATGAAACTCGTTGTAGTGTCGGTCATTGTTCATGAATTTCTTGAACTTTCTAATGAAGAGAGCCATGTCTTCGTCATCACTATCCGACCTTGAATCTCCGCCGCTTCCTTCACTTGAGCTTTGTACTTCAACTTTCCTCGCTCTTATTCTTGTGAGTTGATTTAAGTGCAACTTCTTGATTCTTGATCATCTTCATGTTCATTGCAAGAGCTTTTGCATACTCGGCTTCCTTATCCATCATTTCTTGATTGATGTATCTACCAAGTACTTCATCCTGTGACATCTTCTTGAAGCGAGGGTGCTCACGGATCATCGCTCATATGGTTTGATCTCCTACATTGAATGCCCTAAGCATTCTCTTCACAACTTCATGACTGGTTCACTTCTTGCATCCGTATGCTCTAATCTTGTTCACCAAGACCTTGAGAAGTGTGTACATTTCTTAAGGCATCATCATCCATCACAAATCTTCCCAATTCCCATTCATGCAACTCAATCTTGGCCTTTATAATTGTCTTGTCACCTTCATGTGCCATCTTGAGAGTGTCTCAAATATCCTTGGTGACTTCCATACCATCAACCTTCTCAAATTTGTCTTGACTCAATGATGACATGAGCATGGTTGCAGCTTGATCATTGCGATGAATGTTTTGTCATTGCTCTATAGTGAGTTCCTCTTCATCATCGCCGTCCGAAAAATCTACACCTATGCACACAATATTCTAAATCCCTGGGTTGAGGGAGATTAGATGTGTATTCATGTTATGCCTCCACTTGGTATAATGCAACCCATTGACATGGGGCGATTTACCCATGGGAATATACATTAAATTGGAGTTAGAGTTTAAGCGGTTGTAATCAAATTGAACAGAGTGATACTCCCATGACCCTTTCTTTCTCCTCCTTTTGGTGTTTGTGATGGAAATTTCACTATCATCATCACTTTCTTCAATATCAACTTGATCTCCATCATCCGCCTTGGGCTTCCTTTTTTCTCGGTGCTCTTGCTTCCCTTATTGCCTGCCTTGCTACCACCGATTGCAAAGGGGTTTTCTATATTTTCTGGATTTTCACCTTTGTTGTTTTTGTCACCTTTCAAAATTTGTCAATAGGATTTGTCATCTTCAATCTCCAAGCGGTTAAGCTTTAGAGGAGATTCCGGCTCCGATACCAACTAAAAGTTGGCTAGTGTGTGTGTGTGTGTGTGGGGGGGGGGGGGTGAATATGCAAACCTAAGTAATTCTACAAATTAAGACTTAGCGCATAGTTAAATATCAGAACTTTTGGTAGGAACCGGAAGTTCCTGTAGGATCAGAATTTTTGATATAAGCCGAACTTCGGTGAATCAATAAACTACATGGATTCAATAACAAGGTGGGTTCTAAAAAGTCTACTTGAATCAAAAGACTAGGAACAACAACCCTAAGTAGTTCTAGGTGATAGATATAAGCGGAAACAAGCTAGCAAGTGGATTGGTCGAGATTAAGCCAAGAACTAGCAAGAACCGTAGAACATGTATGAAAGCCAAAACAAGTATGTAAAAAAAACACAACGGGGACAAGGATTTTTCACCGATGTTCGGAACCACAAAGGAACCTACGTCTCTGTTGAGGGATCCACCAAGGATTGGGTCTCTTTCAATCCCGAACCTTTCCAAGTGCCACCAAGGTCAACTTGGTTTTTCACTAGAAATCTCCACAAAGGAGGGTCAATACAAACTTCCCGGCACTCAACCACAAGCTTTGAGAGATCCTGGGTAACACCTAGCCATCTAGGGGATGAATCCCCAAGAGTAACAATTTTGAAATCAAAGTCTTGGAAGTGCCTCAAATGCTCTTGAGAATGGAATTGATGCTCTCCATCTTTCAATTTTGCTCGATCACTAGCCCTAGCTTAAATCTTAGAGTGGAACCGTTGGTGGTGAGAGTGTTAGAGCTGTTAGAGCCGTTGGTGGTGAGGGGGTATGAATACCCAAGCTCCCAAAACTAGCTGAAAAGACTTTACCGGAACTATTAACTCGAGCAGGAACTTCCGCTGTGCTACCTCTGCCTCGGGATGGTTTTGGCTAACAGAACTTACGCTTGGAACAGGCACTTCCAGTGGGTTGCCTCTATCCGGGATGCTTTTGGCTACCGGAGCTTCCGGTTGGAACAGGAACTTCCGGTGGGCTGCCTCTGTCTATGATGCATTTGGCTACCACAACTTCCGGTTGGAATAGGAACTTTCGATGGACTGCCTCTGTCTAGGATGCTTTTGGCTACCGGAACTTCTGGTTGGAGAAGGAACTTTCGATTGGTAGTGACGGTTTGGGATGTTTTTGCCACTTTTTGTAGAGACTTTTTTACACTTCCAATGCAATATTCTGTACCCCCCCCCTTGATAGTACGACATGCCTGTACTCAAGTTTGGACTAAAAAGCAATTTTGCATATGAGAAAAGGCTTCCACACGGCGTCAAGTGATTGGAGGGTCCTTCACCATTCTTTTTCACTTTTGTATGTTTTTTAACTGTCCACATGCTCATAAAATACAATTAGTACCTTAAATGATTTGTCATTAACTCACCAAAACCCACCATGAGGCCTAGAAACAGTTTCAAATATGATCTTTGTTTGGTAAAATGTGCCATGTTGGTCCTCACAATCCAATCGATTGACATCTTAAAATAAGGAAATTGCTTATTTATACCTTTCTTATTCACTTTATTCTAACCTCTCCTAGTTCTGTTATGATCTATTTCCTCTTTCTACTCTCTCACTTAGAGCATCTCAAACAGTTTAGGTATAATATTAGCTAAATTTAGAGATTTTCCCTCATTTATAAAAATAAAACTTTCCTAAAAATGTAAGGTAATCCAAGAGACAATTTAAATTGCTGTTCCACGTCATTTATCTAGACATTTCCTTTTGATTGTCGCTGCCTGCACCGCATGGTGAAAACAGTGGTGCCTCGTGCCACCACGCTCAAGTCCAGTTTTCTTTTAGAATAGGGAATATATTAATTTTTAGCTTCTTGTATTAAAAGATGCCTCTCACAACAAGAAGCTAATACAAAGATAAATGTTTGATCTATCAACCTAGAGAGTAGCTAATATTTAAATCGTATGATAATTAATATGGTTTGAGAAGACCTCCATAGCTGCGGTCTCAATTATCCTGCATGTCGTCTTCATCAAAGTGCCATCCATTTCTTTAGAAGCAATGACCCGTGCGCAATATGTTCCCGTAAAAATAACCTTGGTGTTGTTGCCTCGTGCTAATCAAGTCTACTCCCTTTGTTCTTTTTTCTTTCTAACGTTAGGGTTAGGATAAGAAGATCAGTTCATTTTTGAACTAAATTTCAAAATGAACCAATCTTCTTGTCCTAACATCATAAAAAATGAAGGGAATACATGCGTGTCACGCCATCTCGAGTCCGGACCATCCCAGGGATTTTCTGAATCTCCAGCATGTCAATCAACTCTCCCATCCAAAGTCCAGAGCAAGCATCTCGTGCTCATATTAGGAGCACGAGCAATTTTTAGAGTACACCGTTGGGCATTATCAGAGCTACGTCATGTTCTCTACTGCACAAGAACAAGGATAACGAGGCAAAGTGCATACTAGGGTTCTAGTGCGCAGAAAAAGTGTGCGGGCACGCGGATCCAGTCTGGCGGCATCGCCAATTGGGATGACTCGGGAGTTCGGAATAGTCGGCGAGAAAAAATAACTAGGAAAAAGAATTCTCTTAGAAAGTATTTTCTTATAAAATCACTATATTTATATATAGAAATTAATTTAGAGAGCATACCGAAGATGCTCGTAGATCTAGGACCGTCACTTTTCCTACCTAGAAAGCTCGATTCGTCCCCACCATATCCACGCACTAAATCCTAATACCATACCATCTCACATGTTATGCTCCACAACAGGATGAGCTCCAACCACCTCGCTAGATCTAACCAACCTAATTTTGGATGGCTATTTGGATGCTACTTTCTCGGGTCCACAATATAAGGATTTGTGGAGTTCAACATTTTATCGGAACTGTAAGAATTCCTAGTCATATGGGGCCCACTCACATTAAATTCCGAGTGGCAACCGAGGCGCAGAACTCTCCCAATGATTTATTTATTTGCTAGTCCTTCCTAGTGCCAACTCAAATAACCGCTCCGCCCCCTCCCACAGCCTGTTGTCACCAATCCGTCATCATTTCCCCATCGTTGGTCCAAGTCGCCTCCCCATCGTTGGTCCGAGTCACCGGCAACCACCGCCTGCATCCCCGATCGAGGTCGGCATCTTGTTGACGCCGGTTTTTGACCAAGGGACCCATTGTCGGCGACTATAGGTCAAAAGAGGGCCGGTGGGCGAAGGCCGACGGCCGCTTGGGCGAGTAAAGGCGCGTCCCTCCCGGGAATCGTGCGCGAACGCCAACGGAAGAGCATAATATTGATGG